>OX388350.1:76079789-77279789 GCA_947579665.1 Sympetrum striolatum
TCTATGTTTGCTTGATGATGGCGCACCATGCCATTATGCAGTAATTGTGAGGGATTTCTTGGATTATGAGTTCCCAGATTGCTTGATTGGGAGAGGTAGTCCATTGATTGCTTGGTCGACTAGACACCCAGACTTGAAGCCACTTGATAATTTTTTGTGGGTGTTTATTAAGAATCAGACACCATCACCACAATCTGTACCAGACACCAGTTCGTGATATACCTGAACCGTGCCATCGAATTCCTGCAGTTATTGCAAATGTTAGGGCTGCAATGCTGCAAAACACTTGGAGAGAGTAAAATACAGATTAGATATCTTTCTGCCACTAATGGTGCATATATCAAGCTGTATTAACTGTGTGGAAAAATATTTTGAGTTACCATACTTCTAGAAAAAAAACACCAATAAATATCTTAATTAACTATCAAGTTATCACAATTTTAATTAATATACGTTTAATTCGGAAATCCTGTAAAATTGAATATGCGTAATTTTATTTTCAATATCTATGATAATATGATACGCGAAAAACTTTTTGGTCTCGATCCTTAGGGAAATGAAATCGCTCTCCAATTTCGCTCTGACATTTTGACCTTCGCTAAAATTTCTTCCTACAAAATTTCCCCTTTTTCCTCTTCTAATTCCCTTCCTTATTTTCCTCTACTGTAATCTCCCAAATCCCCTTATTATCTCATACAGATATTCCCATTTATATTTTACCCGAATATATTTTAAAGGGGATCTTACGTCTCTTCCTTTTTGGATCTAATTTCATCCTTACCTTCTGCGTTAATTACAATGAAAATGTTTTAGATTAATTTAATTTATGATGAATTATATTAATTAATTAGCATTTGAAGAGTAAACGATACGCCGCTAGCTGTTTTGACTACAGTTATTTATTTGTAACATGACAACGTTATGAGATTATATTAGAAGTACGGTACACTCATTTTCCGCTATCATATCTCTATGGAATCTTTTATTATTTTTTTTAAAATTATTAAATATTTTAAGCTAAGTTTATTCTTCCTATTTTCTACCTTACGATTTGACCACGAACTGTCGATATAATCTTTATTTTGGAAACAAAAGAAGATTGTTAAGATTAAGTGAAGATTTACTGTGCTTAACTAAATCTGACCTTATTTTGTGTATTGCTGTATTTGATAATTTTTTAGTACGATGCGAAAACCTGTAAATACATTCATAAAAGGGTCTTTATTTGGCAAAATAAGAATAAACATATCCTCTCCATTGTTTCAATGTATTAGAAGAGAGGATTTCTGGTTTAATGAAGTTATAAATATTTTTAACGGGCGTGAGAAAAATCTCATTAGTTGGCAAACGTGTCTGCGGCTATAAGCGGCTTTTGTGGCATTCGGTGCTTTCACTTTCATTCTTAAAAAAAATCAGACGTTTAGTTTGTTTCCTCCACCTAATCGACCATGGCAATATCGAATAAAACGGAAAAATTTATCCTAGAGTATATTGTTCTTTGGTTATTTTTTAGTAAAATATATATAGCGAATTATTTAGAGAAGTAAAACGAAAGCGCATGTATATCTCATTTGGTAAATTTGGGATTTAGTAATGGACAAGATTTTAAGCCTTGGTTCAAAGATGGATATGAAAATAGTATTGACATAATTATTTCATCCCAAGGAAAAACAGACTAGAAAAAGTCTGACGGAGCCGGAAAACGAACCCAGGATCTTCAGGATCCTCTATCCGGGAGGCTGCCTTAACCAGCTAAGCAATCCGGAAGTAGACTGCCAAAACATTTTAGCAAGCCGGTTTTTGCGGGAATTATCGAAAATTTTCATTAAAAATTCAGACGTTTATTTTGATTTTTCCATCTCATCAACCTCCCCAGCAACAAATCAAATGACAAATATTGTATGCTAAGTTATCGAAATCGGATTGATTAGATAGAGAAACACAAACGCATTTGTTAACCAATCTTGCCTCTTAACCATCACTTGCGACTTTACGGTGAATTTGATTCCAATCTTCAACACAAAACATGATAATAATAATGTCGCCTTTATATGTTGGGCGTATTCTTTAGGCAAATATGACCATTCTTAAAATGAATCCCATTTTTCACACGTCAACACACTTACCAGGTTTCAAACCCGGGACCTCCGCGTTGCAAGGCTAGGTGGCTAACTACTGCGCCACCAAAATAAAAAAATAATGTAAAAATGTCCAGATTAGCGTAATTTCATGGAACATCATTTGTCCACATTTATTTCTTTCATCATCTCCCTTGCATAATCTTCTTCTAGACGTGCTCCCCCACTTTTGAATTCTTACATCTATCTCTGTCTTCATCCCCCTTCCTTCTACGCATACCATTCTCTCCTCACGAGGAAGCATAACCCGAAAATTCCCTTATATCTCCCCACAATTTCCTCGCAACACTTTTCTTTCCGTCCCCCAAAAAAAAAAGATTTCCCTTTTTTTCACTACGTACCGCACACCCCCACGGCGTCACTCTCTGTCCCTTCATCCATCCTCCCTGGCTGTCACCCTCCTCAGGGACCAACCCTTTTTTCCATTAAATCCGCAAGGAAGGTGCATTTTCGCTTTATTGGCTTTGTCCTCTTGAGCATGAGAGATTTCGTTGGCGGACTTCTTTTTTAAATGGCCGTTCGGAACCATAAATAATGCCCTCGGCGAGATGGCTCTGCGCCGTCCGCGATAGGCATTCTGGGAAATTAAGGAGATTCGCTTACGCTACTGGAGTGTGACATTTTTTGCGGTTGATTTCGTGGAAATCAGCGAACGCTGCATTTATCATGCGACGCTGATAGCGAATGTTTCGTTAGGCTATGAACTCGTTCATTTTTTTCTTTATCGCGGAAACAAGGTCTCAGGACAAGCACTCACTGTGCCCTGGAAATCGATAATTTTAGCCTACTACGTTCCTACTGAAAACCCTGTTCCCCAAAAGAGGGAATGAATGATATGGTCATTATTTAGCTTTCATCTATTTCCATTGCCTATTACCAAAGTGCATTCTTCACAAGTGCATCTCAGGTTTTATACTTACTTAGTTGTTTACTTCTTTGCATTCTTTAATTCATATATTTTACATTTGAGTGATATCGAATATAGAAGTGGCCATCCCCTTTGTAATTTTTTGTTTGATTTTGAATATGTGCGCAATATTTTTTGTATTTCTGTATTGTATTGTAATAGAGGCCACCGAGTCCTGCATCTACTTGTAGTGTAAAGTCTAATAATGATAACTTATAAATCCTTAATGGTGATGGATTTGATCTAATAAGTAATGCATTGGCCTTAAAAAAGTCTTAATGAGCTAGATTATAATTTTTATAATTTTTTTTAACTCTTTCAGACCCTGCATGCAATATATTGAATACCATTTTCAGTACTTATTTAATATTATTCAAATTGATTAAATATTTATTTTTATGATTTTGCGTCTTTTATTTCAATATTATGTCAATCCTGTATCAAAGGAGTCTCGTAACAAGATTTTATTGCTTTTTGGATATCGGAAACATCAACTAAATTCAAAAATAGTTTTTTCCTTCTTAGAAAAAAATCAGGTCTGAAATGGTTAATGAGTTATCTGAGGGGCGTTTTAAGTATAATTAAGTAATAGTACATAACTTATTAGTGGTAGTGTTTGAACAATTTATTTCGTAATTATACTACAAAATAAAAATTGAAGGAAATTAATATTTGATTTTTTCTAATAAATGCACGATGTACAGATATATAATAAAAACGCAAACAATTACATTTTACATTTTAACCTATTAAACAAGGTTTTTTGTAGCATAAGTGGTCTTCCAATTATACTTAATTAATCATTTGCTTTATAAATAACACGATAAAGGGTGACACTAAGGTTTAAAATGACAACAGTAGGGTCTAACGTATTGAAATGAAGGCAGTTACCAATAAACATCACCATCATCTTCTAAAGGCGAGGCCTTGTCGTTGCAGATATACGAATCTCTATATTTCAGTTCTTTTCAAGTCCTTATACATTGTGACTTCCATTGCACTTTTTATGTCATCCAGAAACTCCTTTTTAGATTTTCTCTTCCTCTTCTTCGTAGAGTACTAGTAGTACTCTTACGACTTACTTGGTACCTTTCCCTCTATTATATTTTCTAGGAAGTTTTATGCCATAGAACATGCCAAGCAAATTTAAATACATCCACCACTATATTTGTTCCATAATTACTGTCGAGACCTTGCTTTAAGCCAGGCTATTTATCGAAAACATGTTTTGAGTTCTTATTGAAATAAAAAAAGAAGTTCAGGCTAATTAAGGGAAATCATGTATGAATGAAGGTATGCAAATTTGTTTCGATGTCTGTGAGAGGTATTGATTTCGTTTGAATTTCAAGCAAATGTTTCTAGAAGTCAAACAGTCAAGGTTTATTAAGCATCGACGAACGAATGTTTTGTATTTCATTCAAAAGAGACTTACCCTTAAATTAGAACTTACCGAATACTGTTAAACGGCATTGTTTCGATTCAAAAGCATCCAAACACTCACCAAAATCAATAATTATACCGTTCGGAACTTTTTCCTTTTCCTTTCCTTTGCAAAAAAATCGAGACAATATGTGTTCGAAAGCGTAAATAATACTTCATTCTCGGCGCTGTTCAAATGCACGTGTTTTAAATAAAACACACCTTTTAACGAGAACTCTCACGATTATTCTCATGTTTACTTTCCCAGGTTCCTAACGATCCTTATTCTCCTAACAGATTCATTCCCAAAATGCATAAATTCCCTTTTTTGCTATTTTTGTTCTTTCGTTGCCATTGCCGTTGCTCTTAATTTTATTTTTCGCTCAGTTATTCCCATCCAATTTTTCCCATCCTCTTTGCACATTCTGTTTCTCTTTAGGTAATTTATTTCTCTCTACTTCAGTGTTTCTTTTGGCTTCGAAGAATCTTCTTTCGGCCAGTCATCCGCTCTTTTAAGCTTTGAAAATAGGAAATAATTCTTTCAACGCATACAGGAGCGTTCGGAATTTTCCGGAATTCCACTGATCAAATGTTCTTCCGATATTTTTCCATTTTTTATATAATTTTAGACGAATAAATCACTGTAACATGTTTTCAAATTAATATCTGTGGTAATATTAAGCTTTCCATGTATGATGATTTTTCTAATTCCAGTAAATTTCCTAAGAAAAAAAATGTTAAGTTGATTTTTTTCTATCTTCATCAGACTGTTTCTAGTCCGTTTTTCCTTGGGGATTTTCCTGTTTGCGCGCCCTTCTGTGATAATTTACCTTTTCCTTGATTTTTTCATTGCAGAACTTGAATCTTTTTGTAAAGTTTGTTTAGAATTAGCAGCCAGTTGTGATATTAGTAGTTTTGTATTATCATCCCAACTGACTTCAAGTATATTGAGATGATTTGGCTAAGCAATTAAATTGGCCAGTAACTAAAAAACATACATGATTGTTTTTACTACTGGTTTTATCATTCCTATTTTAATGAAGAAATCCCACTTACGCCTGAGACAGTCGCTTTTATAAAAACAGAATCAAGCCCATCGCAGCTACAGCGTCATAAAAATGCATATATTGCTCGAGATGAAATTTACTTGTATTCTTTGTCACGATGGCCTGGAACATTTCCTCTCTAATGTAATGCCAAAGGTCGGAATCATCGAAATGTTCAAGCGCATCATTCCATCTCCTCTTTGGTCAAAAAACAAGATAACTTCAGAAGATCCCGTATCATTCACGTGAGATTCCCTCGTCTCCCAGGAGACGTGTTCTTCTCCAAAGGAATTTTACCTTCTTTAGAGAAAGTAGAAAGGAAGTCAAAGTGGATAGGAATGGATGTGTAAGAATTCGAACCTCATGAGACACTGTGAGATAACGGCTCTGAGGCCGCATCGCCTTTCGACCCTCTTATCAAATTATACCTCAAAGGTTTTTACCCCTGCGTGCGAAATATTTCTGCCATTTTCTTCTTTCTGAATTTTATCGTACATCTTCCGGCGCTCTCGTGGCTATCTGTTCCATCACAGCTCCCTTCTAGAGGTACGAAAGTAATTTTCACTGAATGTGCAACAATGTAAGTGAATGTATTTTCGCTCTCGGCAAAGAAATTTGCGATTCAATATTAAAAATAAGTATCTCATTCGCGGTAATAATACTAGTGATCGCCCAGTGGTCGAATTTCGACCTTCATTCATTAAATGTTTAAATTTGAATGTTATTGAGGTTCTTTTGTCAATGAGTATGCCTCTATAATCATTAGTTGTAATTGTTTTAGAATTTTTGCTATTACGTCAGCTGCGAGCGTGTACAAACATGTTATTAGGGTGTGTTGTTCGCCTTAATTCCCTTCGATACCTACGAAATATAAAGTTTAACGTTAGTAACAAATGATAGAAACGCAGTGACAGCTTGTATTTATTTTTGATACAATTTATAGCCAATTTCAATTTTCCCGTGTTACTATTGAATCAAATGAACACTAATGAAAATGAGACTTGATTTTAATAGAGGTATAAGATATATTGTATTTCGATTGCATTTTATTTTTTTTAAGGTACTTTTTGGAAGAACTGTAAAATGGCCGTAATTTTGTCCCTGCTACTTATGTATCGTTGTTTGCATATGCTGACATCTAAGTAAATTGCCTCCTCTTCATAAACTCTGCCATTAGTTCCTACCGTTAATTCGGTATGGACTTAAAATCCCCGAGTATTCTCGTGGGAAAATGAATGTATCGGATTCAACAATCATCTTGGTCGCCAGGGGGACTGGTTTGTTTGCTACGAAAGAATTTTCGAAGTTTTCGTACATTTTGCCAGAGATCTCGTAATTTAGACTCGAATACGATATTAAACGACCGAAATAAGAATCTTTATTCAATTTCCATTCTTTTGGTATTAATCTCGATTTTGTACTACCATTATTTCTAATTTTAATCTGCAAAAGAACAAATTTCTGCAATCGATAAAAACGAAATTTACGTGCATTTCTTATGAGAGACGATTATACTGGTCCAGAGTCGAACCAAGGATATTTGGACAAAGAATTCAGCTTTCTGCACTCCTTCTCCATATCAAATTTAACTATGCAAAATCTCAAACTCCTCCGTTCGCGCAATATCCTTAAAAAGGGATCCAAAGTTTTCTCTTCACGTATTAATATATAGATTAACATCGTCAATTACATTAAAATTTAGCATATCAAATAAACATACTATAAATTTCGAATTCGTAGACCAGTTTTTGTTGGTAATAGTGCAAGAAATGTTGTGCTAATATTATTATTTAATTAACGGCGGTAGTCAAGGTAAACAAGAAAAGCAATTAACAAACGCGCACCCAGCGAATTACGCTCAAGATTATCATATTTTCTTTCTTTTTTGCGTTAAATCTATCACTTAACGGTGTGCTGTGTAACGATGCTCAATTAAGAGGATATAATAATTAAACGTTTATAACTCAAATTCCATTGAGTTTAAAATCAACAGTCTCAGGCGACGTCTTGTGGAAATACGTCATGATGAAAAATAACAAAATACTGTGGAAAAAGTACAATTTTTTTTATTTTTCATCTATTGAATTTACCCTATTGCCCCTCTCGATTCCTGAGCACCATATTTTATCGGTAAGCTTGTTATCAGTTTGGTCGTCGACGTTATTGTTTACTTAACTACAATTCCCAAGGAAGAGCAGACTTGGAAAAGTCCGACGGGACCTTCCCGGACTCGTCGGCCATTTTTCAAGTCTATCATTCCTTGGGATTTTCCTGAGTGCACGCCATCTCGTGCAAAATTACCTTACCCTATTTCCTTGTTAACTACAATTGTCGAGGTAAACGAACAAATTAATTTATTGAACCGACGCTTCCCATACAAAATTCATTCAAGATTGATTGACATACCTTCTTTTTTACATTAAAGCTGTTGTGCTGTAGTTTAAGGTGTTTAACAATGTTCAATTAACTTGAATTATCAATTTAAAGCATATGGAAGTGTTTTCAGTGGCCGTTCAGTACCTTTGGAGATCAATAAAATTTAATTTTCTATTTCTGTTCTTCTAAAGGTGATATAACATCACTTGGTGTTGGAAAGTCTTACAAAAATCTCCTCTCAGTGACGTAAATAAGCTAAACGAGTTCTATAGGAGAACAAATAGGGTTATTCTAATTACACCTACCCCATAACATTAAGAGATACAGAAGTACCCAGATTTCTTCTCAAAACATACCATACTATGCGTGGTTTTTATCGATCCGTCTCGGCCATGTTCATTAAGGACAAAAACATTTTGCACCTATCGAGACAGTAGATCAAATAAATTTTTAGTTAACGTTTCAAGTTAGGTTTATTTGTAATATCTTTGGTGATAATAAGCATTTTATTTGATTCGAGAAAATCAAGATGTGCAGCCATCCTCATCTCTTTTTTATACTCTGATGAATTCTTATTAACTCCGCCGTCATTAGCCGAAGAGCAGAAAATTTTCCTTAACAGTTTTCTTTTCTCGTGTACACTTCAAGTTTCTCGTGAATGCTTACTCAATTATCATACAGATATGTATGTACATAAAAAATAAACATTTTTTTGATCTTCATTGAAATAATTCGAGATATTTTTCTCCACCTAAGTCATCACTCCTTCAGAAACATTTCCCCAATATAGAAAACTCATTCCGGCGACTGTTGCTGAGGAATTCCAGCCTGATTTTTCACTTTCTTTCCCAAAATGACACTAATTCGAGTTAAAAACGCCGAGCGGAATGAATGGGAGTTTGAAAAAAAGAGGGCGCCGTATCTGACAATGAACGAGAGGCCAAAAACAAAAGAGAACCGCCGTGGCGTGTCAAAGGCCAATTTTTGAGACAAGTCTGCCGAAAAAGGAATAAAAATTCTCCGCAATCCAACTTTCAGCAACCCCTCAGGGAGTTTATATTACGATGTAGCAAATTATTCGCCGTGTTTATTGGCACTCTTTTATGGCTTCGCTCTTCCAAGAGAGCGTTCAAGCCCTTCTATATTACACTCGAGGAGATAAAACGCGAAACTCTTCAGATCTTTTATATTTCTTTGTTAATTTTCGACACGCGATTGTCTCCGAGTCGCGTGAGACACGCCATCTCGTGTCTCTCGATGATAGATTGGCCAAACGTCTGGTTGTTACAGCTTCACTTTAAAGGCTGGCTCTTTACTGTTGGGTTTATTGGCTCCTCTGGTAGTTTGTTTGAGAATGTACAGCTGGGGGCTGGACAAAGAGCTGAATAGAGATTTTAAATCGTAAAGCTCAAGTTATGGGATTTCATTGCTATCGAAATGTATAAGTAAATGTAATGAAAACAAAATTTGACTGTGTACAGAGGAAATATATCAAAAAATACGAATTTGTTCCGAGGATCATCCTCAGGTAACTAGAAGGAAAAAAATAGAATATGTAGCTTCAATGCCAAATAAAAAAAACTCGTAATCAAATTTTCTTTCCTCTGAATTTCATATAAATGAGTTCCCCCTCATGTCTCCGGAATTGCTCAATTATGTTCGTGAGTATTTTATCGACTATCTCGCTGAGATATTACATCGTGAGTTTTTACATGTGTTGGAAAAATATCCCTATCTATAAGCGTTCTTTTTATTTTAGGCTTCATGATGATTTCTTATTTATTGTGCTTTCTAATGAAGGTTGATGACAAATTCAGGGGACCTACTATTACATTTCACGTTGATTTAATTCCTTACTAATGTTTTCTGCGGCTTCCATTCCTATAGTTTTAGTCTAGATGTTATTTATCATCTCATACGTTGATAAGCATCAGAAGTTTAAATATATTTAATGAATTAAATTTTAAATTCTGCTGTTTATAAAATGATTGAGGAATTTATGCTCATATTTAAACCCAACCAACGCTGGAACCCAAGTTAAGCTCAAGTCATAGGATTTGCTTGCTATCAAAATGCGTGAGTCAATCTATCTATTTACCCGTCTTCAAGAGATAGTCGTGACTTTCTTTGAGTGATCGCAAAGAAAATCTCTATCTGTTATCCTTTATCGCATTCTGATTTTCAGGATGAATTTGTACCGGTTGCCTATTACTTGTGCTTGCTATTTAATAAATGGAGAAGATAAATCTTTATCTTTGTAGATTTACTACAGAAAAGCCGAGATAACAGACTTCTTGTAATTGCATTTGTTAATGATAAGGGTACAATCATTTAATTATAATTACCGACTTTAAATACAGTTTGGATTATCTGTTAACTCGTGATATAGGGTACCGAGTAATACATGTTTTGCTAACCCAATTCCACGTTAACCTAGTGCCTTAACAATACTATCCACTTCTTTATTTCCCATAGTTACGGATAATGAGTATCGCATTTATCCTCTCATATACTGAAAAGTATCATTAGTTGACGCTTCAAGAAATAATAAACTTTATCCAGCAAAATAACGTAACTACATAAACTCTTCTGTTTATTACGTAAATTTATGAATACATTTTAAGCGTCTTTGAAGTAACTGTGGGAATAATTTTGCGTGCATTGAGATTTAAACCCGACGTAAAGTCCGTCCCGTATTACCCCAATAATTTTCTGGGTTCCTTCCCAAAGTTCAATTAAATATTATCGTGTTACCTGTTGTTTCGTATTCATGGTTTCTGTTTGCTGATGTCATATACATTGAAAATATAGGAGTCTGAACGGATCCGTTTGTATATTTCTTTTGGCCCGATTATGTTTTTTCGAGGTTTCTTCTGTATTTAATTATTACACACATTATGAGATTGATAAGGTATTTAACTATGTTGAAAGATTTAGGGAATATACGAGCAGAAATGAAAAAAATTATAATTGCAAATTCTCGTCTTCCAAATCTAATCAGGTTAACCCATTAGCGTGTTGCGTGATCACGCGTTATAAGGCACATTTCTTGACGATAAGAATTTCGTATTTCAGCTATATGACCACTAAACTTTGGTCGATAATTTAAATATATCCCCAGATGAGAGTCATTAATTTTTAGATTTTCTGTTTTTTTAAATACAATGGCCACGTACATATGCGTATTTTCCTACTCCGTTTCGTGAAGCAAAGTTTCTTGTTTCTTGTATTTGCAATAATTCCTTTAACATAAAATAATTGAACATATCTCTCCCTATAGATATACTTAATCCTCTTCAAAATTGTTGTTAGGAATGGAACAGAGATTTATAATTCATTTTCTAATAAATCTTACGTTTGAATAAAATTTTCATATTTTATAAGGCATTTCCATATGGATTTTGATAAGGAAAACTCGAAAATTCGGCAAGACTGTGCCAACAATGCCATCATTCTAAGAAGTTAGTGGAATTAAATTCATAATTCTCGCTCTCTCTTCTAATACTGCAAGGAAGGGGAAAATTAGCGAACTCACAACAAAGTCCACTGTCAGTGACAGAGAGATATATTTAGCCATAGAATTCCGTAGTAAAAGAACTTCTACCTCCTCTCTAACAAAATTTTCTATTACTACTAGCTATTCCCGGTAACCAATACCGGTGAAGCTATAATCTACACCAAAATTTTATATCGTAGCTATGTCGTGTTGAGCTAATTGTAGCTTCCTAATCATACTCACTCAAATCCCTCTTCATTGGCTCACGAGGATGTTTCTTCTTCTTGGGATTAATGAGTTTACGTAAGGTATTCACAAATTTTGCTCCATAACATTGACTGGACTTGTTCTGATGATTGAATATATGTAAGATGGAGGTGATAATTTTACTGCTTTCGAGTGGTCATTTTAAAATTACATTTAGTTATGACAAAGAGAGAACAGTGGTGATCAAGCTGTTTATTATGGCAAGTAATTGTAAATAGTATTCATATCTAATCAAATTTATTTAATGATTTCATTATAATTGTGTACGCATGAAAAAATGGCAGAACGTTCTCACGTTTACGTTTTTTGTAGGAAGAAATAACAACACTTAGTAAAATTCTACGTAAGTATATTAAAGACAATATAGTCATCCTTTAGTTATTTAGCTGTCGAAATCATTCGCTTGGTTTTGAAAGATACTGACTTGGAATTTTGTAAAGCGCTTTTATCTCTTCGGGCTATAGAATTCCACATATTGAAGGATATTGCCATTTTAACGCGTTTAAGTTGGGAATCGAACAAAAATCGATTTTTTATTTTAGTATCGATGGAAGTCCGCGTTCTTTAAGGAGTGTTTTTAGAGAAGATATTTTCCAAAGAGATAAATAAAAAGAGGTTAAAAATCAATTTTTTCGAACACGGAAAATTTATCGAGCGAAAACTTGGTAGGATGTTTCTTCTCTGGCGCATGTATGTGTTATTTTGGGAGATCGAACCTTCGTCACGTCGGCTTCATTTTATTGCCCTCGGAGAGGATTCAGGGCTCGCGTCCGTTCGAAGGAATCCAATTCCGGCAAGTCCTCGACAGCCCCGATCCAATAAGAAGCCGCAACCCGAATAAGGAGCTTCGTATTGTCCAATCCGTGGCACTTCATACCCAATTTACAACTCGGACACGGATCTCGGAGACGGGAAATATGTAAGCCATTCCATCACCGGTTGGGTGGAAACGGCGCGGGCGGAAACTCTGGGACTTCCTGCTTCAAGGTTGTCAATGCGATGAAGTTTAGCTCAGCGAATAAAGTTTGATTTTTCCTGCTTCCATTCCGGCGTCTTGAGAGGTATGAATATTGGCTGCTTTCGTGTTGCTAGCGGATCCATGTTATCCTGCAGAACGCTAGGAATGCAAAGAACTATTTTTAATGTTCAAATGATTTGAAAATGTTGTCAAATACGCTAGATTTCTATTAGGAAAATAGATCCCAAATGCATGAAAAAATAAATCAAGATGAATTTTCAATGAGCGTGTCTTATAACTATTTCTGGAAACATTGATTTCGTCATGTCTCAATGCAATACTATTCTTCACAACTTTTTCATTGGATGATTTTTTATTTTCCCTTAGATGATTGTCAAGCAACGTCTTCTATATTGATCCTGATGCCTGTAAATGTAGCATACATGACGGAAAAGGGTTTACGTTCTTTATAACATCCTATCCTATCATAACAGTATCATCTCTCAAGTTTATCGTCACATTGCCTATGCAACTTACTATGACAAAAACAGCTTAGATCAGGCTCCCGGATAGTCATGTGGACAGCGCGTTTGCCTTTGGTGAAAGCGGTCCCGGGTTCGATTCCCGGTGGGAGCCAATGTGAGATATGACCTAAGCTGTCGAAGCACTTCTAACAATACTACTGCCAACAACTTAGATGGTGAAAAACTACAATCGGATTAATTGTTTTGGAATACTTGACACCAAATTGTACGGACTTTCGGGAAGGTAGGTGGGTAACGCATTGGAAGTAATGGTCCTGGGTTCGATTTTCGTTTGAAGTACAAATACGTGAAATCATCTCAGCTGGCGAAGCGCTTTTAAAAATACTGGTATTAAATTTAAATGAAGCGGATATTTCTGTTCGTCAATTAATTAATCCAATAACAAATTCAAAATTTTCTTGAAGTATTTTTATAGTAGATTACATGAGTGTATTTAATGTTGTTTAGTTTTCGAGTCTTGTTAATATTATTTCGGTTTCTGAATATCCTCACATTATTAACTACGGGGGTCTATCTACAAACAAAACTAGTCGACTTAAGTCAGCATCAACACGAATTGATCAGTGTCGTTTTAGGTAATGGAAATGCAATACCTTAGTTATGTTTTATTTTTATCGATTTATTATATGGAACTACATTATGTGGGTTTTAACTCAGGGCCTTATAACTTTAAATAACAATAACTTTCGGTCCCAGGAAATATTTTTATGTCAAATGTGTCTCTTCCCTGTCTTCGAAACATATTTTCGCGGCAGAATCAGGCCAAGTTTAAAATTCTCTCTGCAGAATCGCGTTCCTGTTTCCCATACCATACGATCACTTGAGCCTTCCCGGAAATTTCTCTCCCTTCCGTCTTTACCTTGGGCCTGCCACCTATCCGCGGCCCTAGGAAACAACGCCCCTCTTTCTGAGACTGCATAGCGTCCGTCCGAAGAGACCGTCTGCGATGGGACCCACAATCGTAGGGGTCTTCTTCTTGTCCAGCATCTTTCGGGCGGAAAATAAGACGTCGGAACGTTTGATGTTTCCCAGACGGTGAAGAAGTATAGGGCTGAAGCAGCGTGAGGTCAAGGGTGAAAAAAGTACGTGTAAAGGAAGGACAAGAGGGTTTCTGGAAGGAACGTTGCGAATTTCGTCGATAGCGCGTCGAGGGAGTTCAACGTTCGCTTGTTTATGTATTCCGCGGTCAGTTTTGGAAGACTCAGGGATTGTATATGGAGCGGCAGATGTGCGAAGCGGAAGAGCTTCTGGGAGAACCGATTTTGGGTGGGATGGATCTCGGAAATAAAATTTCACGTCCGGAAGAGAGTGTCATACCGAAATTGCGAGGACTTGAGCGAGGATGGGAAACGGAGTATTTAAAATCGTCATGGTAGGATCTTAATGTATTAGCGGATTTATGGAAATCTATCATGGAATACAGGAATTACTTTTAAATTCACATTTTTAACTCGACTAGCTCAGCAAGTTCAATTTTCATATTTTTAATTTTTTTTGATTCGACTAAAGAAGATTTAAAAAAATATCTTCATCAAATTTTGCAAACATGGATTTTTAACGCCTCGAAAGTTTCTGGACAGTAGTTGGTATGTATGGCTGACTATAATCTCATATAAAAATGTACCACCTAAAACATTCTCTGACAAAATTGGAACTGGAACCAGGGTCTTCCATTTCGAGTGTGGCTACACAAACTATCTGTCCCATTCCGGTTTGAGTTTCATTTTAAATTTAGATTTCGTGTAACTCTTGGGTTATCCCTGCATGCATGTCTTATCCTAGGCTTGTGCCCCTATATATCCTTTCTCATTGCAACTGATTTCGGAATAATTTAAATGAAAAACTAGAGAAAAATTGCTAGAATCCTAACCCAAAACTCTCAATCGATGCAAAACGCACCTACTGCTAAAACTAGAAACCCAGCCAGTGGATGATGCCCACTGAATCAGCTGCTTTTACAACCGTTCCTTGCGGGAGAATTAAAAAAAATATATATATCCTCTTAATGCTTGAAATTCGTTCCTTTTTCTAATAATAATCCAATTCCAGCTTAAGAAAGGATTTCCCGATCACCCGGAGATTACAAAATATTCATATTCATGCTAATAAGAATGATGAACCAGGAAGGGATCAATAGAGCTTGGCCTTACCAGGTTTTAATAACGGGTTTGTAAGTTAACTCCGGGAATCCGACGGTAGATGGCGATATTGGGTACTTGCTATCTCGTCGCACGTGCACCACAATGGTTTCGGAAACGAGGAGAGATATAACACGATTTAGGCATTAGCCCACTTTTGTGTGAAATACGGAGAGGGGGGGAGGTATTACAGGAAGGGGGGACTATCAGATGATTTACGGCAAAGAATGGAAGTTTGAGGATAAACTCTACCTGTTCACTCCTCCACCTTCGCCTCACCAAGGATTTTACAAAAAAGAAGGGTTCCTTACGGAATACTTTACCTGTTGTAAATCATCTCAGACCAGGGGTAACTTTGATTACATTTAAAACTGAGTAATTGAACATTTGAGGCTAAGGAGAAAAATTGCGCTCAAATTTTCACCGTATTCCCATAATACCATGGAGGTAGAGCTTTCACCTGAAGTTCTGCACTTAACAATTTCAACTTTCCGTGCCCCGTCTTCACCAAAATAACCTCTTAAGTCTACGAACCTCTAAAGGAATGGTTCAGTTCGGTTGTAGATGGTCTCTGGCAACACGCTATGTAAAATAATTCTCACGAAAAATCAGTAAGATCCATTTATTTACTTGAGGACGTAGGTTGGGAATCTTTAGAGGACCAAAGATTTTAAAAAATACTTAACTTTAAAAAAATAGTTAAATTTCGCTCTCAGAGGATGCAGCAGGATGTTGTATGTCCTTCCTGTTAAGTAGGCAATTATTTTGAGCTAGTTTTTAACAAGTATCTTCTAGAATTCATGCTTTCCTATAGCGATGCGCGGAGGTAATTGATTACGGTAGTAGAGTCATACTACATGCACAATGACAAGATGCACAATGACAAGACGGATTGCATGGGAGTCACGTAGACTCAAAAACCTATCGTAAAATTGAGTTTTTGAGGAAGTCCGGTGTACTTAAGTGTTTAACTCCTGGGGATTCTTTTCTACGATTTAATTCATGTTATTTCAACGGGAGTAAGCTCGTCTATCTTCTCGGAAAATTCGTTTTTTCCCTTAAATTTCCTGATAGTAAGATATTAATGTAGTTTCTTTGCTATAATTTACTGTTAATGGAGTCTCTATTTTTTATTAGTTCTATTTATAGATTTCTAAAAAATAATTAGGTTAATATTAATCTTTTTCTCCCTCTTTTTTTCAAAAAACTTTATATCTACATAAATTCATTATTACAATTCGTTAGCTACTATAAGTAGATCTACATGCCTCAATTTTATATAATCAAGGTGTATTCATTTTATCATAGCCCTTAAAGTGTCACCGTGAAGTTATATATTCTGTTACTTTTTATAAAATTCCCATTTGGCTGCTCAAAGTATCGAAAAAATGTCATTAACTATAGAGTCGTTAATGAATTAGATTTTATCATCATTTAATTAATTTTGAATCACCTGTAAGTATTAATTACTTTAAGAAATCCACGCAAAGGTTTAATTATGAGATTTGACTGTAATTGAAATAGGTTGAGGCTCAGAAATTTACTCTTGTATTAAGCTACTTTTCGATTAAACTTTGAATGAAATGAATCTCAGCTATTTAATATTTCTGGAATGTTCATAGTTACGAACGCAAATTTATTCTGCCACTTGCAATTTTGCATCAAGGTCTTTGTAATTCAAAGGAAGTATTAATATTATAGTGGTAGGGAATCAATATGTGTAACATATACTGTATACTGAATTCTGCATTATGCAATGCATTTTCTACAATACATGTAAATAAGCATTTCTTCACTCCTGTTTTATAATAGGGGAAGGTCGGGGAATGGCGAACACTTAAGGGTTTTATTTTGTCACATCTGACTGGCTCACCCAAATTCATTTCAAAGTAAATTCTAAATAAAGTATATTCTTAGTACTTCAAATCATATAATCATCACGTTACATACAGTTATAAAAAACAATTTACTTAACCTTTACAATGTTCGGTATTGCCCTACCTGTCCGGTAATGAGGAACACTTAATTCTCCATATAAATAACATAGGAAAATAAAAAGTCACATAAAATCAAATCATTTAAACAGTGCAATGCGTATTTCTGTAACCAAATAGAGGATGTTAAATGAGGTTATTCTAACAGGAATAATATGATTTATGACCGAAAAAGTAACCAAACCAAAAACAAATTTAGACAAAAGAAAAATACTGTTCATACGGAACGTTAAACAATTATGAAGCTTAACTTGCTTCTTGAAAGAACAATATTATATGTTTGCAATAGAATACAGTAGTAACAAAGCTGAAAATTAATTATGAAACCGGCAGAAATTTCTTTATATTAACCTAAAAAGCTTTAGATGCATACGTATTTGGCTTATATTTGGCAATTAGTTAAAGGCAAGGTATCCCACTCTTGGAAGTCACAATTTTTATTTGATCAAAATGACAGGCCGATTATTTTTTCACACAAATGTCACACTTGTACCCATCTGGGGAGTCCCAACCAGAGCACTCAGCCTGTGCTCAAATTCCACATGCAATTGCTTGGCATCTGAAACATTGAAATCCGCAATATTTCCTGTAACCTACACAAGTAGGTGGACCACAAGTAAGCAGCGGGGAATACCGAACTGTGTCCGCCATTACCCGAAGCTATACTTCTGTGTTTGAAAATTCCTGGTTAAAAAACGGTTGCCTATATGCCTGAATTGGAAGTATATTCTTATTTTACATGTTATTACTAATGTATGGGCACACTATTATGTATCTACGACAAATAATAACGCAATCATACCTTAAAAACTCAGGTATATTTCTTAGATCACAAGCTTTAACAACACACATGTCCCATCTACTCCCTCAAATAAACTGAAAAGATGGAGGTGCTGTTTCTGCTTCTTCGTATTGGAGCCCCTAGAGTGCAGCACCTCACGGAGCTAAGAAAATAGGTTACTGGCCGATCATAGAGGTGTGATCGGCATTACCCTCTATTCGCCATTACCCGGTTCCCCCCTACAGCTATGTGCAAATAATCCTTGGTCTTACATAGCCCGCGGGACTTTAAAGTTTTTTTTTCACATTGCTGTAAATACGTGTGACTTTCACATTCGAGTATTTTATATGAAAAATTAAAATGATATTCCTTTCACTTTAGCCACAAATATATATTGATTCTGATGAGCTAAATGATAAGGCATTTCCACTCATATATACACGATCGATTATGTGAATAGGAGTTATCGCTGATGTTGTTCTTCCTCGAGTCATTATTAGCTACTTCTATTGAACTCAATATATATTTTTTTAATAATAATGCCCTTAGCTGTCTTTCTTTTGTTTTATGTGCCGGAATAAGTACGTTACCTACCAAATGGATTTCCGCAATACTCTGTCTAGTTCAGCTCGTATTATTTTTCCTTTACATCAGAGCTTTAAGATCTGCTTCACTTGGAAAATAGTAACCCAATTTTTCGGCGAAGAGAAAATAATCTTGACGAAAATAGAGTCGAAGGAAATTTAAGACCGCAACAGTGCTCATCAGATTCCGATATAATCCAAAAGCGTCCATCGAGGAACGTCAACATAAATTTTTCTTTTGGTCCGTTCGGTATTTTTAAACCTTTTGGGGAGGCTCTGTTCGACCTTGGCTGCAGATGACAGCTCCTTTGAGACTTATTTTCGCCACCAATTCGTCCTCTATGTCATCGACTGCCATCTTATGCGCCTCCCAACGTCTTTCATTTTTCCTCATACCGGCCCATTATATGGTTTTCCCAGCGCCCCACTTTGCTAGGAAGTTCTCACGTACGGCAAACACCTCAAGCTTCTGCCTCCATTATAAATGGTTTGTATGTACTTACTTCCCTCTTCCCTTTCCTGCAGAGTGATCTCCAATTACCCTGCGTTGTGCATACGCTCTTAGGCCTCCACCAAGCTCTCCTTTCCCAACATATCAATAATGACTCCTATGCCTTCCTCCCCCTCTCTCTTGTCTATAGTCCTCTATTCTTGGGGTAAACATAGAAGGTGCCCATGCATGTTATGCCTGAGTCCTTTGTTATGGATGAATGAAGTATATTTAAGGGAGAATTATTTACAAGAATAGGTAGGTGAATCTCCTTTTTTAGCGTCCGAGATCCAAGGAAATTGTTTCGATGCTATGAATATCAAAGGACTGAAATGGGATATTATTTCGATGGTTTAAGGCCCTCCGCTGATATGCCTATTTACTGGTTTTCCAGGAACTGGATGTGATTCAACTAGGAGCTTTTTTGTACAAGAAAAGCCAATTGGAAATTTCTGGAAATCCAAAATAAACAGAAATAACAAACTGAGTGTTGTAGAAACGAGTAAACATCGACTGTTTGCAGATCATCGCCATAGTAATCGACTGTTAGAGTTTCTATTGATAGTCATTTTTCGAGAAAAGACGGACGAGTGTCAGTGCTTCGAAAAATCGGCTAAATTGCACGCAGGCTGTTATAAGTATATGTATTTGAATTTCAGTGGCAATTGCAAGTAGGTTTCGTTGGTTATTCACGCCTCCCTTCTCGCGGATGTTTTCTTACAGGTTTTTTTTCTTATTCTTTGCCAAATTTTTCCTATTTTTTACAGAGAACCAATTTTATTATTCTATTTATTTTTTATTATGAACTCAAAAAATTTTCCCCTTTTTTAATTTCTCATTTATCAAATTCCAAGAAACCTTTTCCATAAATATTTTATGACTTAAGGTTAGATGTAAGAAGAGACTTATTGTTCTATACAAGCTCTAAAATTAACTTGTTTTATCGCTAACATCTGCTGACATAAGAGGATTAGGTTTGATCAATTTTTACTTCTAGATGATTAAATATTTCCCTCAATACATCTGAGAAATTCTAACCTGCAAATTTTATTTTGGAAAATACAGAATCTTTTTACATCATGTTGCTTTCTTGATTTTTAAAATTCAGCTTGATTCAATTTGGTTTGATAACTAAGGAAATCGGAACAAAGTTTCTGTGTAAACAGAAAATTGATTTATTTCGTTTATTTTATTTTAAAATTCCTATCTTTTCTCTGTTTATTTAATGAATCGATGCAATTCAATTTATTAGCTTTATGAGGTGATTACAAGATAACTTCAGATTCCTGGAATATCCTCTGCACTGGATTTTTCAAGAGGATAATAGATTCGCCGGATAAAGTACCTTTTGTCGCGTTGTAAAAGCGGTTAAATTTCCTGATTGTTTTGGAATAATTTATTGAACAAATAAGCAGCAATAGATGCTAGATTGCTGTTTCCTGGAAAGCTTTGTTTGTATCTTTGTTTGTGTCTGAAAAGAGCCAGATTGAATGCCAACGCTTTGATACTCAATTTAGTATCTTATCACTCAATAGACATCAATCACGATAAATATGGCGTACACGACCTCCACGTGTCCATTCAAGAGACGCTCCCTTTTAAACACAAAAGCGCAAAATTTCCGCGAGGTATAATCAGAAATCATCTGCGAATTTGCTCATTTACCCACCGTCATGGTGTGCTGACGAATAAGAAGACTATCCATTCTCCCCAAACATCGAGCTTAACTTCAATCGCAAGCGAACTAATCCCGCCGTAAAAGGCGACCCGGATTTACCTCGGAGGCTCCATTAACGAGTAAAATGCTCGTATCTCAGGAGCATCATATTACTCTAATTAATATCGGTTAATTTTGCCCCCTGTACACGAAGTAGTTTGCGCTCGGATCGGCGGGTTGCTCGCACCGCGGGGGGACCGAAAACTTCGACTGTTGCTCTGTTAGAACGAATGGAGTGGCTGCAATCCATCCTCACTAAAGCGGGGATGCAATACCGTGTTGTTCCCTTTGCGGGAGGCATTACGACGCGAGTGCATAGCAGCGAATGTCTTGCTCGACGAAATAATAACAGGAACAATGGGGTCTCCGTACCAAAAGGTCATAATTTCCTTTCTCTTTATCGGTCTCCCCGATTTTTCTCTTTTTTGGAAACGGCGGCTAATCCCCGTTAATTGGCCGAGCAGCGGAGGCCCGCCGACGAATCGGAAGACCGTTTTAGAGCGTGGTCTGATTTTTCGCGGTTATTTTCATTTTCTGTATCGCCATAACTTTTCCCTACTCACTCTCTTTTCCCCATCGGTCGATTCCGTTTGATGTGGTCCCACAATGCTCCCCTTTTTAACGGCACATTTTGTCCCGAACTTTTCCAGAACTAGTTACCAAGCCACATCTGCCGGGGTCATTTCTAATTGAGGAAGTTTCTGTTCGCTCGACTCTCTCCCTCTCCATGTTTCTCCCATTCGCCTCTCTCTGTTCCATTGTCTTCATCAAAAGATGCTTCGCTACCGACGAAATGTTAAGTCTTTGTCACTCCATTACTTCGGTTTTTGGATATTGGAGTTCGAAATGAGTTTCTTCATTCATGAATCTCCGCGAACTTCTCCTTCCTTGAAACATATGTGATAAGAAATTTAATCATAGTGGTCAGAGAACAAACGCTTGGGTTTATACATTTATGATATCAATACGTAATTTGTTGTAATGGCATGTAAATAAATGATTTAGATTTATTTTTATAGTTTTTATAAATATTTTAATTTTCCACTCTCGAATTATCTATATTTCGGTCTCTTGACCTCCATTTTGAGAGGATGTCAGTTTTTGTCTTACTTAGTTTGTTTATTGGTACATATATAATATTATATATAAAAATGAAATGATGTTCGTGACGTCGTCTAAAACTCAAAAACGGCTCGACGGATATGAATATTTTTTTTGTTTTGTTCGCCTCTCTACGGAAGTACTTTAGGAAAAAAGAAAATTAGGAAAAACCCAAAAGGAATAGCCGAAAAATCGAAAAAGCATTTCCATAAGAAATGCACGTAAAGTTAATTTTTCTCGCTGCAGGCTTTATTTAATTTGAAAATTTAAATTAGAAATAATAGTCGTAAAAAGTCGAATCAAGCACCAAAAGAAGGAGAATATAATAAAAAGTCTTATTTTGGTCGTGAAATATCGTTTACAATTCGAAATTTGGAGAATTTTGATAAAATGCGCGAATATTTTATCGAAATTTCGAGGTTGTAAACAACCCTTCCCCCTTGACAATGAAGGCGATTGTTGATTCCAAGTTCATGTATTTATCCATCAAAATGCATTAAGAATATAAGTCAAGTTAAAATTAATCCTGCTAATAAGTGATACACTTTATGAAGAAGAAAAAATGGCATGAGATTTTAATATTTGCTGTTACGAACAATACCCTGTGAAGAATCGCACGGAAAAAAGTACGAACATTAAAATTTGAATTTTTTAAAATTTTGGTTAAACGTTTTTTAGCAGCAGCCAAGCAGCCAAGTTTTATTTACAGTGACGGAATTGTTTTTGAATTTTTAGTTAGAGTTTTTAAACGGTTTTACTCTCTCTCTACTCGAGGACTTAGTATGCTATAGAAATTTCCTCTAAAGAAGTGTTGCTGGTATATGGTTTGCCTTTAGTCCAATATTAAACTCTGTAATTTTTTTCAGATATGTTACTCCATACATAAAAATATCATCTTCGAATATTGTAACTATAGGAATCATGTCCATGAATTTCATTATTTGCCGATATCACTGAAAACAATCGCAAATGATTAACAAAATTGACTAAAATTGAATCATTCCAATATTTATATTAACAATTGGTTTTGCTCTTCTTGGTACATCTTCTTTCTATTGGTGTTTATTGCAGAAATAATCTACGACATTTTTCTGTTGAGAATCAACGGGCACTCCGCTAGTTCGCTTATTAAATCTTATTTATATCAGTGAATATCTTAGAAGTTATATCAAAGTATTCACTTTGTAAAACATGCGATGGAATTCTTTATAGTGTTTTAATTTCCAACTACTGTAAATTTTTAAAAGGAGAAACTTGGAATTTTGAAGTTCATCGATTGGATGGAATTATCTCCGTTGCTTCTATCTTTATTTCTATGGCTCTTGACTAGTAATGGATGCACCTCTGGGAGGTTTGGGAGGTTGTAATGAAAAGTAATTGTTTCCTAGATAGATACTCTGGCAATTTATTAAAGGTCATTTTATGATTATGACAAATTATTAAGTTCATTTTCAGTTTCTTACAGTTGTTTAATATTTCCAAATAATTTACAGAGAAAAAGGTACAATTTTAGTACTAAAATTATATAGAAGAGATTATTTATCTAATTTGTTTGAGAAAAAAATGAGAATAAATTGTAAACCACTACTTAATCCATAATCACCAGCCTTGCTTAGAAGATATCAATTTATTTTGCCCTTAGCCTACACTTTATACCAATAATTTGAAATTATCTCTTTCTTCTTGTCAATGAAGCAATATTCGAGTTTCATGGTGCCTCTACGAATAATCGAATTATATGAACTGGAGATCTATTTAAAAAATATACGATTAAAGATCCATTGCGAAGTGTAGTGACGAAGCACTGTTGAAATTGCAATATCCATGCTTATGCTCAGGATCAAAACTCTTTCCTCCGGTATGAGACAAGCATTTGTATTTCATCGGAAAGGATCGCATATTTCCACAGCGCGAAAGGAATTTTTATTGCGGTTAAAAGATTTGCATGCACTGGATCATCAATTTTGAGCTCGTCTTATTCTCTCATCCAGGGGGGGAGTTCCATGCACATAACATGAGTAAAAAATCACGAGTGTTTCATAACAGCACTGCAGATCAAGTTCACCTCTCTCGGCACTAACAAACTCCCCATATCGAAATTCTAACGCCCCGAAAGCTTTTGGCAACGGCATCGCTCCTGTATTTTAACACCTGGTCTCTTTTCCCGGAGCGGTGCAACCTTATCGGTTTTAGCTCCTTTTCTCTCCCAGTCTCTCCTTCCCATCACTCCGGAACAATGCACCGCCTCGTAAAAACCTCCGGAAGCCTCCGAAATGTGAGGGCACGTCGCCTGGGAACCCGTTTATTATGGCAACGCGGATATCTCTCATGCAGCCACGGATCGCAAACTCGCGGAGCCAATCTGTCCGTCCGAGAAGAAAATTGCATTGTGCGACGCCGGAGGAAAGATCCGCGGGTCGCTGTGCAAGAGGCGTGCTGTATCAACAAAGGCGGGACCGATTTTTCGTTTATTAACTGCGCATGCGCGGAGTGTTTCCTTCGCGTTCCGTTTTAATATACGCCACACACTCGTTTTATTGTTTCTGCGCTTCGCCGATTTTTCAATCTTTCGCGGAGCGTGGAGGGTTTCTTTTTGGATTTGCGCCGAGCGTGTCTTCTCTCTTTTTTTAAAAGGGCTTGTTTCACAAAGCGCGCGAGGGCTCTCAATTGTTTTAAGGGCGGTTTATGCATGAAAGGTGTGTAGATTGAGCTTCCGGTATCGCGAATTTTCCGAGGCGCATTCTTTCCGGGGAGTTTATACTCTCGTGTTCGCTCCTAGCTCGGCGGGTATGCGGTGTAAATTATTGTTCGTGATGTGGATGGATTAGTTTTTCGGTGGATAGGAGAACGATCTGTTATACGAAAGATAAGTTGGAAGCCGTGAATTTTTCAATTTTTAATGCAACATCCAAACTATTTTCGATAAAAAATTGCATGGAGAGAAATTGAGGCCACTTGACCAAAATGTATTAATTAAATAATGGTACACACTTATGATTCCGAAGAAATAGAGAGCAAATGCACTTTATATACTATATTTCTCCTAAAACAAATAAAATTCTCTCATGCCCTGATTTTACGAAATTTTTCGAAAAGGATAGTAAGTGAATTAATTTTTAAGCTATTGTAATTGAAATTTCAGGGATATGATTTCATTCTTTACGGTAAACTGTTACTTTGACACCTTCGGTTTCAGATGCTCGTAGTATTTGCATATTAACGTGTATTTAATGTATGCCTATTGTTCTTTGACAATGCCCTCCCTGTTTGTGTAATCCTAAATATCCTCTGAATGCAGTTTTAGTTTTAATTTCCGTGATAACTGTCCGTTTATTTAACCTTCAAGTCAAATAAGTGTAGAGACTGTTTTGGCATCAGGATGTTATGTTCCTCAAAATCATTTCAGCTTTTCTAATGAAATCAATGATTTAAATAAAAGAGTAAACTTCACGCTCATTCCAATTGAACCGTTTGCAGGCATTAGCTGGAAAATCTTTCTAGAAGTTTAACTTTTCAGTCTCATTGCACTTAATGCATGTTTAAAATTGATCTTTATTTTTATGTATTCATCTCCAAAATCGTCGGCGAAGAATTTCTTAAGCAAATAAAATTAGAATACTGCAGTTTGCAGCACAGTTAATACGAAAGTTGTAATTTTAGTGGTTCCTGCCCATTTATTAACTTTTCTTGTCAATTGATAATCAAGATTTTTTGTTATAAGAGAATTATATTGCTTCAAACTTTTTTCACTCTACTGATGAAGTCAATGATTATGAAATAAGGCTAAGGGTTAATTTGTTATTTATTTGATCTTGTTCAGTTCATGTGAAAAGCTTGTGAAATCTCAGAGGATTCTCTACTTTTCAATTTATGTACGTTTTAAGACCGCTTTAAGCCAATGGAATATTTTATCCATCTAAATTTACAATCTTCGATGAAGAATTTCTTACGATAAATAAGTTAGAGTACCTTAAGTTTGTCGCAGATGCTGGTCTGGGCATCTCCAAATGAAACACGCGCCAGGGACCAGGAAACTGTCACTTTTCGAAAAGTCGTGAAATAATATAATTTCCGGAAATTGTATTTCCGAAAATCTTTGCTCTTTTCAGACTTCCGTAACTCTCGTTTTTGGAATTTCCACCTTTAATCCATTTTCATCTCTCTCTGCTCTTTTCCAGCTTTTTCTCGAACAGTCTTTTATTTCACCTCAATCATCCTTGTTCCCTTCCCCGATTTTCTGATTATTTCTCGTTTTTCCCTACTCTTTCTTTCCAATTCCCATATCCTGCGTAGCTTCCGTTTTAAATGAAAATTCCAGCGGTCATAAATGATGTATTTTCTTTCCCCGGTATTTCCTTCATAATTCTTCAGAATTAAGTTTCCTTCTTTCGACTTTCAGAGACTTTTTTTTTTTAAGATACACTTTTTGTGGTTAACTTGAGCGTGGGTTTTTCTACAATTTAAAGGTACAACATACAAACTGCGTTTGAGATAGAGTTTATGCTTTATTACTCAGGATATTTTAATGACCTCTTTTCAAATTTTACTGCTGATGTATATTCAATGCAAAAGAAAGAAAATATTTAGAATGTTTTGACTTATATACTGATGAACTTCATTAACTAAGAACATATCTAGGCTGCATGTTGCTCAGTGACTTGTAAAGAAAAGTAAACATCGAGTTAATCTCTTTCATCTGGGGGATGGGAGTATATTCAAATTTCATAAAAATAAATTGTCAAGTAATTTTCCATCAAAAATTCACCAATATAGCAGTTCATGGTAAACATAATTTGAGTTTATTTTCATGTGGGCTTAATAGATATATAATGCATTTATGAATTGGTAAAACTATATGGGAAGCATTTACGTTGCTTATGCTCCGTTTTGCTTTATTCAATGCAATATATAGACAGCAATTTCTATTTATTTATTATAAAAAAACTACAATTAGGCACCAGGCCAGGTGGTAGTAATTCTAGAGGAAGAAGGGAAAAATTAAATAATCTGCCTGGTTGTCTGGAGGAAAACCCCCAAAAACCTCCCGAAGGCAGCATGTAATACATATAATTACAAAATTTACAAAAAGTATTTCAAAATTTACACTAGACTACACTGCACTATCACTAGAGTACCTTAAATAATTATTTAACACATGTTTGCTGCATTTTTGAATAAGCTATAACTGCAAAAGTGTATTTTAAAGATAAAACACGATAAATCCTCCGTCTATAATATAATATACATGCAGATAGATCATTGTTTATCTTTAAAATATACTTTTGCAGTTGTAGGTTATACAAAAATATAGCAAACATTTTGGGGAATCAATGGTTTGTTTGATATAGAGTAAGATATTTATATAGTGATATCTCCATTCAGTTTTTCATATCAGTTTCATACCATCATTTTGTAACTTTATTCCTAGCTGTGTAGCGTCTTCAACCAGATTCGTACGATTTCACACGCAATGACTTCAAATTTCTCTCCTCTTTCTTTAATCTTCCACTTATGCTTCTTCTACCTTCACTTTCCCTTTCTCTTTTCTAACAAATGAACATGTCTTTCCCTCCAGAACGGCGTAATTACCGCTCCGAAAGACAAAAGACGCACGGTGTGGCGTATAACGGCACTCCACGCATCCTTTCTTATTCTATTCGGCGCCCGCAAGTCTTCGGAACCTATTTATTTCGAAATTAAGAGCGAAATAAGACGGCCGGGGAAGTCCCTCGGCTGTTAATGGCTTTTTCAGGACCTCCGTCAGTTCGACTGCCACTTTTCCCCGCCCTTTATCTCCGAACCGGCGCTTCCTTCCGCTTTCGACCGCAAAGGAGCGCCGCATTTATGCGAATACTTTATCGCTTAGAGTCGCTTTCAGCTTAAAGAGGTTCCGTCAGTGTTCGTCCATGAATTGCGGGAATTTTTGTCAAATTGAGTTGTAGTATTTATAATTTTGTGCGTGGTGTGTTAGAGTGGGTGGCTGGAAGATGCCGTATAAATTTCCACATTTCCGCATGTAAGCGTTGGAACTTTCTCCCTATAGATATCCAAAACTTTCCATCACTATCGGTATTTATGAATCGCTATTACCGATTCCTTTTTCTAAATAAAACCTCCTCAGACACAGATAGACTCCAAATTAACCCTTCCTTACACGGAACATTTTTCTTTATTCCTCAACCTCATTACATCCTCATCTTTCTTCTACGCTTTCGCCTCTATCTACCCTCTTTCAATTTTTGTTTTCTTCTATATAACGACTTTATATTTATTTAAATATGTATTTGTTAATATTTCAACTAAACTATTTTGAAACTTGTAATCAATCTCTTTAGTTAATTGTTTTTATTTTATTTGTATTTAATATATCTTTTTGAGTTTATTAATCTTTCCTTGTATCATTGCTCCTTGTACCATTGTGTTATTGTACTATTTCAACTAATTGTTGTCATGAATGTAATTGTTCCTTTTGTTTTCTTTAATCTTTTATTATACATTTTTAATGGGTAAATAAGATGGGACTGTCTAGTCTCAATTTCGTCCAATAATAGAGACCTTTGTATGTATGTGTAAATTTAGGTTCGTTTTCGTAATAATGAGTGTCCTAAATATTGTTAGTAAATAGAAAGATGTCAAAAAACTCCACGAGGGTAAAATTTTACTATACCACTGGATTACAGAAACTTTGTAGCAACGCTACAGCTTCACCTCGAGATGAAGTGTTGGTACGAAATCATGGTGTTTTTTCTTGTAATCCTTTGGTATACCAAGAGTTTATCATAATGAGGTTTTTGCACGTAAATAATTAACAAAAAGTTACCCCGGACTCTGTATAGTTTAAAAAGATGATTTTGTAATATTTATCAGTAGGAGACTTTCTAGTCCAAGGGATTCTAGAGTATGTTTGTGTTAAATGTCTAGTTTGACAGTGGTCGGGACGGCCATCTGTCGATATGTCAAACAGCAGCAAATCATACCTTCGTATAAAAAACATCGTAATTTGAACAAATAAAATGTTCATGCAAAGAAAATAATTAATTACACAATGGTAAAGAAGAAATATATTTTTGTACATCAAACAGTTTTGAATTTTTTGTGCTTGTTAAAATTAAATAGATTAAACACCACCAGATTTGTTTTGTGAGATTAAAAAGTTACATTATATTTGCTTATTTTTAAAATGTCATTTCGTCAAGGAAAGCTGCTTTCATTTCCAGCGTTGTTTTTAATGTTGTATATTATGTTTATGCTCATAATTTTTTTGTTTTTGATGATATGACTCCACAAAAACTTCAGAAAAAATCTGATGTGGCCAGCACATGACTTTCTCCATACATAAGATGTAATTATTTATCTACGACAGTAATTTCGAACTCTACATTCCATCTAAACTTGGAAGATGAGTGATTAATTTATATATTATTATCTTTTACGTCACAAACATTATAAATAATGTTTTACGGGACATGATCGATGAAAACGATGAATTTGGCCTTTCGCCGATAGAGCCCAGAGCGCCCGCAAAGTACATAATCAGCAACTTCCAGTTTATCAGTATTTCATGAATAACTCCTAAAAAATCAATGATACAAGAATATGTTTCATAAAAAAGTTATAGTAAATTTTATTTTCTAAAACATTTATAAATAATTGTATATACCTAAATATCATATTTATGGAGATATTTTGAAAACCGGAAATGAGCTTTGAAGAATGAAGCTCAACTTCCGGTTAACCGATTCACTCCAAAAACTAATCAACTCTAACGACTGTAATAAAAGTTCCATATATGAAATTTGGTCTTGATCCAACAAATAGTTTTCATGTTAGAGCGCCCACAAAGTACATAATCATCTTCTTCCGGTTTATCAGTATTTCACGAATAACTCCTAATCAACCGGTGATACAAAAATATGTTAAATACAAAAGTTATAGTAAAACAGATTATCTAAAACTTTTATAAGGTATACAATATACCTATATATCATATTTATGGAGATATTTTGAAAACCGGAAATGAGCTTTAATGAATAAAGCTCGACTTCCGGTTGATCGATTTACTCCAAAAACTAATCAACTCTGACAGCACACACCACAGTACTATATATGAAGTTTGGTATTGATACGAACAATAGTTTTTACGTTAGAGCGCCCACTATCACACACACACACACACACACACACACACACACACACACACACACACACACACACACACACACACACACACACATACACACAGACATCATTCCGAAAATGGTCAAAACGTGTTCTAGGGACCCTAAAACATGTATTTCCGTTGAAATCTCGAAGTCGAATTTTTTCATGAAAACAATACTTTCTCTATACTTCGTATATGGAGAAAGTAAAAAGGATTTAATATTTTCTTAAAATTCGCTGAAATTTAATCGTCTGGCATCGAACCCGGGTCTTACTGGTAAACCTACTATGAAACACAATAGAGGATCACCATCTCTAACTATGTGTGAAAATTCAAGCAGAAATATCGGCTATAACTGCCTCAAAAAACGTTCTAATTTTCACGAATGTTAATGCCTCTCGAGACTCGAACCAAGGACGATCGTTGAAATCTAAAACATGTTTCTGAAAGTTATTTATGATCTCTATCCATTTGCCGAATTTCAAGTTTCTATTTTATTGGGAAAGGTTTCAAAATAATTCCTAAAAATCGGATTAACTTCTGATTTCAGAGACACCTGGTGTCGAACCCAGGACGTATTGTAAGCTGTGAATGCACAGTTTGATTTGTAAAAACTTGCTCTTGTATCATGCAAAGTGTGAAGTCGATAGCCTGCCGGAAAGTACCTAAATTTTGTTTCCGTTATCTCCGTAAGAAATGCATTGAGAAGTGCAAATGGCCCTCTGGCATCGAACCAAGGACAATCAGCGAACATGTAAAATTTGATTATGAAATATATTCATGATATCTATCCACGTGCCGAGTTTCAAATATCCATGTTATCGGGAAAGGATCCAAAAAAATTCTTCAAAATCGCCGCAATGCATTTTAAACGGCCGATTTTTGCCCCGACCTAGCATCGAACCATGGACTATATTCTAAAATGTCTTTCTGATTTTCGTTGGATACGCACGGCTTCTAGCGATCCCTGGAGTTTCAACTCTTTCTCTCTCCGGGAAGTGCCTCAAAAAAATTTTCGAAAATCCCCGCCATGTATTCTTACGGAAAAAATCGCGACTTTGGGGCCCTCTGGAATCGAACCCATGACCCTGAGGATCAAAATCGCAATTTTTCTGGCGGTTACACGTTATGGCCAATACGTCGTAAAAATTTCAAGTCAAGGACGCTTGTGGTTTAGGCTGTGAATTAGTATCCTATCTATCTATCTATCTATCTATCTATATAGGTATATCCATGAATGAATCCGGAGAAGCATCTATATATAATAGATATGGAGAAAGTCATGTGCTGGCCACATCAGATTTTTTTTGTTAGTAAACAATCGTTGAAAGCATTATCTCATCATCAATAACTAATATATAACAAATTTTATGATTTAATTTAAAATATAACAAGTTCTTATTGAATTTTGCTAACATAAGATGTTTCTCTGTTTCCTGATTCAAAAAGAAATTGCCGTGGAAAACTATTGAGGACATTGAATACTGCCTGGTTAATTTTTATTAATGCTTAATCTCCTAGTAAGATTTATAGTCAAGTATTAAATAGCTGCTCTCTGATCGAAATTTGACCTTCGAAAGTTCTGATCCGAGGATAAGATTAAATATTTCCAATTTTATTTTTTATCGATATTCTATCAGCTTAAAAAGAGAAGTTATGGGGCTTTTAGGTTTAGTGGTATAAAGCGGACGTATTAGTAATGCAAATAGATTCTATTGGAAAATTTCTAAGCAAATTTTGAGGTTTTCAAGTTGACCTTAAGTGTAAGACAGAATCAAGCATTTTAGGAGGGGATTTAAAAAATTTTATTTTAACATTTTTGATATGGTATCCATCTATGAATGGTGGTAATGGGGAAGTATTCTAGAAGCTGAATTAAATGATAAACAGAAACAGAACTACTTAAACTCATAGGTTTAAAGTAGGAAGAAAGAACGTTTTAGTCCAAGTAGATTTATATCGAAAAGTGGTCTCTGTCTTAAATGGCTCAGTTGCCTAGGAGACTCGGCAATAAGATACTCTCGAATCGCAATACTTTTTGCGAAATGTATCAAATATACCATACGCTCGTATTCCATCTCGCACGGACTTTTATAGCGCTAATATATTTAAAGTCAAGACATACGCTCGGTCACATCCATTTCAGAAATATCACATGCTCTCGGGTTTTATCTCGGGTGCATATATATGAATAAGGATCCGGCGAAATAGTAACCAGAATGAAGAATGCGCCTTTGAGATTTATTCTCAATCAAGTCACGGATCATAAAACTCGCGCCATCGCAAAACCTCGCTTTATAGTCAGCTTATTCTTTCAGCGCGGAGAAATTTGAAAGCGATTTCGGAGATCCGTATGAGATTTCCGCCGATAAAGTCCTTCTTTTTCGTCTCCTTTCCCTTGCGAGCACCGAAATAATACGCGGAGATAAAACTTACAAAAAGAAAGACGGGAGATGGAAAGTTATTAAATGCGCCCTCGTAAAAATCTCGCTTCGTCAATTTCCCTCTTCATATCTGGTTTGTATTCGTGTATTCTTTTTCTGTCGCCATAAAATTAACATAATCTAGACTGAATCGAATGCGATAAAAGTTTTAAGAAATTGGGGGAAGGTTATGGCTTAAAAATGAGTGAATGAGGACTAAATTTATTGTTGCTTTATTACGAGACAGGTTACTTTTAGCCTGAAAGTTATCTTTATGTTTAAGTAAGGGATAACGATTAGTTTCTTAGAGAATAAATGGTGAAGTGGCCATTTGTTTTCTTAATGCCAAGGTTCACAAGGAAATATAAAAGTCATCAAAGGTTACGAGTATATTTCAAATTGTGAATGACTTTAACTGTTACGATTTTTTCATAAAACAAAAGTTAAATATTCTGAATTTACATCTTAAAGGTGAAGATGAATAAAAATCAACGAATAAGGCATAATTTTTGTCGTAAAATTCGGTGTTAGAAATATATAATTTTTTCATAACTTAAGATTCTTTCGGATTAGATTGAACTTTATTGATGGCTATGATTCGACTCAAGAAAATCTCTTGAGTTAAATAGAAGTATACAGAATGTGACATGCATATCTATATACTAATGCGTGATTAAGTGAAATTCAGGAAGCGAGCATAGTTCAGGTAGTGAAAGACTTGCCATATGTCTGTATAAATATAAAATCGAATGATATGTATTCTTATAAATAAATTGAGATAATCTCTGACCTATACATGTTTTGAAATAAAATTATTGGATAAGTTATTAATGGTTTTCCGTGAACAATTTTAAATTCTCATATTTTTATTTTCTCTTTTCAGGTAAGAAAATGTTCCTGTTTTGGCAAAAAAATTCATAAGATTTTCGATCGAAACAGGCTACGTAGAACGTAAGTGTTATTTATTTTTCATAATTCATATCGTCTACTCAGGAAGTATTTCGTATATATTTGTAAACAATCGTCCTTGGGTAAGTGGAGTTGAATTTGTCTGTCTTCTGCGAGACGCTTGACCTTCTACATGTTATTTTTGAGATGCAATATGTTTCTTGTTTGGGAAGAAACTTCGCTATATAACCATTTACCTGTTATCATCGACTATGGCAAAGTTTTGAATTTTTATTTTCTCCAAATCCATCATTTATCTTCGATTTGACGGCTTAGAACCCCATTAGTGATGACTGTTGACATAGATATGAAGAACTCAAAGGAAAATATCCAATGATATTTAAGCCATTCGTTATATAATTAGTTGCCACGGATTTTAAATCCGCTGTTTCGTTTGTACGGAGTTATTGCAAGAATTTCATCATCACAACCCATTCTCGGGAATTTGTCAAAGCAGGTGACAAGAATTTACAAACGTCGGTTTTGGGGGAATGAAGCGGATTCAGGTAACCGCATTTATATATTCCGAAAAGGTCAAAGCGAGAATTAATGAGAATTTTAGGGGAATTCCGAGAGAAGAAAGTGTCCCGAAGAGGGGACTTCCGCTTTAAATGCCATTTTCTCTCCCTTTCTTTTATCGTTCCATCTTCGTTTCTCCCTTCCGTGGGCGTACTAAGGAAACCCTTTCTCCGACTTTGCGAGGTATTCTTCGGCACATGCTTTTATTTTTTTCCATCACTTGGAAAGGGTAGCTCTCCCCTCGGAGACTTCGATATCCAACACTCTTCGGAAAGCATCGGAATTATTCACAATTTCGGAATCTTTTGTTTATTTCTTTTTCTCTTCCTCCCTGGATGCCAACGGCGACAGATGCTCTTTTTTATTTTTTTCCGAGCTGTCCAGAAGATCCGCTCTTACTCGCCTTTTTCTTATCCAGGAAGTACTTTTCTAGTTTATCGTGATGTGAGGAATGAAATTATAACTTTATGAAAGAACAAGAGAAACTACTATTTTTTTAAAGGTCAATTTCAGATTTGCGTATTTTATCTCAATTTCCTGCCGCTAAAATGAAGTTTTTCCAAATGTGAGTTGAAATGTTTTTTTCTGCCCTTGGAGTTTTGATCGTTTTATTTATATGTAGGCCTCGCGCAATATGACGCAGGACTCTTACATACTTTTCCACTTAATGATTTGATAGCATTATTCCAATTTTCCTTTTTATGTAGATACATGGATACGATGTGCCGTAAGCATTATTCAAATCTTATTTACGAGGAAATAATACCCAGACGTGTCATTCACTATCTTTCTCGTTCTTTAGATTAAACACTTTTGCCACGCAATACCACAGTGCAACCACAGTAAAAATACTCCCGTCGAAAAAAGCAAATCATTCAGTCATATCTTTAATGGCATTATTGTAAACTTTAGGGGCAAGTAATACTATACAATAAATAGCTTCCTTGTCTTCTAGATCCTATTTAGAATTTTCTATCATCTTATTCTGTTTCGTTTGGTATATAATTAATCGTACAGTTAGTGATGATTCAGTTGTCTCATAAGTTTAAATTAAGGTTTAGGAAAGCATCGTTTTATCAATAAGCTTGACCGGATGGCACGAATATGTAACGTGTTGAAGTATAATATTTATCTCCATGGTTAATTAATTCTATATTTTTATCGACTAAAAATATACTGAATAGATTGGCGTGAACGTGAATTGAATTATTCAAGATATTTTATTACAAATATAGCGATTGCTACCAGAGCTATCAGTTACATCAATCAGAACAGTGGTTATGTTTTGAAAATATCGAATTAGGATATGATCGTAAGTACTTTTTGACTTTTAGGAGTCAACAAGTTAATGATTATCTTTATATTCGGGGCAAGTTAATGATAATGCCGATATTTAATATCATTCTGATATTTTCAATATTAATCCCTGTTCAGATATATAATTTTTATTTGCAAACTATAGAAATGAGAATTTTTATTCTATGAGCAAAAACATAATTATCGTCAAATATGTATAAAGACGTGATTATTTATAATGCAAATCCATCCATACAAGTATTTTACTAATACTAATAGCACATTCCATTATTTATGACGAATTAATATCTTTAAAAGAGGCGCGAAAAAAGAGTTCGGCAGTACCATGGTTAGCACTTCTGTAAAGTCGCTGTCTTTGAGGATTTAGCCCTCTCCCTGCATTCGGAATAGAGAGCGTCAATTAGACAGCAATATTTACCCATGCATTATGGACGATTCAAGACCTACGTTTCCGAATAGGGAATCCAGGACTATTTGCCGTCAATATAAGTAGCGATTGGGTGGATTGTGGATCATAGCAGTCGAACGGCAAATACGTTATGTTCACGTCAGCCATCTCAATCAATCCACCTTAACGGCTGCCCGGTTATGTCAATAGCGCTAAGCTACCGCTCCAAAGGTATCCGGGCCTCCCTGATTTCCCTAAGGCAGGCACCCAATTACAATCAGGGAGCGCTATTTATGGAGCCCTTCGAGCACGTATCAGAGACATGAAATTTTAAGGCTTTTGAAAAGCTGCCAACTGGACTCTTGGCAGAACCGAGCTCGATCGCGCCGTGTAGTTTAGCCATCTTGGCAAGCGGTTACGGTAAGACTGCGGCGATATTTCCATAGCGGAGGCTCGTATCACCTGGAAGTTCGGTAGGGCTTCGGAATTAGTGGTTGAACTTTGCATGTAAGGCATTTCTTTATGATAAGGTGTCAATAAATGAGGAGGTGAACAACTTTGAAGTAGCTAAAGTCTTATGGTTGACAAACTTAATAATTTTTAATGCTTCAGTCACATATTACAAAACAATACAAACTTCAATGGAAAAAGGAAAATTTCACTTTGTAAAATTCCACAAAAATATATTTCTCTACTGAGACATGTTTCAACTCACAGAGTTATCATCAGGCAAATATCACAAAGCGTTACAAGAAGATATACCAAAAGGCATCACCAAATAAACCAATGGGGTGAAGGAAGGGGGAGTCTACGGAGAGTTAGACAAACAAATGGAGGGAGGAGGAGGGAGGGGAGGCCTCCTTGTTTCACCCCATTTATTTTATTTTTGATGCCTTTTGGTATATATTCTTGTAATGTTTTGTGATATTTGCTTGATGTGAGTTGAAACATGTCGCAGTAGAGAAATATGTTTTTGTGGAATTTTACAAAGTGAGTTTTTCCTTTTTCCATTGATATGGAATTCCAACAAGTAACGGCTTCTACTATTGATTATACAATACAAACTTGTTTAAGTATGATTGTTTGTGTGCCAGTAATCAAATAAATTAAAGGCTCGCGTAAAACTGTCAAATCTCACGGCCACTCGCTAAATAATGCATTTTAGCATTGATCCTAAAAGATCAGATGTTCCCTTTAGCATTCACTCGACATTCAAGCATCATAAAATGTAAAGCAGCAAAATGGTTTGAATTTAAGTAAAGGCGGCAGGGGTCGACGCCGGGCTCTCAGAACGATGTATAGGTCAACGCAGCGTACCAATGCCACCTTGGAGGGGTTATTAAACTGTCTTATTTACTTTTCTCTTTGTTCAAGAAGCAAGTTTCAGTGGTAAGCCTGGCAATACTATCTGGCTAGAAAACTCATTTAATACTCTATTTTCCTATTAAGCTACTTGAGAGTGCAGGAAACATAAAATGGAAACTCGTACTCTTAAAAACTCATCCTTCCTATGAAAGAGCCCTAATTTCGCTGTATGATGAATTATGGCGATGAATTCACAGATTATACCTTAGGTAGAATTTAGGATCCGATTCAAGTCAGGATCAAAGAATAAATTCCATAAAAGTATATGGACTCTAAGGATTATAAGGATAATCACTTAGTATTGAATGTTTTATATAATTCATAAGATATAAATTAAAGTGGTGAAACAGATGGATCCTTACATAGCTTGGTTAGGTCCATATGGGCTTCCCTTCCCCCTATATTCGTATGCCGTTATAAAATTTACTAATATTCTGAAATAATCAAAATGTAAAGAATATTTCCAATTGAAGTTTGACCAATGAAAAAAACCAAGTTGACAAAAAACACTCAGAGAGATGCAGGATACAAACACAGTGGAAAAAAACGAAGGAAAAAGAAAATATAACAACTTCTGCATGTAGAAATAAATGAAATGGAACGGTACAGTAGATGTGTATAATTATAAAATAGTAAATGAATTTTGTCTAATTATATCAAATGTTAATAATGAATAGTTAAAATATTCTGAAAGTAGAACGAATACTAGAATATTTTTGGTTGATTTTGATTAGGATAAAAATTTGAAGGAAGAAATCTAATTATATATTCAAGAAGAAATTAATAACTTTTATAGAATTTTTTTGATGATAAAAATATCACCTTTAGGTATATATATCCAAATAGAACAAAAATTGTTATTGAAAACCAAGTATTCGAATAGGAATCACATTTCTAATATTTAGGATGTAGTATAACTTATGAAGAAGATAAAGACATCACAAATAAAATCATCATCTTCTAGAGAATAAACGGGAAAATAAGAAGAACCCGAAAAGGCGAAACGAGAAAAGCAACCCAAATTAAGTTTTACAAGGTGATGACAGTCCCTACTATAATGCATGAGTCAGAATGTTGGACAACGAAACAAAATGAATTAAAACAGATAGAGTCCTCTGAAATGAAATTTCTTCGAGAAGTTAAGGGGTGTAAAAAGAGAGATAAAATAAGGAGTACATCTATAAGAGAAGGACTAGGAGCTCAGGCGATGTCAAGAAGATACGGTAGAGTACAAAACTGATGGAAATAGCATCTATTGCGAATGCTTAGAGAGAGATTTCCAAAGCAAGTTTTGAAATACAAGCCATTAGGTAAAATGAGAGTTGGAAATCCAAGATTAAGATGGTTAAGTGAATCCGGAACAGGCTTATAGCCTAATCCTGGAAGGAAGAAGAAGAAGGAGGCACATATCTAAATAGCAACATAAGCATAGTATTTTACTTAAAACCTCAGAAGTATAAACATTTCTGTGAGCATAATGGTAGCATTCGCCTTTTACTGTTACGTTCCCATTTTCCCCTCTTATAGAAAATACGGATATTTTTCTTTAGGATACACATATATAGCACATTTTTATCAAAGAGATTTAAAAATAAAACCGCGGAAGTAGTGCGTTCTATAAATTACCAATATAACGGAAACCATATTTCTTTCACTTCCGCTAGAGCTCGTTCCATTCGTTCAGTGGCTTTACGACGGAGAATTTCAATTGTCCGACCTTCCCAATGCGCCTCTATCCAACGCCAACACGCTTGCTTTATCCCTTCGCTATCTCTTCCTTTCAAGATTTGTCCTCTTTTTCATCTCCCTCTCCAATCCCACGTCGGACAGCAATTTTTTCCCAGTTCCCCATGTCCCGAGAAGCTGTCTCTCGCCTTCCTACTACATCTGTAAACCTCTCCCACCCAAGAGCCGTCCCTCTTTCGCGCTCTTCTTCCTTTCTATCCAGCATCCGCTCCTTAGGAAGAGGGCTTATCAGATCTTCGAGTGTGTTAGTTTATTACCCCTCCGCTTTTTTCGAATTTCTCTGACATTTTCTCCGAAAGAAAATATCGGAGTGGAGGTTTTTTTGTCTGTTTGCAGGCTCGTCGGACGCTGTTTCCCAGAAAGAGATTCCCGGGTCGAAATTAATCCGCCCGCATGACTGACGCTGAGGCTAATTTCCAAGTTGGAGATAAATGTTCTCTACCTGTCCCGAAAAACTTATCTGCGACTGAATGTTTTATTAGATAGTACGACGGTGCCATACCTCTTTATGCAGAGAAAAATAGAATTCGAACGTAACGAAGGCGTTCACTTACATATTGGGGATGCTTTAAACTATCGATCTGATATCTTTAGCGGTACCAAAGGAAAATCGCTTGGAAATATAAGCAAATGTGAATACTCTATATTGTTTGAAAAGCGGTAATCCCAACATTTTGATTGTATATGTATGAATGTTTGAAAGGTCATAGAAGCATAATTATGCGATGATAATGCACTCATAAGTTCAAGTATTTGGGAATTAATCATTACTATTTACAAAGCTACACTCCTGACTCATTCATACAAAGTCCTGGGCAGTTTTAATCGAGCTAGAAGGCTGATATTTACAGGGGAGCTTTATAATTCACAGTTAAGTCGGGAAAAATCGAAAGTCTCGAGATTTTGTCCTAAGTTTGAGCCGATAAGGGATTATATTTTTCAAAGGGATTAAACGGGAGAAACGAAAAATGGCCATGCAGAGCTAATTTCTTTCGTTCATTAAAATATGAAAAAATACGCGTAAAGCAGTGAGACTTGGACTATATTATGTACAAAAGATCAAAGTTTTCTTTTCTTGCGACTGATTTTAAGTTTCCTGCACGAAATTTGCAATATTTTTCGCTTTAACGCCAATTTATTGCGTTTTTCCCTCCTACTTTTGAAGATTAAATCTATGGCAACGACCACTATTTATACAGAATAAAAATTAGTTTAAAATCAAAACTTATACGCCGTAATGAAAATTTTATGTATTTTGAATATTTTTAAATTTTTCTTTCAATATATGTTATCATTGAATATCAAGAAAGTGTAACTTTCATCTATGGACAATTCTATTGCAATAAAATTACATTTTTCTTAAATAGTCATCTCATGGATCATATTAAAAACTCCCTCATACAGTCTCCTCAAATTTGTAGTGCACTGAATTTAATATTTCTTGAAGTTCTTACCCGTTTTCGGCTAGATCATGGCAGTTACAGAGCACACAGACCATTGCTTTGATGAATCTTGATTTAATTTGCATCGGTTGAAGCTTCAATTTCAAATAAAATATCTGTTTTTTGATGTAAAAATAAAAAAAAATATGTGATTTTGTTTTATTTAGATTCCTTATTATTGAGTGATGAAAATTTATTCTCTAATGTAATAAAAAACTTAGACGATAAAAAATAAATATTGAACAAATAATTGATTGTTTCGTGCTCTGATAATATTTATCCGGCCATACCGAAGAAAAAAGTTGCGCATTGAACTTCCTTTAACATTGCATGTTTAGGCCTTCAGAAGGAATACATGAATTTCTACTTTCTCTCTCCTATTTCTTCGATCCCCTCTGCATTACACTATATAAATCATCTTTTGTATCTTTCTTATTTCTTCGAATCGTTTGCTGCAGTCTACGGTTCTTGGTATTCTTCCCATACTCCACGTTTCTCTTCCCGGGATATTGCTATTCTTCTGGCGTCGGGAATCTTTTTCACGACTTCCTTTCTCCATGCTTTTTCCTCTAAATAACATTCTCAAACATTCTTTGCTCTGTATCAAGATTATTTCCTTGCAACATTTGTTTTTACTGACCTTTCAGGAATCTTCTTCGATCAGCAATACCGTTTCGGCCGCTCTATAGTTTGCTTCAAAAGAAATATTTCATAGAATATTCTCTTGTGCCGGTGTCTTACCTGACATTTGGCTTCTTTTTGTGTTCAGGAGACATAGATTCCTTTCCAAGAATATCGTACAAATATTTACTTGGACTGATATCAAGTTGCTTATTATGGAAAAATGTCACTTCCTATTTATTCGAAATACGTAAAAACACCCTCCCTCGAAATCTTTGATGCATACAGGCGCTTGGCACGTAATTGAGATATCTCATATGCTATCACTTTGCCTTGATATTTCGTTTTACAATGCCACCTTTCCAGTTTCCTCGGCTTCATGAAATATTTTTCAAACCTTCCCGTATTACCGAGAATTTTGTCAAACAATATTAGACCTATATTTGAAAATTTTGGAATCTAATATGTTGTCGTTATTTAAAAGCCGTTATTTCCTACAGATTTAGTAACGAGCTCATTCTTGGAATTTTCGTACCTAATTAAATCAATGTTCAATAAATGGATAAGTTATTAGGTTTCTTATTCGCAATCATAGACTCGAAATAATTTTTGGAAATAATATCGAGCTCCCAAGATGACATTGTTTCTGATCTCCTCTTTTAAATGTATGCAGATTAGAGTGGATGGAAAAAGTTTTTTTTTCGAAATCCGTTAACGGCTAATGCTTAAAGTTTGCGTTTGGTTGTCCTTATAACAAATAAAAAACATTCAACTCGATATGATTATGTCCTGAGGCTGCGAATTTTAGTCAAAATTTTAAATTTTTGTGAAAAATGTCAATTTTTTAAATTTTTTCCTGATGGTTTCTCAATGTTTCCGAAGTGATTTAATGGCGAAGAAGTACATATATTTCTTGGTTGTTGCTTAATATTAATGATTTAGTACGTTTGAATCAAGGAAAATGGATTCTCAGTTCGCCAAAATTCGTCAAAATACGCAAAATATACATAAATCTTACGGATGTGTGTTAGACAGTATGGTGGGTCGTTTTATCATTTTTCCTCTGCTAGAAATGTAATACCCGGCAATATTGGTACACCCACATTACTTATGTAATTTTATTTCCAAATAAAATACTATCTTTTTTGAGAATCTTTGCCTCGAAGTTTCAAAATTTCGGCAAGAAACGTTAAAATCGCAAAAAAATCTAGTTCGATTGAAAATAATATTTTTTTTGGATAAATCGAGTTGAAATTTTTTTATATGTTATAAAGACCACCAACCATAAACTTTAAGCATTAGCCGTTGACGGATTTCGAAAAAAAGTTTTTTTGATCCACCGTAATGTACAGTCCTGGCCAAAATTAACGCAGCACCGGCCGTAAGGATCGCATGGGAGGTGCTGCGTTAATTTTGGCCAGGAGTGTACATACAAACTACCTCAATATTTCCTATTAAATTAATTTATTTGGTTTCTTGGCAATTTACCCCATCCTTTATGTCTTCTAAAAATGTCTGCCTTTGCCTTTGCTTGTATTCTAGCCTCACTTACTTCTTTAGTAGTCCCTCTCCTCTATATATTTGACTCATTTCCTCTATACACGCCTAAATTACTTCAATTAAAACCATCTCCTCCCCAACCATCCGTAGCATCTCCATATTTGTTTTCCGTATGAACCTAGTACATATTTTCTTTTTATGTCTTACAACACACACACATCACGAACGTTTGATTTCCTATTTTCTTAATTTCATTTCACTTTTATATAGCAAATCTGTCCACATCAATTATTTGACTATTCTTTACTGGATTACTTTATCAAGACCTCTAGTCATCAGTTCCCTAAGCATCCTGAAAGAATTTAAAGGTATAATTATTTTCTCAAATATTACACTTAGTTACATATAGTATGCCCTATTATTTACCATTATGTGTTTCTCTAATTTATTGTTCATTCATAATTTCCTATAAACCTGTTTCAGTTTTCAAAAGATTTTTTTTACACTTACTTACCTTATTAATCTATCAATTTTTCCGCTGTGACTTTATCTTACGAATCCCATTTATTTAATTGCGTCCAGGTCTTCATTTCCTCTATCTCGCTTTCTTCCCCATACACCGCGCTATCTCAATGACGTAGATACAAGCGTATTTCCGCAAGTCGAGTGCTCTACCTCCTTTTATGTTTTACGTTCGTTATATATATAAATATTTTTAGTGGAGGTCGTTGCTTCCTCTGCCCGAAATTTCCTTTTTTCTCCGCTCTTCCGAACGTGCGCTGCGAGGCGTCGGCTCCAATTTACGGGTGTTTATACGTCGAAGCTTATCTCCGAAGAGCGACGGTCGTTGAGGCGTAATTCGGCCGATACAGGTGAAGTTTTTGTTCCTCAGAGGCGCGATGAATGTATGTGGAAGTTGTCGGAATCGTTCCATTGAGGCGGAATCGACGAGAGGAAGGATTTATGAATATATTTCTGCCGACTTTATAGAATTGCGGCAGTTTATTTTAGAGGCATCCTTTTTTCTCTGAAATAGTTTTAGGAGATTTATTGCCCGTTTCAAATGTATTCGTTTTCATGCGTCTGATGTGAGGCACTCCTTAATCATTTGGATTGTCGGTGTTTCAGGTGTGAAGTAGGCACGGGCTTAGTGTTTTAAAATGTTTAAAATAGAAATTTATTTAAACTGTGAGTACTTTAACGAGATAGATAAACTATCTTTGTTTACTTAGAGGAATTTCTGTCTCATATATAAGCTGCCTTCAGTATAAATGTTATTGGCTTACCGAGTAGTGGAGAATCCTCAACGCTCTATCTAACGTTGCGAAATGTAGCCAAGGAATCGCAGACTCTTTGAATTAATGTCTTAATGGCTGCAATCAGTCTAAATCAATTCATATGTTTGCGCATCGGTATATAAATGTAATTACAATTTGATGTCGGTACGTTACTTCGCTCCTTTTTAGACCGAAGCCTTAAATAATTTATTTTTCCATTTCACTTTTCCCGTAGAAGTTTCTTTAATTAATCCAGTTAAACATTGAAGAATTTTCAGCGGTTAAAAATAAAGTAAAATCAAATCGTTCTAACCTTGACTTGGAAAACTTGTTTAATTGCATCCATATATGCAAGGAAAATATTTAAAACAGGAATAGTAATTAAAAAGTTATTTCAAAGGAACGATACGTTGAAAGTGGCGAAAGTAACCTAATGTTTTCAATAAAAATTACTACCAATAAGTTTTGATTTATGCAGATTTCGAGTCGAGAGTAAAACTTAAGTTGATATGTTTTGTCTCGGGGCATGTGATGACTCATAGCGTCTTTCTGCATACTCCCACCGAATAATATACGAGTAGTTTATTTTCTGCATATATGACTCCTATAAAGTTAAATGTATTCTTTGCTAAATTGAGAGAATGTTGAAGCCAACATTTATAAGTGTTGAAGCAACCGTACAACCTAAGGACTTAAGTGTAGGAAACCCCTTAATATAAGGGTGTTAACTTTGAGCAAGGTAGTTTTTAGCCTGGGAATTTCTTACTGTATTTGAGAGTACCCATGCTCGCGAGATTCGTCCCTCGCTTTGTTTCCCTTATCAAGGATCTTACCGGAGCTCAAAGAAGACCATAAACTGTTGGCGAAGGAGCAAAAACGGCTGAGCTAGTAGACAGTTTTGCGGAATATGATATACAATATTACTTTGAACGGGGCGGCATCGTAAGATGCTAGAGGTCTGATAGAGAAGGAAAATGTTTTGGAGGCGATCTGATCTTATCTTATATTTCATCGATGAAAGAGTGAAAACCTCAGCTTCGGTATTATTCCATAGCCGGTAATACTTCATTCATACTTTTCTACAGTGAAGATCATGAAAGTTAAACAGAAGCAATATTATAATGGACTTTGGAAATAGTGAAAAACAATCTTAAATTTTCTTGGTAGTGTTAACATTTGTGACTCTTTACATGAAGAAATAAGTTAGGTTCTCATTTTAATTAGCTTTTAATTTCTTTTGGCAAAACTTCAATATTAACTGCATCGTGTTATATCTGTTGGAACCGTTTATGATGCCGCTATAAAAGAATTAAGTTAATGTTTGAATTTAATTATGGTAAAAGTTTTAGTTAAAAATGGAGATGGGTTAATAAGGTCACCTGCTCTCATGAATATAATTTTTCAATTAAATTGGAAGTCGTTTCGAAAGTTTGAGAGCTATTCTCCTAACCATTCATTCTATAAAATAGCTCCTATATATTGTTTTTAGTTTTTAAACCCTTGTCTAAGACCCATTTATATTAATAGTCATATTTGCATATTTGAAGTGCTAATATAAAAGATTATAGACATTTTGAATTCTGGATGGGAAATTGGCTATAAAATTGAGCTTTTGAGAGACCTCGTAGAGATGCTCCTTGATTGAACATATTTGTAAGAAAGGCATTGATTCGTCCTCTTCATCGAAAATAGATGTCTTCTATGGTTAGTTAGCGTTATTTTTTCTAAGGTTAACTTATCTATGCTAAGATAAAGGTTATTCCATATGTTTGCTGACTTACAACATATTGTATTAACGTTAACGCTCATGTCTCTCTAATTTAAAAATCTCGTTATTCCCGGCATCAAAAATGGTGAAGTACTAACACCGTGACTAAGGGTTTCTTTAAGCTTTCTCAAGCATGAAAAAGAAACAAAACCATCGGATAAAGGAACCCAATATTAGAGTAGGGTAATCTGATATAAAACCTTAACCGTTAATAATATCATACTCCGCAATAGCATTCTAATTAAATTTCTCCTGGAATAAACTGGAAATTTTAATTAAAAGGCCTTAAAGTGGGTGCAAATAGCGTTTGGGACTCTTCTTAGATATTATGCTGCAGAGATTAATTAATATTCTCTCAAAGGACGCGAGAAACGATTAATTTTTTCGTTCACTTGAAGAATCTTTTCTGAAGGTGCCTTAGGAGGCCAAGTCCCTGAATTGAATTTCAAGCCTTTGATTATTTTTTTAAAAGACAACGACCAAATTTACTTGGATTATTATACGCGGGTTCATGGCGTGAAAATTGTTATGTGAAAATAAAATACTGCTTCTATAGTATTTGGTTTTTAACAAAGCTTTTTGCCTCAAATCCTTACCCTAACTAAGTTTATATGGTGATTTTTTTGCCATTATTTATGGAAACATGGACTGAACTAGCTTTTAAACAAAGTAATTACTAAATTAATTTCATAATACCAGGAATAGGTCATGGTGATTATGGTATTCTTTTTTAAAGTTCTGTTCTGCAAATTTGTCGACGTATGTGACTGCCAACCTCTGAAATCTCAATTCTTCTTTAGATAGCCTTCAAAATTTTAATTGCCGAGCTTTTTGTTAAGTGTTTGATGTGTGGACTAGAACCTTTGAACCGTATAGATAGTAGAAGTAATCTTAAAAGCGCTTCAATATGTCGATATTGCTGTTAACTTTAAATAAAGATTAATTCAACCAATGAAATATGCCTTTAAAACAATTGAAATGCGAAACCAACAAATTATTGAGTTGTGGTTTTTCTTTGTAGAAGTAGTATTCTTAAAAGTTCTTTGAAAGTTTAGATAATGTCGCATATGTACTCCTACTAGGAATCGACCAAGGTACCACTTACACTAAAGCCGAATGAATTAATATTTGTTTAAATATTTAGTTTTCTCTTTGTTGCACTTGTTTTCTCTTGGTTCAAATACTTTTATGTTTTGTTCACATGTTTTGTAAACACTCAGACTGAAATGTAGTGGCAAAGGCATGGCGTATAGCACTTGAAAGGAATGAGAGTAAATGACCCTTCTGCTTTAAATTCGTCCTTTCTTTAACTCCCTTCCTCGTCTTCCGCGCGGCCTTACCTTTCATTTCCCCGTATTAAATAAACAAGGAGGGCTATTATCCATTTCGACCCCTAGGCGCACCGGCCTCTCAAACTTTGTCCCGCGTTTTTTCATTTTTTGTTTTTAATACGCGAGGCGATCGATGCGAGGGTGGAGGACTCGTCCTTCCACCATTACCTCCCTCTTTTGTTGTTTTAATTGCCGTCTACCACCACCAGAGTGCGGATGGTGCAGCTGCGATGGCATGCATGCGGATTTGCCTTTGGGGCGAATCCACTTACCTGCCCCTCGCATCTGGAATAAAAATCAGGCACCATAGCAAATCTAGGGAGATAGGAATTTTCTTGCTTTTTAAATTTTGAAAGGTTTTCATTTTATATGAGGTAAGCATAAATTTTGTTTGTTTGGGAATATCGCATTTAATTTTTTACATAACTGTATTTTCCCATTGTATTATCCAGGGTTAAAATTTTGGACAGCACTTATGACAGCATTTTATGACTTTTGTATTATGCACGTACATTAAAACATATAATTAAAAATAGAAATATCTCAGTGTAATTTAAGGATGTAGCTGAAATAGAAAATTTATAAAACGAGACCGTAGAAAATGAACTATATGAGGAGACATCGGAAATAAATGTTCAAAAAATATTTAGAGAACAGAATGGATTTCTGAATGATGGCAAATTCAAATATATATACCAAAAAATTATGTGATCATAAGCCAAAAAAACGTAGAGCATAAATAGAACATTGAAACGTACGTGAATCGAGCAGATTGAGCTAAAACAGAAAGGGTGCTTAATATGACGATAATTATTTAATTATTTCAACTTCGATATCGTGGGAAAACAAATTCAATTGCAAAATTAGCTAATACAGGGTTTCCATTTCGATTATTCTTCAATAAGTAAATTATACTGGAAAGCGAATGGAATAAATGTTTTCGGATTTTATTGTCTTATGCAGGTCGCTAAAAGGTTATCATTATGAGTTTTGATGTAAATCACATAATAAATTAGTCTTAATTTGACGGCAGTGTTTGGATCGTCATTTTTCAGTTAATCAAAATTATTTTTTTGGCATGTATTGTGTTCTTGCTAATGAAAATAAAAGCTGCAACACGTCGCGACGTTTAATTTTAAAATGATGAAGATGGAGAGAGCAATTTTTGTATTTTTTCCTCTGTGAACGTTGTTAGAGGAATCTAGATCACATAGTCGGAATTTGTAAAGACTTAAATCTTTAGTTTTGATGACCATCTTATTTAGCTTTCTATTTCGGTAGATGTTATAGCTGAATTAACAATCAGTAATTCATCGGGACTTCCGCAAGAAAATTAGTGTGGTGAAAAATATATTTTCCAGAGTGTGACATCCTTAAAAGAGTAATTAGTTTCACGTCAATTCGGAAATATAAATGGCCGTAGTTTTCTCTCTAAATTCGATTAATTCTGCGTGTTTGGCAGATCAGTGGCAATATTAGTAGTAACCGTAGCGTTTTTAGATGCCTGATAGATGGTGGCATGGAACTATTTAGGCACTTCATGTTGAGGTTATCCTTTAGATTTATTCAGGTTATTTATGATATAAATTAGGGCAAATTCAACCATTAAATGGCCACGAAAGCCATTGTATCTGAAGTAAACATGCGTTGTGATTTATTCTGCTAAGTAAAGGCAGAAAATAATTTCATCGGAGTAAGCTTTTGGCTGGTAAAATATTTAATTTATGTAAACGGAGACTACTGATTAATTAATAATTATACCCCGTGGCAATTCAATATTTGACGGAGCGATTCCATTAATTTATTGGCGTTTAAATGTGCCTTTTATCGAGTTTTATGGTGATGGATAAGTTATGCGCCTAGTAAATAAAATTTGCAAGTGGGTTAAATGCCTCTGCTCTGTTTTATAGGGAGAAGCTCATGTTTGCTCGTGAATTCCAAGAGTAAATAACGGAAAAACAGAATAGGACGTCGGAATTCATCCAGTAATTAATGAGTAACTGTGTTTAACATTTCCCTCTTGAATGGTGAAGTTGAATTAGAATGAGCATCCCAAAAAATAGCAATTCTTCTCTCTTCGTGAGTTTATGTAGACATTTTAATCACGAGAGCCGTGAAATCTCGAAAACAGTGAAGTAATACGTGAAAGGGCCATCTCACTTGTTGCATATATACCTAGAAGAATTTTAACTTTTCCAGTATGGCGTAATGCTTCCATCAGAATTCTTTGTGTTCTGTCTTAATTGTAATATAAGGAAACGGATTTTTATGGGAAAGTAAGCAATCGTGCCTCGAATTCAGCGGCTTAAATACTTATATACATCTGAAATGCTGCGATAAGATTTTCTGATATGATTGGCTATGGAATATACTATATTCTGTTAATGAATCTATTTGATGGATTCTTAAAAAAATAGATTCTCCCTAACCCTTAAATTTAAAAGTTGCCAACCTGGTTCATCTCGCTTACTAGTGGGCAATTCAATTTTTCAGCTTGGTGGCGAGTTGTTACTGTAAGATTGATAATCTTTAATAAAGGGAGATGAATAATTCATTAATGCAATGATGAATAGAATTCTCAAAAGTATTCTTCTTATAATATTGCACTTCCGCAATGCATTTATCTGAAAGGCTGTATCCAGAAAATTCCATTGGTATTATTTCAAATTTTACTCGACGATGATATTTATTTGAGTATTCATGTTGGCTATAATATATGAATTCATTCCGTTAATGGAATTTTCTTCTTTTAAATCCATTTTGGAGAGAACAGTTCCATAAGCACTGGATTGATTGCGATTGAGATATCAGAGGGTAGTAGGCAAATTATAGGTTCTCGGTAAGTTATAAAAGGTTGGCAACCTTTGCCTCAGATCATCACTATTATAAATACATAGATCATCCATGTCTGGTTGCTTTCTATGATGAATTTTGGACACCATACTTATTGATCTTATAACTGAATTCATTATATGACCTCTTTGCAGTTTATAAATGTCAGCTGGATGCGATTACACTTCATTCTATGAACTTCCCTTTTTCCCTTTTCCTCTCAGTTTCCCTCTTCTAATCATTTCTCTCTCTCATACGCATCCAATCTCCTTACTCCCAAGTCCTTCCTAAGTCTCTTGTTCCTTCGTCCCCTCCAAAAGAAAATAAAACTTCCGAAATCGGGTCCTCAGAGTCTAAGTCTCTTCTTATTGCAGGATTTATCCCTCGTTCTATCTTATTTCGGCAAATTTCTTAGCGGGATTCCAACTCTCCTTATTCACTCTTCTGCTCTCTTCCCATTCAAATCTAAGACTCCCATCCTCCATGACATTAAATAGGAAGGCATCCAGGGATCGTCCTGAGAGGGCCATGCAAACTAGGGTTTTGAATAAATTCTCCCCGAGGTACTTCTAGGAATAGGTTCTAATGCAGAAGTGAATGTCTATCTAAATCTTATTCCTTACAATTATGAGTAGTTATCAGGGGAGCATGCTAATAATTGTTTTCAGGTTGATATTTGATGGTCTTCCACTCATGAAAGGAATTAAGTAAACGCTAAAACAGGCCAAAAGCTATTTCAATTTTCAAGGATTGGGTATTGCACCAGGAACGTTTATTTTAATTATATTATTCTGAAATTATTTAGCGTTCTTCTCAGCTCTCAGATTATTAATTTACGTTTAACCTTGCCATAAGAATATTAAAATTCAATTATAAAATCTAACCATAAGGCAGATAACGAATGATTGAAATGTCCTTTACTTTAGGATATTTCATTTATTCATTTCCTTTTAGCTGGTAATTCTTCACAACAACTTATGAGCGTACATATAGCTTTTTATTCCTTTTGGGTGATATGCTGAAATTCGATATTCTCAGAGGAAAGTAAATGCAGGATAGCACTATAAATCTTTTTCGGCATCTTCGGCGACTACTTTTCACTTTTTACTATTTTAGTTTTCCTTTGTCATTTGTCAATTCAAAACCTCAATTTCATGAGATGTCCGCATTGACTTTTAGTCATTACAAATTATTTTGATAACTGTAATCTTTATTTCTGTTTCCAATCCATTCTTAAGTTGGATATTGACACACGGGGTTTGATGGAAGATAGGCCCAAGTGGGCCTAACCTATTCAACGTAGGTCCTATGAATATATTTCCAGTAACTTGGCTTTCTTTCATCGTACCTTCTTAAGTACTAGTTCTTTCATGTTTTTCGAGCTTTCCTCGCTCGATCAAAATCCTTCCATAAAATATTTTCGTTTCAGCATCCATTTTCGCTAGTTGGAGTACATCGTTAAACCTCACATTAATATACAATCAAAAAGTAGCAAATTAAAATTCTTTTTTATATTCGATTTCATTGAAATAAGTTGAATTTTAAATTTTCCAGTCTTAATGTTAAATAAATTTAAAAGGGACCCTTTGGAATAATAACGTGACAGAGTAGATATTGATGCAAGTTATATTTGACTGCTTCATCTATTTCTGTATTTTTAGAGCATTTTTTTACACCATTAAAATATAAACTTACATAACACGATCGCATACGTGAAAATTATACATTGCAATTATTCCTTTGTGATAAAGAAACAGCTATTATTTTTTTAAATCGTTGTTACTCTATTGAACGATCGAAGCTGAAGAAGGATATGTTATAATAGTGAGTATCGTCGATTTCTTTGAGGTTAATATGTGCATTTTATCTAATTAATCGAAGATATTAAGCCTAGATTAGTTACCTTCATTTATTTTTGTTGAGAATTTCCTTTTATTCCTCTTCTCTCGTATCAGTCGTCCTCTCAATAGCATCACGATTTCTTGAAATTTATCTCCAAAATCCCGGTCTTAGATTTACTCCTTTTATTCTCATTCTCGTAATCAGACCGTCTTTTCCGGATCGTAAATTCCTCCCACCTCATCATCTGTCCCTCTCGTTTTTATTCATCCCCTCTCTTCGTCCTCTTTCTTTAGAACATCTTCCTTGGACATCTCCGCTTTTCTCCGATGGCTTTCCTCCGTCAGAACCTAATGGAGTCATCGGACCGCTGCTTTTCATCCTGAAGACCGTTGATATTTTACGCTAAATTTTAAAATTACGATATCCTTGACGTTGTTTACCAGAAGATGAATTATTCTAGGCTTCTTGCACCCTTCACTCTAAAGTGCATCGTCTTTAAAATTGGCTCTACGCCGATCCACACTGAAAAATCTTGTATTTAACTGTTAACCTTTAGATATGATCATCGCCGAAGGTCTACTACACGAAAAAATCTACATCTACATCTACATCTACATTAATACCCTACAAGCCGCCTTTCGGCGTGTGGCAGGGGGTGTCAAATATTACGGTCAATTCATTTAATCCTTCTCAAATTAGTGAATCATTTGGATTGATAGCAGTTATGGTATAAAATAATTGATATCTTATTTACCGGAAAAATTTCTTGTCTTTAACCTCATTGTAAGTATCAAAATCTCTTTAATATTGGCTTCATTTGCATTATAAGGTTTGGGCTGGTTATTAAGCCTCTCTACAAGTTGATACTCATAACTTACTGCAATAAGTAGCTTAGTATTTAGTTTTCTCGTCAGTTGTTGCTTTGTCTAAGGAACAATGGAGACTAAGCTTTAGCTGGCCATATATTTTGTCCCTATATGCACCAGCTGTCTCCATACCATAGTTATTTACGAAGAAGAACAATTGGATGTCAATGAAAGCATATTGTTACCATCCTAGAAGTTGGTTTAAACATTGTCTTTTGTAAGTTGCAGTATAATTTGGTAGAGTTCCATCGATTCAAGAAGGCTTTGAGTGCAGTTGCAATGTGTCGTCAATATATTTAGAACGTTTGTTTCATAAGTACGCTGAAGGTCTAATGAGTAACTTGGAAAAAGTATAGTTAAAAATTGTTAATTCTGATAGCAAAAGAAATTTGAAATTTTGAATGACTGCAAGTAATAGTACTAGTAGTTGTAGCTAATACTATGCATGGTTTACCCTGATGCTGACGTTAGGTAGGATTTTTCATTTAACGCATCATTTTCACTTTTATACTCGTATTTATCCTTCTACCTAGCTATCATTTATAATTCTTTATAAATTTTTTGTGTGAATAGCGCTCACAATATACATAAACAGACAGGAGTAACTTGGTTATAAAGATTGAATAATTGAAAATGTGATTCTCCTCAATTCAAGGTAAAATCAGTATTCTGCGATTATGAAAAATAAAAGCAAAAATTTGAGGTTTTGTAGTATCATAATTTCGTGCATTAGTCGTGTCAGTACAGAATAATGGAATTGGAATTGTTGATATTTGCTTAAGTAAAAGGCTCATGTACTGTAAAAATGTATTTTTAATCTGAAATTGTTGTTAGAAAATATGAAACAAAGTTAGATCATACTATTTGTTCTTTTTTACTTCGGAATGTTTAATTATTTTATGTAATATGTCATTTTTAATTGATAGCTTAAATTTTTATAGTATCGAAAATTTTTAAGAGTTCATAATGTGAATCGTCTTTCCAATGTGTAGGCAGCTCATAAGTACAATGCATCTAAAACCTTCGTCTTTGCTGTTCTACTTGGCCTCACATAGGGACCGAGTTCCTTCAAAAATACTCCACTATCTCATTAAGCGCCGGAAAACAGTTGAGGTTAGGAAAGGGAATGTGCGCCCCTCTGAAGAGAAGAGATGTCGCTGTCTGAGGGAGGAATGGAAAAAAACGCCAGACCACGCACGGCGAACTCTCAATATCCTGGCTCTGCTTTCGGCCGTTTTGATCCGCTCCCCAAGGGAATATAAGGAGACAGGGCCGAATTTCATGAGAGGATCAATCGAATGCCTTTGAACCATAAAAAAGGGATAATTTTCGGAATGATTGGCTTCGGTGCACTCATGCCGTGGTTCTTAAAAGGCTCTCTCGGAAAGCACGTCTAAATTGGAGGGAAAGAACTATTCGTCAATTTAAAAACGATACTCTCATTCCGTTGTAGAGCCAAAATAAATGGGAACAAAGGGAAAGAAGAATCATTGCGTCTTTAGATTCTCCACCGGCCTATCTGCCGTAGTCATCGGGATTTTTAAGGAAAGAACGTTCCAGAATATTAAGGTCATCTTCAGGAAATATTTCAAAAGAACAATAAATGTAGTGAATTCCTCTTGAGTTGAACTTCATTCAAGTCCTATGAATACTCATTTTCGATCCAAATAAATTGGCACCATAGAAAAGTTACGGTAACAAAGAATTTAGTTTCTCATACTTTCTTAAATATTTATTCCTAGTCACTTTCAGTTATTGCAGGCATTAATAACTAGTTTCGTATTGTATTCATTGTGTTGAGGAGCTTAATCTATCGTCAGTCTCTGTTAATTTTTTAATACTTAAACAGCACGAAGTTAAATACGTTTTTCTCATTTATTTGAAAATCATTGCAGTAGTGTTGAAAGTTATTTATTTAAAGAGTGAATGATACTATATAATAATTTAAGTTCTGAAAAAAGAGTATCAAAGAGTTATGGGATATATACTCTAATTAAATGGTTCGTGAAAATATTCCTGACAGCATCAATTGGCATATCGCAAAAGTTTTGTTATTATATTTTAACTATTTAACTGGTTTGTCACATTTTAATTATAATACTATTAATTTCATATCATATGGATATTTTATAATTAATTAGCACATAATCTGAAGTATTTAAAAAAAATAATCCATAGGTCTCCAATTTAATCTTTTAAGGTTAAAGTTCTTATAAGGTAGCTCCATATTTCAAATGTAATTGGATAAAGTTTACTTTTTATTCCAAAATTATGCATCTTTTCAATTTTTATAAGTACATTCTACTTAAAGGTACCTGCACACTATACTAAGACTTCTTCCTAATGGAGGTACTGCTTTGAACCTAACTTATTCGTAACTAAAAACTTTTAATTTAATTTCGAAATCCTGACCTGCATGCGTATTTGTCCTGTTGTAATTTAGTCTACTGAAGATAAGCTTTAGATTGCATATTACAGAATACTTACACTCATTTTTAGAAGCGTAGCTCCTTCAAAGGCCACTTTACCTTTGGCGAAGATGTACAAAAAATATCCCTCCGTATCTTCTTCAGCCTCTCTGTATCCCGTGTACTCCGGCAGTGCGCGATATCTGTTCTTCTTCTTCTTCCGAACGTGGTCGCGACATGAGGAGAGGCGATTTACTTTTATCGTCCCCTGAGAGAAGCGCTTCGGGAAAGGAATGAGCGGCGAGCGGAATTCGTCGCTCCAATTTTTTTCGAGAGTATTTTTTCGAAGAATTTCGCCTCGCGCACCTGCTGGCGTTTGTTTTTCCCTCTTTGCCTTTTTGTCCCTTTTGGATAAACTCGCGGAATAAGTTGGCCGGTGGAAGTGAAGGATTTAAAGCTATGAAAGCTCCTTCCTCCGCGAAAAGTAATTCTGGAGGAACAATCGTTTGCGAGGAAATAAAAATTGTTTCGTTTCCGTGGCTCTTGCAAGCCAAGACCTGATGTTTTCAAAAATTCTAATAATTTTAATTTTTCGGTTCATACTTTCGATGGAATTGTAGATTTCAAAATTCATTTTACCCTGACATGTATGTAGTACAGTAAAATATATAGCGTAAAGAAATCAACTCCAGTGTTATTTGGTGGAGCTTCATTTTAAACTTACAAAAGTAAAATCACGCACACACTTGTGCGAATTCCACAAAATAAAATTTGTGGAATTCGTACAAGTGTATGTGTGTTTTTTTACTTTTGTAAGTTTATATAGCGTAAAGTTTATGTCTTCGGTTCCTCTGGGACAGAATTAATAATAATAATAAAATTAATTCACCAAGAACATACATATCCATGTATAGGATACGTCATCAATAATCACACCGATAAAACAAGGGTCAACTTTAGATATATAACACATCACAACGTAAATTAGAATTATAATAGAGCATAGATTTTATTCTTAATAACACATTTCACCTCTTTAACATAATGCCCTCTTTTACAAATTCATTTACACTATAATATGGTTTTGTTAGGAGAATTTTTTTTAATTGTTTACTGAATTGTACGTTATTATTGTCTTTGATAGCGTTCGGCAATTTATTATACGTTTTTAAAACTTCTGCCAGTTTTATCCATGAGATGGATTCCTCAACTTATCTTTGCCACGGGTAAAATGAGTGTTGGTCCTCTTGGGTTCAATTGGGTTACATCTAAGGTATAATTATGTATGGATACCATTTTAGCAATAATCGTCCGTTAGTTTTCTTTTGTGGCTCTTAAAGAAAACTCTTACCAAGATGATTACATATTTTGTTGCGCCATGCGATTCAATTAAATATTTTGTTTCAGTTGTTTTCGATTTAACGGCAAAAATGTCCATATTATAACTATCTAATCAAGTACATGACAACCACGCAAACATCAAAAACGACCATCAACGAACTAACTTATTTAATCATTTAAATTATTAATGTTTTAAAAGATATATACGATACTTAATTAATCATGTTATATCTGTTTAGATACGAGTCACCTCTCGAATTATTTGCCTAAAGAATCTTAACTTTAAAATTTAGTAGACAATAGAATATGATGACAGAAAATCTAGCAAGTAAATGCAAATTTTTTCAGAATCTTCAGTTCCCCCTTTCAATTTTTAAATCAATCGCGTGTTATTTAGTGCTGAAAGTAGTTTACGGTGATGCAATTTGGTAATTTTATCAACGAAATTACTTGAAAGTCGTACGGTTGTTCTATCGAAAGCTCTCAAAAAGATAACTGTATGTTTAAAACAATAATTCTCTACTTTAAGAATCCTAGTACAACAATTTCGTAGCCATTAAAACATGACGAGAGAAAATCTCGACAAAAATGCACAATATATTCCTTTTTCGAAAATAGCAAGCTTTTCTCTGCCTTTTCAATTACCCTTTCCAATTATTAAATCAATTACAAGAGTCTTAGTAGCGAAATTAGTTCACAGTGGTTGAAGTAGGCAATTCTAGTTATGAAATATCTTAGAGATTTCAACACGAAATTTAAGTTAACAAAACAGTTTAATTATCATTATTCCACGACTGCAACGTAGGCTGCATTAGAGCTAGAAATGTATCCATGCCAATGTCTTAATGTAAATACTAGAGAAACGTAGTTTTACTTTGGATTCTTATTTGCTAGGAAAATGGAAAGACGAGTAATATTTTTCATCATAACAGGAAAATTAAAAGTTAAACCTTACAGTAATAACTACTAGGTTAGTGTTTGAATTTCGTCTTATTTTATTTGGTGATATCAGCATTGCAAATATTCTACGAAAATGTATCAGAGATTTCAGCAAATCTTCTTAATCATGCGAAAACTTTATGTTAATGATAAAACGCCAAGTTATTTATTTATAGTTATTTCTATTCTAACCCTTTCTTAAGTTTTTAATAGTATTTACAATATTTAGCCTTAAAAGGTTATATCGCGCACACTTTAATTATTAAGGTATCCGGTAATATACTTTGATTATTAAGGTACACCGTCAGAAATGTTCAAGTATTGAACCCAAAAACAATATCCCAATGCACCAATTCTATTATTCAAGACCTTTTGGGTATATCCTAAATACTTGATGTGGTCTCCTATGATCACAAATTCAATAAACGTGTGTTAACAACCGCTATTAGGTGGAAAGCCCTGACATATCTGCGCATTCTCATACACGTATCATAGTGGTATACGGACTGCCCCTGTCAGAGGGAAGCACTTCAGATTCCATTTTACGTCTCTCTACACATCCCCGTGACCTTCGGCCGATTCTGTCGGCGGAACAATCAAGCAACCGCTTCATACCTAGGATTTCATTGCCTTCCATTGCGGACGATGTTTAAACCTCCAGCCGTAGCGTGGCGCCACGCTATCTCATCCCCTTTCACGATATCGGTCCCACTTATCGACTCGCATAAGAGGGTGGGGAATACTGACCTACTAGTGACGAACGGAGTTCAAAGAAGAAATCATTTCCTGTCTTTGGAAAATGTCTCCTCATTAATTCCTTTCTTCCATTCGGATTTCTTACCCATTGCGAAATCAACGAATGAGTTGAAATTTCAATATATTTGAGGATTAGAAAATGGAGTCGGACTTACCCTCAAGTAATATACTTCATTTGCACTAGAAAATTTTTATACTCGAAATTACTACCCTATATATTTTTATTCAATAATAATCGAAGTACTACTATGTACAACACTATTGCTCAACTTAATAAAATCAAAATGTGATTAAGAATTCTAATACGAAACCTCATGTTGGAAAACAAGCCAACTTTTTTTCCCAATATGTATTTGAGTATTGAGCAGTAGAAAAATAATTTAACCTACGTAGATTTTTGACTTCATGAAGTAATGATAATCGTGATGAATTAGTGGTGACCAATCTGTAACTAGTAACGCGAGTTGCTGCTTTAGTCCATTGCGAAAATGTGTGCGTTATATTTCGTGAAAGAAATTCAAATGCTATTTTATTTCAGGTAGGCATTGCAGCCATTATTATGATATTTTTTGGTTGTCACTGCTTTGATGTTGAACGTTTAAGCGTATATTTAAAGACGATGACAAAGCACATAATTCTGAGGGAAATTCAGGATACTATTTAATATTACGCTGCCTGTAGGTTAGTGATCATTTTTAATTGTTTACAGATTTTGGACCAGAATAGCTAATAAATTAGCTGTTAAAGTATTAAAATGAGCTGGAAATATTCCAATAAATATATATTTATCAGACATAGCAACTTCTTATCTATATTTATGCACACACATCACTACAATGGAAGTAGTAAGAGTCATATAATCTTGCTAATGAGATAGTATTAGTTACTCGTAATGATTAGAAAAAATAGAGGATTCAAGGTTTAACGGGAAGTTAAAAATATCGGCATAACCGAGACTCAAACCCAGATCAAACCTGAATTGAGGATTTTCAGTTCATTGTAACTTTAACAGCAAAACGTACGTATTTTGATATACTAGCAATACGTAGATATTTAATATACCTACAAGAAAATTAAAAGATATGGGGAAAATTCTGGATCCATTGAATCACTCTACATACCGTTGCAAACAGAATTCGATTTTTTCAATAGCCCTTTGCTAACCTCACCTATATTTTTGACATCTACCTCACCAGACCTTGGCTGGTTGTTGTCTTTAATTGTTGTTGACATGTCAGTCCTTTGCCAGTTCTCATCTTACTGTGACGCCCGGTACATTATATTATACTATTCCGTAAATGGTCTTTCGTTTACTAAATAGGTTCCTAAAGTGGTCCTCCACCTCCACTCAATATGAACCTCCAGGGGTCCTCATAGATTTACAGGAGGTCCATGTCAGGGAGAAAAATAATGAGAGTTCAAGAGTGTTTTAGGGTTTTTGGAAGCCACTGTTCCCTTTTTACTTTCTCCATATACGAAGTATAGAGAAAGTATTGTTTTCATGAAAAAATTCGACTTCGAGATTTCAACGGAAATACACGGTTTGGGGTCCCTAGAACACGTTTTGACCATTTTCTGAATGATGTCTGTGTGTATGTGTGTGTGTGTGTGTGTGTGTGTGTGTGTGTGTGTGATAATGGGCGTTCTAACTCGAAAACTAAAAGTTGTATCAATACCAAACTTCATTTATAGTACTGTTGTGTGTGCTGTCAGAGTTGATTAGTTTTTGGAGTAAATCCGTTAACCGGAAGTCGAGCTTTATTCATTAAAGCTCATTTCCGGTTTTCAAAATATCTCCATAAATATGATATATACGTCTATTGTATTACTTATAAAAGTTTTAGATAGTATAATTTACTATAACTTTTGTATTTAACATATTTTTGTATCACCGGTTCATTAGGAGTTATTCGTGAAATACTGATAAACCGGAAGAAGATGATTATGTACTTTGTGGGCGCTCTAACATGAAAACTATTTGTCGGATCAAAACCAAATTTCATACATAGTACTTTTATTACAGTCGTTAGAGTTGATTAGTTTTTGGAGTAAATCGGCTGACCGGAAGTCGAGCTTCATTCTTCAAAGCTCATTTCCGGTTTTCAAAATATCTCCATTAATATGATATTTAGGTATATACTATTATTTATAAATGTTGTAGAAAATTTATTTTACTATAACTTTTGGTTGAAACATATTTTTGCATCACTGATTGTTTAGGAGTTATCCATGAAATACTGATAAACCGGAAGTTGCTGATTATGTACGTTGTGTAAAGCTCATTTCTGGTTTTCAAAATATATCCATAAATATGATATATTGGTATATTGTATTCCTTATAAAAGTATTAGATAATATAATTTACTATAACTTTTGTATTTAACATATTTTTGTATAACCGGTTGATTAGGAGTCATTCGTGAAATACTGATAAAACGGAAGAAGATGATTATGTACTTTGTGGGCGCTCTAACATGAAAACTATTTGTCGGATCAACACCAAATTTCATATATAGTATTTTGGTTTGTGTCGTTAGAGTTGATTAGTTTTTGGAGTGAATCGGTTAACCGGAAGTTGAGCTTAATTCTTCAAAGCTCATTTCCGGTTTTCAAAATATCTCCATAAATATGGTATTTAGGTATATACTATTATTTGTAAAAGTTTTAGAAAATGTAATGTACTATAACTTTTGGTTGAAACATATTTTTGTATCACTGATTGTTTAGGAGTTATTCATGAAATACAGATAAACCGGAAGTAGCTGATTATGTACTTTGTGGGCGCTCTGGGCTCTATGGGCGAAAGGCCAATTTCGTCGTTTTTCATCAATCATGTCCCATAAAACATTATTTATCATGTTTTTGGCGTCAAAGATAATATATAATATTAATCACTCATATTCCAAGTTTAGATGGAATATAGAGTTCGGAATTACTGCGGTAGATAAATATTTACATATTATATATATGGAGAAAGTCATGTGCTGGCCACATCAGATTTTTAAAATATGATATAATCCAATGGAAACCATTTATGCATTTTGACAAAGAAATTCAATATTAGGCAGGCTAGGGGATCTCTGGAAAATTATATTGGGTCCACGGGGATAAAAGTTTGGGAAGCTATGGTTTACAAGGATTGGATAGAATGCAGAACGAAAATAATGTTTCACTTTCGATGATATATTACTTTACTACTTTTCACTTTCGTTTATCCTTGGGATGCCAAAAAAATACTTTTATGATATAGAGATTTGGGGGATAAGGCAGATCCGGATCGACCTGGCCAAGAGTGAAGGGGAATAAGTTGAAGATGCCACTCGAAGATCCATTCCGCTTCGTTGATTAGATGATGACGGACTCAGATGCTCATCTTCCCACTCCTCCGCCGACTCTTAATTGTCTGAGTCAGCGAAAACCGCGGATTGGATTTTTCCATTTATGCGGGTTACCATCTCTCGCCCGTATTTCTATTTCTCGGGGAAATCATCTCGCATATACTCTCGCGCCCTCTTCCGTTCACACTTAAATCCATCTCCTAAAAACCATTTCATACTACGCCATCTTTTCCATTTACTTTCGGGCCCCTCTTTTTTCCGGGTTGGAGGGAAAAAACCATTAGAAATAAAAATGGAAAATGTTTCCTTCGATTCCTGCCGAGGTGAAGAAGTTTCTGGAAGATGTTGCGAGAAAGGGTAAGGGCTATAGGATTGATGGAAATAGAAAGGAATGGAACGAAGGAAATGGATGTTGAAAAATCAGAGAAAGGAAAGAATTCATGAAAGAAAGTTGGAAGGAGTTTGAGAATAAGAAATAATAATAATAACTTCTCTAATGGAAACAGGAAGATCCCAATTACATCCATTTCAATAATTATTACTATTTAAAAAGACACACAACCATTCCCTAGCCGACTAGGGAATCCGACCAGCTGGGATTCGAACCCGGGACCTTGGCGGGGTAGCACGCTAACCACTCCGCCACCGAAGCCGGTATGTAAGAGGGAAATAGTCAGCTCTTTATCGAATTAGTTTAATGATACCAAAAGTAAACCATTTGAAAAGTCAACTCTTTCTTTCAATAATTTATGATATCAATTAAGCTATTCTGGAAAGAGCATTTGTTGCAATTTTAACACTTTCTGTTGGGTGAAATAATTTCCAATTAATCCTACAGTTTGGCGACTTAATATGAGATAATCTCTGAAAATTACATTTTGTGTGTTTAAGTATTTATTTACGATTTCCTTTAAACTGATATATGTGTTTTCAAGGAAGTGTGTGTTATGAGAAACAAATCACTCTTAAAAACGTGTCAGCTTTAACTTCCATAATGATGAACTGTAGAATTATGATTACAATGCTTATTGTAAACAATACTTCTTAAAGAAAAAACATTATCATATACATCTAGAACGGAAATCTAAAACAATTCTTGAATAGGTGAGTAAAATGAAAATAGAGAAAGAATAATACGTAGAATAGGCATTCGTGTAGACTTGGAATGAAACAGAAGGATAAGAAATGAATGGAAAAAGAATTCATGATCACTTGCAGACTCGGAACAGAATCTTAACGAAGATATCATCCTGTCTCTACAGAATTAACATAATAGCAATTCAATTTTAGAGTTCACGATCATTATAAACCCCTCATGTTTTTCTGTTCGAAAGAGATGTGAGAACGTTGTGAGATTAGGAATTCCCTTGCCTTTATTCTCTGGATTTAAGCAATTTTTATTTGTAGAACTGCAGCAATTCTTAGCATGAAATTTCGCAAATATGTAGACGCATTGTTTATTTTTTCGTGGAGGAGTTTTGAATATATTTGCATATTTTTATGGATACGGTGAATTCATCCTCGTGGACAACTTAGAGGCCAGAATTGATGAACAAATTCAGTTTTCTTGGATAAAAATCGATGGAAATATACGGTGGAAAGCATAGAAATAATTATTAACTTTTTAAACGTAGGCTTAATCTCTAATACTGATATCAACATTTCAAAGAACATTTTCACTACACGAAAAGTGATAAATATTGAAAAGTGTGTATAAGTATTGATTGATTTTGTCCAATTAAGTAGTTTCCATGTGGATAAAAACTAAAATCTCTTTCATTGTGACAGTGTATTATTTGAAAGCATTCATTTTGATTTGGAAAATTTTTAGGTTTAAGGAATCATCAATATTTTGGAAAAGGTATTTAATGTTAGTGATTATGGCGACATTCTTTCGCTCCTGAGGAATTTGACATTATTATTTAAAGCGAAAGGAGATATAAGATAGCCAAAATTTATTATTATCGAGAGGAATTAAGTCAAGCATATTGAAATTTTTCTCCACATTCCTACTCTCGCCTCACGTTCCAAAATAAAAAGAATTTTAATAATCAATAGAATCCTCTTTTTCTCTAATTTGTGAGGGTCGCGTAAGTTGACGACACTGTCTACTAAAGAAATTACCTTTCTCGAAGTTATCATACGAAAACAATCACTCGGTGCGTGAGATTAAAGAGAAGGATCAAAACCCTTTCACCCTATTCCATCGATAGCTGCAAAGGATCTCGTAAAGCATAGAAAAGGGTTTTTAAAATTTCGGCAGCCGTCAGCAATAAAAGAGCCTGGGGGAATTGAAGAGGTGAGGTAGATTGAAGAAATTCCTCATCGAAGAGTAATACAAGGGAGTGCTTTTTCTCCTCATATTTATCGGAACGTCCGCGAGAAAACTGACGGCATGAGAAGCCACTTGAGCCGGGGAAGGAAATGTTTAGTGGCGCTTGAATTTTGGGATCTATATGGAGGCTAGAGAACGTGAATGTAATCCCCGAAGGTTTTTTATCGCGGTGTATTGGTACCGGAGCAAGTTAAAAAGGTATAAATGACCTCCCTGTCACCGTCTCTTCAATGTGCAATTTTTCAACTACAAGAATAAATCTGATACCACTGAACATTTTATACACAAGGCAAAGTGCAATATTCTGTTTCTTTCTATATGTAGTTATCAGGATCGCAAGTAGTTAGTCGCATGTAAGCCTCTCGTTTGTTTGATATGAGTACCTTCCTACATTATCACGTGTGTAATTCTCTTTGCCAATCAGTGTATCTTCTCCTTTTGCCATAAATATCCTTTTAAATCATGGTCGTTACTTATTTGATGCATGGAATACAAACCATCCTTCTTGTTAAGATATCTGGTGCACTCACCTACATCCCAATATTAGAGTGTACAAGTTATAATTTTATTGCTTTCATTGCCTCTCTCCATGAAAAATTCACTCTACCATTCATAAAACATTTTCAAGAGAGTTTTATGAAAGTGATTCCTTCAAATACTTCAATCTTTATTCCTATATTTCCCAGAAAATGGTTAAAGTATCTTAATAGGCATTTTTAACTTCTGAGTATCGGGTAACAATAAGTCTATACATATAAAACGGCTTCGAAATATTTTATAAGGAAATAAGCGAGAGATCGGACATACTAACGAAAAATACCAATATTCGGAATAATTTCTTCCTCTGAGATTCTCAGAAAGCTCTCCCTAGAGACTTATCTTTTTTAACTTTTGTCAAATTAAGGAATTTGCGTAGGTGTCTCTAATAATGAGATTCGTCTGATGATTTGTTTTTTGATTTGAGAACATTTATTTTAATCCTTACAGAAAAAAGTATTTTTGATTTCGTTACTAGAACAGTTCATCTACAGATTTACTTCAGGGACTAATATCTCTTTCATAGCTGTCCGTGCTATCAAGAAGGATGGTAACATTTCCTGCTCTGTAAATACTATAAAATTTTGGATGGGAAAAATTCGTTAAAACAACTGTTGTTTGGCAATGCGTGACTTGGAACTAATTCCTTGATATTAAGTTTTCTTTAGTTAAACTTAGGATTTTCCTTTACTAAGTGATTTTGTATTCTTTTAATTTGTTGAGAATTTTTAATGGAAACTGAATTTGTTTGCACTTGGCTTATTCATGGTTTAAAACTCAAAGCTATTGTTTTAACTTGATGATGGAGATCAATCACTGAAACTAGTCGTTTTTTGTTTCCTTTTATTGTTTTTAATAAAATACTGTGGAAAAAGAATAAATTGTTCTTCTTCATCATGATTTATTTCCACAAGACATTGCCAGAGACTGTGGATTTTATTGATTTATTGTTTTATTATTGTTAATGGATGATTATTACGATTTCTTACATTTGTTAGTCATAAAAAATTAAGTATATTTTTGCGGATTTAGCCGCCAATTTAGCGGATTATGTATACAATGCCTGGAATAACAAACGCTTTGGAGGGAGTATAGTAGCAAAAAATTCAGTTAAAAGAAACTAAAATATTTACCTATTTCATCAGCCTATGTCACAAAATTTGTATAATATTATCACAATTTCCTAGATTTCAAATTGGAGTAAATAATCTATGACATGAGTAATACATATTGGATTTCCTTTTATTTGAAACTAATTTTACCAATTTCATTCAAAAATATTAAAAGATAAGTAAAAATGAACCAATTTTTATCTCTTTTCATGCAATTAGGGTCCATTTTGTGGTTAAAAAAATTAAACTAACATTCTAAGTAAAGACTCTTTCATAAAGATAGATATTTAGCTACATATCACGGAAAGGTTTCGGTCGCCGAAATCACCCTGACATTTTGTACTTTGAACACCTGTAAAAATTACTATGGCCTATTCCATGCTCTGTATGGTACCCAATCTTAAATAATAATAATAATAATATTAATGCCGTCTTATTTTTGGGCGAATTTTAGCCTAGGAAGGCTACCTCTCCAATTCACCCCTTTTCTTAATTTTATTCCTTTTTTTGCATTTCATTTTGATTAATATCACACACACACACATAAAATACACAGACAACCATTCCCTAACCGGAAAAATCCGATTAGCCGGGATTCGAACCTGGGACCAAGAGATTGGAGCGTTAACGCGCTAGCACGTTAACCACTCCGCCACCACGGTCGGTTTTATTAAAGAGCATTTGCTTAGTAATACAAATGTACGGTTTTTGGTTGGTTTGCGCGAACTCCATTTTTCGACTTTCGACCAGCTTTTTTGGATTTTGGAACACTGCGTCGCGTCGCATTATATTTTCGGATTTATTCCGACGGAAAGGTGTAGGGGATAAGAAATGCTCTCGGAGGAGTTGAAGACAACCCGGATTCGGGGAATAGTCTTTAGGGAGTGATGGGGTCTTTGAAAGGGAGGAAAGATGAACGGAAGAAAACTATGTTAGCTCTGAGTATAATTTGGATTATCAGGTTCAGTAAAAGAATCTAAATAGATTTGGAGAATATAAAGGAAGCTTTTACAGTCATATTTTTAACTATTTAAGTCAACCAAATTCACGTAGATGGTTGCACACTAGTTCAGCGATTACTTCCGATGATTTAGTAAATGACAGATTGGCACTTGTTAGGCGTAAATTTACCAATCAACGAGAGAAGATAAACTTCTTGTATAGGAATATATCAAGGAGGTGACAGCAATGTGTGACAAAATGGGAGGAGCTCATACGGCTTATCAACAAAAGGGCCGAATATTTTTTTTTAAATATTCAATTATCCATTGAACCACAAATGAAGATTAGTTTAATATTCACTGATGCTTCAATCTATGAATCTATCAATCTTCAATCTATAAATTTGTTACCTAATTAATACATTTCAATCTAGTGCTATAGTGTATACTTTTCCCGCTAATAAAAGAATGAATATTATGATGGTATGGTATGGTATAATGAAATAAATACCTTTTCCCCTTGCATTCCTCCCATAATCTCTCTTCCTTATTATTTAATGCATTGAACGTATAAACGTCAATTATATTAGTAACTTTTGGCAACGACCGAAATTGAAATTAACTGAAGATAATATATCCAGATACATTAACAGGATAGCCCATAGACCATCCATATATAAGTGTTGCTTTGATAGGTTAGGTAAATGTTTTACTTGCAATATGATTCTAATTTTTACACATACGCACGTAAAAGATAGCATTCTATTGGAGCTCAAACTTGAACACTTTCATAACGGATAGCAGCTAAAACCATTGGGTTATCTCCAGGAATAATATTACGCACCTTTTTTCAAGCTCGTTCATCCATATGGGTTTTTCTTGATACATGCTTTATCTTCCTTAGATATTTAAGCTTCCTTGTGTTTTCAGAGGCAGAGATATCGAAAAGTAATAATTATATGCCATGGGAACAAAGAAAATTGAGAATGATTCCGGTGATTGTTTTTACTGCGTTTCTATAAAAATAGGAATGCATTTTGTTCGATGTTTTTCAATGGATATAAATGAAGGAAAGTTTTGGATCTCCGGAGGTCACTCCTGGGGTTTGGAGGGTGGGAATGAAAAGATTTAGAAGAGATTTAAGGAGAGGAACAGGTAAAGCTTTATGTTAAGGCCGCAGAGGAGTAGATGGGCGAAGGGAAAAGTTGGGAAGCGAAGGATTAAGGAATGGATGGCTCTTGGGGGGAATTTGGAATGAAAAATAAGAGATATATAAAGAAAAAGAGACGAATCATATGGGATTGATTCTGAAAAGGATTCTTGGCAGAAAATAGTCGATAGGAAATTTAGCTATTGCGTTTTTAGCATATAAATAAAGCATAGGTTATCTAAATGGTAATATTTATGGTTGAAAGTTATAATTAATGGATCGCCAATTTCCAGCTTTAAGGCTGCGTCTTTTTATTTGTATTAATGGCTGGAGTTATTAATTCTATTGATACTCATACCTAATTAACACTCCTATCAATAATTATTTTGTATTTAATCCTCACAGAAGGATTTTACGTTGATCCTACCTCGAACACTTGATTAAATGTTTCAGAATAAAATCCATGATAACGAAAACAGGTTTTTATGATCACCTGATATGGATGATGCACGGATGGATGATACTGATCTAAATGATTGCATTGCTTGTATCTTGTATCTTACAGGTGAAGTAACAGTAGGTATACAAAACTTAAACACGATAATGTGCTGTTTTTTTACCTAGAGAGATATACACAAACTCGAGATGATTAAGACTGTTTTTCCTTTAAAGCCAATTATATACGCATTTGATATTTTACTGTAATTACTGAAATATTTTACGTATTGAGGATGTAATTATCAATTGAATTTCCTCAAAAGGAGATTAAATGAAAAATTAATGATGATGCACTTCGCAATTCGTGGAATGTTTATTAAGGTAAATCGTAAATAATTCGGAAATAAATTCAATGAAAAGCCTGTCATCTTGGCCTTGTATGTCGAAAGGGGAATTTTTATGACGGCCTAAAAAGAAGGAGCCCAAGTCTCGGGAATAAAATCAAAAGTATATCAAGATTCTTACGTGAGAGTTCTTGATGTGTTTAATTGCTAAAACGCCGGAATGGGAGCTAAGTCGGAAAAAGAAGATAAAACATACGAAAGCCGAGGAGTGAGTAAATGGAGCAAGATAAGAAGCAGTTGGCGAAAGAGGATTGGGATAAAATACATAAGATGAGAGAGGAATTTGGGATGGAGAGTTGGACAGCCTTCTGAAGAGATAAGAAAAAAGGATCAAGGAAAGAAGAATCATAAGTTTGAGAGGGTAAAAGGTAGGCGTGGATGAACCCTTGAGATTCGAAGAGGAAGGGAAATGAATTAAGCGTAGGATAAGCTGGCCGGAAGGAGAGAATAGATAAATGTTATGGGAGGTAATGAGAAACTAGGATATCCCAAGGGTTTTCGTTTTTCTTGCATGCCAGCTTCTTTATACTTGGAATTAACAAGTAAATATTGACGTCTCTGTTTATAATAATAGTTTTAAGATAATAGGTATAAATTTGTATTTCTACACACAGTATTATTCCTACTTAACGCCAACAGATTTCAATTCCATTGTTTAAAAAAATCGTTTTTGTATTTCACTGATATTTTCAACATGTGCATTTTTCTTCATTACGTATTTGACTATGTCGCCATTTTTGTGCCCCACTTGCCGTTTTGTTTGATTCATGTGCATAGGCTTAGCTTATTCACGCTAATTAACTTACCTTTTATAAAAACCTGTTTTATCAGTCGCTCCCTATCTATCCCATATTACAAATTGGCCATTCAATGAAACCTTCAGCTGAAAAATTTATGCATTAGCATAGTATTAAAATCATCTGATACCCTTTTCTCACCTTTCATCTATGAATGTTCCCGTTTTCACTAATTTCCTCATTTCCTTGTTAAAAAAGATGTTATAATTCACACGGACACCATCCAAGGGAAATGATAAGTTAATACGTTTTAGTGAGATTGATTACGTATATCTGAATGATTTTACCCTTTAAAAAGGCGAAATGAAAGGTAATCAAGAAGTTTTATAACTAAAAATATGAGCCTCAGAATAAGAAAATAATTTATGTACATAAGAATTACCTTCCTAGTATTCTCCATAAACGTATGTTTCTTGAAGACAAGGCATGTATGAATAAAAAGACTAAACAGATTTTAAGATTCATTAATGAAATATTTTAGTGATAATGAACTCACAATTTCGAATTTACCATGATAGGTATCTCACAGGAGAAGGTCAGGGAGGTTTAATCATGGGGCATCTAGGTTATGGTACTAGAGGCAAATAATCAGTTTATACATTTAGATCAAAATTTAGTACGTTTATTGCACATATATAATTCTTAAAAATATCAAAAAAGGATGATCAAGGATTTTGATAACCGGTAATCAGCCTCGGGGTAATTAATATTTTATATATATTGAGACGATCTTAATCAGATTCTTCATAATCGTATGCCTTTGACAACATGGTATGCATTATTACTAATTTTCGTTAATTGTGATGGTGGAATTTAAATTATGAATTTACCATGAAGAAGGTCAGTGAGGTTTAAGCTTGGGACATCTAGGTTAAAGTAATAGAGCGGTACATGGAGGAATTCCCTTATCTTCTGGTGTGGATAAGAATTTGATAAGGTGAGGGGAAGTAAGGATTAGAGGAAGAGGCATCTTATACAGCACCCGAGCGATCCTCTCCCAAAATCTCTTGACTCCTTCTCTCCTCATGTTCGACAAGGAAAGCTCACCGAGTAAGTCGTAGGCTCCCTTCGCTTCCATCACCTATAACGCCACCCCATAGCGCGCGACCTGCAAAAAAGAAACAAAACCTCCCCCATCTCCTCCACCCCAACGCTCTTTATACCCATTCCTCAGTGTTCCGCGCCTCAAGCTCCCCATTAACGTCGCATGTGATGAAGATCTCCCTGGGGTTTGTGGGTTGGGTGGGGAAACTTTGCTGTAGGGTTGAAGAGAAAATGGCGCGAGGGGGAGGGAAGAGTCTAAGGAGATTTAGGCGGATGAATATAGACAAAGATGCGTCTCTCAAGCAGATCGCGATTCGGAATAAGGGTGCCTTCATAACGTACAAGTACATCCGTTCATTACTAACGGTATATAGGAAGTGCATGAATATAAAGAGTACATCAGCGCGACTTTACCTTGGAAATTGTTTTATTTATTATTGCACAGCAATGGAATGCGTATTCCATGGTTCGATCCATAGTTTATTTGGGAGGTTTATAGTCCACTCAGGATTCTTGAAAAGGATTTTGAAAAACAATTTACTGCTTTCGAACCAGTGAATATGCACTTTGCTGTTGAAAACATCAGTCAGAACTTACTCTACTCAGACCATGAATTTAGTTTTTTTTCCTTTCTCAATTACCTTTATTATACTCTAGTTCGATTGCTACTAATTCTTCTCGTAATTATCTTGTTTAGCATTTAATCTTGGTGATATTCTGAATTAAACATCATCGTAGATTCCATAATTTTCATCACACAAGTTATGTATACTGCCATAATTGAAATAGGCGTTAACATTGTTACTATATTCTTCAATTTGCTATGAAGGATCTTAAAGCTTCCTTTAAGCCAGTCAGCAACAAATCGTCGTGTCAAATTTTAAGGTATTTCTCCTATGTTAAAGTTGGAAATGCTTCAATTTTGTACTTTAAACTAATACTTTCTCATATAGTTGCTTATTTTCCAGAGGTAAAATTTCGCATACTAACAATCCTATGTCACTTTAAATTGAGCAGTTGAAAATGAACGATGAATAACTTCACAGAAAAGTTTTATTTAATGCAAAGTACGGATCATTAATTCCGACGTAACATGTTGCATTTGCGTTCATTATATTGCTCATTACGAGTTTCACGGCAGAATATTTATAAAACGTATTTCATTTGTCACCACTCACATCCACCGGTTGGCTCGCATGTGCTCCTACTAATTAAATAAAGCTCGGTTCTAATTAGAAAACGATGTGGGAGAGGACGCAGTAGAGGTGTTGGAGAGAGGTGCAGAACTGTCGAAAGGGTGTTTGGAAACAGGGCCTGTATTCGCGCTGACTTCCTGAGAGCTTCCCGCAGGCTCCGGGCGAGAAAAAATGGGAACCTACTCCTTACTCGAGACAGCTTTACGACTCCGGGGGAAGTCGCATCAAGAAATGGAGGAAAAGGTTTCCTTCCATCTGTGAAACCATTTTCTTATGTATACCCGCCATCTTTCTCCCTCGCTTCCCAAACTGCTTTTCACGGATCTTTGGAATGCCTATCTTAGCTGTTTGTAAAACTTAAATGTATGGAGAACTACACTCCTCGGAGATATGAGTCTTTCCAAACGAGTGAAGCCATTTCTAAAGTGGGCTATATTATACCTGAGAGAAGCTATGGTGATCCGGTCCACGGGGTGCCATGGGGGAATGTGAGCCATAAAAGTAAACAATTTTGGGTTTAGACCGAATAAAAAGCTCAGGTTACTCTTTAGCAATGGGGATGAAGTGCTTTTTATTGTATATATTTGTCTGTTTTAAACTTAATTACATCTTATATGCTCAAACTCAACTTTGTGGAAAGGTGTAATATTCAGAAGGAAAAAATGTGATTTCCGTATAAATATATTTCTCATCTCAGTAGTTTCTTTTGTAGGGTCTGTAAGGTGAAATTATCGCATAAGAAAAGTATTTATCTGAAAATTACTAAATTATGAACTTCTTGATAATTAATTTTTTTCACATTACTTCTAATTTAGAAATACCCTGTGAACAGGGTCTTCTTTAAACTAAGCTCCAGGAAGATATTGGCATTTTAAACGTCATTACTCTGATTATTTATCGTACAATTATGCAATAAAGTTAAAACCTCTCATTCGTTACTTTACGAAGCTCCATAATGGAAGCGCTAATCGTGATTATATTTCGACTTAAAGCTGAACGAAAAGTGAGGTAACTATAGTGGTGGGTAAAGATAATTTTCAAAGCACCAAGAAAAATAAAACGATTGAAATCGAAATATTTCTGAAATCGCCTGTTATCAACTCAATACTTCCATAATAAGTGTGTCAAACTCAAAATTGTATTATATATAGGTAAGCTTTACTTGGTGAGGTTAGGCTTATTTAATGCCGTTTTAATCTCACATGTCGTAATTGTATTTGTAGAAACCAATGGACAGAAATAAATACAAGGTTGTGGAAACGGAAGTATAATAAGTGAAATACAAATATATTCAGATTTAGAAGCAGTAAAAGGTAAATAACTAGGTGGTGATTAACGGAAATGAAATTTTAATACTATCTGTAGTTTCAATTTTATTACAACTTTTTGATTTAGCGTATATTATTTACGAATCTTATTTATATTTAATGCTAGGTATTCAGTAATCTAGAAGAACTCTTCGGATTATTTTTTAGAATTGAGAAACTGATTGAAAAGGAACTATTTTTTATTTATGTGGACTGGTTTTCTCGACGGAGGTTATATTTTTACTGAACAGAAATTATCAGAATGATAACGTTTTTAAGCTCGTGATAGTGACTGAACACTTATATTGTCTGCTAAACACTCGATTCTCGTTTACTTGAACAGCTTAACATGGGAATGATGGAATATAATTAGGGAATAATTATGAATGTTAAGGCTAAGTTTGCATCATTTGAGAGGATAGAGCAAGAATTAAAGTAGAAGAATTCATACAGATTCTTTTACTTGCGTAAGATTCTTCAAATATAAAGGAAAAAATAAATGCACTGCCCGGGAATCGAACCCGGGTCGCAAGAATGGGAATCTTGCATGATACCACTACACCAGCAGTGCTTCGAATATGAACCGCAAATTCTTATTATTTAGTTTCATCTTACTGACCTTGCCAGAAAAAACACTAATGTTAGTAAAGGAATTCTTTACAAGAACTTATTCTTCAAGAGTAGTTATTTGTTTTTGAAGTTTTTTAACTTTCAGATGGAATTAATTTCTTAAAATCGCCACTCTTCTACGTTATTTTCCATTAAATCAATTCCAGGATCACTTCCTTCACTTTCATTCTCACTTTTTCAGTTTGTTTTAATTCCTTTTCTGTTATTTTTCGCTCCTTTGGCCCATCAATTCGTATTACGTTAGCTTAATCACATTAACTCTTAGTTTAATTTCTTCTTCTCCCTTAGTCTAACGAAGACAGAGAAATAGTCAGGAAATAATAAATGGCCCGAGTGAAGTTTATTCTTCAGTGAACCTTTCGTGCTGATTCCTTTCTTCGATAAATGCAGAGAATGAGATTTAGAGGCGCAAACAAATTTGTTTTCGGACTCTCTCCCTAATGATGAAGAAGTGATGTTTTGCAAACTTTGATCGTCTTCCAAAGTTTAATACTTTGATACGGTAAATCTCTGCTTGCAAATTAGGTTACCCTTCGTTTGGATGGAAGGGTTCACTTTTCTCTGTAGTATTTAGAACATAACAACTTAGTCTCGAATTTGTTGTAAGTTTACATCGTAAATAATTAAAAATTAAATTGGACTTTTAATTTACCAGAGAATATGTATATATTATACTATATGGCTAAATGTTTTATCCCAGGGGTCATCTGCAGTATCCTGCATAAATCCTATGAATGAATTCTTTTTTCCTGAATACATTTTATCTGTATTTGATTAATTGTTACTATATAATTGTAAAACTAAACTGCAAAGAAATGAGAAGAATAAATAGATCTATGAAGAAAATAAATACATTTTCATATCTCATAAAAATTGAATATTTTTGGCCACAGTATGGCAATAATCTGGGACGATTTCTATTATAAAGAAGCTATACCGCAGCTAAACTCGTTTCTTTCTTTTTTCTATTATCAAAAAAATCAATAAAGTAATTACGAAACCGGATGCAAGATTATATATTTATATATATTGTGGAAGCAATAAAATTTATTTATTTTAAGATGCAAATAATAGGGATATCCATTTTAGGTTGAAAGTCTACAAAATGGCCGGGCAAATTGCTTTGGGATCGATCATAAATCAAATCGGAAATTAGAAATCTTCCTCCAAACCATTCCGTTATAGCATATTATCCTCCGCCTCTGGTGATTTTTTCTTTTAAAGAGAAACCCTTTTGAATTTTGAGAGTAATACGGGACGATCATTGCATTCCGATGGGAGTTAGAAATCAATATGGCGGGAACAATGAGCCGGAATCCCTTGCTTTTTCCTCTCAGAGGTACGAAGATAGGTGGGTCATTGTACCATTCGCGAGAGATATGTAGGTCGCTTTTGCCACTCCCCAAAGAGAGGAAATGTAATCGTACGGTCAGCAATGTTATAGCCATAGAACGCAATCAAAGCGAGGATTTAAAACTCCTTTTTTCGTCTGTTATTTGTTCCAATCCCCGCTTTCTGGCTCGGGTCCTTTTTGTTCTCGATTTGTCTGAATCGCCAACACACTTCCAAAGACCTTGAAACTGCCAGAATCACTGCATTTTATGATTACTTGAAGGTTTTCTAAATAAAATACTCTCAAGGACGTATTTGGATACTATTCAATTGATATACTTACGTAACTTTCAGCTTGGAAAATTCCCAATTGTTTTCGAGTTACGTATACAGCTGCCGGTCGCTTCACGGGCAAATTTTTGAAAGTATTTTTCAAGGCGTCAAAGAGAAACGTTGAGCAAAGTTAAGTGTACTTATCAGTGGATTCCATAAGACCAAAAATAGGAAATATACATTAATATTAGTCATAAGTAAATCTGTTTTCTTTGTAAGGTCTTCGTAACCAATATGGAGAAATTTGGGAGTAGGAAAATTAATTTTAAATTCAATATTTCATGTCTTTGAAGAAAACATTCTTGGGACCAAACACACACTCCAATTTTTCCTTGATTGGTTTGTGAAGAAATCGTTAAAAATGCTCATCTAATGAGGAATTATTTCAGAATTAACCAATTATTAATTATTGTAGATTTCCTTTCTTATATCAAGAATTTCATTCTTTTTAATGTATTTTTCTCGAAAGTTTATCATTAGAAGTATAATTTATTATAACAGGAAGAGTATTTGCAAAGAAATAAAAAGAAAACGATATAAACTGAAATCGGAATGCGAATATATTACCGAGTATCTTAGCATTCCAATGAATGTCATCATCATTATCATTTGTGAAGATATTTTATTTGATTTTATTGCTTGTAGTGAGTGTGTATTTTTCCCCTGTCTCTTTTGCAAAACTTTTATCTATTCTCTGCTTGTCTCTCATAAATCTTTTTATCCTCCTTCTTCGCAATATATAGTTTTCTATCTGTAGGTTTCACAGGTTTTTCACACTTCTCTTCCTGCGAGTGTTTTCCTGCAGTGGAATTTTCCTCCTGAGCCCTCATCTTAGGTTTTTGCTAACTATCTCTTTCTTTTTGTTTCGTAAGAAGAGAATTTCTAGTCCCAATCTCGCCCGAATAAACTCCATTTATTATTATCATTATATCTATACAAAATGCAGCAGTTCATGTCCACGAACTTAAGTGACCAGGCAAAGGGTTTCCACCATAAAAACTCTTTTGATTTCACTTATGAAGTCTGAACACAGCATATTTAAGCACGTATGATATGAAATCTTTTATTCCCACTATCTCTATACAAGTTAATTAATTCTATCTCACAAATGACTCTTCAAAAATTGCGAGAGAAATATTTAGATTTCGTAGATTGTAATCTTATGGATTCAATTGTATAACCATTGATTTAAGATGTGCGATCATATTATTAATACATACATATATTTTTATCAGTATCAAAGATTGGCATAAAAAATAATAATTTAAAAATTAATTTTATTCACAATGTGGTTATCCTGTTTAATTTAAGAAGCATCGTGTTCAGTCAGTGCATGTTACTTTCCTCCTTACTCTTATCGTTCCACATGCATTTGATCAGTTATACCGCTCTCGGCTGACCTCTTCTGCGTAATTACCTTCTCTCATCTAATACCTTCACTTTTTCCCATTGAAGTCTGTCTTCATTTCGAATCCCTTGTTCTCTTTCACCAAATGGTTATTTTCTTTGTCTGCACTCTCTCCAAATTGCGTCCTCATTTTTATATTACCTTTCCTCTCCTATCATCGCGTGCTTCTCTCCTTCGCCGTTAATCCTCGTCTCCGAAAGCTAAATAAGACGTCGGAAGAAAACGAACGCTAGATAAAGAATGATTATCAGCACTTTTCCCCACTTCCCACTCCATTCCCTTTCGAATCCTCTTTATTCCGTACGTGTTTTCTTTCGAATGGGGGGAAGAGAGAGGAGTAAGTCTTCTTTATTACACGTTTGATAAAAAAGGCTTACTTTTTCGCGTCTTTATTACGTGCTTTTCTCAAGCAGACATATCTCTCGGTCTGCGATTGTTTTCGTTCTCAAAGGACGGCTGATCTCCGGGTGTGATTATTTTTCCAGCCTCGTCATTTATACGTTGTAATTTCGAGATCTTTATTCTGCATCTCAAAGTCTCGTCTCTCTCGAATGGATCGTTGCGTTGCACTTCATATTGCGACGATTAGGGTTTTCTTAGAGAGTAAATGTGAGTTTTGTAAGGGAAGAGTTAGGAGGAGAATTTTTGTTCTTGGGGTGCTTTTGAGAGAAGGGCGAGAAAGCGCGACTTTGCTGCGAAGTTGTTCGCATTTTACGTGGTGAATTGTATTAAAGTGTTCATGTAGAGAGGGGTCTCCTATATCATGAGTTTTCAATGAAATCTCCTATTTTATTTCTACTCATAGAAGCTATTTTAATAATTACTTTTCTACGGCTTTTGCATAGCCAAGTGAGCAGCGCGTTTGGTGACCTAAGTTGACATTAACCGCTTTTAACAATATAAGTGTCAATAGAACAGGACGGTGTCTGCTGGCTATTCATTTTTATGGGTGTTTTCCTGCTGTGGATACCTTTCTCTAAGTTTCGCTTTGGTTTCTTATGTCCAAATAAAGTTTTTCCTGTTGGTTTTTCTTAAATTGCTTATAATTATAGCTTACTAATCAGATCAATTTTATCTTTAAGATTGGCTTAAATAGAGAAGACTTTCATGTCTTAATACCGCCAAAATAAAGATGTCCTTCATTTATCTATTTTAACCCAAGGCATTTGTAACTAATAATCTCAATGCTAACCGATATGTTAGGTTGAGAAGAAGTTGAAACTTTCACGGGCCTACGACTCTTTAGTGTAACCTTAAAAAATTGGAATTTATCCTGGTAGATAACCTCTATCAATTGCAACGAACTTTATTGATTACTTTGCTCTATAAAGCGTTCGATTTAAGGAAATTCAAGGAAAAAGCCGAAGAAGAGAACTTGGAATTGATCGGAACTCCAGATCTTTCCAAGCGGAGGCTCAAGTACTTTCGTATCATATTTGAATTGGTTTTCACTTACTCCTTAGGCAGGACTAAAGATAATGTAGCAATATAATTAGCTACTTCATTCTTCCGTAATTTTTTACCTTAAAATGTAACTGTTCAATCAACTTGAATACTATAGGTGCTTTATCATCTACTTTTAAACTCTTCCGTGATCTTCTTTTAAAGTCTGTAACAAACCCGAGAATAAGAAGGTACGCCGACCTGCCAAATTGATTCCGCCCGCTTGCAGAAACTTAATGATAAGGGGAAAAAAATATCTTGCACTTCGGCTCCAAGCACCCTAAGGGATTGGGCTTTGATGTGTCTAAAAATATCCAAAAACTTCACATTTTCTTGAATACAAGGCTTACCCAGTCTCAACAATTCAAAAGATTCTTTGCTTCGTTTTTATATCCGAAATAATGCTAAACATAAGGTATTTTATGCGATTCTTACGGATCTTATCCAAAAGACAGTTTCGATTTTCCAAATCAATCCAAGTTTTTAAGAAAGTCTTCCAAACTAACAAATGTCTCTCCCTGAAGAAGTCTCTCTGCCGTGCATTTCTTCCAATTCGACTGCTTTTATTTATCACGCTAGATCAGATACTCCCGGGTTCTTGGCATTATTATGATCTCTATGTCTCGTTTATCCGCCCCTGATGATTAGTCCACGATTTGCTTACGATCTCACGAAAGGGAGGAGAGGATAAGCATGGAGCGATCTTCGATACCCTTTCCGTATCCGCCCACTTTTCACATGCAATGCATTTCTTTTTTCCCACGTAGTCTCCTTCAAGTTTCGATCCCCTCCGTAGTGCACGATTCCTAATTGGATCGTTCGAAATTTCCCTTAAAAAACGAGGAGTGGGTTTTTGAATAGCGTCAGCGTCTTTCGCTGATCGTCAGAGATTTTCCTTTAAGGACTTCGTCTTACGCCGAGACGTAATTTCCTCTTTTTTGAAGGAATTCCGAGATTTTGCGGAATTGAACGCCATTGAATTTTGTTCATTAAGCTGATTAAATAATGTCTAGTCTAAGTCGGTCGTTCTCTGTAAATTTTCGGCAGTGGTTTGAGGAATTAATTAATAATTATCAATCGATATTTGATGAGTAACCTGCTGAGTTAAGAATATAAATATATGCAGCCGTAACTGAGTTGGATTCCGTAAAGGGGAAGAAAGAAAGAAAGATGTCCAAAAATTCCATGAAGATAAGACGTTTCATCTTGTTATCATGTGGATTAGTAAAATGTTACCCTCCTGGAGTTTTGGAATGATAATAATTACCATAGAGTTAAACCTGACTATGTATCTTTTAAGTTTGTCCAAGTTCCACTCAGAATATTTTAATTTCGATACGTTTCAACTATTCACAACTACGACTTTCGACTGATAATAACTTTTAATAGTTGGAACAGGACGCCATTACATTATTTTCTTTGGTCGGACTTGGAAAAAGTTATTTCTGTATTTACCTTCCGAATACAAGTTTAAGAGGATTTTAGTCCAAACATAAATTGAAAAAAAAAAAAATTTAATCCGTTTTTTGAGGATTAAATCATAACATTATCTTGACCAATGATGAAATATTATAATTTATAATCTCCTTGGTTGTGAGCTCTTATATTTTTCTCCTTATCAATTATGTTAAATTCGATATTTTTGCTTATTCTCTAGTACACAAACCAAATATAAAATTTATAGAAACTTGAATATGAGGCAGAATAATCATAATCGGTTATATATATAATAGGTTTATCATTAACATTTAAGAAATTTAATGAACGAAGTGGTAATTATAGTTTATTGTATCAGTTCTTTAATTTTTCAATTTTCCATGCTAAACTAGAGTACAACACGTATCTTCTATCTCATCGTTTCCCACCTCAGAATTCGCAAACAAATTCTGAGTTCGGCGCGTGAATTCCTTCGGCAGAAACAACTGCTTTCAATTTTAATTCGGCTCTCAAAATATTTGTGGAAGCAACACCTCGACCCTTCAATTCTCGTCTCCCCCATAACTCATACACGCACACACACTATTAATCCCTCTCGTCGCCTTGTATCTCTTGTCATCTCGGCTCATTCATCCCTTTATTCCACCCCCTCCCCAATATCCTTTCTTGTTTATCTTCCCATCACACCTTCCTCCCCCTATCCATTTCCTGCCCTCGTCTCCCGATCTTAATTTCCCCCAACCTTTCTCACATCCCGTATTTTCCGCAGCATCCCAATCCGTCTAATTCCCTCCCCATCTCATCTTCTCGTTCCAGTTTCGCTTCCATTATACGCCCTTTCCCTAACCTATCCCCACATACGTCTCGTCCTTTTCACTCTCCCTTTATCAATAACTCATGGGGCGACGACGTCTTTTGTTCGCAAGTTATTCACCCCTTTGCAGATAGACTGCCCCGACGCGATTACTTTTGCCGTCGGAGTTTTTCCCTCCGCGCTCACGGGGTTTGTCGAATTCAATATTCATATTTCTGTAATTCCAATCTTTTGAGATTTCTGACCTCATGTATAAATCCATATGTTCAGCTTATCGGTTGATCAATCCTTAAATGCGATTCTAAAAAAGAATGAGGATTCATTATGATTCAGACGAGCTCTATATCTGACGAGTTCTTTTAGTGAGATCATTCTAGGATTGTCTAAAAATAGCCCCAGGGCTATTATCCGGCTTCAAAAGCTTTAAATCAGCCCGTTTTCCTCTCTAAAGTTTTCAGAGATGCTGTAATATGTTTTCAGAGATGCCTTTTCTTTTTTACAGGCACCTCCATTTAACAGGAATTGCCTATATAATGACAAGGACTTCAAAACAGTCCAAAAAAAACATCTATTGACAAATGCCTCCGGCTGAAGAAATTTAATATAATTTTTATTATACTATATTGTAGCTTATAGAATATTAGATTATTTAGTATATTATAGCTTTTAACATCTATTGTAACTAAATCAATTAGGTCTTCTATACCTTTTGTTAAATTTACTTTCTAAAATAATTGTTCATATCTAATCTTTTTCACTTTTCATATATCAATGTTTGTATATTATTGTATTTATTTCTATTACTGTGTTTTCGCGGGTTTTTTTCACCCCCCTTCTTTGTGGGTGTTTTCCCGCAACGTGGGTTTTTTCTTAGTCAACCTTCAGTTGCAAAGATTTTTTCCCACACCCTACTCTTTTTTGTATTTTTTTAATAAGTTGAGTTTCTAATAAGTTTAAATGTAATCGACATCCGAGGTTAGGTGGAAGAGAGGCCCACCTTGGCCTAACCTCGCCAATAAAGGGTCAAACTAACTAACTAACTAATATTATTTAAGTTAATATTCGTTGCTAGAACAGGTATAACTTAAGTTAGGGCTGTCATTGAGCGAAATCATTCCAACCAAAAATTATTTTCTGGATTCAGAATTGCATGTAATCTACTAAAAATTTGATTTAGTTAAAATTTACACATTCTTAGCGTAAAGATGTCTATACTTCCAGCAATGCATTATCGTAGGGAGGGTTGTTTAACTTTAAGGGGCGCTTACTGGGCTGCTTCGTGGATAAGTATGGTTTCTCCGCCATTATAATTGGGTAACCATCTCTTTTACGCCAAAGCAGTATAATATTCATGATTGTAATGATTATTTTGTGTGTATACCGTGGCAAGATTGAGATAATATACATATTTATTATTCTTTCGTTGATTTATCAGGGATTAGAATTTTGAATTACAAAGAAATATATAGTTTTTACTAGGAATAAAGCAGCTTTGTAATGATTATAATAGTATCAATATTACTTGGTGGAAAATATTTTACCTTTTTCATTCAAATTTACTTTGATATACGTTCCCACGCTACAACAACAATCTCTCGGAATATTAATGGGTAGGGATCATACTAAGAAACCATGTCGAGAAAAATTTCAGAATGGGAATATTGCATGTTGGCAATGTCTTGGAAGGTGGCTAGTGGTTAGAGTGCTATAGGACAGTTTTTCTCTGACGATTTATCAGTAGTATTATCAGTAGCAGCATCATCAACCGATAGCTAATATTGTAATTTATTGGGTTGAGACTGTTTCACAAAAGGGTAAAACCCCTTCTCTTCGCCATTGTTTGAACTGAAATAAATTTGATGTAAACCACTCAAGAAAATAAGACGAAGCGAATTTCGGAACGGAAACTTCAAACGCAGTGTTTTTGGGGAGTCCTCTTTCTTTCTAAAAGAATGTCAAATGCGACCTCTGTTAATGGGAGCCGCGTCACGAAACCGCTGCATCCAACCACTTGCGTTTTTAGGATTTGGGTTAACATCTGTCGCGAAAACTCCGCGCCGACGTCTGTGTTGGGCGGGTCTCTTTCTTCGCACTCCCACGTCTTCTTTTTCCCGCTTTCTTCGCGAGCTCCTCAAGGATGACGAAAAGCCCTCACGGAAAAATAACAAGGCCCTCCAATTCCCTCCCCATTCACGCCAACACCCAAGACGGAGACCACACGCGGCCTCCCAGGCATTTGTTTCTTTTTTGTGCAGGCGGACAAGAGGAGACTTCTCCCTTTTTCCCGTAGTATTCCTCGTCCGCGATTGCACTTCATTGAGTCTCCGAGCTTCCAAATGAGCGACGCCGCACCGTCCTCATTGTTACGTCTCCGCATCTCGCTCCTCCTTTGTTTTTCGTTCCTATTTATTTTTCATATTTCTATCTAAACCTCCCTCTCTCTCTCCATCTCACTCGGAGCCACAGCGTCCTCTTTGCGTCCGTTCGTTTTTATTTTGTTCTCTTCTGATTCGAGGCACCCTCAGGTATAATTCCGGAGTGTTTTCCCGTGTCGCCTTATTTCCCTCTGACGTATTGGGCTAGGGGACGCTGCGTTTTCTTCCTTTGTTTTCGATGCGTTTCTTCGCTTGTCCGCAGCGTGGGGCTTGGAGGAGCTATGCGGATGTTCAGTGGGAGGGAGTTTTATCGGGTGTTAAATTGACTTTTATTGCGGTTGATGCGGGCTGAGGGAGGTCTGTGGTGGCTTTGATTCACGCGTTGCTAATTATCGGTTTTTGGATTACGATATCAATGCTCATAGAATTGATGCATACTATAATTTTTGAATTTTGGATGATGAAGGCTAATTAAGGGAATTATATCAACATTTTCGGAGGAGATTTACATTACTTATCTTCTAACTTTTTTAAGAACATATTCTTCTTGATTTCAATTGAATGTGCCATTCAAGCAATAGCTGTCATTACAAAATATTATTTTAACTGCAATTTCTAGTAGGTGCATATTCATGAAATATCCCGCTGGAAGACATGAGCAGGTATCAAGATAATGGTTCTATCTGCACCATCATTAAGTTCTTAGTTTATCATCGATATTAATTTTTGTGAAAAACTTTTGAGAAGTATTGTCAGTTTTTTTCATGATGCCATTATTCTTTTGAAACTTCTGAAGAACCTTACACACAGAAAATCGTCGAATTAATATGGGATGTGGTGTAACTTGGTGGAAAAGCTTATCAGGCAAGAGTTAAACTTTTTTTTCAATCTTCCAAAAACCACATTAGATTCACTTGTAATTTGAGCACGTGCATGTAAGGAAAAGAAAAGAATACTTAAGATGTGTGAATTACATGATGTAACATATCTTTAATTAACTTACTGTTTTAAACAAAATTTGCAAAATCTACGAAAATATTTCTCTATTTCATATAGGAGTGATCGGAATGAAAGTAATAGAAATAGCTTTTTTCAATGAACCTTTTGTTCAACATAATTATTTTTAGAATTTATGGAAACTGCATTACTAGATATTTCGTTTATCCAGCGCTTTTACTTTAATGAATTGAGTATCGTACTTTTTAAAGGTAAATTTCTCATGTTCGAAAACATTTTTTTACCATTACATACTTTACACACGGTATGCATGGGAATCAGTCGCTTTATTTCCAATAAAATAGGAATTTTTTCCACATTAGATTGATAAATTAACAGCTAATCGTTGATAATTATTGTAACTAAGAACCAAGAAAGATAGCAAGAGAAGAGGAAAGGGACATGAGTTTTATCTAATTACCGAATTAAATTTTCCTTAGCCAGGAATATTTATTCTATATTCTTACTGTCTCTTAAATCCTATGTGCACAAAAACATATTTCGCAATCAATATCTTAAATATAACGCAAAGCTTAACGTGTTCACCCTTTCTATCCTCATAAGTTTCTATTGGAAACGTGTACCGTTGCATTCAATTTTCAACATTCCTCTTCTCTTACATTCAGGAATAGGTTCTCGAATACGAGAAAAAAATTCGCCCTGGAAACTTAAACCCGACCTTCCTTTCATCGGTCCGCAAGCCCTCCCCTCTTCCTTACACAAGTTTCCCGGTCCCGACATTCAACTCGCGCAAAAACACAACTCAGCATCTCACAAGGGACCTGGAAAGACACGGTCGCCTTAATATCTCCTCTCATTCTACCGGCGCTTAAAAACTGCCATCCCCCTTTCATCTCACCCCGTTCTGCAGAAACGCTCCAGAAAGGACGCACTCACAAAGTTTGCCCCTCAATGGACCGCCATATACGGGGGATTTTAGGTAAGAAAAGGGTTAAGATCTCTCTTCATCGGAGATGGGGTAGAACTCATCTCTCTTTCCCTTTATGTTCTCTCTTTCTCTCCCACAGCCCGCCGATCGCCCGGTGAAATATCGTGCCTGGACCATTGTCTAAGCCGCAGCAAACTCTTGCGGTTTCTCAGCCATTTATGGCTTTTACAAGGGCTCCCCGAAATGGGTTTAACTTCTGCGCTCTCCGCCGTGTTCTTCAATACGTCCTTTTCCCTCTCACACGCACGCCCGGCGATTCGGCGCGATTTATCGGAATGGATTATGAGTTGGTTGTCGCAGTTAACGGCGGGCACATTGTTGTAGTCCCCGAGGATGGCTCGTAAGGGATAATGGCCGGGGTATGAGGAAGGAATTCCAGAGGAAAAAAGAAAGTGGTGAACTTCCGGAACAGGGACCGATATTTCCCAAGTCTAATCGAGGGATACGCCAAGGGTTTATTTATAACGTGCCATTTTGTTTTTTTCTTTGCTGTTGGGTTTACAACATTTAGAAGTCAGACATTCGTTCATTCGCTGTTTGGTGAGGTCTTTCGTTGATGAGTGAATATGCCTGTATCAAGTTCTTTACAACACCATGTTATTAAGACTTCTAATGGCAATATGCTACAAAATGTGTGATTCAAAATATGGTATTTCTGCTTCTAAGGAGCAATCCTATGGAAAATACTATGAATCGTAAAGAATCGGAAGATAGATACACGTAACGAGTACATAATTATATGAAATTATGATAATGTAGAAAACAGACTGATATAAACACCAATATTTTTGAGGGAATAAAATTACCAGAAGATCAGTAAAATAGGAACAACATTTTCACGAGTCTTACAATTAGTAAGATAAGATTTTTCACAGAATCATTTTCGATACAGGATGTCTGGTTAATTATTAAACGAATATATTACCTATTTCCAAATCAATGATGAAAATAGGCCTTTAAGAATCCCTTAAAATAAATACAGACACTCATTTTAATTCATTATAAAGTCAGTTAAGTTATTAACAATGATTTAAGAAGCAAAATATAGATTTTGTTTATTTTGCCAATTTGATGTTTAATTCCAAGGGGGAAGCTTTTTGTGCAAAGTTAAATATCTTTTTCGCTTCATTGTTATTTAAATTGTTGTAAAGTATCCACTTTTTAAGATTCCTTTTGATAGCTGGGGTATATAATATAGTAATAACGAGAAGAAGTGAAGGAGAAAAAGTCTGTTTCCTTCACAGGAAAAGTTTCTCCTTCACTTCTTCTCAAAATTCAAGCATGTGTATCCTGTGTATTTTCATCGCTTACATACTAATAACATAAATGTATGCTTCGAGGGACTTATTACTTATTTGGTTTCGTTAATCTTGTTGCATCTTTACAAAATCTGTATCATACGCGTCAAATGCGTTGATACTACTACACAATTTATAAAATTATATATTATGTCTTTTGAGGATTTGATGAAAATGTGATAAAGTATTAGATAATCATTTAATAAATAGTACTTTAAATCCCCTTTTTTTAAATAAAGATTACTTTCTACCCTGTCGCTTCCTCGTTATTTGAAAGAGTTATAAGATTAATAAGCTATCAGTGTTTGGGATGTTCGAAAACTGTCAAGATATCAATGGAGTTAGAAATATTTATATTACCATTGTATCGGATCGTATTGATGATCAAGAAAATCTGTCACGCTCTACAAAAGCGAAGGTTGAATAATGAAGAAAGAATTTCGCATTCTGGAGTTGTCAGAGCTCGAAACTTTTTCCCCATTTATTTGATGACAAGTTCTTTCCGGGCGATAAAAAACCCTTATATAGAGATAGGAAGACGTGAAACTGGGGAGTGAATCATTATTGGCAGTATTTTCTTCTCCGATCGCCGTGTATCTCTCGTGGGAGCCGAAGAAAACTTCCACGAAGCAATATATCAAAACGAGTGATCGATCGCTTTTTTTATTCGAAAGGAACTCTTTACGGGTTTAACGAGGGAAAAGAGTTGATGTGTCGTGCAAATTGGAAGCGTCAGAAATTTGACGAACGGGTATCAAGAGGAGGAAGGGGAAAATATTGATTCGGAAATCGAGCAGATACCCTTGGGAAGGAGATCAAACGACACGAGGAAACGATGGCCTAACTAAGGCAAGATTTTATGTCCGTATGTCCGTGAATGGAATTGGGGATATCGGAATCGGTCGAAGAAAGTGATGGATGAAAGCGATAGAAAGTGGGAGATTAGGTAATAGGTGGTTAATAGGTCGTCCAATGTGACAGTTCGGTCACGAGAGGTTAAAGAGATTAACGTGTTGGGTTTTAGGAGTTTAAGGGATCCCTATCCGTATTGGTCTGCTTCAAGTTTTTATCGGTGATATTAGTTCTGGAGCTGGAAATTTCATCATGTATGGCGTCTTAAGCTAGGCTATACTATAAACGTTCTCGGTACTTTTCAAATAAAATAAACTCTATAATGTAAATATATTCCTGAGATATAAAATTTATGCTTTTAGAAATGTTTCAGCTTACTCTCTTTGCAGTGAGTTATAAATGAAACTCAGTCTTAATTTATGTTAAATTTCCGTTTAATTTTTTGGGATTACATCTCGCTACCTATTGTTTTCGTTATTAAAAAGCATGTTTAAACGTGCTTTTCTGTTTAGTCAATGATTTAGTAAATGGTTTTGAGATGATAATAGATGGCTATGAGACAAAAATTACTTTTATTCAGATGCTGTGCTTGACCTTAGGGCTAAATGTATACATGCAGCTTTTCTCATACAAATGAATCATCATTCATTGCTCAAAAGCGAATATTTTTGTGAAATTATACCTAGACCTAGATTTTATTTTCTGACAGTTTTTATTTATTCTTACATTTCACATCTCTGTTTTGTTGGTAGTACATTATATTTTTCAATCTTCGTTAGTTTTTACTCATCTTGTTACCATTATCAGCTAATTATTGCTCAGTAGAATACCCCGGAATAATTTTCCTACTCTTTTAATCAAAAAATGATGCGACCATTTAACTTCTGTAGTTCACGAAGAAATTATTTTCTAACCATTTTCAAATTATTTTAAATAGGGGTATGGGATTTGAAGCTAAGTTTCGAACGCATTTTAACCACTTACACACATTATCATCTTCTTTAACTATGCAATGCAATTTCTTGAAGCTGCCTCGGTCACAAAACAGGTTGTATCAGTATATTAAATCGAAAAAAAAAACTGTATTATTTTAATATAACGCTATAACTCACATTATGATTGTTAGTGAGATAACGATAGATACCTATTTATACAAAACGAATAATTTTACTTGAAAAGCTGTATCATCTTGTAGAAGTAAGAAAACTGACTTATTGTTTAATACAATATATTTACATTGAAGTGATAATTCAGTATTACTGGCATCTCGAATCCTTATATTTTTGTAAAGCTATTATGCTTAGGTAAACGTAATAGGGTTACAAGTCATTTTTAATCCTGCTTGTAAAAATTTCTTTCGAGCGATATAAGGGTAGATTTGATATGTTAATGTGTTGAAATGTTTTCGAGTTTTAACTGATACTGTGCCATTATGAATGCTGTGCTCCGATTTGTATAAAGAGCAAGATTTCTTCCCAGGAGCAATTGATTCCTAACCCCTGCTTGACTTTCGAGTCACGTGCTTTAAAAGAATTGATTCCCGAAAATGTCTTCTCCCTTTTCAGTTACCTTTTCGGTTCAAATCCCTCTCTTAATTTGCTCCCAAAACTTTCCCACCCACACCACAAAAAGAACCGCGCCAGCGAACCGATTTTCCACCGCGGACGGGCCCCAGGGAGGCTGGGATAACGAACAATGGACCCGAATCCTTCCTCCCCGAGACGCGACCCTAGCAACTCCCTCCCCCTCGATAACTCTTTTATTTCCCTCGTACATCTCGGCTGGGCTTGTTAAAACTCCTCCTCCCTCTTTACCGCTGAGGTGAATAAATCTTCCCCCCCGTCTTCTGCAAACGATAGGCCACTATTTCCATTCTTCCTTCTTTCTTCTGCCTCTCGCGAGAGCCCGTCTTAAAGGAAAAAATTAACCCCCTTTCCTTCCCGTCTGCTTTCTCGGTCTGGCAGTTGATCATTAAGGTCCTTCTCGGACGCGCACAAAAGCGTGCGGTGCGGAAAAAAAGTTGCGCCTTGTTAGTAAAGCGGCCCGAATTTGTTTTGTCGTCCTCGGTGAAACATAAGCGATTAGTCGGGGATTATCGAGATGTTATTACGGCTCGGAGGAATTGGAGTTTCTTTCCCAGGTCTTCCCAGCTCGTTAATTTTCCTTGATTAGCTCCCCGCGGATGGAATTGCCTGCCGTGTTTGCTCTATCTAGTGTTTGCGTTCCCTTCCTCGTGAAAGAGTGATTAGATCCTTAATCCTCGAAATAAAGGATCGACTTTTCTTTTAATTTCCCCGTTTCCCTCGGTCGAATCGTTCATGCTCCGTAGTTGTGCAGTGTTTCGGTAAATGTTTACGGTTGGAGGAATGCAGTTCAACGAAAGCTTATTTCCCCATTCGTGTCATTAGTACGGAGCATGACCTTGGTACGGACAGCTACGAAGTAAAGCTCGCTTCTTTTCTGTATTATTTCTGATGTCTTTCTCACGAATTGATGAAAATATCTGAAATGAATTTTACGCAAGACGCAATAACCAATGGCTTTTGTTTAAGGAATCAAACCAACCATTATTTATGTCTCAGTGTTTCCTCCACTGCTTTGAAAACTTTACGCCATTTTGTGTTCTAACGTAGCATGTACACACAATTATTTAGTGATTGAAGTAATCTCAAATGGTCATATTCTTGACCTTCTAGGAACAGCTAAATACAAATTGTAGTTTTTAGTGTTTTAAGGAATATTTATCTCTTATTAATTGATATATCTAATTCATTGATGGACGGATAAACCTTAAATATATTGAAGAAAAAGCCCTTGGAAGTGAAGGGGAGATTGTGCTGCCGAGGTAGCTTAGTGGTTAGAACAACCGACCGGGACCCGGGTTCGATCCCCGGCTACGGCAGACTTTTTCTCCTTCATTTCCATTTAATATTATTAAACTCCAAGAAATGGCTTCGTTATATTTAGAATTCTGATAAGTTTATAAAACTGTACAAATCATTCCTGGATGTGGATTTCCATTGCTTATGAACCTAATTTTCTCTCTATTATTAACAGAAATAAAAATAAGCAAGATTAAATTAGATTGGGAGAGTTTTAATTAGGGCGATACAAAATCGTGTTTATTATAGTTGATTAATTGATTTTTAATTATATTTAGAGAGAAAAGATTGTGACGATGACGAGATTTTTGTACTGATTGAATATAACAAATTTTACTAGTGATAATAGGCTGATTTTTCAATTAATCTTATCTTATCTTATCTTATCTTATCTTATATATCTATAAAAATGCCTGTATGTTTGTTTGTATGTATGTATGTATGTATATTCCAGATAATCTCGAAAACTGGATGTCGCACAATGTTTTAACTTTTAACATCATTAAAAGTTTTTCCGGCGATGATGCAGTGGTAATTTTTATTTGCCTAAAGTCCACGGTTCGAACCCAGACGATTAAAATAGTTTGCATAAGAAATACACGTAAAGTTCGTTTTTTTCGTTCCAGGGTTCAGTTTTTTTGAAAAACTAAATTAGAAAGAACGGTCGTAAGGAGTCGAAACGAGCATCAAAAGAAGGGAAATAGAATGAAGATTCTTATTTTGGTCGAGATATATCGTTTTCGATTCGAAATTGCGAGAATTTCGATAAAATATACGAAAATTTCGACTAAATTTCCATATGTAAACAAACCCATTCCCTTGACGATATAAGTTTTTTAAAATTCGAATTTTGTTGACGAGTCTGTAGCAACCAAGTTTTATTTACATCAACTTAATTGTTTACCGTCTTTTTCGTAAAATGAAATGAGTTTTATAGTTGTGGTTTACTGAAAATGGATTTTTATCGATCAATTCAACTGTTTGCCTATCATGGTACGTTGCGGAAGTTTTGAATATATTCTTCTGAATTAAGTTTTTAATCTAATCTATTTGCAATTATGTATATTTAGCGATTGACGGAAATGGAGTTAGCGAAGAACGGAAAGATTTCCCAGATTCGGTGTTTGTAATCTTTAAGGAGTCGAACGGCGAGTTGTAAAGTTGTATCAAACCTCAAACATCATATACAAGGCCAAAAAGGTAAATAAATTTTATTTTGTTACATGCAGAATGTAAAAATTGATTTAATCGTTGTTTTTAAGTGCTTCCACTCCATATTCATTTACTATCCTTCTGTTAATGGTGTTTAATTTTTGTCCCTTTTTTGACCTTGCGATAACTTTTGTCTCATTTGTGTTCCGTGTTTATGTTACACATTTTAAGATTGAGATACGAGTCAGCACTGTAATATACTTACTTTCCCAAAGAAAATTTCATTGGTGGTTATTAGAGAGATATATAATTTATTACTGTAATTTATGTGTAATATTTTATAACTTTACCCACCTGTACCTGTCTGAAAATATCTCTTTAAACGTGGTACCTATTACCTAAATGTGTTCTTAGAATATATTTTTATTTTCCCTACGTTGGAGATATTTTTCGATCGGAGTATATGAGATTGAATATTGAATTGGTGCGGCTTTGTAGACTTCATCGTAACTTATAATTCTTTGTATATTGGATTAGAAAGTCTGGTATTGGCTATCTATCAATAATTACGAACTATGTGTTACGATCAAGGTTGTTACAATGGTATTTACGAAATTGAACTTCCCCGTTGAGAATCAACGGGCACTTCAGCTAGTATATCTATAAAAATGCCTGTATGTTTGTATGTATGTATATTCCAGATAATCTCGAAAACTAGACGTTGCATAATGTTCAAACTTTGAACATCGTTAAATGTTTTTCCGGGGATGATCAAGTGGTATTTATAATTTCCCGAAAGTCCATGGTTCGAACTCAGACGAGTAAAATAGTTTGCATAAGAAATACACGTAAAGTTAATTCTTTTCGTTGCAGGGTTCATTACTTTTGAAAAAGTAAATTAGAAAGAACGGTCGTAAGAAGTCGAAACGAGCATCAAAAGAAGGAAAATAGAATGAAAATTTTTATTTTGGTCGAGAAATATCGTTTTTGATTCGAAAGTGCGAGAATTTCGATAAAATATACGAAAATTTTGACTAAATTACCATGTATAAACAAACCCATTCCCTTGACGATACAAATTTTTTTAAATTCGAATTTTGTTGACGAGTCTGTAGCAACCAAGTTTTATTTACATCAACTTAATTGTTTACCGTCTTTTTCGTATAATGAAATGAGTTTTATATCAGTGGTTTACTGAAAATGGATTTCTATCGATCAATTCAACTGATTGCGTATAAATATCCTGGTACGTTGCTTAAGTTTTGAAGTATATTCTTCTGAATTAAGTATTAAATCTAATCTATTTGCATTGATGTATATATAGCAATTTACGGAAATGGAGTTTGCGAAGGACGAAAAGAATTCCCAGATTCGTAGTTTGTTATCCTTGATGAGTTGAACGGCGAGTTGTTAAGTTGTAGCAAATCTCTAACATCATATACCAGACCAAAAAGGTAAGACAATTTTATTTTTTTAAATGCAGGATGCAAAAATTGATATTAACGTTGTTTTTAAGTGCTTCCACTCCATATTCATTTACTATCTTTCTTTTATTGGTGTTTAATTTTTGTTTCTATTTTGACATTGCGATTACTTTTGTGTTTCGTGTTTATATTACACATTTTAAGATTGAGATACGAGTCAGCTCCATACTACATTTACTTTCCGTATAGAATATTCATATTTGGTTATTTGAGTGAAATTTATTTTAATTCTGTCATTTACGTTTAATGCTTGATTCATTTGTCCCCTTGTACCTGTATGAAAATGTGACTTTAAACGTGGTACTGCGTATCCTTATGTGATCTTAGAATACATTTACATATAAATATATTTCAAAACAAGGGAAATAGATAAAGATTCTTATTTTGGCTGAGAAATGTCGTATGCGATTTGAAATTGCGAGAATTTTGATAAAATATACGAAAATTTAGTCTAAATTTTCATGTTGTAAACAAACCCATTCCCTTGACGATCACGGCAATTGTTGATTCCGAACTCATGTGTAATTCTATAAGAAGACATGGCGGATCAATGGCCAGTTAAAATAAATTTCGAAAATAAGAGTTGAAGATTTATGATGAAGAAAAAATTGAATGGCATTTTAAAATTTGTTGTGACAAACAATATCCTGTGAAGAAACGCACGTTGAAAGGTACGAACATTTTTTCATTGATTTTTTCAATTTTCTTTAAGCGTCTGTGAAAACCGAGTTTTGTTTATGGTAACGTAATTGTTAACTGAATTTTCAATGAAATAAAACGATTTTGAAATTCGTACGTTGATAGAATTTGCATTCTCGCTGTCAATTCCACTGATTTAAAATAGTAACGTGGTAAGTTGTGGACCATCTCTCATATTATTTTTGAGTTTTGACGGAAATTACGGATGTTCTTATTTATTATGTTTAATCGGTCTTTGTTTTCTTTTAAGTTTTGAGCGACGAGTGGTCAGGAGCGAATAAGTAACATTTCAAAGCCTAAAAAGGTAAAGCGATTTCAGTTATCTGTAGACCTCAAAAAATCTAAGATATTGTAGTAGAATGGGTAATCCCTTACTTCAATCCAAATCCAAACTACTGCCCGCGGGCCGCATCTGCTGTTTGATAGTTAATAAAGCAGAAAAGTTTGGAGACCCCTACTTGAAACGCAGTATATTGTGGATATCATAGACACAAGTATAATAGTTTTTGAAATCATTTCTTAGTTTTTCAATCACAAATGAATCAAGTCTATTCTACTGCACTATAATACTATGCTATTTTGTGTTGAAAATTCTTACTGCAACAGGTGTAAAAACGTTTCAAAAACTTATGTAACATTAATGGCCGGTATTTTAATGTATATTTTGCGTTGTTTATAACTTTAATCTTCATATAAATGGCTTTGTCTTTTCATCATATTGTTTATCAGTTTCAATATTATGAAATTGCATGATTTTATGCATTGTTAATTGTTTAAAGTGAAAAATTCTGTTTTTTTTGAAACCGTATAGAAATATCTAATGCTACGTAAATTATAGCTGCAGTAGCAATATCAACGTTCAATTATAATTACCAGCATCGTCATCAACTTACTGATGTATGATTTACCTAGGTGTTTACTGGACGGAGTGCCATGTCGAAATAAAACTCTGATATTGAAAACAGCTAACCAAAATGTCAATATTTAACATACTGTACGCTGAAATTTATTAATTTGACCTCAGCCGAAGATTATAATTCTTAAACATCTTAAACATAAGTTTGTTTTCGGGATAAGAAACTGTTCATATAACCACAAAATGTAAATTTACTTAAGCCACTATACGCCTTCTCAACGGAGGTAGGTGGTGTCTGTATTTATTGATTACTGTGAAGATTCTACGCTGAATGTATTTTGTGGGTCCAGGAAATAATTTATCTTAGAAGTTTTTCATTAGTTACTGGAGAAGAAATTAATATATCAGATCATTTACATTGCCAATATTTTCCCCAGCCATACGCCACTCGCGGAGTACATAAATCTAAAAATCTTAACCAAGTCCCGTACACAGACATATCGGCAAAGTGTTTACCGAGATCAAACTAGCATTTTTCGAAGCCTTATCACTTGGATCCAAAAGGAACTTTGCTGACATATTTCTGTGTGAGACTGCCAATGTTATTATTCGATCGAAAATATTTTCAGCAATAAAATAATTGCAAATATTTATTAGGTTTGTAATCAAATACTTTTCTGCTCACTTAACCCAATGCACTTATCATATAATGAATTTCGACTTAAGAGCATAGCTCCACAGACTGATTTCGGTAAAGTTGTCGCTCTATTGTCATTGCTTTTATCGTTCCATCCTAATATGGCGTTGTGTCTTGCACTTAATCATTTCCAAGATCTACGACTAAGTTCCTGGACATTAATTAGCATACCACTACATTTTATACGAGTCACGAATTCTCACTAACAACCTCATGTTATGAGTATAGCCAAGATAAAACAATGAAACATACCTTCTGGTTCCATGATACACCATTTCTTATTTAATGTCTATAGTTTTTTCTTCACGTAAGAAATACAACAATGACATATTTGTCCATTCTCGGAATCACACTTATTCAGTTACTGAAGATCTCCTCTCAATGATGACCAGTCGAAAGTTAGCGGCTTCAATCGGCGTAGAAAGAAGGAAAATGCTCATTTAGGAGATAAAAGTCAGAGGGAAAGAAGCTATTACCTATGCCTCTTTTCATACGTAGATACATTTTGATACATTGTTACCGAAAAGCTCATTCAGATACTAGAACCTGCCTTCAGAAGATATATGCCAAGAGAGAAGAAGCTTTATGTAAGCCTCACTTCAATATGTAGATACATTTTGACACATTGTCACGGAAAAGATCATCAACCTGCGTTAAATTGAATATTGAGTTAGAGTGGATTTGTAGACTTTATTGTAACTTACATTTCTTGATATATTGGTTTGGAAAGTCTGGTATTCGCTATTTACCAAAAATTATGGAGAATTTGTTACGATCAAGGTTATTACACTGATATTTATGAAATTAAATATCCCCGTTGAGAATCAACCGGTACTTCTGCTAGTATATATATAAAAATGGATGTTTGTTTGTATATTTGTATGTTTGTATGTTCCAGATAATCTCGAAAACTAGATGTCGCACAATGTTTTAACTTTTAACATCATTAAATGTATTCCCTGGGATGATCAAGTGGTACTTTTAATTTGCCTAAAGTCCACGGTTCGAATCCAGACGAGTAAAACAGTTTGCATAAGAAATACACGTAAAGTTCATTTTTTTCGTTGCATGGTTTATTTAATTTGCAAAAATAAATTAGAAAGAACAATCGTAGAAAGTCGAAATTAGCATCAAAAGAAGGAAATTAGAATAAAGATTCTTATTTTGGTCGTGAAATATCGTTTGCTATTCGTAATTGCGAGAATTTTGATAAAATATACGAAAATTTTGTCTAAATTTCCATGTAGTAAACAACTCATTCCCTTGACGATCAAGGCGATTGTTGATTCCGAGCTCAAGCGTAATTCCATAGAAGACTTGGAAAGTTTTTAAAATTTCGAATTTTGTTGACGAGTCTGTAGCAACCAAGTTTTATTTATAGCAACATAATTGTTTACCGTCTTTTTCGTAAATTAAATGAGTTTATATTTGTGGTTTACCAAAAATTGATTTTTATCGATCAATTCAACGGGCTGCGTATAAACATCCTGGTAAGTTGCGGATGTATTGAATATATATTCTTCTGAATTAAGTATTAAATCTAATCTATTTGCAATGATGTATATTTAGCGATTGACGGAAATGGAGTTAGCGAAGAACGTAAAGATTTCCCAGATTCGGTGTTTGTAATCTTTGAAGAGTTGAACGGCGAGTTGTAAAGTTGTAGCAAACCTCCAGTATCGTATGATAGACCAAAAAGGTAAAGAAATGTTACTTCTGTTATTGGTGTTTAATTTTTGTTCCTATTTTGATATTGCGATAACTTTTGTGTTATTTGTCTTCCGTGTATATGTTGCACGTACTAAGATTGAGAAGCAAGTCAGCTCCACAACACTTACCTTCCGCAAAGTATATTCATCGATGCTTATTAGAGCGATATATAATTTATTTCTGTCATTTATGTTTGATTCATTAGTACCCCTGTACCTATCTGAAAATTTCTCTAAACGTGTGTTACCTATTATCTTAATGTAATATTACAATACATCTTAATATTGCCTCAGTTGGAGATATTTTTCATTCAGAGTATTTGAGATTGAATATTGAGTTGGTGCGGCTTTGTAGAATTCATTGTAACTTAAATTTATTGGTATTTTGGATTGAAAAGTCTGGCATAAGCTATCTATCAACAAATTTCAAGTATGTGTTACGATTATGGTGTTTATGAAATATAACATCCCCGTTGAGAATCAACGGGAACTTCGGCTATTATATGTATAAAAATGCCTGTATGTATGTATGTTCCTGAAAATCTCGAAAACTAGACGTCGCACGATGTTCAAACTTTTAATATCATTAAATGTCTTCCCGGGGATGATCAAGTGATACTTTAAATTTAATTTAATCCACGGTTCGAACCCAGACGTAATCGCGATTTTTAAGATATATTTTGAATCACTTCCTGATAAGATAGAAACTTGAAACTCGGCAAGTGGATAGAGACTGTAAATATATTTTATATAAGTTGTAATAATCAATTGTGAATTTTCCCGTTGAGAATCAACGAGCACTTCTGCTAGCGTTAAATATAATCGTAAAATTACCTGAATATGCGGTTTTTCTTTGCTGATAGGAAAAGATGTCAGAGCATCACACCTTTTTTATGGATATGCAGTGAATGATGCACATTTAAGGAAACTAACGTATTACTTTGGATATTAATTTACCAGTAATTTCCAACCACAACTCACTGAAGTTCTTCGCAGTGAGCCAAAGAGAGCAACGCTTTAAAGTGGAGAATAGTGGTAGAGATGTAATCAACGGTAACAAGGATGGGATCAGGCATTAAATGTAGTAAATGTGTTTGGACGACATGTTTCTCCAAGTTCATAATCTGATATTTCGATGCTACATGTAAGTGCAGAAATGCGCGCTGAAATTTTTCGCCGAATTTACTCCCGCGCAATATTCGCTCAGCGTTTCATCAAACGCATTAAACGCCAGAACTAAACTTCCAATTGCTCGCAGGAGCCGCGGGAAAATAGAGCGCGGGAAAACTAGAGGCGGGAAAGCTAGAGGCGGGAAAACTAGAAGGCGGGAAAACCAGAGGCGGGAAAACTTGAGGGCGGGAAAACTAGAAGGCGGGAAAACTAGAGGCGGGAAAACTAGAGGCGGGAAAGCTAGAGGGCGGGAAAACTAGAAGGCGGGAAAACCAGAGGCGGGAAAACTAGAGGGCGGGAAAACTTGAAGGCGGGAAAGCTAGAGGCGGGAAAACTAGAGGCGGGAAAACTAGAAGGCGGGAAAACTAGAGGCGGGAAAGCTAGAGGCGGGAAAACTAGAAGGCGGGAAAACTAGAAGGCGGGAAAACTAAAGGCGGGAGAACTAGAAGGCGGGAAAAGAGATCGCGGGAAAATTAGAGTTCCGTTCTACTGGATGTCCTTATGCATTTCTTATGAAGATAACAAAAACAAATTTTAATTACTTCCCGGCATGATATCGACTTCAAACTTTGCATCAAATAAAATCAAGTCTTAATAAGTCTTTCGGTCTATTCACAGCTAACAATAAGTCCTGGGTTCAGGGGTCTCTAAAATTAATAATTGTTACGATTTTTAAGAATTTTTTGAACCTCTTCCCGATAATATAAAAACTTAAAACTTGTCATATAAATAAATATCATAGAAACATTTCAAATACGTGTTTTAAGATTCCTTGATCGTCCTTGGTTCGATTCCAGAAAGCCATTTACATTGCCCTATGAATTTCAGACGGGGATAATGGAGTCTTATTTCAGGACCTTCCCGGTATGATATAGACTTCGAACTTAGCATTTACGAAGATCAGGTCCTATCAAGTTATAATAGCCCATTTGCATCCGCTAATAAGTCCTGGGTTGGACATCAGGCGTCTACAAAATTAGAAATTGCTAAGATTCAAAAAATATTTTAATCTCTTCCCAATGACATTGAAACTCAAAACGTGCAATATGAATGAAGATTATAAATACATTTCATATTCTTGCAATATGCAAGCAACTTTCACTCGTATATAGATACCCAGATAGGATACTAATTCACAGGCTAAACCACATACGTCAATGATATGAAATTTTTACAGCGTATTATATGTGAAAATTCATGCAGACATATTGGCTGCAACTGCCTAAAACGACGTTCTGCTTTTCACATATATTCCTTATGTGAGAAATAATAATGTGCTCTGGCATCGAGACCAGGAAGTCTATGGTTTTATTACAATTGTTTTCTTAAACCGTGACTTAATATACATCTTCCAGGTAAGAGAGAACTTCCTATCGTTTCAATAAATGCACCAAAAAATATTAAAAACTACCCCATATATTTTTAATTGGAGATGTTTGCATCGTCCTCGCATCGAAGCCAGGACATTTTCTATAAAAGCAATTTATGGTTTCGATAGATAATGTCCATATCTGTGAGCTCCTTGAATTTTGATTCTCTACCTATCCGGGAGGTATTTTTTAGAAATTTCCGAACATCATTTAAATGGAAAAAATCGGGATATTGTAACCTTCTGGCATCGAACCCATGACACTGACGTTCAAAGTCACCTTTTTTCTGGGGGTTTCACGCTAGGGCCTATTAGAATATATTTCTGTTATTTGAGTTTAATTATCGTTTCCGAGAACCATTTTTCCCTTTCAGAAAATGTCTACGAGAAGGTGGTGCTGCTTATCCTAATGTGATTATCGAATATATTTTATAATCCTCAAATCATTTTTGTCATCATCGAAGAAAGTGTTCATTCAAAGAATATGAGATTAAATCTTTAGGTGACATTGTAGACATAATTATAATTTTATTTGCTTTGTTAATTGGTTTGGAAAATATTATAGCCTGGAATCAGCCATCCTCCTAAAATTATGAGGCAAGTGTTACGATCAAGGCTGTACCAAGAGTAATTATTAATTGGGATTTCCCCGTTGAGAATCAACGGGCACTTCTGCTAGTTGTTCGATAAATAAAGAGCGTTGCTAATTTTTCATGCTTAAAATAAATGCAAAAAATAGCTATGGTGAAATGGTAATTTAAGAATTAACCTCAAAATGAATCAATTCTGTTTAAATACAAACCCAATTATGAGGGTGAAAGGCAGGGGGAAGATATCGTCTTATAACGCAGAACCAAATATTTTAATTTTTTGCGATAATCACAGGTATCAGTCTATAGGATCTCTTTAACTCAGAAGATAGAAAAGGGAAGCAGGAATATGAGAAGTAGATATCAAGGTTTGAGGAAAAGAGAGATTTAACGATGGTGGAGAAAATCGAAAAAGGTGGATAGAAATGTGTTCGTTGATGTTCTTTAATAATGGGAATTTCGAGATTAGATTTCGAGGGCCTTTTCCTTGAGAAACATCATATCGTATTTTTTGTTGGAGAAATATAATATAGTGGAAAAAGAGAGAAAGATAATTATGAGATTATCCATCAATCTAAGGTTTAAAAGACTAAAACTCTTCTCTCGGTACCTGTTGTAATTTGCACCCGGATACCCTTATGGTCTCTCGTTAATGCGTAACGGTCAACATCGATTTCAGCATCCTGAAATGTGTCACTGATTACTCTTTCAAAAGAGCTATCTTTTAATTTTCGACTTCAAATGTATTATGCTTGGTAATATTCTTAATAAGAGCATTTAAGTAAATCGTGCTTAATTTGGTAGCCTTTACTATTTAGCGAAATGAGAGTGATGGGTTAACAACGGTAATTTTATTCTTCATTTAGATGAGTAAAAATTTACTATACATACTGGAAGGAAAAATACTTCAATAATGACTCAATATAGGATTAGCATATCTGATATTTATCTGATTTGATTTTTCTTTTATTTACATTTCCTTCTTTTGTAATTGCTATTAGTTATCTTTAAAGGTTAGGCGTAAGAGAGGCTCATATGGGCCTAACCTCGCCAAATAAAGTTTTTATTATTATTATTATATTTTTTACCATTTTAAACAATATTTTTCCAATATTTTGTAAGTCCATTAAATTATTAAGAAACTCAATCCTGAAAGAAATAGTAATATCGTTAGCAACTCATCATGTTAAAATAGTAAATACCAAGTGGTTTTCTATATTATGAACGCTTGCGTAGTTGAATCAAGTTTTACACTTAAGAAGATTTTATACAGAATTTGAGAACATAGCCAAAAAACAATTTCTCTTTATTACCAAATGTGAGCAGGATATGAATTTCCTTTGCATTTTGCGGCAATCTTATATCCTATTGTACCTTTTCTCTATTTTTCAGCAGAAATTAAATGTGTACTTTTTGTTTTCAAATAATTTACTCCGCTCTGTAAGCAAGAAGGCCTTACTGGAACTCTTTGGAGTCTTTAAAATGAAAATCATTCCAGGTAGTGACACGGTTGCTCCAAGAGTTTTGAATGAAACTTTTCATGAAAAATCTTTTATTTTTAAGTGTGACTGTTGAACCACTTTACTTCAGTTGCTAAAAAATATATGCATCATTGAAAATACACTCGACAACCTTATCTGGGAGTGTTCATAAGAGAGATAGCAATACAATCGCAAGTCTAATAACTGAAAATGCTGTAAAATTGTGCGATTTAGAGCAAAATTAATTTATTAAATTGGTATTTTCCATTATTAATGCAGGTAGGACAAACTCAATAGGAAATTGAATATTTAAGGATTAGAAATTTCTCAAATTTCATTCTTTTTATTTTCTATTGTTATCTTCTTTCATAGGTACGCTATATGAATATTTGTTTCCCACGAATCAACGGATGTAATTGAAAAATATGAAATGTAGGAAAGCTCTGCCCCATAGTAGATGCATATTTGATGTAATGTAGATTTATAGTATCAAGTGAACATCTATTAATCTAATTTTAGTTTTATGGCGTCTTCAGTATGTAAAATCGTTTTTATCTACCACTCTCTTTCGGTCTTTTTTCCTTAATATTTTCCACACCTCTTATCTTTCCGAAATGCCTTTACCTCTAACCTTTTATGGAAAAGGGATGATCCCTCGGAAAAGAGCATCATCCTTCCGAAGAACGACCCAAAACCAACTACCGATTTACCCCGCGTGATATTCTTTCCTTGAGGATAATTTTATGGCGACGATGATGTAAGATGTTCTTCTTCCCCATTTCAGCGTACTTTCCGTTAAATGACGCTAAAAGAATGGTGTCAAAATGTACGAAGGGGTGCATTTTAACAAGAACTCCAGGGCAAACTCCCCGTATCTCTTGACGCCAGGGCGTAGGAATGATTTGTATTTGTTCTGTTCTTCTTTGGTTCTCTATTCTGCTTTCATTTATCTCAAATGTTTTCGCTGCTGTATCTTTTGAAATTTTAAGACTTGATTGTTGTTCAGTACACAACAAATGAAACAGATGGTGCACTTCTGTTTATTTTGTTTTGGAGATGGACCTTCACGTCATAAAGGCCGAATTAGTTGATTTTTTTCTTCTTCAATGATTTTCTCTTGATTTCTTTTCACATAGATATATTTGAGAAAATATTGGATGTGTGTAATCATTTAATTATTTTTGTCATGCTGGATATGCAGATTGAAGTAAGGACATTCTTATATCATTTGAAAAATTAAATTCATGCTTGAGAAGGTGTAGTGATAGTGCTAAGATTTGCTAATTTATTAAAGATTTTATTCTTCTTTAATAGTTGGAAAGTGACTGTATACATGAATTGTAAATTGCAAGTAACTGGTTGTTTAAATTGTAGTTTCTATTTATATGTTTGTGATATAGCACTAATCGCTGTTTTGGGTAGGTTACTATAGATTTATTTGTAATATAAATTGCGCATTTCTTTATTATGAATCCAGCGAAGGTAACTTTTGGCGACGATTAATTATTCATAGCTTTAATATGGGAGTAAATAAATGAAATGGGTATTTTTTTCTTTCCAATCGAATGTTGCCATACATACAATAGCATTTGTCAAATAATTTATCTATGTGTGCTTAATATGCATTCATAATTATCACAGAATTTCTTGTATGTACTTAGGTCCAGTTTTTCTCTCAATATTTTCTTAGTGTTACTGCAGCTCTCATTTTAAATAATTTTTATTTTTTCTTTCTAATTCTTTTATCTTCTTTGCAAAAAAATCTGAAAATCACTGGGCAGCGCTATCATCGTGTGTTAACGGTACAAATGGGTTCAGTAAACTCCGAATCATCCATCCGTTACCCCCAGACATCTACAGTCCTCACTCTGAAACACAATTAATTACACTAATCTTAATGTAAAATTAGAGCTTAAGGATAGTCATGATTCTCTTGGGTTCTTAAAATCCGCGCCAAAATTCTCGTTAAAGCAACGATCAGAATCATGCTTAACTGGGAGCGTTAGTACTTCTCGAATATGGCAAGAACCTACGCATGGTCCCGTTCATTGAATGTGCAAGACGTAGCAACGGTCAATAAGGGGTCGTTATGGAAAGCCGCAATGCTCCCAATCAGTGCAGCATTAATGAAGCCAGAACTTGGTCTCTTTCTCCAGTTAGGGCGGTAGTTGCCAAAGGGACATTTGGTGACGATAGCGTAATCTTTGACGGAGGGGTGAGCGTAGGGGATGAAGGAAGGTGGGCGCTAACGACTTTCCCATGGAAGTTTCGTGACGGATTGGAGAAGAGCGAGGAAAACTCAGTTGACCCACGTCCGCAATCCCCTCGCTAAGCCGCATGCGGAGGGCTTACTTTACTTTAGACTTAACCAAACAGTGAAGTGAAAAACAAGGGGGAGAATTGTTATACAAACAGAGGCTTCGAATGTTAGAGAATCTTCCTCGATTATAGAGAGAGTGCGTGTGACTATTTATTTTTGAAGAGATGAGTTGGGAGAGAGGTATAGTTTGAAACAAAAAAAAAACTATTTTGCGATACTACAATAGTAATTGCGAATTTGATGATTCTGATGTTTCAGTTACTCATGTATGCATGCAAGTTCGTTGCAAAGGTTGAAGATGTTAGACAAACGCATTATGAACCTCTTGAAAAGGGAGCTAGAATGAATGTGATAGTATTAAAATTTTTAATGGTTGATCTTTCATTTAGTATTTGTTGGAAATCTTATTAATGAGACAGCACTCAACTTTATCTCGAATTATTCTGCTTCCAATCGGTAATATAACTAGTTTTAAAATAGAAAAATAATTGTGGGACATTGTGTTTATCTATATAATATATTTCTGTCTGTGCTATACTTTAACACGTAAATCTCTTAAGGGCCTAATGTTAACTCGTTGCAAAGTATTGCGCGTTTTAGCTAACACGTGCTATCTGCACGTCTCTTTCTTAACAACAAATGATTTCATTTCCTCTGAACATTTTTCTTCTAATGAAGAATAGATTAATGATTTTGCATTTCAATATATAAGTGATCGAGAAATATTGTATTAGTTATAAACTTCGAAAAAATTAAAGTTCATCAGAAAGAAAAATAATTGGGAAATAAAACAAAACTTTAAAGTTTGCTAATCATCACTATAGTTATAGATTATATTATTAAGGGGTGTGCTCACATGTAGGATTGAATTTCCGATACTTGATGAAAAGTTGTCTCTAGGAACCTAAGAATTTTATGATTTCCTATCGTATAGGAGAAGGTAGGATTATGAAGTGGAAGTGTTTGATTTCCTCTTGTCTCATTCTTGATTAAAAGATTCCAAATAACTCTTCATTACAAAATGACTTAGTTCGAATACTTTTATTTAGATAAGTTTACACTCATAACTTTATTGGAAACATCATTAACTCTACATTCACGATTGTTGTGATGCAGCGGAATTAAACTAGGATTTATTTAATTGAGTAATGTTAAATGAGTTGTAATATTGATGAGATGAAGCAAGAAATGCCTCCCTCCCAGATGCGTCGAAATGTTCATTATATTCACGTGTGATCTTCGTTTAAAGGGCTCTAGAGAGGCAGCAGCGCTTTCCGCTTTGCGATGAATGCGCTCTAAGCTGCGACGGGGAAGATTGCTTCTCCAACTTCCTTGGCCATCCGAAAAAAGCGAAGATTCTCATATCCCACCGACGCGCGCTTTTAGAGTGGGAAGATTAGTGCCGAAAAAATGAGACTCGTTGGGGAAATCTCTGATTAGAATCTAAAAGTTACTTCGAAGCGGGAGAGCGCATTTTTTTCTGGAGGCAATAATGCAGGTAGAGGCGAAAAAATGTGCGGGATAACTCTTGGAGAGGACGTCCCGAAATGGAGGTTGCCTTATTTTCAGTCTCGGAATAGGTTTCGGGGCCGATATTGCGCTCGGAGCTTTTATGAGATGCGATAATAAGGCGAGTTGTACTAAGTTCTCGTTCGGTGGTGTTGTACTCGGAAGGCGTGGCTCTTTGTGCTCGTATTATAGGAGTTTATTCCTGATTCAGCCTTAAGTCTCGCACCGTTTCTTGTGCAAATAGGCGTGGCGTTTTGTTCCATCGTTTTTTAGGCAGCTTTTCTTAAAAGAGCTTCCCATTTTAAAATCTGGGCTATGAGTAGGATTATCGATAATTCGACAGATCGTACTTTGAAGGCCAAAATGCACGGAAAATAAATGTAGCTTAAATTTGTTGCAGATGAGGGTTTGTTGAATAGAAATCACTAAAATTATGTTTGACATCGAAGAAATAAAAAAGATAAGTTTATACGTCCAGAGAATATCTACGTAATTGTTGATTGGAAATGAAGTATTATCTATGCATTTCATGGGCCATAAATTATGCATATGTACATTTTTGACAGAAAATTGTAGAATGAAAAGAATTAATGTAAAATGAATGAAATTGAAATATATGAAATGTTGGAAACAGGATGTATAAGAAAGTCTTAATATAAAATAATATCAGTAAAAGAATTACAATATTATCGGTTTTGGGTAAAATGTGACAACTGATTCTAATGAACTCTAACCAGTGGTCTTTTTAAGTTATATTTGGAATTCAGCAATTATTATATCACAAGCTTTTTGATAATGAAATCACGATCATATCTTATTATTTTTTATTACTTATTGAAATAATTTAAACTTGAATTTATAAATATTCTATTTAGCCGCAAAAGGCGTTACAGAGTGAAATAAATCTTCAAGTACGATACTTTTAACTCTTTTGAAGAGCATTCTGTTAAGAAATATTGCACTCCTATTTATGTATTTTAATATATCGATCCATCTGGCATCTAGCCCAGCATCGCTTACACCAAAATAAGAAGCCTAACATACTTCAGTGTATGAAATTCACCTATTTTGATTTCAAATTCTAGACCCGCTCGTCTGATATTATCGCACGTTGGACTTCATAAAAAGATATTGTGAGTTAGGAGACGGAAATGTTATGAAAAAACGACTTTTACGACGTCCGCCGAGCAGATAATGAAACTACGAAAGAAGAAACATTTCTGAAGAGAAGGATTTTAATTTTGACAACTTTATGAAGGGAAAAAGGATAAGAGTAATAAAGTCCAAATTCTTTGAAAATAGAATGTTTTATGAAACTTACATTAGGGAATATAATACGGGAAAAGTTCTTGCTGCTACCTACCGTACCAGGACACTCAATTACTTCCCAGTATCAACTATAGTATCCGCACTACTTAAATATGTATGTTTATACTATAGGTGAGCAAATCGAACTGACTATCTTTTCATTCTCACTGCAGATGGATTTTGAAAAAAAGTAGCATATTTTGAGTTTCCTAAATCATTGAAAAATGTATGGTTGAATAATTTAAATTAACTATTAATTAGTATTTAAAATTTTCTGGGAACATTTCAGTGTTAAGAGTAAAGAGTTTGATTGTAACTCACGCTTCATAATTTGGCATTCTAGATTTTTTGATATTTCTCATTATAAGTCTTTAATATCTAATCACTCTTCCTGTAATGGCTCTTTGATAAATATGTTCGTGAAATTTTTTTAAGAGGCGCTTGTTTCCATAAATAACCAATTTATGTCTCTTTCTTCGTGATCTTTGTTTCCATTTTCGAGCAAAGAGTTTCAGCTATCTCCATCCTATCTCCATTTCAAATTCTACTGCGCGATTAAATTTAATGTACCCATAATTCTTGCAGTATGAGCGAGGATTACCCTTCCTTCGCAACCAGAAACCATGCGAAGATAGGTAAAACTTGAACTATGATCCTAATTTCACGAGAGGGTAGTTAGTAAAAGCAGAGCATGCACCAAAGCAATCTCCAAGACCGTCGGTTAACCACGGCTCTAAACAGATTCCAACTCAACCCCTAATATTTCCCTTTTTCCCATTTACTCTGCGTTTTCATTGTGTGTGTTGACCTCATACCTCTGCACTCGGTCTTGTGCGGTTGCGGTTATTTTATGGAATTTAAAATATTTCGGAGGATTTATTTCTCGGTCAACACATGAGAGATTACCAAAAGCTTTTAAAATTTATTAAGCAATCAAGGTTTCCTTTTTTAAGCGGCGTGTTTCGAATTTTTGCCAAGTATATTTTCTATTTTTCGTTTTGTTTCATGTGTCTGTCATTTTGATCATTTACGACACAGTGCAGCCATTTCTTTGACTCTTTTACTTAATGTTCCATTTTTATTATTGAGTGTTTTAGGAACACTTTAATCTTTTATCATTAGTTCTGGTTCTGCTATCTAAATTTGCCTTTGACAACTTTATATTTTCCAAAGATTTTTTACTTCTTAAACTGTGTGATTAAAGAGGAAAAATACGATGTTTTCGAAATTTTATTGAAAGTGAAAATAAGCTTTTAGTTTCATTTAACGGCGCTCTTATGTTTTATTATCGATCGATCAGATAATTTGTGAACGATATACTCGAAATTGCAACTAACACTACAGCATTGTCAATCCAGTTGCAACAAATCTAGAATAAGGCGGGAAAGATATCTAAGTTAGAGAGTCCGTGAGTTATTTTATGATTTAGAATCGTAATAACCTTATGAAGCAATGCTTGGTAGCTATCTATTCTGAAAAACTTACCAGAATGCGATTTGGATATTTGTGAACAGGTTATTGAATGAGAGTTTAAAAACCTATGTTATTTTTACGGTGGTTATGTTTTACATCAATTACGTTGAACATTTTAATGATATTATATAATATAATTCACCATGCGCTAATAATTGAAGGATATGCTTTTGACGATGTATCTATCAAGGATGCGTGCAGAAGCAGCTTTTCTCAGGTTTAGGATGGACTTGGGAAATGGAAACTATGGGTCTATGGACATGAAAGAAGACATCCTTCGACAGGACACGAGAGGATGTCTTCTACACGAAAGAAATGGCTATGATACGCAGGGAATGGAAGAAGCAGGTGGAGAAAAAAGGGACTGGGTATAAGGGTTGATGGATAGCTGGTAAAAGGGGAGAATGTGATTGATTGCGGCGCCGACTCTTGACCATCAACCATTCGAGAAATATTTCATGGGAGGAAGGGAATAAAGAGCAGTATTTGAAAGAAGGTGGGCTGCGAAATATGTCTGCAAAGGTTTTTCAAAGAGATCCGAGATATGAGGAAATATTTATCCGCCTCGCATATGGAGAGTATGGAGCAAGGACCCTAAATCGATTGCCGGTAAATCGAGCATAGGCAAGTGGAAGAATGTACGCTTTGTCACTCGATGGGGCTACAGACGTCCTGTTCTTTCATACAAACACATATGGACCGAAACATGAATATGATGTATAGAGCTGGGAGGAAAGACTGGAATATTTCTTGAGGTGGGAAGAGTGTGAGATGGAATTTAGGGGCGTGGCATTTAAGTGGTAGCCAAAACCGTGAAATCTCTTTTTGTGAATTATTCAAGTGAATACGTAGAATTTTAATTTTGTTTTAAAAATCGCCTTCTAGTGAAATATATTTTTGTATTTTAACAATATAGATTCGAGAAAAGGCTAAGCTCTCTAGTTAACTTATAGTTGAACCAATGAATGAATTAAACTCATTTTAGCTTTGAAGAGTATGAGAGGAATCTCGTCGTTATGGCTAATCATCGAAACATATGAAATATATTTTATATCTGTTTATTTTCCAAGTTTAAAAATTCATCAGTAATTTCGTTCGTCCTTGGTCTGAGTTTTTATTAGTATGGTGGGTAAGATCATCGACAGATGATGAAGCTACGAAATGACTATACTTTGTTCAGCTATCATTTTTGATGTAATTTGGGAGCCACATATTTTTATTGTTTGTGGTTTTTTTGAGTTCATCATTTACAAGCGTAAGAAGAAGTAAATACATTTACTTAAAAAAATAGTGATCCGTCAACGAACGGAAAAGTAAGTTGATATTTTAAGCTTTTGAATATAAATAATGAAAAATACATTAGATTTGGTTATAGCTTTGATGAAAAAAACATTTTTATTTATATTAAAATATAAAATGAAAACAAATTAGAAAAAGTCTATGTAAATAATTATCATAGTGTAAACAGTCTGTTCAGTACTTTTGAAGGAAAAGTTATGAGTGAATGCTAATTGATGAATTATATAAGTATAAGTATTCAGGGCTCAGTTACAGTTTCACCTGTGGTAATTAAAGTCGTATGATGACAAGGTGAGACACTGAGTGCGTCAAAGAATGTCAGGAGGAAGCTGATTATGAATGTTAGATAGGTATGACTTGCAGGAAATTTCTAAAGAACTTACCGTAGCCGTTATTTTTAAAATCAGCTCCATTAACAACTAAAAATCAAAGATAAATGACTCAAGTCTTAGTCAAACCTTATATTTGTATATTTTTAGGCGTTTTTTATTTTCAGAGATTTAAATAGATCTCTGACGAACTGTTGGCAGGAAATTAATTTGTAAATCCTCCTTTAACTGGTTGATAAATTATCTAAAGATGATGAAGCATTTTTTTGGGTTGTAAATATTTTTTTAATTTGGTAGATACCATCAGATAATTAATTGGGGAAATGAAAGATCATCAAGATTAGTGATTTAAAAGAGGGTATTAATTTTAGGAAAACTTGACTGGTCTTTCAATTTTTCACTTTACTGTAATCTAATGAGTTTTTAAATTTTGAAACTGATCTCTAATTCCCGCAATTACTCATTCATTTTATGCTACAGTTATTATATTTTTAAACCATTGGTATAATCTTAAAAGTGTATTCTCTTTTGCTCCTAATTATCGTTAATGACGCTGAAAAATTACTGTCTTCACGAATTAATGTCTAAATTGGGATAAGACAGAAATAGAAAATTAGGCAATCAAAATATTTCTGTTGCGAATTCAAGTATAAATTGTTGAAAATAAATTGAATAAAAGAGAATTTGGATGCACAAACAGTAATATAACAACTTTATATCGATTATAAGACGTTGTAGGATTGTCTTATTTCAGAATTGTAATACAACAAATAAGTCCTGTATCATAAAAAGTATTTGTTTTCTCAAAATGAATTAAAAAGTTATGCATTATTTTTGGTGAATATTTAATACCTATAGTTTTAAGTAGGGATTGTAATTAATAGCTAAATCTCAAGGCCTAAAGGATAGGTGACCCTAATACAATATTTATATGCTGATAAATCTTACAACTGCTGCTGACAATAAATGTATCTGCTTCATCAGCATGGTTTAAGAGGTTTCAGCTTATACTCACTTCCCGGAATGCCTCATCATTCAGACCTTAGAGTTGCTATACAGCTGCAGCACTATATAGAAGTTTAATACTCCATTAACCTACAAACCTTGAAAATTTATTTTACCAAATATTTTTACCAGATGCTAATTTTCATGCTGCATTGAAGTTACGAGAGTATTGACTGGAAGAAAAAGTCTGTTTGCTTAATTAACTCCCGGAAAAAGATAGTATTGCTAACTGGTCGCCACATAAATATAAACAACGGACTCTGAGGGGTCGAAACAAATTCATCGATATAAATAAGGAATCGGTTTAAAGGGAAATCGCTCGAATTAGGAGGAAAAAAGATGTTTACGGTCGCATAGCCAAGATTTGCGATCGCGTTGTACGGATGGTGGAAAATTGGAGAGAGACTGGAAAAGAGAGTGATGTGGAGCAATGGGAGCAAAAAAGTAAACGGAATGGGAAAAAACGGTGCGAGATGGAGAATTTCTCTTTGATTGATTATTTCCTTTTCTGGCGGACTCTTATCGCTCTCCCGACCCTTATCTCGCGCCGAATTAGTCAAGATATCCCCCGAAAAAGTAAGCGCGGGCCTCGTTCTCTTCCAGCACAACAGCGCGATAAATTTGAATTACGAATAAAGCGACCATGAATTAAAAAAATAGGCGAACAAGAGATGAAGCGATAAGAAAATACAAAATATTTCCACAGAATATAGTTTTTCCGGCTATTGTGTGGGGAGAGTAACTTCAAATATGTATTGCGTTATTTGTATTAATATTATTTATACGTATATTATTGCAGAGATACTATAGGGAATGAACTATTCATGTCCCTATTGTTTTTTATATTTAATTTGTTTATGAATGCTCTACATTAGGGTATATTTGAATCCCGTTTTGGCTTTAGTTTAATGCAATTTCAACAAGTTTAATTTTTAAGATGTATGACAAAAGGTAAAGGATAAATTTTTATCTCAGGCAATAAAACTTTTGTGAATTATACGCAATGCTGTCCAAAACGATATTGCGTATAAGTTATCATACATAATATAAGAACTTATTTTTAATTATTGATTGTAGGTTAAAATTAACTTAACTTAGCACCTCATATAGAGCCATTACTGGCTCAGTAGGATGATAATGATGAACTTAGTGTTATTGCAAATATTAAAGCTTTAGTTCGCAATTTTTTGAATCTATAGCTAATATACTCATTCCTGTTTCTAAGGAAATTTAGTTTCTATCAATTATATTATTAATGGTATTCATCAGAAACTTGTATTTTATATTCTATTTTAAAATTCAAGCACCGCTTTCAGGTCCATTAAAACGAGGTAAAATATCATTCAATTATTTTGGAGCATAATTTGCGGGCGCATCATTAAGAGACTGCAGCTTTTAGAGCGCAAGGTTCAATGAGGAACTCATCCCAAATTAATCAGGGTGTATGTTTCAAATATTCAATTCCGCGGATATGAAAGAAGTAGGAAAATGTTGTGCGCTCGTTTCCTGCCTCTGAATGATTTATTAAAACTTCGTCGAACGCATGGAAACGTTAAAATCATACTCGCGTAAGTAATTTCATTCCATCTAATGAAAAATAATTAACCAACTTTGTAGCGTTTTCGCTGGTAGCAGAATCGCGGTTGAGCATATTAAATTTACGGTGCTTTCACGAGCGAAATTTTCGAACGAAACTTAATTTGCACATATTATCTAAGCTATTCATAGTCAATCGACATGTTTTACGGTTAAAGTAATACATGATATCTTCCTGTTACGAAATCCCCCGAAATTATGAAATATGCTACAATCAATTACATGGGATACATAGGAAATATTTGGATTACTCTCTTTAATTATCTATTACGATTACTGACAGACTATCTTTCCCTTTAAAATTATTTACTCTTGGAACGTTTGTTACTTTTAATTCTTCACGTTTTCCCTAAAGCCAATAGAGAGCAATAAAAATTGTCCAAATTTAAATGACATCATCAGGTACTCTATCAAATGTAAATATTTGGATTCAAATGTTAGTCAAACTCATAAAAAACGATTAGTTACCCGGGTAACGTATCGTTATTTATTTTCAAATTTTCTATTTTATTTTTCGAGGATTTTTTCCGAATCACGCAAGTTTTTTTTCAAAAGTTGCGCTATCTGTGACTATCGTATCGCATATTAAGATAATAATGATGATCATACTTAAACTGTATCGATCTATTTTACTATTACTTAAATGGGTATAAGGACAAAATGTTTATCGAAATCGAGAAGTTTACTCGATCGAACAAAATGAGTGGTTATTGACGATAGCAAAAATGTCTTTAGAAATGCTGACGGCAAAGAGAATGCAAAATATTGCAAATTATTCACGCAATTAGTGTTAAATGTTTTGACACATCTATCATTATTCATTAGGTTAAAATTATAATAGAAATAAATTGAATTCAATTCAATTATTATTGATAATTATCAACATCGGCTTAAATAGGTACTGTAGAACTTAAAGTCTATGAACAACGATTGTTTATACATCGCTTACACATATTGAGTCATTATACATATTTAGGAATGATTTGTTGTAAATAATTGCCGCTATAGAACAAAATCAATTTGCAAATTATCATTATTCCAATTAGTGGTGACTTTGGTGAAACCATTTTCAATACATCTATCATATTTCATTTCGATGATCATCATAACCTTGTTCACCTCTCATGCTCAGGCTGGTTATCGGCATTTAGAGGGGAAAGGTCGGGATTCCTTGTGAAGTTCTAGAAAGGTGGGAATGGAGAAAGGCCTTCATTAGTCTTTGTTTCCTTAAGGGAGACAGTTATTCGTTCTTCCTTTGTTCAATCGATACCATAGCAACGATAGGTCGTCATAATAGTCCTCATCGGTCGCGGGCCCTGCGGACAAAGCAATTTCCTTCCCCTTTATTCGTAGCTCATTTCTAGCGAAGAAAGTCCCCCGAGGGGCCGTCGTAAAGGAATGAAATGATTTGATGGCCAATTTCCCTCTCTTTTTTGTTTTCCGCTTGTCTCAATCCAGCCATCCGTCATTCCCTCCCTTATCTCCCTCAGTCAACCAAAATCTTTTAAGGATTTCCATCCCTTCTCCGGACTCGTTATTTTATGTCCTGCAGCGCATCTGGAGCAGCGATGATGGTCTCTCCATAAAGGGAAGCGCCGGATTTAATCCCCCGATTGGTCGTTTTCCACGCTGACCGTTTTCTCAATAAAGATTATGGAAGTGAAGAGATATCTGGGGAATGGAGAAAGAATATGGAGGATATCTTTTTGTTATTTTCGGCGTTGGTAAGAGTGTGGGATGAGCAGAAATTCTAAGGATGCCTTCTTTTGTGGAGTTACTTCAAACTCGCTGTGAGTCGAGCATACCCTTTCTCTTACCATTATGCGAGTTTAAGACTCAATCTGAGGCATTATCCGTTGAATAGGAACTAGAAGAAACTTTTGGAAACAAAAGGGTATAGTACTGACTACTTTGTAACGTTTCGGAAAACTTTACAAATTCAGTAATTTTTTTAGGTAAATATCTTTTTAATTCGTCGTCGTTTCCCTTTTAGATATATATCTTTATGAGTCCGTTCGTCTATATCACAATTCAAAAGTCTTTCCTTCTATTCTGGAGACTTTTTGTGTATAAGTATCCAATACTTGTATTTTTTATCCTTTAATTTCTATTGTTTCCACTCCAACAACTTTAAGTAATTTTTTTCTAATTTTCCGATAGCCTTAAATGTAAGGTTGAAGTTTTATAAAATATTCGTTTATGATAATTTCTTACATTCCGAGATAAATGTGAAATCCAGAGATTTATATGCAAATTTAAAGATCTTATCATATGAAAAGTATAGCTTTTGTTAGGGACCTACGAGTCATTTAATAATTTAAGGAAATTTTCTGTTGAAGTTCATTCAAGGAAAATTTCTGTTTAATTTTCTTCAATTGACCCATAAAAGTTTGATAAAATTCACCATACAAGACGTCTAATTTTTAGTCATAAAAATAAATAAATTCACGCTGATATTTAAATCCGCCCATCAGTGTTTTAAGTCCGCGTGTTGATCCGTATTGCTGCTTTTAGTGACGATAACTATTTTTAACAATAAATAGTTTGTTGTTATTGAAGAATTAGCTCCACTTATATGCACCTTCAAATGCGTCCGCCAACTCTATTGAGGGTGTTAATGAATCTATGAGTAACGCTCTAGTTAAATCAAAGTATTCGTGACTGAGAACAAAGTGTTCTGTGAATGAGTGTTGAATCTAAGTCGAGAACCTCTAATTTCATTAATAGTACGCAAGAACTCGAACTGTTCAATATCCCTATAAAAAAGAGATCCCATCTTTCCTTAATTTAACTGCTGAAATATATGTAATATTTCAAAAATTAGCTCAATTGATATACAGGTAGTTCGGTTTACTTCCTCTGTTTAGATTAACTATTTATTATCTAATTAATAGTTTGGTTGCATAACCGATTCAGAATAACTGTATTCAATGAATAACCTCGTATCTAGTTTTGCCGATAGTTTAATCCTAGACTAAATCAGGTCTTTGAATATACGGGCCGCAAATTACGTTTTTGTCCTCGGAATATGATACTCGTAACGAGCTCCACAGCCATGCAGTAGTTAACTTAACTCTGGATGTTCATAATCATAACATCTTGTGCAGGGATTTAGATCTAATTAGATTTCCACGCCGCCTTAAAGAACATGCCATGCTCACAGAGGGTGAAATTTATTAAAACACGTACCTGTTAAGCTTCCCTTACCCTCGTTATCGCAAAGGTACAGATGTAGGCACTCCTTCGACTCAATAGACCATTATGGATAAAGTATGTGTAAAAGGTGAAGGTAATGGAATAAAACGCGGGTGTCAAGGAACGTCAAAGGGAGTGTTTATGGGAAGCATTCGTTATCGGTAATCAGGATGAAGGAAGGAGCAGAGAAGGAGGAAGGAAAAGGGAGATAAATAGAGTAAAGACGAGGCTCCGTACGCGCGGGTTTGTATCGCGGCATTCAAGAGAAACAAGTCGGGAAATATCACGCGGCGTTGAGTTCTTTTCGGCGTCATTAGTAAGTTGGAGCACGTTGTTCACTCGTTTTGATATTCTAGGATGAAAACCGCGGATCTGAGGGGCCTCGGTGTGAACAAAGACCATCTGAGGAAACACCTTGGAAAACTCACTTTTGTGGGAGTCGAGGAAAAAGGTATCTTATCCGTAGCCTTTTCCGAGACCCGAGTTCCTTATGCCTCAGCCAATCCGAGCAACGATCTCCATTCTTTATTCAAAAAATTCCGCTCTCCCTCTAACATGTCCCAGTTTCTCTTTCATCTCGTTTATTGCATAATTAATTCATTTTATTGGACGGGGAATTTAAGAGTGGAAGGAAAAAATAATATATTCTAGGTCACAGAAATATTTAACCGTATTCTTAATCAACTCCCGACCACTTTTATTATTTTGGTTTTCATGTATCACAATATCCATTTAAAGTTACTAAATTTTTAACGTATGTTATAAAGTTATATATGTATACATGTAATATTATATATAAAGTATAAAATGAAAATTTAATTAGAAATAAATTGCATTATAAAACTAAACTCCGATTATATAAAGTATAATGGAGATCCATACCATAGTAATAAATTCAACTGATGCGCCCTCTATGTTAAAGTAGCTGTTCATCATATATAAAAAGGATGCTTTTTTACTCTATCGGAGACGATAATTTGCACGACCATCTTCTGGAAAAATATCATTAAAATGATGGTGATCTACCGTCAAAACCGGCTGTGCTAATAAAAATTTCTCGTGTGAGAGAAACATCATTTGTATTTACTTATCGTAATGCATTACTCTAGCGAATGTATAGAGTCCACTAAATATTTATTTGATACGACCATGCCATCATAATGCTGTTATGTTTGGTATATAAGCTATCAGTATTATTCCCCAAAATATTATAACAAGAATAATTAAACCGGTTGTAAACCCAACATTACCAAAGTCCTTAAATCGCCGATCGGTTTCGTCGCTCAGCGGCATTATTTGGTATTGATTAATTTCTTAGATATTTTACCATACCATGTTATAACCTTATTCCATGTAGAAATTGTCATTATAGTTCTTTCATGTAATCTGTTTTCTCTAACTTAATATGAGTCGGAGTTTTTAGTTGGAGACATGACATGATCCATGTTTAGTTAGGAACGTATTCACTTATGTTAATCCATCCTCAGTGATGTTGATGTTATCAAGCGATAGAACCGGTCGTTGATGTATAGATTTGGTTAAATTATTCATGTTATTAATGAAGGAATTCCACACAATTAGCCTTTAGACAATCATATCTCCAAAAATATTGTCCGTGTACTTATCCAGTTATTAAATTCAACATTTTAGTTTCCTTGTAGAATTTCCCTGTTTTATTTAGACTTGATCCAGGCTTCTTTATTATATTATCCTAGACCTCAGCTCTATTTCCTCCGTCTCTCTGAGTTCCCATTATCCTCACGTCTATTATCTTTCGCCCAATCCATATTCCCCTTTCTCCTCGTTTGTTTTCACACTTCCACAATCCTCTCACTCAGGGTATAGCCCACAATAGCGGAGCTCTCATTGTTACCTGGGCAACTACCCCTCTCTCCCACCCGCTGTACTTTAAAACTCTCCTGAACGCGGCTCATGACCCCTTTTGTCATTTCCCTGGCTTAATATTCCTCCTACATTCTTATCTCTTTAATGCGTACCCTAGCTTTTTTGTACCTCCACTCCACTGTTTTCCGCCTGACCACACCTCCATCACCCTCTTCTGCAGAATATGTTTTACTCCGTTCTCAGGCGTCGCTGTTTTGAGCGGTCGTGGGATTTTTCACCTCCTCCGTTGCATCCTTTCCCCGTGCAGCTAGTTAAGGATTTTCTGAGAACGGCGGTTTGTTCATCGAGAGGGTTTCTGCGAATTTGCCGGGATAAATATTTGCACCAGTGATTGTTGAAAGCAGCCTACGTTTAGTTTTTAGAAACGCTTAAAATGGAAGCCCATGTTGATATTGCTAACAAAGGAATATTGTTGCAATGTAGAAGAGCATTTTTAGTGAATTATTTTTATCCCATATTTTATTCATAAGATAAAATATAGCTTCAGAATGATTTTTCTTACTCATATTTTAATTTTTCGTACGTAGCAATTAGGTTATTATTCACCATCTTAAAAGAAAAACAATTTGTAGCATATTAATTAATCGACCGGTTTCGTCAGCGTATTAACATCTTCAGGTGTACCGCAATTTCAATACGTTAACAAATTTGGTCGACTGAAATATACATTGTGGAAGGTAAAAAATTGTTTTCCTTTAAAGATGCTTTCTACGAAATTCCGACTAGTAATGACTGGCAATATTATTTTCATTTAAGATATTAATTCACATGTTTATGCTTACAAAAGTAAAAAAAAACACACACACACTTGTACGGATTTCGCAAATTTTAATAAAGCTGTTTACCGGTTTCGGTGTTACAGCACCATCCTCAGAACAGAAGTTATTACAAAGAGCAAGAACATATATATGAAATGAAAAGGAAGGGGAGGGGCAGGAGGAGGGGTAAAAAGAAAACCATGTTGCATCACGAGGGGGAGGGCAAATGGGGGAAAAGAGTCTTGAAGAGTGGGGACTGGCTGTTAGAAAAAAAACCTCGTTAGCTAAAGGAATGGAATAAAATTCGTGAAGCCGTATGCAAAACTCTTCTAACCGGTCTAATTTGGTACCTTTTGTCCATGGTTTAAAATACGGGGGGAGAAGTCAAATGTTTTGATTCAAGGCTTCATGTTTACATCCTTAGGATATTATTCCACAAAAAGTTGAACTGCTTAAGAACATTTTGAAGAGATTAAATTCTGAATTAGAGAAATATTCATTGACCGACACACAATCTTTAGTTTTCTATTTTACTATTATCATAATAATGAAGAAATATACTAAGCTTGCAAAGAAGAAAACATTTTATTTTCATTTAATCATCTTTTGTATTAGTTGTTCATTCTTGATCCTTTCAAAGTTTAGAATACGTTCTATAAATATTAAATCCCGTATGCTACAGGTTCAGATTTTCAGGAAAAGCTGAACCTTAAAAAAGATCGCTCTCTGACTTTCTACGCTTTCTTGAGGAATTATATTTTATAAATCGTACTTCTCTCCTGTGATCCATAAACTAAGGCAGGCTCTCCTTGAGTTATTTCTTAGATATATATGCTGCCTCTGATTCCTTAAGCTTGCTTGTTGAGAGTTATGCTTAATATTCTCGTGAAGGATATTTCATTTATACAAAGTAGGTCATGCTCTTTCTGCCATTTTGGTGTATTTTCATCTAAATATGTATTCACTCTAAGAAACATTGCATTTTGATTTATTTCAGTTATCCGTTCAGCAATATATAATATTCATGAATGCAAGTTTAGTCTGTATCAATTGTATAAATGAGAAATGTGAAGAATTTACCTCCATCGGTGGATGCTACTGTCAATAAGTGCTTCATTTTTGCAGTCCAACATCAATGTTATCGCTTTACTGTGGTATGTGGGACTGTTTATTAATTAAATCTGCTGGTGTGGATTTTTAATCTTTCTTAACACTAGGAAAGGGTTAAGATTACTTTGCACATAAGGTCGTACACTCAGGAAAAATCCCAAGGAAAAACGGCCCACAAAGTTCCCAAAACGGCTTGTGAAAATGTTCTGGTTGGGCAGCCTAGATGGTTAAGGTAGCCTCCCATAATCGAGGAGATTCCGGGTTTCAATTCTCAACTCCGTCAGTCCGTTTTTCCTTTCTTTACATTTTTTCAAATGAATTGGAATTTTTACATATGTATTCAATGATTTTATACTATTTAATTAATGTATTTATCAATGCTTAAGACGCCGGATTCAAATTCAAATGTTCGTGCACTGAACTACCCAGACCTATCTTATGTTATTTTCGTCATTCATAATAAGTGCTCGCAAATATTCTCTGTCAAAAATAAGATTCTTTCAGATGGAGAATCTTAAATTCATCTAACTAGAGCTGATTTTCTTTTTTGTATGGTTTATTCTTAATGGAATTATTATCAAGAATGAAAACATATTTATTTTAAAAAATTAAGTAACATTTCATAGTATTTAGCTCTACAGGAAGCAGAAATTTGGAGATAAAGGCTATACTTAAGCAAGTCAATTAAATGAATGGATAGCTTATCTTTCAATAGGGGAACGTCCAAAATGATTGATTGATTTGTTTTTTTTTCATGGCGAGAATAGGTCTATAAGGGTTTCACGTTTAACCGTTTATCCGTGAATCTGTAGCAAATTATAAAGATAAATGTGATTTCGTCATCCATCAATACAAAAAGAGTAGGGTAGAGTAGGAGATTTAAAATGCCTTTTCTTAAAATGGCCATGTGGAATTATTGATGGTAATCAATAATGGTGGAATCAATCAATGTGGAATTATTGATGGTAATCAATAATTCCACATAATTTAAAATATTTAGATTGTAAATATATTAAATTATTGTGAAATATTGAGATTTGAAAAGAGAATTTTCGCAATGAGTTTTCATTGCGATATAATTACTTTTCAATTCCTATGTTTTTAGTAAATATCTTTATAATTTGAATCTCACATAGCATTTATATTTCCATCAGCTATTTAATCTCCTGTTTATAGTATACGATACCATTGACGAAAGGTTAGATTGAAGGAGAGACTTTTCAATCTCAATCTCACCTTAATAATAGCCTTGTAGGCCTTCAAAATTGAGGAGGATTAGAATTTGCCCTGATCTTACTTCGCCACTTTTTGAAGTTATGTTGGGTGTAAGTTTTTGATTATGTCACTTATGCTGCTGATTTGCTCACTGAGTTACCACTTTTGAATCAATTTCGATTCATGATAAAAAGAGTGAAAATATAGTTTTCAAGAATTGCATACCTAATTTCCGAAAATTGGACGTCTTGGTTGTTACACCACTGTGTTTACGTATTTATTATTCAGCGCTCAAGCCAGCTTAAACTAAGGGAATGGCAGATTTTTTTTAAATATGGAGTTATAACGAAGGAAATTAAATTCAGGGGTCAAGAGTTTTTATCTTCCACGTGGAAGTATTTCACAAAAGTATTTCAATGATCCGATGTCAAGTCGATCTCATTGTCGACATGAAAAGGCCACGGAAGTATGCATGTCCAATAAAATCTTTCAGTTCTGATACTCTTCCTAATTTTAACGAGGAACGAGGAAATCAGACAAGTAAAAAAATAATACTAGACCTTGATACGGTACTGATTCCTCTCATGGCTAAAGTTTTTGAGTCACTGACAAAAGAATTACGCTAAGCAGTTTATCGCACAGAAAGAGTTCGGTTTGGAAAATTCCCCTTAATCTCATATCTGCTCATCACAGACAGAGTCTAGTACAATCGCAAGGGCTCTAATCCTCGTTCATTATGGCAGCGTCAAAAGCGCTTATACAAGCAGGAGTCCAAATAATCCCTTTAAGCCGAAACTAGTTCGAAGCATAAAAATTACGAATGAGCAGCGATGGGAGAATACAGGCACATGTTCGTTTTTTTCCTTAAACCCCTTCTCCTTTCAAAATCCTCCTCACCCACGCCTTGCTGCTTTCCTCCCCTTCGATCTCCTCCTCTTTGAACCTCTTTGTCACTACGGCTTCTGCTCCAAATACTTCGCTTTCTCGATTAAGACTCACCTTGCTTAGCAGTTTACGACCAAGGCAGCAACACCCTCTTTGTCCTTACCCTTTTTTTCCCTCTCCCCAGCGCCCCTTAACCCCCGCCCTCAAAGGCACACGAACGGCCTGTATCTCACTGTTGCTTCGCGTGGTTTTGTTTCCGACAGCTTAAATTAAATATGTCGCTGGCTTTTTAATATGATAAAAAATGCGGTGGCGGAGGAATTTTTCTCCTTATTAATAGGAGTATTTTCGCATGTTTCAAGCACGGGCCGGAGGAGTGCCTAAAACGGGGCATTGAGCCGTGGATTTTTCTTTCAGTTTCTCGCTCCAGTTCAATTAAAAAAACAACTTGTGATTCGGCACCAATTTTTCCCCATCTGTCAATGTCACATTGGTTCGAACCGGCTTTATTAAGCTCTGTCGTTTGAAACACTGAACCATTCGGAGGTTGCGTTATTAAATCTCGTTTCAATAACATTAGATTGAATTTAATTGTCGAATAAGTCCTACCACATAGAAGAAAAAAGATGTAACTACGAAATTAGGTTAGTTTTAATGTCAAAGATTAATTTTAGCCGGACTCAAGTCGCTAATGTTTAGCAAAGCTCCCTAAATTTGCAGTTTCCTTACAAGTTGTTTTGATTGAAACCGAAAATAAAATGTGATAAATAAAATGTTTTCAAAATGGCTCGATATGGATGCTTCAGCTTCGGTTTTGGCCAAAGAGATGATTTTATTGAATTCAGTTTTTTTTTTCCATTCCATAGCCTGGTTTAAGACGAAAATAGGATAAAATCCCTAATCGATTCTTTCCACTGTTGAGGTACTATTGATATTAATAATTCTACCTAGGTTAAGCTAAGGAGTGAAGGGTGAGTGTTTTGTATCGACACTTTTTGCGATGTTATTAGAAGGCTTCTATATGTTTGCTTAAAATATCATTAGCTATAGCAGTACACATTTGCATGGTTTTGCAAGTTTGTCTAATGAATTACTGTCACCTTCAATTTTATTGAAATTCCCACTAAAACGCTCCACTCAGAATATTCCTCTTCACTGTGTCTACACGTAGATTTGCTTCCCCTCATAATTACCACGTGACTACTAATAAAAATCTATATTATAGAAATTCAGGATAAAAATCAAAATACCTGGTATTAGATTCTAAAGATGTTGAAATCCTGTGTTTTATATTTCTGTAAATTACGTATGTAAACTATGATAACCTCCAAGATATCAATCTAATTCTAAATCAAAATTTTATGATTTAAAATGGTTTATTTTCTCACCGGAAAATATTGCAATATTAGAGCGTGGGTTGGTGACTTCCTCAGATTTTTACATGTAACATAATTTCGTGGAATTAACTATTTTTGGGAAACAGACGTTTTAAAGTACTTCATAATTCCCAGCGCACAAATTTAGAATTACATGGAATAATTTTTTAACCTTTTGAATTATAATTACATACTTTGGTACTGCAAAATTCGAATAATTTAAAATTATCACATTGATGTGTATATCCTGCGATATTTTATTAGGCATGAATGTAATAATAACACTTTTTTAGATTCAACTCTCTTATGAAACTTTGATTCAAAATCCATTTATTTTATATTCCCAGTTCATTTTGTTGCAATTAAATATTATTTTATTTCTGCGATATTGGAATGCTCTATTTTTTCTTCACTACCTCTGCGTTTTATGCATGATATTCCATTTTATAATTACTGATAGATTTAATGAGAAGTCAAATACCGCGCCTCTGGTCAAAAAGGCTGGAAAGCTTCCCTCAAAATGAAAAAAATTGAGTATGCAATCATTCCGTTATTTAACTCTGACGTTATAATTTGCAATTAACTTTAAATTCCTGGAAACATTTATGCGTAGTTTGCATCTGTTATTCTTCAAAATTAGTGGAAACGGATTACCCTGCCCTAATGATTCTCTTTCTTCCATCTTCATCAACCGAGAGAAATGGAAGTGAGCTCCATTATACAGGAATGGCGTATTTTTGTTCCTCAACCCCTTTCTCTGCCTACCCTTTCCCATCTGATTTTTAACGCAATGCCCTTGCGCTGTTTATCGGAAAGGAAACCTCTCCCGTAACCTCCTTCAGCATTCTCCCTTTCACCCATCGCCTCTGTCTCTATAAAACTCTTCTTCCTCCCATACTGGAGGACACTCCTTCTTCACCATCTTTCTCTTTTAAAAAACGTCCCACCCTCATTAAATTTCCTCTTTCCCTCATCTCCTTCTTCGCTTTTTTCCACTTCTCTTTCTCCCGTTCCTCCCTCATTCGCCCTTTCCTCAAATCCTCCTCTTTTCTTAAATTTTTTCCCTTTATACTTTATGCAACTCTCCCCCACTCATTCCTTCTCTTATTTTTTCTCTCTCCAGAAAGCTCTCTCTCTTTCTCTTTTTGTCAAACATTTACACACGCACAGTGCGAGACCAAAAGGAATCAGCTCTTTCGTTTATGCATGTGTATGTATTACCCTCGCTACACTTTTCTTTTTTAAGGCCGCTTTGCTCGAATGTTGTCTCTATATTGTTTCCTCATTGTTTACTATTGCGATTTTTCTGTTTCTGATTTTATTTTACTATTGTGTTTGTAATATCGTTATGGCACTGCTTTTTTAATTTTTATTTTAAACACAGCTTTCTTTTACATCTTTTAGTTTGTACTATCAGTAGGTTTTCTTCTCAAGTTTTTCGCACTTCATATTAGATTTTTACATCCACTCTTTCCAAAGTTTTCCTCTTTATTTCTATTCACCTACACTAAACTTTTTATGTACATAATATCATTGACGAAAGGTTAGATGGAAGAAGAGACTTTTCAGTCTCAATCTCGTCCTAACAAAGACCTTATAATCCTTATACTGTGACGGCAGCTTACAAAGAGGAGTTTTTTTCTAAGAGTGCTTTCCTTCAGGGTTGATTACAGACTATTTGTTGGTGATACCTTCGGAGAAGCAGATCTATCCAATTATATGTGTATTCAGAATGTGGGGTCAGTAAAATTGTATCGATTTCTGCCTTTTAAAGCGTGAAAACGTAAGCTTTTTACTATCAGTATGGTAATATCCATGTAACTGCTTGCTGGATTACCAAATTATACTTGGTTATGTACCCAAATATGAGATATTATTTAATGAGAAGTTAATTTACAAAGCAAGATGCTTCTTACAGGAGAATATAGATTAAAATTCTTACTCTATATTCAAGTAAATCAAAAATAGCAGTATTGTACACCCACGTATGAGGAATAGCAGAAACCATGTCTCCATTATTAATGTGGGTTCATTAAGGTAGATTAAAAATTGTAAAGTGCAGTCCCAAAAATTATCCTAAGATCATGCGTGGGGGAATAAGGTAATATATTCCAAGTTATCTTAATGGAAATGCCTGTTCTCATTTTTAAGAGGGAAGAAAATATCTAGTTTTATGTCCCATTAAGAAAAGAGAAGGTTTGCTGGATCCGTGTACTGCAGAATAGAACAGAATTTTTTATTAATACAAAACACTTGCATCATTAACAGAACACAGAAAGGCACTGTTTGCAGGTTGGTATCTCCTCAGGACAGTACAATTAAATTTGTTTTTTAGAAATATAAACTTTTTACATTTCATAGTACATGATATACATATTCCATTACCTTATACATTAACAAAACAATTATTGCAGATGAAATGAGAATCCATGGACCAATCTCGCGTTTGATTCAGGATGCTCGAATTCTGATTTCCTTGTGGTAACCCAGAGTTAACTAAGTTCAGGCAGTCAACAACCTTGGTCAGCATGTGAATATATTGAGAATTGCAAACCAAATGAAGCGGTGTGGAGGTCGCTGCTGAGAATAGTTGTCCCCTAATACATTGCCTTGTCACCAGAAGTTGGCCTTAATTTGCATGGTTAGTTTGAATATTTGAATCAATGTAAATACTTATGAATATTAACCTATTTCATTTATTTAATTTGAAACTAAAACTAAAAAATTCGATTCATCGTTTTACTAACATAGATCTCATTAAAAAAAGACTCCGGCAGAAATTTAAGACAGGTCTTTAAGAATCTGAGGATACATCTGACGGGAGCGGGAAACTCCCGTCAAACTTTTTTCAAGTCCGTTTTTCTTTGGGATATTTAGGAGCGATTATCTTAAGAAAGATATTATATTATCGGCGAATGATGTATAAATATTATCGTTTTCTTGCCTGGTTCACAATAATGAGGTTTTTAATTTATCACGTAAAAGAAAATGGAGAAGCTTCTTAATGTTTTATATTTCTATATGTAACTCACTCTTTTTCATAAAATTTCGCAGTATACGATTTATGCCTGTAGAAACTGTTTTGAGAAGTACTAAATACCTACATACGATTCGGCTATTAATTTTGCAAATGATAATTATTAGAAAAATTTACAGTAAAAATTGCATAAATTATCCTGCCGTTGAAATTTTCTATTTTAAACTGTACAAGTTGATTGCTCTTCTTTATAAATTATTTTCATACGACACATTGCATTCGAGGTCATCGACCCATATTACTCACAAATATGCTTCGTTATTGTTATGGCCAATAATATACGTAACGAAATACAAAGTTCGTATGTAAGCATACCTGTAACTCTCCTTTCTCCGTCTCTAACCAAAAACGAACTCCCGAGACTACTTCCGTCCCCGCGGCCAAACAACTCACCCTTTTACCGATTCAGCCGCACTCACTCTCGGTAGACCTTTGCAGGTCGAAACAAAAACTTACGTTGGACACCAAAATGGGGAGAGCATGGGTGAACAGAAATGAAATGTATGAATAAAGTAAGGGTTTGAATGCTTAAACTTCATAAAATACCACGATGATATTCCAATAAGTCCCTTTGGTGTTTTATAATTTTTTGTTAATATCTATCTTCTTTATCTAATTTTTTAAATATCTTTTTCATCTCCGAGGTTAAGGGCCCAAAAAGACCGTAAGGCATTTGAATATATTACGCTTGGGAAAGGAATGTTGATATTAATTTCAAAGGTTTTCGTTTTTTAAGCTCTTGTCGAACTTTTTTCCGGTACGCATTCCTTAAGTTGTATTATAATTCTAATTTTCATAACTCTCGAGATATTTTTCCTCCTCCTTGCGTTAATTTAAATAAATATATTTCTTATAATATGTTATTAAACAGTATTATCAAATAATAGGATTATTAGTAATATGATTTTGCTCTTTTAATCACCGGAAAGATTTTAACCACAACGTTTTTCTTTTTTTTCCAGGTAAGAAACACCCGGCAGTCATTCCGGTTTTTCTGCTTATTTTGGAGGCAAAGGGCTTCATTTAACAGTCCTTGATACCGATGTCTTCCGTCTACAGGTAAACTACGAATATTTTTCTGGATGCTATTGTTACTCTGTAAGATAACACTTCAGAACTAAGTGGGATAGTTTTGTCCTGCGGTGTAGCTTGTATAAGAGCGAGCTCAAGTATATCCAATAACTGATGTAAAACCATCCATCCATTTAGGACTTTATTTAGATATAATAGAACTTGATAATGCCTTTATCAGAAATAGGTCGTCTGCCGCAAAATTTGTCGAAATAAAACCAAAGTAATGACTTTTTAACAAAAACACTGTAGAACAGGATAGATTGACGAAAAACGAAAATGTTATTGGCCAAGTTTTGATTTTCCAATGGAAACCTACCCTAGGATCACATGTGTATATTGTCTTGGTTACTTCTCTGTAAGCAATATCAGTGATGAATATTATTTTCCTTCACATTGCGTAAATGGTTGAATCGGTGTGGTTATATTGGGATGGATAACTATCATTGTAAAATATTGCTTATTAAAATAATGATTCACTCAGATCACCACATGTTTACTTGCTTCGTATAGTTAGATAATATTATCACATATCTATTACTTCGAACAAGACCTGCCGTCTATGACATAGCGTTTTCAGTTTTCTCGGGTTTTTTCTTCAGTCCACCTAGGAATAAAACGAGGGAAAAGGATAGCGATATCAAATTGAAGTCGAAACCTGTCAATCAAAAATTCTCTCTACACAAGACTAACGAGAGTTAATGGCACTGAAATACGCAGAGCTATAGAGAAAGCATATTTAAAAGGAGAAACATGTGAAAAATTGAGAATTTGGGATTATGGCGGTTATGAAGAAGCAATGCAAACGCATGCCAAGAATTCCTTTGCAGAAAGCGTTTCTTTAAAACTAGTAATCGTCCACTGCAAAATGACCGCAGGCTTTCGTAGGGCTAAAAGTTTTGTTTGAACATGTGCTCTGCCTTCCATAAAGCGACTCTTGAATGAACTTATTTCTTTTCCACCTTCTTTAACGCATTGCTGTGTTCTTATTTTTGATACATTGTCCGTTCCTTAGAAAATCGTTTGGTCTTTGAGTATTTGAGATGCTACTATTTGGTGCCTCGATGCACAAACATTAAAACCAATTAAAAATGATTATTCAACTTAAGCTCATAGTATTTCTAGCCCAGCACAAGTACTTAATGTTTGCAATGTCGCACAATTGCGAGAATTTGTTTTTTAATAATCAAACGTTGTACAGTCATCATGTAGAACCAAAAACTGAAAGCATAAGTAATATAAAAGCATAAGGTCAGCACGAAAGAGAAAGTTATGCAATACTTAAGCATGTATGATAGGTACGCATGCCCGCTGCGGCCTTTTCTTCGGTGTATGTCTGTCTATTGCCTAATTTTTTTCCGGTGTATCAAAGTGGCCTATAAAATAACATATTTTGCATTTCAGTATGTTAAATAAGATTTAAGGAATCATAATTATTAGTAATTTCCGCAGGAATTAATTTTGTGCTACTAGTTTTCTTTACATGAAGTCATCATCAGGTATCATGAAAAATATTCCTGAGGGAATCCCGAAGATATTTTATCCTTTTAGTCTATTATGACATACTTAAGTGAAGCGTCTTCCCACAGAATTGAGTGTGAACATATCAGATTTACAATGCAGCGGCTTTTATTAGAGCGAGATTAATATTAATTAGTCGAATTACTTAAATATAAGATTTATGTTATGATTGATATGGAAAAATTTGTAGAATTACAAGGTACTCATGTATTTTATAATGTACCGTAGGAAAGGGGAAATGTTGGAAAAATAAGAGAAATCTTTAAACATAAACTGTCAAAATTATTCCCGTGATGTCATCCTAAGTTTCCTTAGCTTCCAAAACGTCACTCAAAGTGGTGCGTTACAGATACAAAAACAAGAAATTTCTATCCGCCCACGAAATGGAGACACGCTTCAAGGAGCGACAAAGCACGCCAGCTCCCGAAAAAAAAATTCCCGCGCGGATAGTGCCGAAAAAAGTCAGAAAAAGTTTTCCCCGGAATTCGGCCATTCTTGTAACCCAAGAGGAAGGCCGCAGGGTTCTGGAGGCATTTCGGAATTTCTACGGATTAGGGCCTTGATGAAAAATAAATGAGACGACGGGGAAATGTGATAGTTGACGGACAACGCATTATGAGAAGGCTATGCGGGGGAAATGGAGTTGAATAGGGCCGCCGGCGGATGGCGCATGCGTAAGAGGTAAACAGGTATGAGACGGAAGTACGGGAACGTGGACGGAAACAATGGAAGGGCGAGAGGCGGAAAGGACACAATGTGGGGGAGAGAAGAATGATTGAGCGATTCGAAGGGGAATGTGGTAAACATAACAATCATAAATTATGATTGAGGTCAAATGCTTTAACGATCTTTCCTTAAAGGACCTTTCTGACTTCATTTTGCTTTAAATACAGCTTACTGGAAGACAAAGTCGATGTACTTACTGACCTGAGCCTGAAAGAAACTGATGTACTTACTGACTTAGAACCAAATTCAATCAGCAAACTTGATGGTTGATAGGCAATCTTCAGAATGGGATTTTTATATTATCTCAAACGGTACTCCAAAGTCGTAAAATATTTTACGACTTTAAAGTACCTTTTGGGATAATTTACTAATAGCCGTCTCTCTTTTTCCTTCCATGGATTTACATTATTTCTATTTCTTACTTATAGATGTCTTATAATCACTTGGTAACATCCATCCATTACTCCTTCAGTTTTACGTCACTTTTCTTAACAGCTAGCGTTGAAGATTTGAATTCGGATCGTCCGATAAAAGAAGTACAACAGTTGGCTTATAGAGAACCACACAGGAGCATAGATAGTTTAACATAAAACTGGCAGGAAAAATACAGTTTGTTATGATTTATTAATTATTAATCAAAAATCTTTCTTGAAGATTGCGAAAATTCCAAGAAAAATATAATGATATTTTGGTGTGTCATTTTAAGAATGCCCTGAATTCTAATTGAATATTGTTCAGTGTATCCTCTTTAAATAAAAGGGGTTGCTCATATTTAGCCGTCAAAATTACCGCATAACTATGTTGTTAACTATATACAAGAGGAAAATAATTTAAGAAGATATTTGGTATTAAGTGATCGGCATTTTGCAAGGAAAGACAGTAGATTACGAAGTTGAAAGGCGATATTGGATCAATAGAAAACGTTGAGGAGAATAAGCAATCGTAAGAAGGATGAAGGAAAAGCTTTGGGAAATATATGGATAAGGATTTAGGAAATACATCAGAGATGTTGTCGCATCGAATAAAATTTGATAGATGCACTTCTGAGGCTCCCCTCGACCGTTCAATTAGGCCGAATGGAATCCAGTTTAATTTTTTTATGGTAAAATATTTTCATAGGAGAATATTCTTGTTGAAACAGTTCTTGGTTGTATACATCTGATTCCACACGAAATTTTCCAATAGACTTTCAGCAAAATCTCTCTTCATTAGAAAAATAATTTTTCGAATGTGTATGTTGTGTTCCATTGCCTACTTAATGTAAGTTTCATCAGGCTCTACATAAAATCTAGAGAAGTAACCTCAAAGAGGAATTCATCTATAAATCTCTTGAATTCACTATTTTTTAAATGAAATTTTGGTAAGCTCTCAATAATACACTTGATTACGAAAATGGCCAGAGCAACTAAAATGTTTTGTATTTAAAGGTGTGACAAAAAGATATTTCTAATTCATCCAGCACTCGGAGCAGAACTTGATTCGTTATGGAACATTTTTGTAGAGGGAATACTGTTAGTTTGAGTGATGTCGGTTCGGCAATTCCTGTCATAAATCAGAGATTTGATTTAAGGCGATTAAACCTGCGTGTTACTGTTTATCTACGTCGAAATGGCGCGGGAGTTGTTGTTCGAAGGCATATTGCGCAGTGAGACAGAACGAAAGAGGATTCCGATTTGTCAATAGAGGGGAGGACAAAGGGACGATGTTTGGAGACGTAGAAAACCTTGGAATAAAAATGAGAATATCGGGAAAAGAAATTCATTTCCGAGTCGGAGTCTGGAATAAGGAAAGGGAAAATATCGAATTGATTGATGTGGAATGGGGAAAGAGTTACTTTGGAGACGGATGAGAAATTCCAGGAAGAAAGTTAAAAAGGAAAAGGGGAATAAGGAAAAGTAGGGTTCAAGAAGAAGATGGAAGAAAACGAAGAAATAAACATGTTTGCAAATATTTATTAACAAGGCTATATTTTCTTGGAATATAATCCATTTAATTCCTCTATTACAACATCGTTAGTAGTCTGTGGAGCACGTAGTTCCTTCCTTTTTGTTTAGAAGCTAATCTTGGCAACATATTTGTTCATTAGCTATAAATGTGCGTCAGTTTCATTTTGACTACTTTCTGTTGTAATATGCTCGTAGCATAGGCCAAGGAGAGAGAGATATTCATGTCTTTCAAAAAAAATATAATACAGAAGAAATAGGTCCATTTGAGTAACCCCTACTTTCTAATTTAAAACTGAAGGAAACAAAACTTTACAATCACGTATCAGTGATTAAAAATTGGAGGATTAACGTATAAGTTTCATTAGAAATGTACCACCATACTCAACCCATAAGCACATCTGAATTTTTTCTGTTCGATTTCATTGAATTATCACCTGTATGCAATATGTATGAGATAAATCTTTTCTACATGTGATTATGTATATCAAGATCAAGTCTGATCAAGTATACGCAATGTACATGCAATGATAAAAGCATAAATTCCAGTTTGTATTGTAGGTAAATATTACAAAAGAGTTAAATCATGATAAAGAGCACACTGAAGCTAAATTTTAATCATCCATGTTTTCCAAGTGTTAGGGTCAGTAATTATGTAATAAGAATATCAACATACTATGAATTGATAAAATTAATATGAAGCTGTCTTTTCTTAAAATTATACTAAAATCTAGAAAGGGTAATAACATCAACTAATCTGTATTAGTGGAATGATTACAGAAATATACGGAGTCTTTACATTTCAGAGAAGTTTTTATGAACCTCAACTGAGTTTTTGCCTTCGCCGAGGGATTTATTAGCCTATTATTTTTTAAGGACTGACTGATAAGGAAAGGAACGAATAGAGGTAGAAATATACGGGTAAAAAATGGAAGGCAGTCAAGGGCAAGATAGTCCCTTTGAGAGAATCCCAAGAAACAGGGGGGATGGGTCTTTCACCGGTGATATTTTTTTGAGGACAGATAAAAATACAGGGATTCGTGATTTTGTTGCGAGAGAAAAAAGCGGAAGGGAGGGGGCGAGATGGTGAAAAATGAAGGAGCGCGGTCGGAAAGATTAGGGTGCAGAGGAGGGGAGTGTCTCCCGCTAAACTGTAGGCGGAGATACGGGAAACGACAAATGGAAAATCGTACGCGGGCTGAAGGACTGTCTGATGCAGATGCGTCTCTGGAAACAGCAAATTGACTCGGACGGGGGGTGGGGGAGGCAGGGGCTCGCAAGGGATGGTGGGATGAGAGGCGCGATAGCTGAATATATATATATGGGAGACGTGGCGGAATGAAAAAAGGGAGGTTGACGAGGATTAATCTGAAGCTAACTCGTTCAGAAATGGTGAAAAGGTGTTAGAGCGAAGGCCGCCGCTTCATTTATTTTCTCCTTTTTCTCGAGTTTACGGGCGGGCTGAGAGAATTGCGATGTGATTGCGATTAAGTGCGAATTTTTCGATGTGCCTCTTTTTGGAGGGTGGACGACGTTTGGTTTCTTGAACTGTATTAACACAATTGTAGTGTCCTGTTCCGAAACATGACATATTATTAGCTAGAATATTTTTAATATCTAATAACTTCGTCTTTGGTTTTCAGGTTTTTTGGGAATCCCGATTTTTGCTCTAAATTGACAGAAACATAACTTTCGAATTTTTCTGTCTGCTCGCTTGGAAAAGTATAGGATGGTTACTCTTTAGTATTTATAATTTATTCCTCATGTAAATGCTATTAAAAGTGATTTACGTAATCTTAATTTAGAATTAATATGGCCGTGAAAGTTTTCAGTCTGTTCGTTGGGAGTTGCATTCAATGGTTACTCTCTAGTCTTTCTTTTTTGTCATAATAATAAAGGAATGCATTTTCCCATTCATCTGAGTCATACATTAACTTGATTCTATTGCCGCAATTGACCACCAAGTTGCCCTTTATAGAATTGTACAGGGATGAAGAGCCTTTTTTCAAAGGAGGGCTACATTAAGCATTTTGACACATAAGAAAATCCAGGCATGAAACCATCGAGCTACTCAGGTGCTCCGTGCTTCCAACATTAAAAAATCGAAAAATAAAACATCGATAATTTAAGTGAAATAGCAAACATTTTCAAATTTATTTTTCACACATAAGCACGGAAAACGAGCTTTTTTAAAAGGGAGTATTTGTTTAAAAATTGACTAAAAGGCTAAGACCGCTTTCAATGGCCACTTGTGGTCTGAAGGCCGCAAGTTACCTACCTCTTGGCTGGTAGATCACACTGGAACGTCGACCCACACTTGGTTTCGTTGAATTAAAGTCTTTTTAAAGTAAGACGTCTTTCTGAGGTTACTTATGCATAGTTTAGGGAAAATATTAAATGGAGGAAATCGTATTACTAAGTTTCTTAAGCATTTCAGCATTCAGTCATAAACTGCTTTCTGGTACAGTTTTCCGTTAAGTGAGTGCATTTATGTTTAGGTTTCTTACGGTTGATCCCTATTTTAGTTTGTTCAAATATGGCAGCTTTTAGTATTCTCTGATTCGTTTTGCAACTTCGAACATTGGCCAAAACAATACTTATAAATTTGCTATCATTAGAATTGGTGTTGTTGATTTTGAGTAGTGTTTTGTTCACTTATTTTTGTATGTGGAATGTTCTATATTCAGCCACCTTCCGCAGTAAAAAAATCTAAGACTTTATTATTTTCCAAAGATTAAGATAATGGTTTTATCTCACTCAAACACTTCTTAGGGAATAATAATTTTTAGATATATTTTAAGGGAAAATAAATAAAAATATTTTATGAATTTTTTTCTTCATGGGATGGATTTAAAAAACTTCTTCCTTGTTTGTGATACCAGTGTATCTATTAACGTTTCTCACAGTTTCTTTTCAAATAATCTGCTTTGATGTATTCCATTTCCTCTTCCCATTTCACCGTATATTTTCCTTATTTTCTTCGGAGTATCTTATTTTCCATTCATTTTAGATGGAATATTTTTTGATTGGCTTTACAAAGTTATAGAACCATGAAACTTCTTTAATGGATTTCACAGAAAACGTCGCAGTTATTCATATTCTGCCTTGACTTCCTTGTTTTGCTTGGTCTATACCTTCTAGCTAATCTTTACTTAAATGGAATCCATTTAAATTTTTGAAATAGAGGGATATCGTCTTCCTAGTTTTAGAAATTCAGTAGTGCTAGGTCAAAGAACCCTCTCTTTTTTACTCAATGCTTCCAAGATATTGTGAATATCAGATTGAATTTACGTTTCAAATATTTCATGTGGCAACTCGTTTGATATCTCCTTTATAGTTTTTTTAATGCTTATTTTTCATAATTTAAAACAATCTATGAATCTTTCGTACGATTATCGATACATAAAATAAGATATCCGATAACAACATATGATAAAAATGCTTGCTGAATTTTCAATTCTATGGAATCATCACATTGTTGTAAGAATTTGATTTTCTATGAAGTTTCAATGTTGATTATAAAATTGTATGGGAATTCCATCTTTTATTCTTTTTGAAAGCGTTAAACATTATGTTCTTGAACAAATACCAAAAGAAAACGTCACGTCAATTACGGATATGGTACATTAACCCTTCCTTGACGGTGCGGAGTACTGGAGGACCCCAAAATAGCTAAGTTCAGTAGAAATGTTTTATTTTTAACCACATATGTTTATTATTCCATGTATTCGTGCATCAATGTTTCTTTTATATTATGAAATTGAATGAAATTTGTTTCACAGACTCATATCCAAAATATCTTTAGTTTTTGAATTGGGTACCAAAGTATCCCGCACAGCCATTTTTGCTTGGATTGCTATACACAATGTCATGTCGTGTGTTTGTGGCAATTCAGTCACCCTTTGTTACAGATTTTTAAATTGAATTATTATTTATTGCATTAACAGTAATTATACCACATTGTCATTCCAAATCTCATGTACAGGGATGTTTTTGAGTATGCTTGGGTTGACCATAGCCAAAACTTTAATGCTACATCCACAAAAATAAAATAAAATCTCCACAAATTAATCAACACTGTATTTCTAAGAATAATTAAAGGTTAATTAAAAGAAAAACAAAAAACAACGTAATATTCCCGAAAAAAGCGTTGGGGTACCCCAGTACCCCACACAGCTGTTTTGGAAGTTTTCAGAGCACAGTCAAGGAAGTGTTAATGGATGTCATATATAAAGAGAGGTTCTCTTTACGGCTGGGAGATCATAATATAGAAGTTAAATCAGCATTTCAAAAACCTGTCCTTCCCACCGCGGCACGGGGAAGATGAAAACTTATTTTTGGCGATTTAATTCCCAAAATCGAATTCATCTCCGTGGAAACCGAACGGACCTCATCCCCTTGGGGTTGTGGCGTGGCGCATGCCTCATTTGCCATACGCTTGTATCAAAAGTAGCAGTGTGACTGCAGGGAGATTAATCCTTACGGACTTCTGCCATTGACACCAGGGGTAGCTTTTCCCACTCTTGGCGCTCCCTCTTCCACTCCCTCACTTCAACAGCACTTGCCCTTTCTCGAAGAGGGGGGAACAAGTGGCGGGGGGTCCGCCCCCCCCTCGCGAGCACCCCTGCATCCTCCCTCCCTTTCCTATGTCTTTTCCATCTCTTCCCCACTCTGTTTCCTCTGTCTAAGAGTCAAATGCCCAAGGGCCGACGCCTTCCCAGCTTACCTCTCCATCCCCCAAGAGAAAGTTTCAACTCTCCGAATGGGAACAGGGAAAGATTGGAAGGGGATGGAAATGGGAATAGAGTCGGAGGAAAGTTGAAAAGGGAAGTTTTTACGAGGGATATGTTTCAGATGTAAAAGAGCAATGGGAAGTCGATATTGGAGAATGGTTAAAGTTAACTTAAGAGGTAGGGAGAAAAGGTTAATTATATTATGTTCTACGCAAGGAAAAGTTAGACCTGTAATTACGTATGCTTGGGTCGTAAGAGAATTGGAAGAGTGCTAAAGTGATTTATTTTGACAAAAATGTATCAAATTTCCTATTCTTCTTTTCCAATCCAGTCACTTTCTAAATGTTATTATTTTAGTATTGTATGTGATTCGATAGCTAAGGTTATTTCGTTCATGGGCTCCCACCTCGAATCGAACCCGGGGCTGCTTTTGTCAAAGCCGAATGCACTGGGCACTTGGCTATACGGGAGCCCAAACTAGTATTTACCGCCCTTATTTACACACGTCACAGTTTTCAGCCATTATCTTCGTTTTATTTTATATCCCATTTCCATCGTCATAACATTATAAGAAGTTATTAATTAACCACTCGGTTTTTACCAAGATTCTCCTTTCTATATATTTCATATGAAGTAGTCATCGTCTAAGAGTTTGCATCTGACGAACTTTCCTTTTCACGTCTTAATAGTATTTAATGAGTCTCATTCCGCCTTAACTTAATTTGATACTTGCTAATTAGTTTTCCCATCCGTCCGCGCTGTTTTCGTCCCTCTCCCAAACCACATTTCTGCAGCCTCAGATTTAGTCGCTTCTCTCGTTCTTAGTGTTCATATCACATTCCATAAGATGGCACACTTCACGTAGAGTTTATAAAATATTTTTCCTTAGTTTCACAATCAGTACCTACCAATAGGGCAATGCGTCCGGTCAGTTTTCTTTATTTCAAAGGTTTTCTATGCGGAAGCAAGTCTGTTCTTTCATGATCTTCTGATGAAAAGCCAATTAGGCTTTCAGACCATAAAGTCGTTGAATTGATAAATATTTCAAGCATTTGAGTAATTTAAAGTGATTAATCATTATAACTGAATCTCTCTTTTACATCTCAGGCGATATATTATCGCAGTCTGGAAGTGTAAAGATTTCTTTATGTTTACTATTCTTGTACATTTGTAGGAGATCAGCAGAACAATGAATATGGAGTCTTTTTTTTACAATGAAGAGTTAGAAATCTGTATGAGATTTTATTCAAAAAACATGATATTACGTAAGACATTAGAAATCATGGGTAATCTACTTGTTCTGTTTAAATCTGTATTACAAAGAAAAGAAGTCACGAGATATAGTTGATCGAAATATATTTAGTTTATTTTTTAATGTATGTAATTTATTTCATATGGTTTTTTATTTCAACATACAAAGAATCATAGATGAATACATGTTTCTGTTCATCTGGAAAATCAGTTTTACTGGTAAACCGTCATAACCAGTGATAGTAATATATGAATAACCTTCGTAGCGAATAGGTACTCATGATGTCTTGTAGCCATAATATTATTATTTCTGAACGTGTTGCTGATTTGTGGGAGAAAGAAATGTTACGAGTCGATAATGTTTGGTTGAGGGTAATGAGTAGGTGTGAGGAAAATGTTAACGTCATTGATTAATGGAATCTCTTGAGAAAGATGCGTTAAAGGCGTTCCGAAGCATCCAAGGTATAACATGCGCGTATCACGTTTTTTATTCCTTTTCCAGAATAAGGCTTAATGGGATTGGCGCGAATTTGGGCGTACGAACGAAAGCGAGAGAGAGGTGAATTTTTTGTCAACCCAACCTTCCATTCCAGTTTGTGACAGTTTAATCCCGATAAGGAAGATGATCTGGCTGTAATGAGAGATGACAAATGAATTCATGCATCAAAAACTTTCCGCGTCGCCCGAGGAAGTGTTCGAACAAGGAAGAGACGGATGGTAAAAATGATAAATGCTAATGACGAATGGACTCGAACGCCTCCGGGAAAACGCTACCCTTTTACTTTCTGCGAAATTGAGAGCGCGGACTTATCCTTCCGAAACATATTTAGGGCGGGAGGCGTCGGATTTTTTTCGGAAACCGGTTTGGTTTATCGTTTTCATCCATTATCCAGAGGAAGGGATGGGAAAAACGTCCTTTTTTGTAACTTTAGCTTTAACGCACGAAATATTTGCAAACTGAATACTAAATAATAACATCTTCTAATGGAGTTGTTTTTAGAATTTGTGCGAACTCAAAATTGTGTAAAATGATCTTTTAACGGTATTAATATCCGAAATTGTGCATTGATATTGATATATTAGATAAAGGTAATCTTATTTAAATTTCAATTTTTGTGAATCAATAATTTATGCACATTTAAAATCATAAGCAATGACAATTAAGAAAAATAACTTCATAGAGATAAATATTATCTTCATAAACTACAGTATCAATCCAATCAAGGTCGTGACCGATTTGAATTGAAATTTTATTATTTTATGCAGCTGTCATTTTCTAATATATTCTATTGTGCTATTACTCTTTTCCTGAAGGTATTAGCGTATGATGTAAGATCGTTTGGTTTTTTATTGCATCGATTTCGTTCTCTTGTTTTACTCTAGAAATGATATTATTTCTGAGAAATGACACATAAGTTTGTTGCGAAATATTCATGCTTTTTTAATTTCATAAATTTATCTTTCACATTACATAAATTCACTTCCTTCTGTAAGTTACTTATCAATACGTACTAAGTCACTATTCTGATAATTACTATTTAGCTGAAGTGGTTTATCCTTCAAATAAACATTGTTTCGAAATAAATTACACTTATTAGTTATTTAACGTTATTCATAAGAGAACTGTTTATGCGTTAGAATAAAAAACAAAATGATAGTGTTTTCTGATAAAACTTTTAGTTTATAAAAATGGCCCGAAGTTGGAACGGAATTTAATGCTAAATATTCGGAAAAAATCTAACGCTTTAAAAATTCGGTGGATTCATCTAGTCGGGAATGGAAACCAAATATCGACAAAATTTTTAGGTGAGTTAGTTCAAAAGGATATCGAATTATAATTAAACCCCGCCCTCGTGAAAGCGGATGGACTTTCATACGATTTGGGGCAGCCTATTACACTGAGAAAAAATTATAAAATTCGTTCTCTTGTAACGAAAAATAATACTTCGTTTGCTCGTCGCGACTGCAATAATTTTCGGATATCCGTTTATTTTCGCAATGATTCGGCGATCAAAATTTCGGAAGCGTCCAATCTTTGCCTCGCGAAGCGGAAACATATCGAAAACATATTCGGCATTTTTTACGCGCGCGGAATATAAAAAAGAAATGCTTGCTGCGGTTTCCGTCGCCATAAACGTAAAAATCCCTCAAATGAATCTCTTCCAAATATACGAAAAAAGAAAAATAGAGCGAAATGCGCTCAGTCGCTCTGAAAATAAAAAATGGGGGTATTAGAGTCATTATATCCTATTCGCGTCCTTGGCATTGGTAAATGTTTAAACTCAGCTCTCATAAAACGGAATGGCTATGATACATTTTGGGTGAAAGTGAGTATCAACAGAGGATATTTGTCACATGAATTTTCTTGCTCGTTGGCCGCAAAATGGTCTTTATGTACGTATTCTTTCCTATATGTGTTTGCAACATTTGAGCTATTTGAGGTTCATTTAGGAAAGTGTTGGATTATTTCTGAGTTCCTTGTGAGATTGTGCTGATGTATATTTTTGCGTGTGACATAGTCAAGGTTAAAGTTTAAGCTTACCCAAAGAAATAAAGCAGCCAAAGTAAAACTGGACCAGGAATACTAAAAATATATTCAGGTCTGTTAAACAGTTTGAATTTCATAGAACTGTTTATTTGGAAATTTATGATAAATTTAATTAGAGCACCATTTTTCCTCGATAAATCTGCCGTTGAACTTAAAGATATCAGTGTAATGATATTTTAAAACTTTCAATAACTACGTTGAGTTTTCATTCAGTCTATTATGTCTTATTATTGCTTCTAATTTTATGTTATATAACATTCTGTAATTAAATAAATTCTAATTGGATATAAACCTAGAACGACCAAAATAACAAGTATAATCATAGTGTGGACTATTTAAACTCTTTTATTGTTCTACATTGTCTACGATAAAAAAGCGAGCGTTACAAAAATGCTCTCAGACGTAGGTTGGGAATCCTTCAAAGTAGGGCGATTTGAAGCTAGGCTGCGACTGCTTAATAAATTCAGGGAAACTACATTTGTGGAAGATACAAATGGTATCATGCTATCCCCCTGCTACCTCGTTCGATCTTACAATGAACGTAAGTTAAGAGAAAAATATCCTAGGACGAATCGTTTTAAAAAGTCATTCTTTCGATAAGCGACAATAACCAAGTAGTTTAGATTCAACTAGTGTTTACACCCCCTGCCAAACGCCGAAAGGTGGCTCTTAGGGTATTAATTTAGATGTACATGAAAGAAACGCTAGTCTTTGTTTCTTTGCCTCGTTCTTAGAAATCTTGCGATTGCAAATAAGGAAATAGTATCGGAATCGGACATGAAGAAGTCTAACATAACAGGGACTCGAATCTAGGTTTATCTGGGTGTCCTAATGAATTATGCTATCTTGTCAAATCATTGAAATTGCCGTTTTGTGAGACTTGGTTGGTCCGAATAACCTGTATTGTCCATATTTGGCCACAGAATAATAAAATGTATCCTTAAATAGTCTAAAAGAGCTAGAAGTTCTTTTTCATGCCCATTTTTCAACTAAGGTAGTTTTGAAGACAAAATTCGATTCACAAAATATTTATAACTCTGAATCTATCGAATGAACGGACAGTCCGAATCAACAATGATAATTTTAGCTATGTGTGTAACGCAAACCTACGCTGAATCAGACATTTTAAAGCTTCGCTTTGAGAAGAAAACTCCTTAGGCAGGTTAGTTACATCTCACGGCTAACTGGAAAGAGATATTACCTCTAATTGCTAAGGATTCAGTTAGCATTATTCGTTCTAGTCGCCGCTTAAATTTAGGAATCCAATCGGAGTAATTGGAACGCAAAAGGCTCCCAATGGTAGCGGTTTACCCAACGATCGTCTGAGAAAAAAGGCAGCAGACGAATGATTCCGTATTTCCCATATATCGAAGTATTTTCACGCCGTAAATCACACGTTCGCTTGTCGGTTCCCCTCCTCCTCCAGAGCCTTTTTCACACGCTCTGATTACCTCGAGTAAAAAAATCGCGTCTTTGTTTGCCTCATAATTACCTGAATTACTTTTATGGGTTTTTCGGAACCGATTTTTGCCGCACCGCGGATTCCTATGTTTTCGTTTCGTTTTAAAGCCAAACCGAGTATGAAAAATTGGACCTATCAATAGAATTCGCTCCCGACGATGGCGTAGTCTGCCTTTTTTATTATTTTCTTGCTCAGGGATTTGTAAGCCGAGGAGGGAAAGGCGTGTTGCGGAGAAAGGCATGACAACACAGGATGGGATTTACAGTATTGTGCTTATATCCGTCTGGTTGTTTTCTTACCCGATCGATTTGTTTTAAAGCATTAGAGCGTCGATCTGAATTCTATGCCTCGATTACTTCTTGCTGTTTAGCTGTACAACTTAATTAGGAATAGAGAATATTATTGTCTCCCGTTATTATGCCGATTAAGTCAGCCTCTATGAATATTAAGCAAATTACGGTATTTGCTCGAATCGAAGACGCACTGTAGTTTTCAAAAACGAGATGGAGGTAATAATAATGCAATTGAAATGCACGTGCTATTCGCGCGGTACACGTTCGGAAGGGTATTGTTACGACATTTACTGGAATGGCAAAAAAATAATTGTAGCTTTAAACGTTATAGTTCATTTATCTTTATGCTGCGATGCCTGACTATCGATGATTTATCTTAGATTGCAAATCGAAGGCGATCTCGAATTAAGCCATGGCAATGTCTTCGTAGTCACTTGAATATTTTGATGGTAATTTTGTAGATTTACGATTCATTAGTATTCACTAAATCTTTCTATGTTTAATCTTCAACGCTGGATTGCTACGTATTAATATATTTTAAGAATGTACGGATTAAAATAATTTAAATATTTACGTAAGATTAAAGTAAGAATTATAATAAAATATTAGAGATGGAATACATAAAATAAATAACGTGTGGTTTTTCTGTTTAGGTTAGTCGAAATATTCTATTTCACATTAGTAGGACTCCAAATTTCTTATCATACAAGAGTAGGTTTAAATTCATTTATTTTCATATGTCATAGCGTAATATGGGATTCTGCATAAAACTAATATGTAAGCGATCTAGTAAAAAATATTTCCATGAATTAAGAATAGAGATCAATTACTTCTAGCGATAGCTGGTGGAACGCATTCATAATTAAATGAAAAAAGACACAGGACATAGTCATATTTTGTCTTTTCTCATTTAATTAAGAGTAGAGAATTAAGGGGGCATTTCATCTTCTCAGGTTGTAAATAGTAGAGACAAATCTTCAATCATATTATCAACAAATTATTGTTTGCAACAAGAAATAGTAAATCTTAAAGGCCCAAGTAGTGATAATTGATAAAAGAAAGAATTTATAATTATCGAACACTCTTTATAAACGATATTTTATTGACAGAGGTTTCTTTAATTCTTTCAAATACCATGGAAGCTTGCAGTTGATTTTAAGACTCATATTTATTTTGTAGTTCATTTCCAAACCGACATCACTGTCGTTTGTTGTCAGGCTGTTATCATTATTATTTGCTATAATTTGTCATTAAGAGAGAAATGTTATGATTACCAGGAATGAGGAAATTTCAGTTTCAACATGATTGTTTACTCATCAAGCATTCACATGCGTACATCGGTTCGACTGGTTCAAGGAATAAGAGTAGGAGTAGCAAGCGGAACAGGATGATAGGCCGTAAAATATTGATAGGACGTCAATCAGAATTGTCCCTAACATCTGTTCCGCTTCGAAAAACAAGACAACACATTTTCAATTCATCGTTCTTTACTTATTGCTCAGTCTGCTCCACTTGACAGCCCACGGTGCAAAACGGTGAGCATTGTTTTGCGATTGGTTTTTCTCTTCTGCCAGTTAAAGTGCTATTCTTTCAGACATATCCTTCCAGATGGTTGTTTCGATCAGTGAGTTGAGTGATACCAGGTGCATGCTTCGCTTAGGTTGGATCGTTGTGTAGAAGAGAATGTTCTGGTCTTGTTTATTAGTTAGTCTTGGGCGTTCGATGTCGCAGAAGTAATTAATCTTCAACGATACTTTAAGAGTTAAGTTATGGCTTTTTAAGTGTCTTTGTACATATGGGTGTAGCGTGTATCGTATCAGAAAACTTTGAAATCAATTTATCATGGATAAGGAAGTTATCTAACTCGAATGCAATAGAATTAGTTTTGATTTCTTGGATACTATTGCAGAGAATGTAATACAGATATACTCAATATCTCTGTTCATAGTTAACTAATTTCTAAGTATGAATATCTACTTCTTTGATTATACATTTTATAAATATTATTATTTGATTCGTGATGAATTAAAATAAAATATGTAGTTATTAAATCAATCTTGATATTTATTGATACCGGTTAACACCAGCTGGGATGATTGAGTGTACTATCCCTTTAAGAGGTTAGAATTCGAATCTGCTGATTCGGCCTCGACTTTGTGGTAGCTCTCCATGAAAGATTTTCTCAAGTTTTATTTGGTTAGAATCCATCGTGTAATTTAGTTGATATTATCTTAAATAATTGAATTATATTGTAAGTAAACGTAGAGTCTTCGGGGACCTGAGGAAAATTATTATCGATTAAACATTTTTCAACTATTTTTGGTTGGAATTGGTGCATTGTGTACTTCAATGGAATAATATTTAAATTTTAAAATCAATAAAAAATTACCATAAATTAAGTTAAATGAGTCGAGGAAATGCAAAATTTTGAGGTCTTTTGAAGAATCAGCTCCCGACGGCTTTGTAACTTTGACCGTTGTTTTGACGGGATTTTGTTGTGACGTAGTTTTCCTCTGACCCATTAAAAAATAACTTAAGAAAATACGAGTTTTCAAATGCAAATTTTGGGTATAATTTTAACTTTATCCTGGTATAGTGGAAAATTATTTCAATTTATAACTATATAAGTTAACTTTTCAAAGGTAAAAGAAAGATAGACGAAGATATTTCTTATGCCTTTCAATTTTCAAATATGCACCATATTACTCTATCTTTATATTGATCGTTATCCTTATTCAGCTAACTTATTTCTTACTTGAATAAATATTTTAGTTAGAAATAGATTGTAAAGGTTGTATTTGCTTGTAATTTTTTATTGTAAATGCTCCTACAAGGCCAATCTTCGTAGTTCATGTGGAAATATTTAGGCTTGCATTCGGGTCATTAACATCCTGCAGCACACCTGCGGGCGTGATTGAGCCATCGATTTTTTTAAATTTATTTAACAAGAAAATTTAAAGTTTTATTCTCTTCTCTCGAAATTCATTATTTGTTTAAGAATATAGCAAACTATTCTTTTAAAATTGGAAATGTTTTAGTATGGAATAAGATATCTGAATCACTCTTTAAGTAATACCCTGGAAATCCCATTAATTTTCAAAGGGAGAGGCTTCATTGCGTTGTTAGAGAGGAGAATTTTATTTTATTTAGGGGCCGTACACAAATTACGTAACGCAATTTGGGGGGAGGGGGGTCCGGCCAGGTTTTACGGTCCTGGTACGTGGGGGGAGGATGAGTCCGGCCAGGCGTTACGTAGTCGAAAATTGGAGAATTTTGCGTTACGTAATTTGTGTACGACACCTTACGACATATCTGGATGTAGCATAAGATTGCTTGACAGTGTGATGTTCGGTTGGGATCGATCCTGTGACAGTTGCGGTAACGGAGGCCTGTCATGAGCCCCAAAAAACAGTAAAATCAGATTACATAACAGGAGTTGTAAAGAAAAAAAAAGTTGGAACACGGCTGTTAAGGAATTAGTGGTTCTCAAAAAGTGCGATGTCTTTTTTTGCTTTCTCAGAATACCAGGGAATGAAAAGAGGAACGCCGACAAAATCGGCCAATGAAGATTTTAAGCATCTAATAAATGGAATAGTTATGTAGGTTCTACTTGAGCATCAGATATGTATTATTTATGTGTATTAACGGATAATTATCATGAGGATATTGTGCTTATTTTAAAAGAAAATAACCAGAGAAACTATATCCAATTTTATTAAAGGTTTGCAAAATACAACATACAATGAAAAGAAAATACGGCTAATTTCAACGCTTGAGTATCATCCATCTTCTAAGAGAGGAAGATTGATTTTTCATCGGCCTTGGAGGTCGAGTGAATAGCATTTCAGCAACGCTATCGCTCCTACCCCCAAGGTCCCGGGTTCAACTTCTGGCTGATCGGATTTTTCTGGTCTATTGTTGCTGCCTTGGTGATGCACCTCCTGACAAGTTTCTTAGAGCTTAGGAGGACTTCACCTGGTAGTGGCGACAGTAATACAGCAGCAAGAATAGTAAGTAACATGTATGAAAGTGCGAGACTGTCAATGGACTTACAGCCTACTATTCTACCGGCAGTTAAGTTATACCAAATATAATTTGAATTAAGTAAATTAATCGTAGCCCTGAAGGGGTACTTTTGGGTCATAGCGAAAGAAAGCAATATCCAAGGAATAGCTTAAAGGTGGTTGATGTCTTTACAATGGCTATACGCTTGAGAAATACAGTCACGAAAACTCCGGCGCGAAAAATTTTCAAGGGAAAAATGGAAGTGTTCGAAGTGGAGTGGATGATAAAAAAAGAGAATCTAAGGAGTGTAGTGAGATGAGGTGTTTTCTGGTGCGCGTGTTCGAGTGGTAGTCGTGAGAGTTATGCGGAAAGGGGTAGGAAGAATGTCTGAGTGAGTCGGGGTGACAGCAAAATGGCGGGATGACAAATAACCGAATGCCGAGGGAGACGGAATTCCAAACTCTCTCTTTTCTCCTTCTTTTCAATCTTTATCTTCGCATTCTCTATTCCTTTCCCTCACTTTTTTCCTCACCCCTCGTTCTCCAGGGACTTTCTTTTATATACTACTTTGTGTTTCTTCTGGAATTTGTTCATTTCTCTCTGTTCAATGTCCGATCGGTTCCGTTCCTCTCCCATCTCCCCATCGCAGGAATTTCTCAGTTCTTCAGATCAGCGGAAGTATAAAGTTAAGGGATTTTCATTTTTTAAGGCAAAATTGGTGTGGGTTTTATCTGAAATATTATCATTTAGATTTAATACCGATGGTTGGGAAGAATAAATAATATTTTGATATGAAATTCTTGTCATTTTTATTCCCAAAGAACATTCTCTTCATCCTCTTGGCTTCCTATATTATTCGCATAACTTCGCTTAACCAGTTCTGTGTACAAGTATAAGCAGATTCCATTGATTACGATTTTGCCACTAATTCTCGGTTTTGAAGAGAGCTACTGAATCAATGATCCTGAATCAAAATGTTTCAAAGTTATACAGAGGCGAAAAAAAGTGACTTGGCTGGGATTCGAACCCAGATCTCCCACTATCTTAGGATATAAAATATATAAAATGCCTGCCCGGATAGTGGGAGACCTGGGTTCGAGTCCCAGCCAAGTCACTATTTTACGCCTCTGTATAACAGAGTTTTAAGTTGCACACTTTCATGTGCAAAATACCTTTCTTTCATTTCATGCATTATGTCAAAATATTTAGATTATATGAAAAATACTCGTTTTGTGTTACTTTGAATCTTATACGTACCGTAATGCCTATTCCATTAAGAAGGGGTTAAATATAAGCCGAACATTGGTATTATTATCTGAGATTGAACTTGGTTTTAATTTTGTATTTACTTTTCCTAAATTCTATCTTAACGATTCCCTCACTGCAATCACATTAGTACGTACTTTCATTCAAAATATAAGATAAAGGAGTATGCTCATATTCTATTCAGCTACCTTACAGTGTTCAGTGAAAGAGATGTTCGTAATGTGTTTGTTTTGCTATGTTCCTAAATAATAGTTCACGATATATAATGCTTCTTCCTTATCTGTAAAGTCTAATAAAAATGTAATTACGTACTTTCAACCTTACTAAATAATGAATGAAATTGATTTATTTACCGATTGCATTTTTTAGTGCATACTATATGTATCATCATCTTAATGGTTATCAACATAGTTTTATTAAGAAGTCACTCATATAGTGATACCTGTTTATGCTTGTTGTTTGAACTTTATCTGCAGAAAGGTCAATTTAATTATTAGCATAATCTTTTTCTCCAGTAAATTTTACCATAAGCCCGATGATAATTTTTGTATAGTCAATACTCTTATCATGAATTCCAGTCCTTCACGAGGACAATTCTCATCGAATTTAAAAGAGATACAGTTTGGGTCGAATTGCAAGTCTGCATTTTTTCTCTTCTCTTCTTTCTCCCATTCAGACTTTTCCTCTTCGTGCTCTAACTTCTCCTTACCTTTCGATCCAGCACTTTCCTCTTTTCCTCTATCAATCTTCATCTTTCTCTTTCCCTTCCTTCTTCTTCGAACATCTCTACAAATCTTTCCCTGCCCCGTGCCCTCTCCTGGGCTTCGTAATTCGCCTACAGTCCTCTATCTCCTTTCCAATGCTTTCCTCTCCATACCTACACACACAACATATACCCTTTTCTTTCTACTACTTTAAGAGAGGTTTCCCCTCGCTTTTCTCCCCTAATGCTCTTTCTAACCTTTTATACACTTTCTATATTCCTTTTTTCCACGCACACCATCATATAGTCATGAGTATATCTCTGTGTCTTTCTTTTCAAGTCTTTGTCAGTTTTTCTGTTAGGAAAGGGAAATATCCACTGAATTTTGCACGAGAGAGATCTTTGTAAAGCTCAGTGAGCGATTTGATTTTATTCTTCCATTGCGTGATACTCAGACCCGATTTTACATTTCCTTTGTTCAGTGACTAAGTGATGTTGGGTCACAAGTAATGCGTGTGCTGAAATGCCAAAAAAGTTGTTTTTTCCATAGATTTCGCAATAAATACAACTTTACTTATACGTGAAAGCTAACTGAGAGAGTTCACTGACTACAGCCATCTAGCAGATATCCATTTTAGCAAGAAAGTTATTGTTCTGTAATATCTTTCGTTCCAATCATTACATTTTATTTTTATTAACAGGTTTTTATTCATTTATATTACAGTGTCATAAAAGTGTTGCATCATCGGTAATATCATCGCTATATATCTATTTTTTACTTTCTCCATATACGTAGTATAGAGAAAGTATTGTTTTCGTGAAAATAATCGACTTCGAGATTTCAACGGAAATACATGTTTTAGAGTTCCTAGAGCACGTTTTGACCATTTTTGGAATGACTTTTGTATTAAACATATTTTGGTATCACTGCTTCTTTAGGAGTTCTTCGTGAAATACTGATAAACTAGAAGTTGCTGATTATGTACTTAGTGGGCGCTCTAACATGAAAACTATTTGTCGTATCAATACCAAATTTCATAATAAGCACTTTGGTTGGTGTCGTTAAAGTCGATTAGTTTTTAGAGTAAATCGGTTGACCGGAAGTCGAGCTTTATTTTTCGAAGCTCGTTTCCGTTTTTGCAAAATTCCTCCATTAATCTGATATTTAGGGATGTATAGTTATCTAAAAATGTTACCAAATATGTATTTTTCTATAAGTTTTATTTGAAAAAAAATATCGATGTCAACCACAGTTTAGGAGTCATATCATAATTAACCAATTTTTTGGTGATTGCGACATATTTACGTTAAAATGTAGTTTTTATTTGTACCATTTCATAATAATATTATATTCAACATGGTTACTATATTTCTTCAAATTTTTAATTGGAAGTGGATTTGGAATTTTAAGGACATATTTATTACAAAATGATTATTCAGTTATAATGGTTTCTTGCCGTTATTGATTACTCTTCACAATAACAATAAAGTTCGTTACTATGGGTGTTTAAATGGCAATAAAAGCAATGAAATGCGTATATCGCTCAGTCTCTTGCTATAAATTAAGCTCTGGCTGATTGATAATAATAAAAAAGGTTTTCTTCTTTGTTATTTTACTCCATTTGTCTTCTTTATTACCTTTCTTTTATGTATATTAATAATAAACTTAATTCACTATTACAAAATCAAGGAAAATGTAATGCACTAATAATTTCACATTTACCTGATGGTTGTCACGTTCATTAATATTTATCAGTTTTCCAATGAAATTTTAGTTAAATTTTTAGGATCCTTTGATTATTATGATGAGCATGATTAACATTTGTTACATGGAATGACAAGAAGTACGAAGATATACCTGTCATAAATCGTTCGCTTTTATCTTATAATTATAGTTTATAATGAATTGATTATTCTAATTTACCTACAGTCTTATTTTTTCAGCAACGCGATTAACTCTACTAACTTTTCGGAGGGAGTCAAACTTCAACTATACATGTTTCCTATTGTTTTGTTTGAACGATTCACATTGATTTTAATTTCTTATTGGGAAATATTAAGTCAAACAATTCATACCTAATTCCACGTAATATTTATAGTTTTCCTATCTTCAAAAATTTTATGTTGAATTTTCTGCAATGTTTACTCGATTATTATAACTATCTTTTGTTAAAAATCACTAATTTTCTATTTTCTTCTCCGAGCCTGAGCTTTTTTTCCGTTTATATGGTCAGCGGAAAGGTATTTCAATTTTATTTCACGGTTAATACCCCTATTTAAGATATTTCTTGTGGAGCATATATACCTCGATTTGTCGAAGTAGATCTAAAATGAATTTCAGAGCGTGAAATTGAATCTTACTCAAATTATCTGCTTGTAAAGATCTCTGTTTAAATCAAATTTAATGGAAGTAGTTTTCGAAAGCATTGCTGACTCTGCTCCAGTGAAACGATTGAGACTAACGCTCTGCTTTATTCGAAATTATATTTTCCTCCCTCTGGTGCTCTCTTTTTCCGCTAGAGGGTATGGATTGTGTTTTTCAATTTCCGGCTGCGTCCTCTCCTATTTTAAGTGAATTACACGGAATTGCATTTTCAGCTAGAAATTTTGGTCCCGGTACCGTCTCTCCGCGGTGCGGGTTGTCTGAGAAACATTTTACTCAAAATCAGCTCAAAATTTGAAGGAAGTAGATACTTAACCGCGCACTTTCATGGGAAGATTAATGCTGAATCTGCTACAGTACTGACTTACAATCCAATGTAAGAGTATTTTTATCAAGACAATATTCGCTTATATTTCTAGCTACTTTTCTGTACCACAGTATACCCAGTTCTGCTCCAAACTGTTGGTGTATTGAACAAGATATTGCAGTAATGAGCGCCAAAGTACAATTTTACTCCTAATAATTTTAAAAGATTGTCTTATAAACGATATTGCTCTGTATAGTTGTAATGGAATTTATGTATTTGATACAACGAGAGATTTTCTTCTGTGATTTTCATAAACTCGACTCATTTCAAAGCTCGTGCTTTAAAAAATGATACTCCAAATTTACTTACTTCAATCCATAAAAGAAAGTGAAATTTCCTCTCATAATTGAAATAAAACCTCTAAAGTGCAACAAAATTCCTTTAAGAGAATATATTAAAGTAGTAAACGGTATGCATGGAAATATATCATAGAAGTTAATTGACAAACTCCAAATTTAATATGATAGTGATATTCAGAGATTCATTGCAAATCTAATAGAAATCTTTAATGCGTGGTAAACTGAGGGAAAGGAAGTATTATCTCTCTGGCCTCTTTCGAAATAAAGACACAACTTATTTTGCGTAAAACATTCTAGAAAATTTAACTAACGCTAGAAGTGGTTTGAGAATATATATTGGTAACGAATTGGCAACTAGGAAAGTAATTTACATCAGCAAGCAAAGGCTGAAGCTGTGAAACACTCGATTTATCTGTTAAGTATTTGGTCAAGATGCCGGTTGGAACCTAACTCACTCTAGCATTAGCTACCAAGATATAGTAGAGAGGAATGAGGAATATTAGGCAAGGTGGGGAATGAGATAGTTTGCCCTTCCTTTCCTCGCCAAGCCAGAATGCTGTAAGTGGAACATATCCACGTAGGAGAAGCACAATGACAATAAGAAAAACACTTATCTTGGAATCTTCAGCGTACTCATACCTCAATAACTTTCATTCAATCACACTGTGACTGTCATAAAATTATGTTAAAGACATATTTTTCTCTATTCTGTACCAAATGAAAAATTGAAAATATAATTTCATTTGAGTACGGTGACAGGAACTTTTGTAACGCATTCCATAAATTAAATGTACGTTCTAAGTGGATTGAGAATATTTATGTAAATATATGTGGAAAACGTGCAATGAAAGGATCCACTGGTTCCGTAGGCGAATCAATTCTGCAGCCCCAGTCGTTGCCTTCCGAATTCTTCCTCTTTTTTCAATTGCTCCCTTTCCGATCGCCATCAATCCATCCTCCATTTTCTCTTTTCTTTGCTTCACACTCCATTTTCCTTTACTCCTCATTTGCTTTTACTCCTCTCCCCAATTCCCCCTTCACCATTTTTCCTTACCTCAAGGGTTCCTTTTCCCTTCGGATGCCCTCTCTTTTCATGTCTGTTTCCGCCGACAACGTCCTTTCCTTTGCTTCCCGTTCACTTTCCTCTTCTCTCATCAATATATTTCTCTTTTCCATCTCCTCTCCTATCTATTCACCCTATTTTACCTTTGTCTTCAATTCAATTCGTTCCATGAAATTAAACTCATCTTCCTCTCTTCTTGTCCTTTTTTCTGTAGTTTTGCTGTGCTATTTTCAGTTCCCTCATGTTTAGGGAGCAATATCTCTTGCTGAGTTATGTTGGTCTCTATATACCGTATTAGCCCGAATATAACGCGATATTTTTTGACCGTTTATTTTCCGTCAAATAATCGACTCGCGCTAAATTCGGGGTTTAATTAATGGAATGTAATATAAACAAGGACATTTTCCTACAGAGGTTGAAACGCAACTGGACGTTTTAAATGATTTAAATGGGACGGAAGATGACATTTTGTGGGAGACTGAAAGCGTGAATGAAAAGACTGATGATACCAATGTGACATCAATGAGTTCTCATTCTGAAAGCAGTTCAGATTCTGAATAAACATTTCCGTTTTTTGTTGTTACTTACGTAATATTAATTTTGTTTTACGTTACTTAATTTTATTGACATGAATTTAACCTGCGTTATTAGCTATAATTACCTAAATAAATGCTTATCTGATTGAATTTTACTTTCTTTGAATTTTTTTATGAGTATTTTTTTTTTCTAAATATCTTTATGAAAATTTCGGAGTCGCGTTAAATTCGAGCTAATATGGTATGTCATTTCTCAATTAGTGTCTATTATACACGCTTCCTTTAATTACATCTTTCATGTTTATGTGTAACAAATTATTATAGCCTTTCATCATGTAATAATAATAAACGTCTTTGTTGTGGCGTAGTTCAGACAAAAAATGTTCTTTTTAATTCAACCCATCGTCAAATTTTGTACATACGTACATTATTTAATGTTGTGATACAGTTTACAAGTTTATATGATCTCTTGGTTAAATATTAATCGATCTTAATATTTCCTGCCATTTAAAAGAATCATTTAAGACATTGCTATTCTTAATCCCATTTCTAGGTATAGAGAATTATTTTAAGAAATATATTTTTTAAATTACATAGAACTATCACGGCTTTAGTAATTACCTGAGTTAGTCGAAACCTGTCGTTTGTTATCATATTTATGGAACTGTGCATGTTAACAACTATTTCATTCATATACGAATATTTCTGTTCACCAGATTAGCGGAATAGTTGGAGTAGTTACATAGGATTGAGTGAAACCTCTGCCTATTAGATTTTTTTAAAATTATTATTATAGCGTTTTGTATTTTGGCGTTTTTATTTCGTTCTTAACGTCATACTTTCTGTTTTGTCTGCTTAATACTTTTGCCTTTGTTATTCATTGCATATTGCGTATTATATCCTTGTACATGACAATCTGATTATGTTAGGAATATTTAATTCTTTTTGGCTTCTTTTTCGCTAATGCTAGCTGTTTCTTTTACTGTAATCCTGTACTAGAAGAGGGGAACCTTTTATCGTTATAGGGACGGATGTGAAATCATAATTCTACGTTGGGTTTCATATTTTTCCGCGTCATAGTATTTAAAAAGTCCGCGTATTAAAGGTTATAAAAGAAAGGGTGTAGTACGCCGATAATTTTCATTGATTTTTCCCTTTATCGTACCATTTTACAGTCGGGAAATAGTCTTAAACAAAATAATGTGAATATTTTAGCTAGCTTTAAGAACTAAATGGAAGGCTTTTCGGAAAGATACAAATATCGTTTTAGGTTTAAAGGGCGCAGGTTCTTCACTTAGATCTTAGATTTTACTTCCTTTCCAATTTCATAGACCCCCTAAGCTGTGCCATTCTGATTTCGGTATCATTTAAAAACCCATCACTTGCACTCCCTATTCCTATCCTAGCACTTTCTTTCTCTCCCTCTCCTTTATTCCTCTATCTTCGCTCTCCTTTTGCCTCCACTCTCGTTTTGATCGGTTATCGACTAGCTCTTGCCTCAGGGGGTGGTTTCTTCGGTGCGTCGAGTGGAAATCTCGTCTTTGGAAGTGGGGAAGGGAGGGTGGAGGGGGAGTTGAAAAGGGGGTGGGAAGTGGGTGGGGGGGCGCTTTAAAGGGGTGCATGACGGAGAGTTTTTCGGGAAAGAGGTTTTTTTTTATTCGGGGGCGCGTTTTAGGAAGATTTTGCTCGAACTGGTCCATTGGAGAGGGAGAAGGAATCTGCGAAAGGGGCCCAGGGAGGGAAGGGCGCCCTCTTTCTAGGTCTCCGGGACTATTCATGTTCCCGCATATCCGTGCGCCATCCAAGTGCAGTCGCTTTAGAGTTCATGCGCTCGGAGGATACATACCGGGAATGTATAAGGTTGTTTATGCGATCGGATGGGATTGTTCGCTTCTTTTTCGATCGCGACCTCCCGAACAAAAATATCAGTAGGTACCTCGACGTATATTTGGTCTCTTTCTAAGTATTTCCCCCTTTGATGTTTGCGAAATTTGGAGATTGGATTCCCTCCATCAATGTAGACGGGGTCGAATGAAATATTTTGGGTCTATCGTAGGGTGGCAGTAGTCGCATGTTTGCTATAATAATATTAATAATAATAAATTTATTACGGGTATCAAACCCTTTTACATAAAACAAAATCAATATAAAAATACACATATAATAAGGTAAAACATGCAAGTAAATTCAAAGACATTAATAACAAAGAAAAGCATATAAATCAATAAATTTATGCTAAGATCATATTTTGCAAAAATAAGTCGATATACACCTTTAATCTTAATCATAACCTAAAGACAATATACATACACATATTACATATTTAAGTCTGTATATACGCAATATAATCTTGCAATAATAATATATACATATACACATTCAGGTAGACAGGAAAAAGTACAAGTAAAATCAAGTACATCAATAGTAGATAAATTTAGAAGATCTAAAAACATTAATGAAGTAGAAGTGTATAAAAAAATCAATTCCATCGGAATCTTCTTCTTAAGCTCTTCGTTTGATAATGGTTTCTATAATGCGTCATACTTTAATTCAGGGTCATCAAATTCGAATCGATAATCTCTCTATTGGGTTTTACTCTCTCCCCTGTAGTTTCTCGAAAGTATTTCTCGAGTGATGCTTTATTGTTACCTGGAAAGACACCCACTATTTTACTATTGAGAAACAACTATGGAAAAGAATTTTTTGAGAAAGATAGCTTCAGAGATTAGTTTGATATAGGAACTTATAAATTATAGAGGAATAGTTGATTTAATGTACCATATTAGAGTATAAAACTTTTTCTCAAATTTGTCACGTTTAAGAGTGAATTAAGGTATCCTAAAAATAAAAAAATATTGATGAAGTCTTCCCCCATCCTGCTAACTTATTTTGTTTATATTTCGTAGCTTTGTTAGATACTTGATAGGAATGAAATTTTAAAAAAGTATTATTTCGGTAATATTATCGGAAAAGCACGCTTAATAAAAAAATATTGATAAAATCTTTTCCACTATTATGCTAACTTATTTTGCTTACATTTCGTAGTTTTGTTAGATACTTGACAAGAATGCAATTGGAAAAAGTATTATTTGTAGATAATGGCAGACACACATTGGTATTTGAAAACATTTATTTGCCGATGTGAAGATCTTTACCGGGCTGTTATTAACAAAATGTCATCCCTGCCGGGATTCGAACCCGGGACCTTTGGATTAGAAGTCCAACGCGCTTTCCACTGCGCTACAGGGACTGATGTACGAGAGGGTTGTAGGTTACTCCTGATTTCAAATAAAATTCCTCGAATTTTGAATTTCTTTGACCATTTCACTTATCGCAGCTCCGTTGCGTTGAGTTTTTCTTGGAAAATCTCGAGGTTATGTTTAACCCAAGCGAGGTCATCCAGTGGGGAATCATTGGAAATTTATCGGTACTAGAAGTCGGGGTTTTAACGCACCTTTTGTCGATGACTACAAATTTTAAGGAAACGTTCAAAGGAGGTAATACTTGGTACCTCTTCCCTCGCTATCTGAGGGGAGCCATTCAATCTTAGGGTAGTTAGATGCATCAGAGTATCCCCTAAATCGGCCCATTGGCGTCTCGCAGAGCGCAAACAAATGGGGCACCCCCGGGTCGTCCCTGATTAATCCTGCAAACTATAAGCAAAAGCCTCGTAGCCCTCGTAGAGTGGAAAAGTTTCGGTGTATCCGAAAGGAAAAAGGAAAGGTCATCGGGAGAGGACGCATCACGCCAATGGGAGTAAAGCAAATGGGATGCTGACCCCGAGTGAATTCATTGGAGATCTCCCGTTGACCCAGCCGCTTACGGGGGAGAGGTCTCGTCGATTGCCGGGAGCGACCTTTCGAGTAAACATACGGTCAAAGGAGGCCCGGGGACAAAAACAGTTCCATTCGCCTGCAAATAATTCTCGCTCTAGGTCACGGGAGGCGATAAAAATCGCTTTCTTTATCGCGTCTTCGTATAACCCTCGAGTTCTCGCTAGATCGGGCGGAATAGATAAGATTGGGAACAAGGGAAAATGGTTCGGGAAGTAAATGAAATTCATATCGACGGGCAAGAAATGTTTCCGCCTCATGGAAGACTGAATTGGGGCTCTACGAAATATTGGCGTTCAGGGTTTAGTGCGCCGTTGTTTAGCCAAGGAAATGGAGCTTATAGGCGATTGATTTTTACGTTGGAGATAAATGTTTACACTCATACCTTTGTTTACATTAATGGACATTTCTAAAAACTTACACTCTTCTTTGCTCTCTAATAGAATTTATTTCTTTTTTATAGGGATTAGCCTAGAAACAATAATTTCCCCTCTGTCTAAAATTACTAAAAGAAGAAATGGTTTTGCTATCGTAGTTACACTTTTTCCTTAAACTATTCAAGTTTTGGTTTAAGTTTAAAAGCAATCCTAGCTCAGTGATTTTTCGTGTTTATTTTTGGCAAGCGATCACTTGCGTAGTAGGTATTTTCTAGTAAAATGTATTTATATAATTACTATCTTAGTGTGAGATCATTTGAAGTCACAAATATACTTAAATAACGAAAACCGCACTTATAGCATACACTTCGTAGAGATGTTAAACGACTTTCAATCAATGGTAATTATAGTATTTGAACTAGGTGCATTGTCTGTGAAGTAATTTCAATTTGGACTGCTGTCTGAAAATTGCAGGTGAAAGTGGTTCCTACGTAATATTATGAGTACATGACCTACCTTTCGGTAGGTCATGTACAATCAAAAATTCTTATTAATCACCATCTCCTTCATTCCTCTACAGTTAACCCCACCCCTCATCCAACAACTTTGGTCTCTGTCTTCCCCTCTGTTTTTCCCTCTGAATCCTCCCCTCAATCACAACCTTTACCAATCCCTCTCCCCTCAATATTTGACCCACCCACTTCTTCTGACGATGTTTAATCACGTCAAACATTGAGGAAAAAATTAATTACTTGAAAATGAATCTTAATTAATTTTTAAGAAATGTAAATTAGGTATAAAATAATGAAAAACAAGATGCAATTCCATTAGTTATGGTTAGGCAGGCAAGATTATGAAAGATATTCCCACCTAGTATATTTTTATATTTCTCAGCCATTTAGGGATTCAAAGCTTTTCTCCATAACGTCATTTTTCTATTCCTCTACTTTGCAAATTCCAGATATATAAAGTTTTGTAAATACACAGGAATGCGTTGATGATATTTAAGAAAAGGAGTAAAGGTAATTTCTGTTTTATATACACTTAAAAGACTTCTTTGACAAGGTTTTAGAATATACAATTACATTTTAATTGGGTCTAAAATGTTATCATGAGAAATCAGTGAGTGCAGCGGTTTTTCTACATGGTTCACTGTTCACTTACCAGGAATAAATGTGATTCTCATGAATGCCAGAGTGTCCGAAATTCAACTAAGATAAAGTAAGGCTACAGAAGAAGTTAAAGTTACTGCTTTTGCTAAACATTTGTGAGATATATTTTCTAAATTATTTTTCTCCATGGCCGCAATGAATTTATCCTAAATATTCTTCCACTTTTCTTTGAATAAAATGCAGAAGCACGTAAAATATCCATGTTACCTCAAGAGAGAGAAACTTATCCTTAGCCAAGCTCTTTCAAAGTATGACATCCGTTTTTCGCTTTTAAAATGTGGTTTATTGCCGGGGTAATGGCCTTCCACAAAACCCCGTTGTATATTTTTCCAGTCGTTAACCTCCCAACGATACACAAGAAAGTTTCCCGCATCACAAATAGCATTCCTTACGTCATAAAGCCGAGGGAACGTACCTGCCCCAATTTTTCTTATCGCCAGCGGTATTATTCGCCCAAAACTTCCGACTGACCGCATTAAAAAAATCCCCGCATTCCAAAATCCCTTCCAATCATCCTTCGGCGATTATTTCGCCCGGAATTTTTTCCGCCGCGGAATTTAATGAACTGGTAATAGGTTAGGCCTTCGTGTCCACTTTCGGTCGTAAGATTTTCAGCCCCGAGGAGAAGTAAATTTTTCGAGGAAAAGGTATGAAGTAGAGCGTTTATTATTTTCTTCCGTCCACCTGCCCTCGATTCCGCCCTTTCCGTGACCTTTGCCTAAGTGGGGGAATGAGAAGAGGCCTTCCAAGAGAGCTTGGAGGGCAACGCAAGTGAGCTACCTTCGCAAATTTTTTTCGCTAAAAGGACTTATTTCTAGGTTCTTGATTCTTGATATGGAAATGAAAATTAGAATCTAAAAACTTCTTGAAGAAATGTAAGAGATTGCGGATTCTTTAGAGGTGCCGTCAACGTAATAGTTATTTTTTACGAAATGTTTTCTCCTGTCTATTCCATCACTTTTCCAAAGCGAAAGATTTTAATACAATGCGCATAGTTAGGTTTGAATGGAAATTTTTGTTTGCTCCCACTGACTTTTACTGAGAAAATTCGTCTTATAGGATAAAAGACGCACGGAGCATAGCAATTTTACTCAACGAAACCAAACAAAAATCAGTAAGAATCTTCAAAAAATGCTCTGTTCTAAAGTTTTCTATTAAACTAAAATAAAAATTATCGCTTAAACACCAATTAAAAAGAATGACAAATAAAGTTAAATCCCTCTCGAAATCCATATAAAAATCTTAAATTTTTAAATTCACTGGGAACAGTACTTTAAATTCGCTTTTATCTGAGAAGAAATTTACTAATAAAATACACATTTTAATGAGGGGTGGAGTTACAGTATTTCTATGGATCGGTTCTGGTTATTTTATAATCATCAAAGAAATAGCATCATAACATCAGAAAACGTATTTTAGAAGACTGTGTATTGTAGGCTTTCATTCTAAAATATTAAAAAGAAGCCAATATGTACGTTTTATATAGAGATGTTTCGCTTTAAAATATGATACTGTTTCATAATCGTGAGGAAAGACGATGTGCTTCTATTATTTCATTAACGACCAGCAGTTATAATTAGATGTAGTGGTTTTCTTCAGTGATCATTTTGTAGAGTATACACTATTCATTATAATCTTTCGAGTACTTTATTCTGAAAGAATTGTTATTCTTGTTTAATTCGTTCAGCGTATTCAATTAATTCTTTGGAAGTGGCAACAGGCAGTATTGTAAAATAATTCTCTCTGAAAAGGACTAGCAGAAGCGTAGCTGAAGGACTAGGCTATCAATTATATATATTAGGAGAACACAATATCAAAATCGTTCAATATTTCGTTCGCTCCTAATTATCGACCTGAGAGATTCATAATCTGAAGTCATGCAATAGCGATGACTGTAGTTACCTATATATTGATTCTTTGCCATTTCCCTCATCAATAATTATTTTCAGTATGTCTGCAGTTGCGCAAGTTGGTAAGCAGAAATAATGTTGGTGTAGAAGTGCAGTTCATGAAAAAGTTAGATAAGCGCCCAATTAACTGGAGGCACTTAAAATGCTCCACCCACACGTTTCATGAAAAAGGAATTCGGGACGATAGCCTCGAACAAGGCTCTGATAAGTCCCTTGAACAAACATCATTCAAAACAAACCAGCAAGACTCACCTGATAGCAAGCATGAAACATCGGACAAGAAACCAGATAAATCCCATCAGAATGCGGGGGGGGGGGGGTTCGAGATAAAGCGCATTGTTTTTCTTTTGAGAACGGAACTTTTATGAACCCAGAAATCGGATTTAAGACCTTTTCCTAGAATTCTTTCGCGAGAGGGATTTTTTCTCAAACATCTTATTGACCCCATTTGACCATCTTTCTTACTCATACGCTACGCGGTTATGTTGCCACTTTCGGCCATCCTTATCTTGCAACGTCCCGCATCATTCCTTTTGCCGCCTCATATATTCCCCTAGTACGCCATTTCTCCCTTCTTCCCCTTCTTTTACAAACGCTAGGGTCAGTGAGTGGAGAATTTCTTGGAAGTTTTTGCCGCCAATGAAGTCCTGCCCTCTTTTTTAGCGTTCGTTTTACTCTTCCAGATGCATTCCAGCTCTATCGGCAACTACAGCGTGCCTCTAAACTTGATTTTTATGCCAGAATTCATTTTCCTTCTTTTCTTTAGAGCTTTTCTCGCATCAGTGATTTCTTTGGTGGTTATTGATTGCTCGATTCGCATCTTATGTTCAGTTATAGAAATATTTCACTGCTTTATGATGTGTGGATTGATTTATTGTATGTATTTTTATGCATTTGAGGTAATATTTTTAATCAAAGTTATGTTTTCGTGCACGAATTAACGAGAATTAGAATATTTGCGAGATTTGAAATGTGTGATAAGTAATGCTAATCTTAAGTGCCCCATGGATAAGCAAAAGGGAAGAAGACTTTGGTGGTTCGGGTCCGATTCCTTGATGGAACCCAGATTTTGACCAGTTATTATGAAAAACAGATGACGCTTTTATTAATAGAAGATGATATAAGAAAGAGATAGCGATGGTGTCAAACGATGTAGAAAAAGAGATTGGATATCAACCCCTAGTAGAGGACACTCGGCTAGGTTGGTTGTTGAGACATGAATTTTACTTAGCTTAATAATTTTCAAATAATTCAATTCATTTATAATAGATAATGATTATTTCCTCTTAGAGCTATATCTTGTGATGGTATATTTAAATTAAGATAACTATACAGAATAATTATTATTTATCTCCCTCCATGGCTCTACAATTATTGTTGGATTTTTAACTCCTCGGCTTCATCTCTATTGTATTCTTCATTATAAATATTTAATATAAGAGATGAACTCAGAATATTATGTATAATACTTACTCTGTAGAGGTTTGGATTGCTATAATTCATATTCAATGACCGAATGTTTTAAGGAACATTAGGTAAATCAACTCTGATTTAGAATCAGCCGCAATTTCTTTAAAATCATCTTACAATAAAATAAAGGGCGGTAGGCTTGACTATGTGGAATCAAAGAAAAATAAAAATGAATTGAAAAAAATAAAACCCAATTATACTATTTTACACCATATATTAGACGGTGGAAAAAATAATTGAATAGTTTTTCTTCAATTTATCATCTTAAAATTTTGGAGAAAATATTACGGATATCTTTTAAGATCATGGTGATGATAGTTTCTCCCTTACTGGCTGAAGAAAATTAATATGTTTATTTAATTTCTTTCTGTGCTCAAAATTTTGCACTGTCTTCTGTTTTAATTCTCTGATTATAGTCCTGGATTAGTCACCGAAATTTGTATTTTAATTCTCAATTCTTTTACTTTGGTTTAGCATACATCCATTGCTTCATAACGTACATTCGTTTATAGGTGGCTTACCAAGGCATAGTAAATTACGTTCATGAGACAAATCTAAGAGTATGTTTCCTAAATAAATTCGTTGGTATTTTTATCAAAATATTTGGCCTTCGGTGTCAGTAAAATTTAATTTAAAAATTAGTGTGATATTCCTTTGCTACAACAAACAGGGCATTCACGCGTGCGGCATATTTAATTGCTTATCTGACGTCACCCGAAAGCAATTTATATAAATCATGCGGTGCAAAGCATCTGCAGCCATTGGAGGATTCTTTCGATTCGCGGCAATTCCTGAATATTCTCTCGGAAATTGACGGGACGATCGAGCATTTTAAGGATTTAGTCGGGCGCTCGCGGAATTTTCTCGTAATTTATTTCTGCATCCGCGAGCAATGCCATTAAGCCGACTACGCACGTTGTGTTTTAGAGCGTATCCTCTGATCAAAGCCGAGCGATAACAAAGGATGGCTGCAAAGGATTCATCGAGGAGGAGGACATAGATCTTCTAGGGAGTAATTACACGCACAAAGTAAACAAGGCTAGAGGGTGTGCAATTAAGGAGCTTTCTTAAAACACGATGGAGACAAGAGAGCGCTTGAGAAGGGAAAGGAATCCCAGAGAGGAAGTTTCGATCCTTCGGAGAATATTGCTCAGGATGTTCAGTACTGCTTGAATGGGAGAACTTTTCAATTTTAATGTTACGTAATAGTGATATACTAAATCCCTAGATACCCTAGCAACGGGTTGCTATGCTATGGAAAATATGATTTGAAAACAAATTAATATATATATATTAATAACACTAGCATGAAAGTATCACACTTAGCTGCAATTTAATTTCATAAATTATAAATACATAACAGTGCTGGTTATGAAATGCAATCGCGGACGAAATTTTCAATTCCGGAATTATGAGAGGGTGATTGGCAGGGATTTGAAGAATAAAACACAGCTTTTAAATAAACGGAGAAAATTATAACATGGACGTGGTGAAATATAAAATTTACCTTTTTCTTTGTTGTGTTAAACTACTTTATTCGTCAAATTATCACTGTTTCGTAGTTGTACACTCCTGGCCAAAATTAACGCAGCACCGGCCGTTAGGATCGCAAGGGAGGTGCTGCGTTAATTTTGGCCAGGAGTGTACAAAGTCCTCCGTGAATAGTATTTATGATAAATTAGTCATTGCGTTAGATTTATGACGATTCATTAGCCATTGGATATTAGGATATTAGATGAGGAGGAATATTTTCGCACCACCTTTGGATGAGGACTTAATCGTTTGAGAGAGACATTCGGTCTTCCTCGTTTGTTATTTCCCTATACATAACCGAGTCATCCGCAAATATCCTCACATTGCTATCTATCTCATCACTCAAGTCATTGATATAAATCAAGAAAAGAAGAGGTTAAATTACGCTGCCTTTAGGTACGCCAGATTTAACTTTGACTCTATTTGAGCTAACGACATCCAGTACAACTTGTTGTTCCTTCTCGAAGAGAAAATTCTGAACCAGTCGACAATTTAACTCAAATATTAACTGCATACGTTAAATATTTATAAATCATAACTATTATATGAGCCATTTATATATTTCTTACTCTAAATCACGATGTAATAAGCAATTTATATATTTTTGTACTAAATCACGATATAATATTGTCACGATCTGAGAACAATCTTTAGGTCATCATCATAATCTTTAGAAATACGGCTCCTCGTAAATACGTCGACTCTGGGAAGGGGCGTAACACCACATTACGTGTTTTTTCCTCATTATACCGCATTAGTTGACGAAGATACGATTAACATGTAATGTTACATCTTCGTTTATCCTATAATATTTATTGGAGCCATTTTCCCATTCTCAATTAGAGACTTGTTTTATCTGTCCATCATCGGTACTTCACAGATTACTTTGGATACTATAGTTTTTTCCTCAGTTCTTGCGATCCTTTCCAATATTCAATTTATTTATTCAATCAGGTTCTATTTATTGGTTATTAGCTATTTACTAAAACCGAAGCAGTGAGTCAGAAATGTCTTTTAGCGATAGGCCAATTATTTGAACGCGCATTATTTTTCGAATTCTCTTGAATGGATTTATATATTTTTATGCGCATAAACGTTAAGAAATATCATTCCTATGTACTTAGTTAATATTTAGTTCAAGTTAACTTAATATCACTCGGATGTGGCTGAATGGCACTATAAGAGTAGGAAAACTAATATCTCTAACCTCTCCTTACATTGTGATATTCCGGTTTAGTTTGAGGGAAATGCGGTTTAAAAAGTTTCATCATAACCCAATCCAAATTCGGACCAATGTAACATCAACTACCTTTGAGAGAAATTCACTTAGATGGTAACGTTAACCCAATCGTAATCGCGCTAATTGAGCAGTACTTCTCTACGGGGACTTGACTGTTTTTTATTAAGTTGCATTCCAAGAGGTTCCATCGTAAGATGCCTTGATGCATGAAGTACATTCCCTCAAAATTAAAATAGAAATATTGACTCCGAACCCCTTTTTCATATTAGAGAGTATTTAATGTTTTAACTCTATGATTAAACGAGCGACAATTACTGCATTAATTGACAAGTCAATCGCTTCCTCTAGTAGTGACTCATTAATACGTAATGAAAGGTGCCTAAGCATGAATTATTCGTAGGAAATTCATCGACCGTTGAATTGATGAGAATATTTAAATCTAATTATCCTCAATAAGGTACAATAGATAAACATTTACTCCGCTCGTTAGCTTACCAGTCTTTAGTCTCTAGTTTAGGCTGAATGGATTCTACCCAGCGATTCATTTATTAACCATGCAGTTTTGCGACTATTCGTGAATCCCTGACTCATGAGATTTGATAGTCGCAGGTTTACTTTTCCGCATAATCCACAGGGTTGAGTATGACTAACGAGCTATATCGGGTTTTCAAATTAAATCTCCCGCTTTCATCAGGTTTGTCGAAATACAATTGTTTTTAAATTTTGGTTTTAAGAGGTTATGGTAGAGATTAAAAATGGAATTGAAAGGAAAATTTGAATCAAAGTAAATCTATGCTGCTGGCAGAGTTGACCGAAACCAAGCCTGCAGTTGCTGACCGCATAACAGAAACATCCTGAATATCTCAGCGTTATATAAATTTGTTTTGATTTATTAGATAGGTCAGGAAAGTAGATTATTTTTAGCATGTCTGATATATTCATTAACCTGATCAAAGCTGCCTTGGCATCTCGGTTTGAAAGCTTTTATTATAGCTATACCTTATTATACACGATCAGTACAAATCTTTCATTTGAGTGCAGGCAACGTTTTAGAATTCTTTCAAACATTTTTCAATAGGGTTTGCAATTCAATTTTTAGGAATTTGTTTTTCCCAATATGTAGTGTATTAGATAAGAGAAATCCAATTGGAGCTAATGAGAGAGATATAACTCTTTTCATTCCGAAGAGTGAATTTTATGTTATTTCGTCGATAAAAATATGGTTTTGCACCTCATTTCAGTATTTTACGCAATGGCTTCAGAATTTATGTAGTTCTATTATTTTAACTTCGTTTTCCTGCAATTCAGATGAATTTTTGTCGAATCATTTCACGATATTTGGAAATGACTTTGTAACATAAATGAGTCACTTTAGAAGCACGATTAAAGTCAGTAACGTTAGGAGACTTATGCAGCATTATACTATAAAAACATTAGAGGTACGAACATTTTCCTAAAATCAATCAAAACAATATAGTTAAACAATGAAAATTTGACATTCTCCACAAAAATTTTAAATTTTGACTCAAATTCGCGGCCTCAGGACATAATCCGATCAAGTTGAAATTTGTTATATGTTTTAAGGACTCCCAACCACAAACTATAAGCACAAGCCGTTCTCAAATTTCGAAAAAAAAAAAAATTTCAATCCACCCTACTGTTCATAGAAACGAAATATTGCTGTAGCTTTGCAATCCTCAGTTGGCATTTCATAATTAGTGGCATCGTACTGCCTCGAGTAATGGAAGGTGGAGCGAAGAAGCGAGGTGAAATGAAGATTGTTGAGCTATGGAGCTATAATCCAATATCCGTAATATTCCCCAATCTGTTTACGCGCAATTTATATCTTGAATAACTTCGACAAGAAAGTGATAGATCTGCATAGTCTATACAGTTCCTTCTAGTTTACTCACAACATTGATGCGATTCAGAGAAACTACTGCGATATATATTGAATCAATCCAAAGAGCATATGGCGCATAAATTTCTCATCTAAATTATAAAAAAGTCTCCTACTAATTGTATGCCTAATATCGTACTATTGTATTTGTATATTCTTTATCTCTCGCTTATTACCATATTTTATGCATACAATCAAATCAATTCAATAATTATAAGTGAAAATATCATTATAGCCTATCAAATAGTAAGGTAGTGTAGCAGTTGAGCATGCCTATCATGCGCTTTAATACACCTAATGGACCACTTTAATATATTCATCAATTAATTTACCGAATTTAACGTGTTATTTTGACGTTCCTATTTCACCCTTTTTATTTATTTAGCATTGCATTATTTGGAGTTTTCTCACCGAAAAGGTAATTTAGCCTATAGTCCGATGTAGAGATAAATGCAACCCATGCGTGTCCCTCCCCTAGACGGCTATGTTATGGTCGTTGGGGCAGTTAAATGGCGAATCTCCCCCAGTGCGTGCATCCTCCGTCATTCAGGTCATTGTCCTATTCCCACCCCCGCCGTCAACCCCACGCATTCTGACCGCATCTCGTCGCGGTTTCCTCCATCGCGTTCTCTCCATCCATCCCACGCCCTTTTAAGGGTTCCTCAACCCCACTGACGCCTCATCCCCCCACGAGGACCATTTGGCACAGTTGCCACTAAATCCACACATCTCCATCAACCACACCCACTTTCCATCACCACTTCGCACTAGGGGACCTCTACGCCTTCGCAGAATTGCCTTGATTACTGGCCACCAATAACAGTGGTATTTCGGATTTAATCTTATTCTATTCCCTCCAAGCCTCCTCTACAACTTCTGCTTTGTCGCGGTATTGGAGGGCAGGAATTGGATCAAAATGGTATATCGAGATCGGATAAACGCGTGCTTGTTTCGCATGGACGTGATTATGATAAACGCGGAGTTAGATCATTCTGCTAATGAGAACAAAATAACATCCCTGCCGGGATTCGAACCCGGGACCTTTGGATTAGAAGTCCAACGCGCTTTCCACTGCGCTACAGGGACTATAGTGTTGACGTACAGTATTACTGAGAGTATTTGATCAAATAAATTATGTTCAGATTCCTTTTTCCTTAGATACTTGTGATCCTTGTATGTGATCCTCGTATTTCCTTAGATACTTGTAAGATATAAATATACGTAGAGGCTAGGTAAAATTGGGAAGATTGAAAGTTAACAAAAACCCTCGGGGCAGCTAAATCAGTCGGATGGGAAGTACTAAAACCAGCAGTTTTAATAATATTCGAAAAGAAATATTGACTTAATTTTTTATTTGGAGAGGTTATTTCATGTTAGATGAATACGTAAATGGTGTTACGAGATTTCCCTGCCGTGTTACACGATCGCATGTTGCAATTGATATAAGTAGATAATTAATTCAAGGATTTCGAATATTTTTTTTGTCAGCAATACGCTATTGTAACAGACTTACATATGTGGTTGAGAGGGGCATACACTCCCAACGTAAACCGGAATACTCTTTGGGGAAATGATTATATTTTGTGAGAATGCTACAATACAAGGATATAATCTATTAAAATACATAATACTATATTGTGTTTCACCATAATCACATAGTAATGATAAATTTTACAATTCCGTTTAATGTATGTGCCCAGTTGGATATACCTGCCTCTGGGTTGCATTCACAAAATTCGGAGCTTGATGCTTTACAGTTCATGGAATGAATGCTCCAATAAATTGAACAAATAATTCAAAACAAGCGGGTTAGTTGAATAATACGCATAACTAGTGGTGTTTTTCGAGTACTTAAGTACGCAATCGAGAGGGGAAAAAGATTAGATACAGTGCTTAAAATTCCACGGTCATTGAGTGTTGTTGACGCATTTTAAGCACTGGGTTAAGAATGGAATCATTCTTTAGTAACTTTAAAAATTCAGCATTTATAAAAATCAGTTCGGTCAGTCATTTTTTTTTCAGTAGACTTTCGTGAAAACTATCTTAAAAGAAAAAAAAATGTAACATCCACAATATGTTTTGTTCAGTAACGGCAGTTTGTTTGGTCATTCCACTTGAAAATACAGCAAAATATATTAAGCCAAGATATAAACAGCTCCTAAGTAATTTAGTACTAGTCTTGTGTATTTGTGGACTTGATTTTCTCTCCTTAATTGACATACGTATTTCTCACGTTTCGTTCTGCTCTGTCATGGGAATAACTCAATATGATATCGCGGTTTTACTCGATTTTCGTTTTTGTCGCGTCGTCCGGTCGTCCGCGGGCGGAGTTTCATTTTCGACCTGACACAGGCACGCCTCTCTTGTCCCGGCGATGACTTTGGTCCCTTGATTAAAAGGCTCCCGTAGCGTGAAGCAAGTTTTCCCCTCAAAAAGAAGGGAGTCATATCCCTCCTTAATAACGGAAGCGTTAAGCAGGAAGCCTGTTTTCCTTTCATTTCGAATATCGCGTTTCTTTTGTTTATGAGGTTTTTTTTATTAGCCTCCTGTCGGATAAACCCGTCGTGAATCCACGGAGTGCATTAAGCCGCTCAAGGGAGAGGACAGACTTAATTTTCTTCTCTCATCAAGCTTCGTTATTATCAAAGATACTCCTAAGATTCCCTGTTGCCGATAAATCGTGCATATTATGAAAAGGAACCGAATCCTGAAATCATGAGATTGAATTAAATAATGAATTCAATCATCTGTGTCGGAAATATCGCTGCATACGTTCAGATTTCGGTCCACTGTGTGTGAGGTCTTATTAACTCGTAAAAGTATTCTCCGATGCAACCACAGTAGGGTGTATTAAAAAGGAGCTAATTATTCTAATAAACCATGAAAAACTAAAACCTATTAAACATGAGCAAACAGTAGAATGGAACTTCTTTAGAAAACGGTGCAGCCATTTTTGAAGTATTGACAGTGAGAGTTTGAATGGAAAATAATATTCCATGTATTATGAAAGCCTTTCTCCACTTCATTTTTAGTCACAATATCTTCAAGGATAAATTTCTATTTAAATAATTAATTTAAATTTCTAGATAAAGGTTTCTTCGATGCCATAGTGCGTTACATACATTCTTTTCGGTCATTATAGGGTAAGTTGAATGAGATACCATGGTGTTTTCCTCAATGAGAGGATGTTTTCACTCCAGGTCATGTCTCTGCAGTACGCCTAAAATCTAATAATTAAATTGGGTGCGAATGGGAATCGAACCAGGATCTCTCGCTTGCCGGCAGTTTGCTATATTATAGTTAGCTACCCGTTCACGACGATTGGTACTTCTAAGAAATCCGTGCTCGAGACTGGGTCGAGTCAGAGTTTTCCATGCCCGTTTTTTCCTTTGGGTTGATATGTACCCAAATTAAAAGTAGCTCGAAGCAAAAAGTAGGGATTTAATAAAATAAGCTCTCCTGAAATTGTTTCCACGTAGCAACGAAGTTCCAAGATGAAATTCCTCGCTGTCGAGACTGATCTCATTGAGTACGGATAACTAGGAATGGCAAGGGGAGGGAGCATTCCACAGAGTGACGGAAGAACACAAAACAATCCCCGCCGTTCCTTCCTCCGATACGAGGAGCTTTGTGCAAGAACTGCGCTCCACTTGGGGCCACTCCTATGATTAGGGCCATCGACCCACCCAATCCGCTTTTTCATCGCTAATTGGGTTCGAACGGAGGATGGCGTGCTACGGATTAATTTTCTATCCTGCGGAACGAAATTATCGACCTTTGGAAATATGTTTGTCTATGGGAGGGGATGAATAGGGACTGGTTTGCTTGGCGTTGGAGAATTTGTGGCGCTCTTTTAGTTTTGCAAACGGTTCGACTTCATTCCCGAAGACGCGAAGTTCGTTTTAGTTGCGGTCTCCCCTTATCAAATATGCACTTGTTAACAAGATATCGGAGTTTTATCGATAGGCTATTGCAGATGAAGAGCTCGGATGGGTATTTGTTTCTTATTTCTGTTCAATTATTTTGTTTCTTTACTGTGATAAATACTACATTACTTAACGTCACCTTAACATGATGTATTCTTATATCATATATTTCAATTTAAATTATGTATCTGTATCATTGTAAATTATATCATCTTTTCCTTTTTAATGTTTACAACGTTTTATTGTTCTTTTACTAATGTCAACATTTACAATATTGTTTTATTATTATTCTTATTTAAAATGTCGTAACAATTTTTCTGTTCACTAAAATACTTAAGTGTGTAATAAGAATGATATTTTTGTATTCTTAAATTCTATGTTTTATATAGTGACATATAAAAATAGTTCCATAAAGTTATTCGGAATATATTTTTCCGAGAAATTATCCGGTTTGGTGAGATACATTACAGTATTTGTCAGTTAATGGGATTGTCTTAGAATTACATGTTTAACTGCTGATTGACTTAAAGGTAAATGTATTGCTTTTAATTGTATGAAAAATGAGTTATAGATGTAGTTATACGAAAGAGAATACGCAGAATAACTTCATTTCGTAACTCAAGCACGGAAACGTATGGCAAAATTTCCGGTTTAAAAGCCCTCGACTCGATCCGTCCCTACATCGTCAATTTCAGGGAACAGATGACGTCATTCGTGACCTCGGCTTGTCCTGGAGGCAGGCAAGCAATTCAATTGTTTTTGCATCAATAAGATGTTTCGAAAATTGGTTTTGCGTTCGGTTTTCTTTCTCTCATTACCTTTCGTGGAAAATGGCGGAACGCATGGATCTAACCCACGCATTCACAATGGGATCTCGGAGGACTTCACAAGCGGAGGAAATGCAAACAGTCGATAACAGAGGGGGAGTGGCTATGGAAGAGCTTAAGGTATAATTTCTTTGCTTTCCCTCTATTGTTTCTAACTGCTAATATGGCGCCATTCCGTGGACAATGGTGGAGCGTTTAAATATGAATCGTGCCTTTCCTCGAGCGGGGAGATCAGTTGCAAAAAACATAGTTCATTCATCCTTTGATTCATTCATGCAAATTCCTACCTTTTCATCCTCCGATTGCTTAGCAGCAGTTTTAACTTAATTTTCAAGTGCCGGATTCGCAATTGGGGTCAATTCTGTTTTTGTTGTCGAAGGGAATTTTTACAGTGTTGCGTGCATCGTCGTGTGGAATGTAAACTAGTCTTTCATGGTTTGCGAGAAATGCATTTCGGATAATAATGAACATCATTGGAGTGTATTTATTCAAGACAAAGGTTATAATTTACAAATTTTCATGAGAAAAACCACAGGATGTTGCAAGCTAAAGGATCGTAAGGTTTCTGCACACAATTCGAGTTGGCTTGGATTGTAGATATTTTGACCGGAAATAGGAAATTAATTATTCTAAGATGTAGTTACAGTATTGTCTTACAGATTATTTTCTTGGAAGAATATCTTAATTCCTCAGCGACTTCACCATTGTGAAAATAAGGAGTATTTTATTCTAATATGATATGAATGGTACTCAATAGAATTTATGGAAACTTTCTGGTATATTATTCTGACGATTCTGACCTATTATTAAATTCATCGTAAATATGACGTAAAAAAGAGGATTATCACATACATTGCCATCAGTAGCAATATGTTAAAATACTAAATAATGGAAAACTATATGGATATAAATATGTTTTTGTTGCTTAATGACTGTGTGCGATGGGTGCAATGGGGGAACCGAGAGTGTCATAGTTGTAGGCCCAAATAATGGCGAGAAATAAAGCTACAAATATCTAAGTTTCACTTTCGAAAGTTGGAGGTTGGAAATTGCGAACCCTTTCTCCTCCCCTGGTGATAGATCACGAAGTTATTTTCAATTTCCATTTGTCCTCCATTTTGTCGCAGCGCTGGAACAGAGAGTCGATGGAAAAATTCCGATCGGAAGACCAATTAAGTTCTCGCGGTTAATTGTTTTCCTTTGGCGAGAGTAATCAAAGTTCCGGCCAAAAGGTCGAGATTTTTTAAATGGAAATGCTCGCTTAATGACAACGGACGATTACGCCATTCGAAAATGTATGGATTCCGTCGCAAGCAGCGTCCCATTTGCTCGTTGAACCGAACAAATAAAAACGGAACGTAAACGGGGTGTTTTCCCGCATTACGAATTCGAACAGTGGAGTGACTCCGGCGACCATTTGTGGATGAAACGATGAATTTTGTTTTCTCGAAACCAATAACGAGCAAAATGCTTGTTTTCCTGCTAAATCTAGTAAATATCTAAAATGAGTAGCTCGTCAGCAAATGGAGCCCTGGAGGTTGGAAGTTCACGGTTTTTTTTCAGGGCGGGCTATTTTCATGGTGTGGGTTACTCTCGTTTGTGAATTCGCGTTTAGGGATGCCAAAGGTAACGACTGGAGAATTTATGTCTGGAAATAGCAATAGAAATGCTTGAGTCCTCAAACATGGACGGATACTTTCAGATTGTGAATGGAAAGTAACGATAAGCTCGCTGTGCTTATGCTCAACTTTGAGGAAACATGTCTCATTGGACAAATAAAACCAATCTTGTAATTTACACAGAATATACAGTTAAAGATAAGACCAATCAAATATATATTCTGCGGAAATTACAAGATTGGTTTTCTTTTTCTTTGAGGAGAAAGTGATATACAAATCAATTAATAGCTCCTGTAAATTTATGGAATGATAACTGAATAATAGATTCGTAAGTATTTTGGTGCGGCAATGAAAACTATTATCTATTGGAGTTGGAACTACTTTCGGAGAGTTTGGTTATTCATTGTAGAAACAGTTGAAGGTTTTGGAGGCAACCCCTCAGGCTTTATCTTTCTTTTGTTGATATTGGAAGATTCATATGCTTTTGTCTTTGATTTTTTGTCCAGTGAGAATATGCAAATTATATTCCACATATTCGTTGAGAAATTTCGTAAAAATATAGTATAATGACGTAGAAATCAAATGAGAGACAGCGTATCTCGCCTCAGGTGACAAAGCACTCTGCGCCATTCTGATTTGAGTGCATGTATGTGACAATTGATGTATTTACTAATTATAGCCGCATTTTAAAGGTTGTTCCTTACTTTATTTCAACAGAACGATTTTATATAGCTAATAATTTCGTTATTGCACTGGCTGTTCTGCATTGTTTTTTTTGATCCACGAATGAAGTAACACAGTTGTACCTATTAATTAAATTTTAGTCGCAAGTTTACAGTTAAAGGTAATTAAGACAGTAAAGGAATGGGAGCTAAGTTGAGTATTTTAAGGCAGTCTGTGGGTAGCTAGAAGGTTTATGATGATCATCATATATCTAGGATAGGTAGAAGGAATTGTTAGTTAGAGTATCCAGGGTAGTGAATAGTAGGTAGATATAGTTTTTTCATATAATTTGATACATTCTACAATGAGAATTTCAATTTTAATTCACTTACAGAGAAAATAGGTGTGGGATTAAGTGTAATGGAATACTTTCTGAACATCAGAGGAAGTTTTGAGTATAGATAGAACTGCTGTTTTATTATTTGTATTGATTATTTTCAAGCTGATAAAAAAAATCAGTCCTTGTGTACGCTCTTACAGTTCTCATTCCAAGAGCAAAGGTAATCCTAGAGCCGGAAAACATGGAAATGCATTGGGTCAGATTATTTCCTAAACAATCGACAAGAAGCGTGCAGCGTAGTTCTTACGAATTTGAAACAGGAAATATCTTCTTCACCTCGAACTATGGTGAATCTCTCCTATCTCTTTAGCTGAGCAAATTTATTATTTCCAAACATTGGGATATTCGGTTACCTCTCTGCATTGTGTGTTCTCTGCTCGAGATCTTGCTCTGAAAATCTTTCCCCGTCGGCATCTACACATCGCAGTAATAACGATATTTCAACCCACCATCCATACATACCTTCCTCGTGAGAAAAAACAATGGTCGGTTGGAGAGAAGCGGAAGATTCTTCAAGCGGTTGTATGTAAACAGCGAAATTCTCCTCCTCAAGAACACGGTCTGGGGGTAAGTTTCAATGAGCGGTTGGTTCACCCTCGAATCTGCATCCACCCGACCTCTTCTTTAAAGATTGCCCTCAGGCAGCGGTATATGTGGCTCTCAAGTCACTGCAGAGATCTCTTGATATTGCCTTCCTCAAGGGATTCGGCGCGTGGGTGGATTGGCTCTCAACAGGGGGGCTGACTTGGTTGCTGACGGTAATGGGGTGGTAAAAGACTCGGAGAGTGGTTTGAGGGATCCTCCGGTCCTCGCACGTCCATCGAAACTTGATTACTTTCCGGTTTCCTGCGTAGAATTGTCGCCAGATCACTCAGGGGAAAACCCGAGGTAACTCTATTTATTCTACCTAGATTAGGTATGTGAAGTTCAAATTAAGGGTACACATCCCCAAGTTTTTGTTTCCAAGCCACATCCATCGGTCCTCACATTAGCTTAAGGACACACCATTAGAAAACAAGTTATTTTGATGATTGCTTTGAAAATAAGGGATGTACTATAATAGGTTGATTCCTTGCTAAAATAAATGTTTGTATTTTTCATAAGTCGTCCATGATACAAATATTTGGCTGCCGTTACTCTTGATTTAGTAAGGGACGTGACTTTAAGTTTTACTGGTAATTATCGCGGTTGATGGAAGAGTATCATGGCTGGTAAAGATTGAAAATTTATTAGCTGGGGTTGTACTTTAAAGAGAGTTAAAAACAGAGAATTCTTGATTATGTTTAAAGCGTAAAATCTTGCATTTTTTAAGAAAATTAGTGAAAGTATAAGGCATTAATTGTAGTAGGGCGATTTTCTAAACTTAGTAGCCAAGGCTACGAGATTACATTACGAGAAGAATGATAATCATACTTCGTTTGAATATCTTGTATCTTTGATGAGCTTAAATCTTAGCATTAACCTCAAGACACGATGAAATATCCAAAAGTAAATTACTAGTCACTCAGGAGGTTTCGCGGGTTTTGAAGAAAAACATTACTTCAAGATTGTTTGAAACTCATTTTTGATCTTTGACTGATGAGATTGCTAAGGAAACTGAACAACATTTTACTTTAATCCTATATCTAGAGGTTTTTGAAAATGTTTTAATTTTTTCTGAAATTTGTTGATTTGAAAACCAAATTGTGGTGTTTTGTGTTTTGATTATGTATCCTAAATTTGGTGTAACTAATTTTTACAGAGTCTCATTTATGCAAAGAAATAATATTAGGCACCCTTTAGCATAAACATTAAAAGCATTGGGAATATCATTATCTGTAAATTATACAAAATATTAAATTAATAAGTTAATGTAAATTTATTTAAAACTGTACTGTTTAAACCTAAGGAAAATGCTTTCACACCTGCAGATCAACAAAACATAATATTTTCATGAAAAACATATTGACACGATAGATGTTAGGGATAAAAACATTTCTTCATGGAATTTGGCTAGATTTTGTGATCATCCATAATGGAAAGAAAATTTTGTGAATTTATTGCAAAAGATCCAAGCTGAATTCGTGTAAGCAAATATGGCATGAGTGATAAAAATATAACAATAAATACGTAAATAATACATTTACATATTGCACATTTATTGAAATCATACCAAAATTGCATTTCCCTCTCTTAAAAACGATGAATGAAGCGAAAATCATCAAAATCCGCGCTGCCTATTAAAACTACTGAAATTAGCGCTATTTCGCTAAATCGGCCAAAATTCGCGTTATTTGTAAATTTCATCGCTTATTGCGAAAAACAAACACCTATATATCTAATAAGATACAATCCTTCCGATGGATAAAGAAAGGAAGAGTGACACTAAAATATTAAAGTTCGACCTCTCTTTTTAACTGTGGTGGTGTGGGTGTCACTCCTCCGCAGAAACATATATGAGAGAATAGGGGATAGCTTGATAAAATCATTCCTAATTACGCTGAAAACCACGAGTTTGCGGCTTGTGTTCGCCGTAATGAAAAGTTCATCAAAGTTCTTTATTGCTTACGGTTGAGTACTCAAATTTTGCGGTTTGTGATTTGTTCTGTAATTTGAGAATCTCCCGTTGATGTAATATTCGTGCTGAGAGAATTATGGAAACTGAAGGAGAGAAATTAATATCTAATTCTTATGTCTCTGTAAGTATGCTTTTAATACGGGACAGATATTTCCTTTGAAATATCTGTCCCGTACTTGATCTCTTCTCCACTTTTTCAGCTCTTTCTTCTCAATTTTATTGTTTTCGTGTCTCTTCTTACTCGTAGACATCAACGACTCGGGAAAAATATCAGCGATCTTACTAAAATGTCTCATGTCGCTAATTAGCCACCTATCAGCGTTAATACATATTACCTAAGAATGCAAAGGCCATTCTATTAATAGTTTCAACTATAAGAAAACTTACTTCTTCAAACGTAACATGTTTGACTGGATCACACTACCCAAAATCTAAAGATACAATTTTTTTCGAATTAAAAGTCCGGAGAGTGAAACTGGCACTAACATGTCTAATTTTCTTTTTAGAATATTTATGTTTATTAAATGAGTAATCAGTAGTACGGCAAGAGATTAAACGAAATTCTTCATCGCGTACTGTATTTTTAATCAAACCTGGTGTGAGAAAGTAATTTACGCAATTAAAGATTATTTTATTTGACGAAATGTTTATTAACTCACTTTAAAGATTTGAAAATATCCTTTATATGAATGGCTACTGTTCGCGTTTATTTTTTACGAAACTATTTGAAGCTCATTTACAGTTTTGTTATCTTATTTGTATTAATTGAATAAAAGGCGGGACTTGCCAGACTCGAAATTCCTCAAATAGAGCCCTTCGCCTCTCTCTGTCTGCCTGTAGTTATATTGTTGACTAAAGAAGGGAACGTGATTAACCTTGGTTCTCGTATTCGGTGATAATTTGGTTATCACTTTCAAAATTAAATAGACAACGACATTCAACATATGGATGTTCCGAATTCAATTTGCATTCTATTCTTTTTTAGACGACTTCATTGCCTCATGAATAGGTTTTAAAAAGTACTCTTTCAACTTCGTGAAATATAAATGGAGGCATTTAATTAAAACCCTACCGTTTGTCCTTCCTGACCCTGTCTCTTTTTATGAGAAACCTCGAGATTCGCTCATTTGGACCCAATTTCTATTATTCCTCTCTTTTTTTATTCCTCTCCTCTTCCAATCACTCCTCCAAGAGAATCCCTTTTTTCTCCGGATTTTAATTATCTCTTCCCCGTTACTCTGCCCCCTTTCCATTCGTCTTTTCTCCCGTGTTTTCCTTTTCTCTGTTTTTCTTTCCCCATCTTCACCCAAGACTATCCCCATTCACCTAAGACTCAGCATCCCTGTATCTCCTTTTGACTCCCCTATCTCTCCCTCCAATCTCTTAGTCTCCTTGCTTACTATCACTTCCTCAAGCCCGGAGGCATTCCTCATTTCATTACCTCCCTCCTCCTAATTCTTCTTCCCATTCACTCCTCGAGTAAAAAAACCAATTCCCTTAAGAGATACTCGCTTTTCCTTCGGCCTTGCTTTCTCTCTCCGGAGGAATACCCTCTCCAAGTTTTTCTTTGTGTCTGCGTTTTCTCCGTCCCTCTTCCCTCAAATCGTGATGCGCCAGCGTCTTTGTGTGCTCGTGAATGTCTTCGCTGTCCGGCAATGCGGGTCGCCGCGTCCCGTCGCATGGTTCCCTAATTATTCGCTCTCGTTCCAATCAGCCCTCGTTGTAGGTATTTGGAGCGATGGCTTGTGCTCCCAAATCCGCCATTCTTTCAATTCAGAGTGCCGAAGATGTAGGTCTCGAGGTCCATGGTGTAGGTGGAGCACAGGTGCTTCTCTCTGCCGCGATGTCTGTGCAGCCATGTAAGCCTCCGCTTTTGTAGGTTACTTCCAAAAATCTTCGGTTGCAGCACCATTGTGTATTTCTTGTCGAAAAATCTGATGTAGCCAACATGACTTTCTCCATTTTATTGAAAACAGAAGCCTACGCCGGTAATATATATATATAACTCTAAAACAATGAGTATTACAGAAAAATATTTCAATCAAAAGTTGAAGTAAAATACTCTATCTATAACTTTAGTACAAAATTGTATATACCTACATTGCATTCTGACAGAGATATTTAAGAAACAAAATTTTGTTCCGGATGAACCGGAATTTCCGGTTGAGAAATATTCACCAAAAACTAATCAACTGTTGGCATTGTTAGAAAAATACTAAATATGAATTTTGGAATTGATCGGATAATTACTTTTTAAGATAGAGCGCCCACAATATTTTTACCATAGACAGACAGACAGACATTTTCGGAAAAATAGCGAAAACGTGCTCTATTGGCCCCAAAACATCTATTTCCGTCGAAATCTGGAGGTCGAATTTTTTTTGGGAATACAATATTTTCTCTATACTACGTATAGGGAGAAAGTAAAACATATGCATAAACCTCGGATTCAAATCGAGAATGGCATTCGAAGATGATTGCTGTTAAAGGAAAGGGTTAAAGGTATATTGCACATAAGGGAGTGCACCCAGGTTAAATCCCACGGAAAAACGAACTTGAAAAAAAGTCTGATGGGGCCGGGAACCCGGGATCCCCTTTCCCGGGGATCTTCCTATATCCGGAAGGCTGCCTTAACCATCTAGGCTACCTTACCAGAACATTTTCATAGGCCGTTTTGGGAACTTCTGATTCCTTGAGGGAGGGGTTTTCCTTTACACCACTTAGTGTTTCCGGTGCCTTGATAAGTCCATGTCACATGGACGATGCCGCACAGTCGGACGAAACTACAGTTTCCCTTGCACACAAAGGTCCCAAATTGGTATTGGGAGAGTAATTAAAGCAGTCATTATGAAGTTTTGTGGATTTGGTTTAATAATTATTATAGTATAGCTTATATTGGAAAGTACTTGGGGAGGCCTACATCCGACGTCGGATTGAAAATGGCTGATGATGATGATGATGATATTTAAATATTAATTTCGTGGTACAAACGTTACGTCTATGGCCCCATGCGACTTGAGGGCCACCATTTCGATATGTAGGTCTAGACTGAATGCCGGTTGGTTGTTGATTTCTCTTCTCTCGCTTATTTTTTTCTATAAACTTGATTAAATAGTTTTAAGCAGCTGAGTATCAAAATATGTCGACAGTTCAAAAAATCTGATGTGGCCAGCACATGACTTTCTCCATATATAAGATGTAAATATTTATCTACGACAGTATTTTCAAACTCTATATTCAATCTAAACTTGGAAGATGAATGATTAATTTATATCATATTATCCTTTACGTCACAAACATTATAAATAATGTTTTTCGGGACATGTTCGATGAAAAACGATGAAATGGCCCATTTCGCCGCAGCGCCCAGAGCGCCCACAACGTAAATAATCAGAAACTTCCGGTTTATCAGTATTTCACAAATAACTCCCACACAGTCAGTGATACAAAAATATGTTTCATACAAAAGGTATAGTAAATTATATTTTCTAAAACTTTTGTAAATAATAGTATATACCTAAATATCATATTTATGGAGATATTTTGAGAACCGGAAATGAGCTTTGAAGAATGAAGCTCAACTTCCGGTTAACCGATTTACTCCAACATCTAATCAACTCTAACGACACAAACCAAAGTACTATATATGAAATTTGGTGTTGATCCAACAAACAGTTTTCATGTTAGAGCGCCCACAAAGTACATAATCAGCTACTTCCGGTTGATCAGTATTTCACGAATAACTCCTAATCAACCGGTGATACAAATATATGTTAAATACAAAAGTTATAGTAAAACACATTATCTAAAACTTTTATAGGGTATACAATATACCTATATATCATATTTATGGAGATATTTTGAAAACCTGAAATGAACTTTGATGAATGAAGCTCGACTTCCGGTTTACCGATTTACTTGAAAAACTAATCAACTCTGACAGCACACACCACAGTACTATATATGAATTTTGGTATCGATACGACTAATTATTTTCACGTTAGAGCGCCCACTGTCACACACACACACACACACACACACACACACACACACACACACACACACACACACACACAGTCACTCGTGGTGTTCGGACGTTCCTTTCGTGAGCTCCCGAAATAACGTGATTATTGTGTGTTTTCTTGTAGTGGTGGTTTTAGTGACTTTACTAAAGTGTTCTACAAAGTGACCTCTCTCTATTATATTCATAGAGAGAATATTTTTCCGGTTAGTTTGTTCTAATCTTATCATTTAGCATTCGAAACTTAAAATAGGTTAAGTGTGCCTCGTTCGAGTGATCGTCTGGCCGCTCGGGCGCTGCCCCGATCGGATGCGGCAGACTTCTTTTACGAAGATTCACCTGAAATGAGCACCGAATCCGACGTTACCAAACCATCTACATCGTCATCTACAACCGTACTCTCACCTGTTAATAAACCATCGTCACCAATCATGTCTGGACCAGCGGAAGAAGATACTTCGCAGCGTATACGTAGCCCGAGACGTCTGAATCTAACATCTGATGAGGAAATCCTTCACTCGCCTTCAACAATTTTGAAGAGGGAGAAAGGAGCAATCGTACTGACTACGAATGTCACTTCTACCTCAGAATCCGTGATACCATCTATAGATCATAGTAAGTCAAGCACAACGACTGAAGGGAGCATTATTCCTTCCATAAGCCCCATCAGCTCCACTCCAACGCTCGTTGCCCCGCTATCTGTGAAGCCACCCCATACCACAACTACAGTGCTTTCTACCTCCTCCTCCTTGCCTTCGACCTCATTCTCTTCCACCCCTCAGGTGAATTTGTCATCCTCTAATAACTCAACCTCGCAAAGTTTTCCTAATCTTCAAAATACCATTTCAGACTCTCTTCCCCTAACCCCCCCAATTCAGAAAAAAACTTACGCAAGAGTCACGGAAGGTATCTCACACCAATCCCGTGCGAATACCTCTGAGTTAGCCACTCAAAGAGGCACATTTCAGTCGAATATTCAAATCACCCCCTTATCAACAGGCCCTACAAGAAAACTTGGAATTCTGATGCAGGCTTTACCAGCAACTCCACTCGGAGAGTACGTGGTTGCGCTAGCAGATATAATTGGAGGCAAAAATATAACCCACGCTACTAGACTCTCCAATGGAAGAATATGCATTTACCTCAAAGACGAAGAAACAATAAACAACTTCATGTCCAATCACGGAGGAATCACAATCAAAGATAATTACGTTGTAGCAAACCGCATGTCTCAAAAAGTGGAGCGGCTAGTTATTTCCAACATTCCACCCGAATTTCCATCGGACGATTTGTCAGAAATTCTAAGTCGAATAGGACGAGTCGTCAGTCCTGTAACCTTCCTTTCACTCGGCCTGAAAAGACCAGATTTAACCCACATACAAGCGTGGAGAAGACAATGTTTTATCATCAAACGTGATGGAGCACACGTGCCGGAATCACTTTTGATTAATTTCGGCGGCCTCCATCATCGAATTTACTTCAACTTTGAAGAACCTAGATGTTTTAAATGCCACAAAGAGGGTCACTACGCGAAAGCATGCACGGAAGACGAGATCGACAGCACGAGGATTACGCCATCGGTAACAAACGAACAGAAGAATGCACCTTCGACTGAAGACTCAGCGCCCCATTCACTCAGGTCAACTCAAGAAAGCGATCTAATTGTCCTTAACGACCCCGAACCGATAAAGGAAACACAAAGCGTAGCTCCCGATACAGCGAAGACAACCCGCACGGCTGCTTCTGACCTTATCTCTCTTTTAACATCTGATAAGATGGACGTAAACGAAGAACGACAAAAGGAAAGGATGGAAATAACAACAACAACAACAAATATGTACACAAACGAAATACTAACAGAAGACCCCATAACAAATAAGGAAAACCCGGAAAGTCAAGTACGAGATTTAATACCAGACACACCGAAAGAAGACGAAACGCGAAAAAGAAAGCAAGGAGATGATAACACCCAAACATCCCCCATAAACTCGCCACAAAGAAAAAGAGGAAACAAAATAAGAAAAGAAAAACCTGAACAAAACGATGAAGAAAGCTTTCAAAGGATCGAAACGAGATATTATTCAAAAGGAGGGCACATTCCAATCCCATACCCATCTTTAAGAAAATATTTAATAGAGGTAAAACGAAGTACCGAACCGCTAGAAAAAGCGTTTGACATGTTTTCTGACACTAAAGATTTAATCGAAGTTTTGGAAGACATCATAGACAAGAGAATAATTAAAGAGCAAGCCTTTAGAATTAGAATCCAAAGGCTTCTGAAAGCCCTCAGAAGGTGTGACGAATAAACCATCCCATCTCACAACGGAGGAAACTGTTATGAAGAAACGCCCAGGAGACCTTATTTTCATAACACACAATGTGAGATCCTTACGTTCCGCGAATAAAAGAGAGCTATTTGAAATACTCTTGGAGAGATTAAATCCCGACGTTTGTCTGCTACAAGAGACAAACTTAGATGACGGCGCTTTGGATTTTGTTGGATACAACTGCATATACAATCCACCAACAAATGTATGTTCTGGAACAGCCATATTAGTCAGAAAAAACCAAGACATAACAGTTAAAAAGAAAGAGGTGTTAGAGGTAGGTTACGCACAAGCTGCATTACTGACCACTCGGGGAGGACAGTCAATTAACATAGTGAACGTTTACACGCCCAACAATGAAGCCCACGCTACAGTTGTGTTAAACAGAGTAGAAGAGTACGTTACTTTAAACAGCCCAGCAGACAGCAGTACAAGAAAGATCTTCGTCGGGGGCGACTTTAATTGCACCCTTAACCCGAAGAAAGATCGCTCCACAGGCATCGAAAGACATCCTAAAACAGCCAAAATTTTGAAATGCATTATGAAAAGATTGGATATGGTGGATGCGTGGGAGGAATTTCGGAAGGAGGAAGCAGGTTACACCTACGTATCCTGCAGACCTTACTACTCCAAGTCAAGGCTAGACCGATACTACGTCAACAAAAATGCCGTTGAGAACCTACAGCAGATAGACGTAATGCCAACTTTCTCCGACCATTACCTCGTAAAACTAAAAATCAACATTGCGGAGGAACTGGACCATTGGAAAAGCCCTTACTGGCGACTAGACAATAGCTTTCTCGAAAATGAAAGATACAATATAATGATTAAAGCAATTATAGATAGATGTAACCACGAAGATAACCCCGATCCGATAGAGTGGTGGGAAAATTTCAAAGAAGAGGTTAGAGCCTCGACGATTTTATTCAAGAAAATAGAAAAATACATTAGATACCAGACCATAAGAAAGTTAGAAGATACAGCGGCAACATTGCGAGTAGCGGATGAAGATACGATTGCAATTAATGAGAAGATAGCCGAGTGGTATGTGAGAGAAGGCGAGAGTAGAGTTACGAGCATGGGGCTGCAGAATGTCATCGCCAGCGATGCACCAACAGGAGCCCATTTAGCAAAGACAGCCAGGCGATGGTTTCCAAAGCCCATCAACTCAATTCGAACCGATAAGGGCATCACGACTTCCCCAGCTGACATCTGTAAGGTAATACGAGAGCACTTTGTGAACCTCCAAAAGGATACGCAACAAACGGACCAAACAGAAGAAGGAAATGAAATTTACGGGCAGATGAAAAAATTGGATGAAGACAGGGCTAACCTTTGCGAAAAAAGTTTTGCGATAGACGAAATGGACGCAGCCGTTAAAGCCCTCAATAAAGGGAAAGCACCCGGTATAGACGGAATAACAGTAGAATTTTATCAAAAATTCTGGCCTCTTCTCAGGAAACCCTTTCTGAAAATGACTGAGGAGAGCTTCAGAAAAGGATGTCTTCCCAAATCAACCAGAAAGACGATAATGTCTCTGATACACAAAGGAGGGGATAGAAACATTGTCGGAAATTGGAGACCTATAAGCTTGACGTGTATCGATTACAAAATAATCGCTAAATGCATCTCCCATAGGCTGAACCTCGTGATTGGAGACGTCATTTCGAAGGAGCAAGGATGCGGAGTTCCTGGAAGGACTATCCTTAACAACGTTAACCTCCTTAGAGATTCGATAGCTAAGGCCAATGACGAAAATTTACAGATAGCAGTGATCTCTCTCGACCAAAAAGGGGCCTTTGACAGAGTTCGTCACTCTCATCTTCTCTACGCCCTAAAGAAGATGGGTTTTAAGAGCAACTTCGTCAATCAAATACAAACTCTTTACGAAGACAGCCAATTCTTCATCAGGGTGTCATCATATCTGACGGCCCCCATCCAATTCCGAAGAGGCATTAGACAAGGCTGCCCATTGTCTGGACAGTTATACGCCATAAGCTTAGAACCCTTCCTTACCCAAATTAAATCTAAATTAACCGGCATGCCTATTCGGAGAGGGAGAAATCCCATACACCTAGTCGTATCCGCGTATGCAGATGACGTCAACGTCATAATTTCTGAAGACCTCGAAATACAGAAACTCCTAGACGTCTTTGAGGATTACGCAACTGTATCCGGGGCTGTCCTCAATGGAGAGAAATCCATGGGGATGGGGTGCGGTAAATGGAAAGGAAGAAACGATTGGCCAACTAGCTTGCGATGGAAAGCAGACGGAGCCAAATTCTTGGGAGTGTGGATCGGGAACGAGAAACACGACGCGGCGGCAAAGATCGAGACCGAAATCAAAGAAAAAGTGCTGCAGGGAATCCAAAAATGGTCTGTGGTGGGACGACCCCTTTCCCTAATAGGAAGGGTAAGGGCAGCGAACCAATTCATCGCTCCGAAAGTTTGGCACGTCGCGCAGTGCCAATCCGTCCCCAAGACGCTGTGCAACCTCCTTCAGTCCAAGATCGTCAACTTCGTATGGGGAGATGGCAGACACTGGGTCGATGCGCTCACCCTCTGCAGCCCGGTCGAGCTGGGGGGATTGGGTCTCGTGAACGTGGAGAAGAGAATACTGGCCTTCAGATTCCAAGTCATGCAGAGACTTCTGCTGGCAAATGAAGACGAGCCGTGGAAGATACTCGCGGAGGAAAGGATATCAAAGAAAGGGAGGGGGAGAGACGTCTTTTACGAGGAAACTAGAAAAGCGTGGAATCTGATGAACGTGAAGACAACAACAAACGGGACGACCGCAGCGAAAGATTGGGGGGACCTAAGCACCGACTCTGAAATCCAATTCTACAGCGAACTCAAAAGAGCGACTCAACCGATACCAATGAACAAGAAAAACATCTACAGAGAGGTGGTTTACAAAACCCTCTCTGACGATCGGCCTCCCGCGAGCGGGTGCGAAAAAATCCACTGGAAGACTTTCCACAGTCAACCCTCCTTTGGAAACGACGCAGAGGTGAGCTGGAGGCTGGCTCATGACAGGTGGGCCGACAGCATCTTCCTGCACAAATCAAAAATCACTAGCAATACGGACTGTATATTGTGCAAAGAGCAGACAGGAACCGCCAGACACATCGCGCTGGAATGCAAAGAATCGAAGAAACTGTGGACCCTGCTCGAAGGGACGCTAAAAACCCTGACTAAGAAGAGCGCGATCACAGCCGGCGATATATTGGGGGGTTTTTCCGTCCAGAAAACTAGAATCAAGGAAACAATCCTAGCGAACTATCTACTGACCCTTGCCAAAAGCGCAATATACCATTCCTTCGTGAAGAAGAGTAAATGCGGAGGGTCAAAGACGAATGCAGTCGGCCATTTCAAGAATAAAGTCAAAGAGAGGCTCCTGAGGGAGTACACCTACCACGTCTCCAACGGCACCGAAGAATTATTCCGCACGCGATGGTGCACGGAAAACGCTTTGTGCCTCGTGGAAAGCGGAGCAATGAGGATGACCCCAGCATTTACTTAGATTTTAGAGCTGTGATAATAAACCGTGATACGGACTGCGATATTAAATTGTGATACTAGCTGTGATGTAAGCTGTGATGTGGACTGAATTTTAAACTGTGAAATTAAACTGTGATTTGGACTAAACTGTTAACTGTGATATTAAACTGTGATATGGACTGAAATGTGAACTGTGATATCAATCTGTGATACAAACTGTGATATGGACTGAATTGTGAACCGTGATATAAAGGAGATAATCACGAAACGACCTTATAAAAAAAACGTGATAATGTGAACTGTAAAGGGTAAAATGTAAACCTCAATTTCTTTTAACGTCAAATAAAATAATAATAATAATAATAACACACACACACACACACACACACACACATACACACAGACATCATTCTGAAAATGGTCAAAACGTGTTCTAGGGACCCCAAAACATGTATTTCCGTTGAAATCTCGAAGTCGATTTTTTTCATGAAAACAATACTTTCTCTATACTTCGTATATGGAGAAAGTAAAAAGTAATAAGGCAATTTAGGAAGTTATTGAAGATAACTATGCTTACATATTTATACATTCAAATACGTGTATCTCATATGCTATTGAGTTATTTGTTGAGGAATATGACTTACTGAAGTGGATATCACTTGCAGATTTTTATAATTGTTTCCCAAAATTTCAACGACTTAGTGGTATTTGATTTTGTCTCCATTACTGAATTTAAATATCATTTTTGCACCCGAAATGTGTATCAAAATTAATTAATGGTTCAAAGGGGGAATGATTGTTATCCGTAATGGTTCGTTCAAGTAAAAGAAATGGCATTTCTTCTTCTTCCCTTGATATTTTGATTTCCTCGTTATTTTTCATCTAAAATATTTTTATGATATAGGCGAGAAGCTCATTTTATTGCATGCAAATTTCGGCGTTCCTTCGCATTTGTTAATATGATCAATGATAATTTATTTTGGGTAAAGGAAATCTGTTGAAATAATTTCAAAACGCACGCTCAAGAAGCTAGACGAAGCCAAAGCTACTGCTTCGAAATCTGTGGTAGATTTGTAATGAAAACATATAATTTCGGTTTCTTCATTAGAGCAATTAAGTTGATTCCGCGCTAGCTACTCCATCCGTCCTACAGAAATGTAGTGGTTTTTAATAATTCCTTTTCATTCCACGTTTTTAAGCCGCCATTCGTAATCGGCTACACAAATTAATTTCGACCTTAGCGCCCGACAAAGATGGAAGAATGAAAGCTACTCTTCTCGAGGAATACCCAATTAGGCCCGTATTTATCCACCCGAACGAGTTCTCTTTTTCATTTTTAATCGCAGCATCCGAGGAGAGAAAGCGTAATCCTCACGGAGTGGGAAGCGCTAAGCACCAACGGTTATTCACCTCCTCCTCATCTCGAGCCGTTTGAATCCCGTCTTATTGCCTCATATCTCGATCCGTCGTCGCCCCCGCAGCATCCCAGGGTGGCATTCATCCCCATGCAGCTGGGAGGGGAGAAAAACCTATCTTCTCGCGTTTCATAATAGCTCAAAGGGGGGGTGCTAATAGCGAGGCGCTTGTTTCCAGTAGAAAGGGACCTCTGAAAACTTGCGAGAGATGTTTTGGGGAAGGAGTCGGAATTGCAGGAAGATAGAGACGGGAGTCCTTGGAGAACGGTGGCGTAATGGAGGATCTTTGTCAAAGATTCATACGGTGGGGGCGCGCGTGTGTGTGCAAGGGGTGGGGGAGGTCTAGAAAAGGGTCAGAATGGGAATCCAGCGAAATGTATTGTCACCTCCGCGAATCTGCCGTCATTCTGCGCATGCGCGAGGATATTCTCCGAAATGTCGAGTGCCATTATCCCTTTGTCAGCGTCGAAGTATTCTCTTATGATTGTTTCACTTCCGTCTCTCTTTATCTTTCTCTCGAGTTTCATTCATCTTCGTTCTCGGGATGGACTTTCTTGTCTGTTTGATCGCATCCCCATGGAATTTAAGATTGGTTGTCTCTTATGGAATGTCGTTCTAATCGCCTGTCAATTATGCAGACAATACTCGACCCTGTTATTTCTTTCTCCAAGCTCGCTTATGTAGAGCTTGGAGCAGACTTTATTTATCCTCTTGTAGCCGATTAATAACCATCGCGCAATAAAACTACGTCGAGTGATATTCGGTAAAAGCTTTCATGGCATAACATAATTGATGACTAATACTCAAGGAAAAGATTCACTTTCATAGCACAGCTTCAGCTTTCTGAACAGTAAATTTCAGTTTGTAACATTGGACAATAATATATCGCCATATGGGTAATTTATTCTTAGCTGTTTCTGTATATTCTAACAGGGACGAAGGGCGAGCCCTAATTTCGAAAATCTATGATATTAGGGTGAAATAATGATAATATTTTGTACCTATATTTCTCAAAGTTACTGTTTTTAGCATATTTATCGTAAATTGGCCGCATATTTCATCCTTCCTGAATTTTCTAAGGTTCTATTTTGACAAATGGACTCAAAATTCCACAAAAAGTTTTCTTAAACTGATCTTTTACCCAATAATTCGTATTTCTCTACGTAATGCAGATAAATTACTTCGTAAATTTCTCCTTTATCAATCAAGAATCTAACTCTAGACATGATAATTTATCTCAAAGGGAAAGGTATTGATAATTTTATCGCATTTTCTTATACTTCACTTACTTTAATACACTGGTTCTTCTGATAGTTCTGAATATAGCACTATTATTGATATAGTTAATTTCATAGATGATGTAAGGTAGTACAGCAAATAGTACAAATGCACTTAGCCGAAATCATTGTCGTACTTATGCGATAATCTGTAATTGTATTTGAAGCAAGTCACTATCAAAATATTTTTATGGAAACGTTAGTTAGACTTAGATAGACTTCCTTTTAGTATGATTTTATTGGTTCCACAACTATAGGTCGACAGCAATTAAGTTGACGACAAAAGGTCGACGCCAATAGGTCGCCGTGCCAAAAGGTCGATAGCCAAAGGGTCGACGTGGAAAAAGGTCGGTAGCAAATAGGTCGCCATACAAAATAGTCGACCCAACCCAGCCCACTGTACTTGTCACTGTCAATGTCCTTATGATTGATATCGTTTCCATGAAGTCCCACCTGAAAGAAATAGTAAAATTACAGATTCCAAAATTTTTAGCCATCTTTTTCATTTACTATCGACCTTTTTCCACGGCGACCCATTTAATGTCGACCTTTCTGTATGCGAGCTTTTTGTATGGCGACCTATTGGCGTCGACCTTTTGTCGTCGACCTAATTGCTGTCGATCTTTAGTCGTGATACCGATTTTATTTTCTCTGAAGTAACGTATACATATGTATCTTATCTTATCTTATATCTATTATATATAGATGCTTCTCCGGATTCATTCATATATATAGGGGAAAGTGGGGAATTGTGAGACGTGGGGAATCGTGAGACAGCGCTGTGATTTGTTTATTCGTCAATGGTGACAGATCGAAACAGCTGGTATTGTGTCATTTCTGTCATAGCTCATATTTCTAGTAGCAATCGATCAGTGTTCCCGTATATATCCGTCCCTGTGACCGTGACTCGAAAATCGAGTTTCCCAAAGTTTTCTCGCGCTCCTGTGTTTGCCCATGTTTTGAAAGTACTATTTCAAACTCACTCAGATAAATTAGCTATTTTTTATCGTTGAGCTTTAGCCTTTTGACACACACAATTCATTTTAGATGAAAAGTCCCTCATTCGTTTACACACCGCTATATTGTAAAACATAGCTCGTGGGGAATCATGAGACACTTTTAGTGGGGAATTGTGAGACACTCAATATCAGTGTTTCGCGATACGTTAAACTGTATTTTGTTTGGTGTTCTTGACTTCTTCCCGTTTTACAGCCACCATGCCGCGTTATTACGCAAAAAAGGAGGTAAAATTGATTATGCTGCTGTTTTGGAGGGAATCAAGCAGATCTTGGTCCATAATAATTCTATTCTAATTCATTACTGTTTTTGGTCCATTAAAAACAATGTACGCGAAGCAGCATGATGATTGGAAGCGAGCCAACATGAATGTTATTTTCGACCTGCATCATGTGCCACTGATCCTCGAAAAATGTCTTGATGTTGCCGTAACGCCGAAGAACATAAAGGCGGGTTTCAAGGCATCTGGTATTTTTCCATTTGATTCAAATGCTTTCACCGATGTAGACTTTGTTGCGTCTCAACTCAGCAGCGAAAATCAATCCGCTGACGATGACAATGAGGAAGGAGACGACAAACGCCGCATCATTATAACAGCTGCTGATATCTCTGTTGCGAATGAATGAGCCATTTCTTCCGCTGACGGGTTGGTACGAGTTGGTCCGCTGAATATGGGGAAGCAAACCAAAAAGTCCAATCGTGGTCGATGACCACTGCTGAGTTAAGCTGAGTTAAAGAAGGACAAGGCTCAGAAGCAAGGAACACCACCGAAAAAGAGACGCACTTCACGGCTCACAAAACCAAAGCTACAAGTTCCATCTGATGAAGATAAAGATGTAGACTTCTGCATCATTTGCTACGAAGATATGCCGGCCAAATTGACTAAAAACAACTAAATAGAATGCATTTAATGCAGCCGAGACGTTCATGCGAAATGCGTTACTGTATCCAGCAAAGTTTTTAAATGCAAAAACTGTAAAAGTGACAAATATTTTAAAATTATTTTTCAATATTCATTCTATAACCATTTTTTAGCCCTAATAAAGTTTTTGGCTTAAAAGTGTCGAGTTTTAATTCTATTTACGCGGTGTCTCACAATTCCCCACCATTTTCCAAAATCCCGAAAAGACACTTTTTTTTTAAAGTCATGGGAATCTCCAAAAAAAAATTATTTTATGAATTGGTAAAAGCCAGAAATTATGTTTTTACATGTAGTAAACGTCAAGGTTTTCAGAATTTGAAAATTCTTTTTTTTCGATAGAGATATTGTGCAAAAATGAAGTGTGTCTCACAATTCCCCACTTTCCCCTACCCAGATACCCAGATACCCAGATAGGATACTAATTCACAGCCTAAACCACAAGCGTCATTGACTTGAAATTTTTACGACGTATTGGCCCTAACGTGAAACCTCCAGAAAAAATGCGATTTCGAACCTCAGTGTCATAGGTTCGATTCCAGAGGGCCCCAAAGTCCCGATTTTTCCCGTTTAAACGCATTGCTTTGATTTTCGGGAATTTTTAAAAAATACTTTCGGATAGGTAGAGAATCGAAACTCAAGGAGCCTATATATATGATCAGGATCTATCGAAAACATAAATGAGTTTTACGGAAAATATCCTGGGTTCGATGCTAGGTCGAGGCAAAAATCGGCCGTTTAAAATGCATGGGGATAGTTTTTCATTAATTTTTTTGATGCACTTATCGGTATGTAAGGAACTTTTCGCTCACCTAGAAGATATATATTAAAAATTTGTTTAAGAAAAAAAAATTTATGAGCCAGTTATATTCCTGGGTTCGATGCCAGAGCACATTAACATTTCTCTCATAAGGAATATAAGGGAAAAGTAAGTCGTCGTTTGAGGCAGTTGCAGCCAATATTTCTGCTTGAATTTTCGCATATGGTTAAAGAATGTGATCTTCTTTAGTGCTACATAGAAAGTATTACCAGAAAGACCCGGGTTCGATGCCGGGTGGCAAATATGTCTCCCGTTTAAAATACATTGGGTTAGTATTTCATTATTTTTTGATGCACTTATCAAAATGATAGGAAGTTCGTGCTCGGCTGGAAGATGTACAAAAAGAATTGGTTTTAGAAAAAAATTTTCATAAGCCCGTACAATTCCTTGGTTCGATGCCAGAGCACATTAAATTTTCTCTCATAAGGAATACATGGGAAAAGTAGGACGTCGTTTAAGGCAGTTGCACCCAATATTTCTGCTTGAAATTTCACACATAGTTAGAGGTGTTGATCTTCTGTTGTGCTGCATATAAAATATTAACAGTAAGACCCGGGTTCGAGGCCAGGCGGTAAATATATCCCCCATTTAAAATACATTGTAGAGGTTTCATTATTTATTTTGATGCACTTATCGAAATGATAGGAGGTTCATGCTAAGATAGAAGATGTTTATTAAGACTTGGTTTAAGAAAGAAAAATAGATAAGACCATGCTGTTCCTGGGTTCGTTGCCCGAGCACATTACAATTTCTCACATAAGGTATGTATATGAAAAGTAGGACGTCATTTGAAGCAGTTGCAGTCAATATTTCTGCTTGAATTTTCACACATAGTTAGAGATGGTGATCTTCTGTAGTACTGCATAGTAAGTTCACCAGGAAGGCTTGGGTTCGATGCCAGACGATTAAATTGCAGTGAATTTTAAGAATATTTTCAATGCTTTTTTTTTCTTTTGAGAACTGTCCCGATATGATGCCGATATGAAGGTGGTGTTGAAATGAATTTGGTGGTGTTGATCTGCTTGCAGTATGCAAGCTACATTTTACTCGTATATATATAAAAATGCCTGTATGTGTGTATGTATATTCCACGTAATCTCAAAAACCAGACGTTGCACGATGTTCTAACTTTAAACATCATTAAATGTCTTCCCGGGGATGATCAAGTGGTACTTTAAATTGGCCTAAAGTCCACGGTTCGAGCCCAGACGACTGAAACAGTTTTTTCATAAGATATACATGCAAAGATAATCTTTTTCGTTGCAGGCTTCAATTCTATTGAAAAACTAGAATTTCGATAAAATATACGAAGATTTTGTCTAAATTACCATGTGTAAACAAACCCATTCCCTTGACGATATAAATTTTTAAAAATTCGAATTTTGTTGACGAGTCTGTAGCAACCAAGTTTTATTTACATCAACTTAATTTTTTACCGTCTTTTTCGTAAAATGAAATGAGTTTTATGCAGTGGTTTAATGTAAATGGATTTCTATCGATCAATTCAACTATTGCGTATAAATATCCTGTTAAGTTGAGGATGTTCAGAATATATTCTTCTGAATTAAGTATTAAATCTAATCTATTTGCTTTGATGTATATTTAGCAAATTACGGAAATGGAGTTTGCGAAGAAAGAAAAGAATTCCCAGATTCGTAGTTTGTAATCCTTGAAGAGTTGAACGGCAAGTTGTTAAGTTGTAGCAGACCTCCAGCATCCTATGATAGATCAAAAAGGTAAAGCAATTTTAATTTTGTTAAACGCAGGATGCAAAAATTGATTTATTCCTTGTTTTTAAGTGCTTCCACTCCATATTCATTTACTATCCTTCTGTTATTGGTGTTTAATTTTTGTTTCTATTTCGACATTGCGATTACTTTTGTGGTTCGTGTTTATGTTACACATTTTAAGATTGAGGTACCAGTCAGTTCCAAAATACATTTACTTTCCGTGTAGAATATTCATCGTTGGCTATTTGAGTGAAATGTAATTAATTTCTGTCATTTACGCTTTATGCTTGATTCATTTAGCCCCTTTGTACTTGTATGAAAATGTAACTTTAAACGATGAACTATAAGAAGACATGGCGGATCAATGGCCAGTTAAAATAAATTTTGAAAATAAGAGTTGAAGATTTTATGATGAAGAAAAAATTAAATGGCATTTTAAAATTTGTTGTGACAAACCTCTGAAGAAACGCACGTTCAAAGGTACGGACATTTTTCCATTGATTTTTTCAATTTTCTTTAAGCGTCTGTGAAAACCGTGTGTGAGTTTTGTTTTTGGTAACGTGATTGTTAACTGAATATTCAGTGAAATAAAACGATTTTGAAATTCGTACGTTGATAGAATTTGCATTCTCGCTGTCAATTCCACTGATTTAAAATAATAACGTGGTAAGTTGTGGACATCTCTCATATTATTTTTGAGTTTTGACGGAAATTACGGACGTCCTTATTTCTTATGTTTAATCGGTCTTTGTTTTCTTTTAAGTTTTGAGCGACGAGTGGTCAGGAGCGAATAAGTAACATTTCAAAGCCTAAAAAGATAAAGCGATTTCAGTTATCTGTAGACCGCAAAAAATCTAAGATATTGTAATAGAATGGGTAATTCCTTACTTCAATCCAAATCCAAACTACTGCCCGTGGGCCGCATCTGCTGTTTGATAGTTAATAAAGCTGAAAAGTTTGGAGACCCCTGGAGACGTTTAAAAAACTTATGTAACATTAATGGCCGGTATTTTAATGTATATTTTGTTTTGTTTATAACTTTAATCTTCGTATAAATGGCTTTGCCTTTTCATCATATTGTTTATCAGTTTAAATATTATGAAATTGCATGATTTTATGTATTGTTAATTGTTTAAAGTAAAAATTCTGTTTTTTTTTTCGGAACTGTATAGAAATATCTAATGCTGCGTAAATAATGCACTTATCATATAATGAATTTCGTCTTACGAGCATAGCTCCAAAGACTGATTTCGGTAAAGATGTCGCTCTATTATCATGGCTTTTATCGTTCCATTCTGATATGGCGTTGTGTCTTGCACTTAATCATTCCCAAGATCTACGACTAATTTCCTGGGCATTAATTAACATACCTCTACAATTTATACGAGTCACGAATTCTCACTAACAACCTCATGTTATAAGTATAGCCAAGATAAAACAATGAAACATACCTTCTGGTTCCATGATACACCATTTCTTATTTAATGTCTATAGTTTTTTCTTCACGTAAGAAATACAACAATGACGTATTTGTCCATTCTCGGAATCACACTTATTCAGTTACTGAAGATATCCTCTCAATGATGACCAGTCGAAAGTTTGTGGTTTCAGTCGGCGTAGAAAGAAGAAAAATGCTCCTTTAGGAGATAAGTCAGAGGGGAAGAAGCTATTATGTATGCCTCTTTTCATACGTAGATACATTTTGATACATTGTTACCGAAAAGCTCATTCAGCTACTAGAACCTTCCTTTAGAAGATATACGCCAAGAGAGAAGAAGCTATATGTAAGCCTCACTTTAATATGTAGATACATTTTGACACATTGTCACGGAAAAGATCATCAACCTGCGTTAAATTGCATATTGAGTTAGAGTGGATTTTTGCACTTAATTGTAACTTACATTTCTTGATATATTGGTTTGGAAAGTCTGGTATTCGCTATTTACCAACATTTATGAAGAATTTGTTACGATCAAGGTTATTACACTGATATTTATGAAATTAAATATCCCCGTTGAGAATCAACGGGTACTTCTGCTAGTCTATTATATAAAACAGAGTGTGGGTGTGTGTGTATGTTCGCTAAAATCTCGAGAACCAAGAGTCGCACAACTTTGAAATTTTCTACATTATTAAAAGTCGACCCCGCACAGAGTATAGGCTACTTTTTATTTCCATAAGGTCCACGGTTCGAACCCAGACGGGTCAAAACGTTTCCATAAGAAATACACGTAGAGGTCAGTTTTCTGTAGCAGGATTAATTTCATTTTAAAAATTAAATTAGAAATAATGGTCCTAGAAAGTCGAATCTAGCACCAAAATAAGGAGAATAGAATAAAAATCCTTTTATGGTCGTGGAATATCGTTTTCGATTCGAAATTGTGCACAATTAGATAAGTACGTCAACATTTTATCGAAATTTTGAGGTCGTAAGCAACCCATCCCCCTGACGATCAAGGCGATTGTTGATTTCGAGCTCATGCGTAATTCCATAAGAAGACATGGAAAATGAATGCCCAGATACAATTAATGCTGTAAGATATCTATTAAATATAATATCCTCTCCGGATTCATTCATATCTATCTATTATATATATAGACGTTTCTCCGGATATACCACATATAGGGGATCGAAATTCTACCCATGTTCCCCAAGTACAACTGACTTGAAATATTTGTGACGTGGTGATCATAACGTGTACCCTCAAGAAAAAGGGCGACTTTGAACCTCAGTGTCATGGGTTCGATTCCAGAAGGCCCCAAAGTCATGATTTTCTCCATAAAGATACATGGCGGGGATTTTCGAAATTTTTTGAGGCACTTTCTGGCTAAGTACAGAGTTGAAATTCGAGGTATCGCTGGAGGCCGTGCGTGTCCGACAAAAACCATTAAGACATCATCGAAGATTATCCTTGGTTCGACACCAGGTCATGGCAAATATTCTCCCGTTTAATTTACATCGCGATTTTTAAGATTTATTTTGAATCACTTCCCGATAAGATAGAAACTTGAAACTCGGCAAGTGGATAGAGACTGTAAATATATTTTATATACGTTGTAACAATCAATTGTGATTTCCCCGTTGAGAATCAACGAGCACTTCTGCTAGCGTTGAATATAATCGTAAAATTACCTGAATATGCGGTTTTTCTTAGCTGATAGGAAAATATGTCAGAGCATCACACCTTTTCTTACGGATATGGAGTGAATGATGCACATTTAAGGAAACTTACGTATTACTTTGGATATTAATTTACCAGTAATTTCCAACCACAACTCACTGAAGTTCTTCGCAGTGAGCCAAACAGAGCAATGCTTTAAAGTGCAGAATAGTGGTAGAGATGTAATCAACGGTAATAAGGATGGGATCAGGCATTTAATGTAGTAAATGTGTTTGGACGACATGTTTCTCCAAGTTCATAATCTGATGTTGTTCATGTTGTTCATCAAGCGCATTAAACGCCAGAACTAAACTTCCAATTGCTCGCAGGAGCCGCGGGAAAATAGAGCGCGGGAAAACTAGAAGGCGGGAAAACTAGAGGCGGGAAAACAAGAGGCGGGAAAACTAGAAGGCGGGAAAACTAGAGGCGGGAAAACTAGAAGGCGGGAAAACTTGAGGCGGGAAAACTAGAAGGCGGGAAAACTAGAGGCGGGAAAACTAGAAGGCGGGAAAACTAGAAGGCGGGAAAAATAGAGGCGGGAAAACAAGAGGCGGGAAAACTAGAAGGCGGGAAAACTAGAAGGCGGGAGAACTAGAAGGCGGGAAAACTAGAGGCGGGAAAACTAGAGGCGGGAAATCTAGAAGGCGGGAAAAAAAGAAGGCGGGAAATCTAGAGGCGGGAAAACTAGAAGGCGGGAAAACTAGAGGCGGGAAAAATAGAGAGCGGGAAAAGAGAGCGCGGGAAAATTAGAGTTCCGTTCTACTGGATGTCCTTATGCATTTCTTATGAAGATAACAGAAACAAATTTTAATTACTTCCCGGCATGATATCGACTTCAAACTTTGCATCAAATAAAATCAAGTCTTAATAAGTAATTCGGTCTATTCACAACTAACAATAAGTCCTGGGTTCAGGGGTCTCTAAAATTAATAATTGTTACGATGTTTAAGAATTTTTTGAACCTCTTCCCTACAATATAAAAACTGAAAACTTGTCATATAAATAAATATCATAGATACATTTCAAATACGTGTTTTAAGATTCCTTGATCGTCATTGGTTCGATCCCAGAAAGCCATTTACATTGCCCTATGCATTTCAGACGGGGATAATGGAGTCTTATTTCAGGACCTTCCCGGTATGATATGGACTTCGAACTTAGCATTTACGAAGATCAGGTCCTATCAAGTTATAATAGCCAATTTGCATCCGCTAATAAGTCCTGGGTTCGACACCAGGCGTCTACAAAATTAGAAATTGCTAAGATTTAAAAAAATATTTTAATCTCTTCCCAATGACATTGAAACTCAAAACGTGCAATGTGAATGAAGATTATAAATACATTTCATATTCTTACAATATGCAAGCAACTTTCACTCGTATATAGATACCCAGATAGGATACTAATTCACAGGCTAAACCACAAACGTCAATGATATGAAATTTTCACAGCGTATTATATGTGAAAATTCAAGCAGACATATTGGCTGCAACTGCCTAAAACGACGTTCTGCTTTTCACATGTATTCCTTATGTGAGAAATATTAATGTGCTCTGGCATCGAGACCAGGAAGTCTATGTTTTTATTAAAATTGTTTTCTTAAACCGTGACTTAATATACATCTTCCAGGTAAGAGAGAACTTCCTATCGTTTCAATAAATGCACCAAAAAATATTAAAAATTACCCCATGTATTTTTAATTGGAGATGTTTGCATCGTCCTCGCATCGAACCCAGGACATTTTCTATAAAAGCAATTTATGGTTTCGATAGATAATGTCCATATCTGTGAGCTCCTTGAATTTTGATTCTCTACCTATCCGGGAGGCATTTTTTAGAAATTTTCGAACATCATTTAAATGGAAAAAATCGGGATATTGTAACCTTCTGGCATCGAACCCATGACACTGAAGTTCAAAGTCACCTTTTTTCTGGGGGTTTCACGTTAGGGCCTATTAGAATATCTTTCTGTTATTTGAGTTTAATTATCGTTTCCGAGAACCATTTTTCCCTTTCAGAAAATTTGATCCTCGAATATATTTTATAATCTTAAAATCATTTTTGTCATCATCGAAGAAAGTATTAATTTAAAGAATATGAGATTAAATCTTTAGGTGACATTGTAGACATAATTATAATTTTATTTGCTTTGTTAATTGGTTTGCAAAATATTATAGCCCGGAATCAGCCATCCACCTAAAATTATGAGGCAAGTGTTACGATCAAGACTGTACCAAGATTAATTATTAATTGGGATTTCCCCGTTGAGAATCAACGGGCACTTCTGCTAGTTTAATATAAAAAGGAAGCAAGTGGGTAGCCTGATCACTAGTTTAGCTAAAATAGTTTATAATTTTAGGGTACAATCAGGATTTCCTGTGAAACTCTTCCGATAATCTTCCTTTATGCACGTGTAATTTTCCAGAGTGAATTGATTGAAAGTAAATTAGGTCAACGTTCAACGTTGCATTTTCTTGTCGCACTCAGCAGTTAATTTATTTGAGAAGAATGAATCCTCTGTTAATCGATTTGATACGTTCCTAAAAGCATTTCGTCATCCACAATGCATGTTTTGTCGTAAAAATCAATTTATCGCCACCGAATCTGTTCCTGGAAAAATATTATTGTTTATTTAAACTTTTAAAATACCAATGTATGCGGTATTTATTTCACATTTCATATAGCTATCCATATTTTAGCCTATGCTCCACTCCCTTTAAAAATGATAAATTAAACCGTACCATTCCTTTATTCTACTCTTGAAGACACTGTATGTCGAAGCATAAGTAAATATCGTGTGATAAATTTCTAAGTGGATTTATAGAGAATTTTTATTTCCACAAATTAGGTCAGCGTTTTACCATTATTGTTCAAACCTTACCGACTACCTTTGTGGACAACTTGCGTGTTCATTAATCGATGCATCCTTCGTCACCCGAGATGGTTTTTGTTCGAAAATCTTGTTGTTGTACAGATTTATTCGTCATCAGAGGGGTTTGTCAACCTAGCTATGATTTATGTTATAATAAATCACACCGTACACTATATAACCATGGGTAGCGTTTCCATAGATACTTTTATTGGGCAAATTAGGTGTCGGTGGTGATAGTTAAGGACTTAATTCTACCCCCTCAGTAGCATAGAGTGAAAGAACATAAATCAAATCCTGAATTGATGATATTCCTTGATTCCTTCCCAGCATAATTTGGATTTAATCGACAAAGGGCCCACGGTTCACGGAGAACAGGTATTTCAACTCTGATTTAGAGCGATTTCCACTTTCACGACCAATCGCCATTGTCCCGGCCCCAAACGCCTGTCTGCGGAGGTTTACGCTGGATACATTTTTCATAACCAAATCTACGAAACGGGCGTTATTTTGTGGAAATTCAAAATATAAAGATGATGTTTACTTTTTCACAAATTTATTTCAGAGCAACCGGTTTCGGCTATATCACCATCTTCAGGTTTATAGAACACTAAACATTCAAGAGCAGAAATAGGAAGACATGAGTATACAAAGTAACACAACCAATCATATATGGAAGGAACTACCTGGTTTGATCACTAGTTTAGTTATAGCTGTTTATGCTAGAGACGATCAGGAATTCCAGGGAAACCATTTCATTAATCTTCCTTTATACTGCTGTTTACATATATTCTCCTACTCCTTTCTGATTGGATGTGTTACTTTCTATACTCACGTATTTTCATTTCTGTGTTTGGATGTTAACTGTTCTATGAGCTCGTAAATGGCGATGTAGCTGATTGTTCTGAAATAAATTTGTGGAGAGGTATACATCATCTATATATTTTTCATAATCGTCATCTCCTCCGTTGCATCTCTATTTCTCCCGTTTTTGCAACCCCTTCGCCCGTACTGCCGGAATTAACTTTGAAAGCTTCCTCCGCGAAAGGACCGATGACTTTTACTCCTTTTGCGTCCCGAGGTTTGACCCTAATTTCCGGACGGAGCTCGACGTGTTTTATAAATCAGTCGGAATTTCGTATCGCGACAGGATCGATGGGAATAAAAAGTCTTCCACGGAAGGGCACTGGGTTTACGTCCGCTCCGCATGATGTCCTTTGTGTCGTGCGGACACGAGTGTCCTATCGACAGCCCTGCTTCTATAGGAATCTCTCGTCCAGGAGAATTTTACGGAACGTGTTTTTGATCTGGTTTGTTCCTCGCGAGAAACTGAGGATGAGAGATATTTTCGGGCATCCATGGCTGCAGTTTGGATTTTCGCAGATTTGGTCTGGCTGGCGAGGGAAAGGTTTTCTGCTTATTTCTGTTTCTTGAATCTATCTATTTACGAAGAGAAATGTGGTACATAGACTAGCCTTGTTTCGTTGATTGTAATCTCTCTATGTTTGGTAGGAACATACATGAAGCTGGAAGATGAAAGTTTTTTTTATTATAAAGGCTCATGAAGAAAAGGAAAGATATGCCGAATAGCCTTAAAAAGAGATTTGAAAAAGATTTCTTAAAACTCAGTCTTTTATGTTTTTAGATTAATTGTTTTGAAATTCGTTAAGTAAGGCGAACGTAGAGAAAATAAGTTACTCAAATGTTGAGAAGCGAGATTTTACAAAAGAAATTGATTGAGGGTACAATACAACGGCAAAAGACGAAGATAAGTTGTAAGGGTATATTAAGAGGTAATGGAAAGGACATTATGCAGGGAAGATTAAAAAACACGCTCTCGCTATTCACTGGAAGACTCGTGTGATATTTACACCTTCCAGCTATGATATACGAAAGTAAAATGAGAACGTGCGTTCTATTTACATTTCATGTTGAAGTACAAATTATAACAGTTAAGCATCTGAGTGATAGCACCATCGCCGTTTTTTTGAGATTTTCTGTTGCTAGGCTTATGTTTACGCTTATGAAAAAGAATGAAAAGCTGCAAAGTGAAATAGAAGATCTTTACTAAAAATACTAGTGTATTACCGTATCATTTATTTTGCAATCTGTTGTTATTTTAATAACCATTAATGTTTGTAAAATTTTAAAATATATAGTGGAGAAAATCTCATCCTTATTTTAAGTTTAAAACGTAAAATTCTAAATTTTATGTAAAGATTTCCTACCCTGCATAACAGTATCAACAGAGATCAAGTAAAGAGCGAACATAAGGAAGCAAAGTCGGAAACTAAACGAACTATGCGAGATGTCCTCCGTCAATATAAAAAGAAGATTTTATGCGAACACTTGGAAGAGGACCCAAAAGCGTTTTGGTTGTACGTTAGTGAGGTCCAAGGTAAAGAGCAAACTGTTGGTTCATTAAAGGATACTTGCGGTAATATAGTAAACGATGCTAAAGGCAAAGCTAATATCTTGAATGTTTTTTTTCGAAGCGTTTTCACGTCTGACGATACATCAAATACTCTCCCGAATGTTGAGAAACCTGAATCAATGTCGAAAATCACCTTCAGAGAAGACGGCATCATTAAACTATTGCAACAGATTAAACCGAATAAAGCTCCGGGTCCTGAAGACATACCGGCTCGAGTGTTCAAGGAAGTTGCGGAGAGCGTAGTATGAGCGAAGGAAAGGTCCCGAAGGATTGGAAAATTGCGAATGTCACGCCAATATTTAAAAGCGGCTCTAAGGATGATCAAGCTAATTACAGGCCTATATCTTTAACATCACTGAGTGGTAAAATTATGGAACATATAATAGCTAGCTCTTTAATGGGTTTTCTTGAAACGTCCAATTTCATAATTAGGAATCAACACGGTTTTCGTAAGACTCGTTCTTGTGAGTCTCAGCTGGCTTTATTAGTACACGATGTTCTAAACTCTGCTGAAAAAATAAGCAAGTCGATGCGATATTTCTAGATTTTCGGAAGGCTTTCGATAAGGTACCTCATCATAAATTGCTGTACAAATTAGAAGTTGGGGGTATCAATGCAGAAGTTATTAACTGGATAAAAGACTTTCTCACCGATAGAGAGCAACGAGTAGTAATCGATGGTATTAGTTCCAACTTGGTTAAGGTGACCTCGGGCGTCCCTCAGGGCAGTGTAATTGGACCATTGTTATTTTTAGTATACATCAACGACCTCAGCAACCACATTGAAAGCAATGTTAGGATATTCGCGGACGACACAGTCATTTACAGGGAAATAGTTAGTTCAGAGGATAGATTAACCCTTTCGAACGACTTAGATAGAATTATGAACTGGTGCGATGATTGGCAATTAGAGCTTAATGTAGAAAAGTGCTCGGTAGTTAACTTCTTCGAAAGTAAATCTATAATAAATGATTATTCTTATAGCCTCCGAGGAGTAAACCTAACGACAGTAGAATCGGTAAAGTATCTTGGAGTAACTCTCACGAATAATCTATCATGGAGTGCCCACATCCGAAATATATGTGGAAAAGCACTTATGAAACTCGGCTTCATCAAAAGAATAGTCGGTAGGAGCGAAGAAAAAGTTCGCGAGCGATGTTACTTAGCGTTAGTTAGGCCTCACCTTGAGTATGCATGTATTGTATGGGACTCCGCTGAGAAATGTCATATTCGGGATTTAGAAAAAGTACAACGAAAGGCGATGCGATTTGTAAAGAATTGCTACGATAAAACAGCGAGTGTCACTCAGATGCTGCAGGAAGCGGGATGGGAATCATTAGAAGATAGAAGACAAATTCAAAGAATATATTTATTAAATAAGTTCAGAGAAATTATGTTTTCAGATGATGTAACCGATATAATGCGACCCCCCTGTTATATGGGCCGTGCTAATACTGCCCGAAAGATTAGGGAAATAGACGCTAGAACGAATCGTTTCAAAAATTCATTTTTTCCGCGAAGTATACGCGAAAGCAACCGTTTAGGAAAATAGAGTCAAGGTGCTTGCACCCCCTGCCACACGCCGAAAGGCTGCTTGCAGGGTTCTTACATAGACATAGACATAGACATACCTTACTGCTACGTATAAAAATGTTTTCCGCATTCATATTTCTCTCACTCGAGAGCTTGGGAGTTTCCTGAAATTATTATCCGATTTATCAATCTACCTAAATTTTACTTTGTTCTAAAGATGATATTTATCTGATTGGTACGTTTACCAATGTTTTTGCTATTATTCTTGTTTTGATTTAAGAGTTCGAAAACCTTAATTCTAATTTTAAAATAACTGTAGGCATCCTATAATTTGGCATAGTAACGGTTTTAAACATCTTGTGTGCCTCTACTCTTGAATGCATCAAACCAAATCCTCATCGTCCGTTGCTACACAGTAACAGCTCAATAGGATAGCAGTTTGAATCAACAGTATGCATCGAAACCGTTTGAAGTCTAATTAATCTACAATGATTACGTAGTTTCAAACGCACAGCTCGGCTTTGAAATCAGGACTTCATCAGGAGATAGAGGCACTTTAAGTTCCGACTGCTCCTTTTGCTTCATTGGATGTTGCGGACCAATTTAGCGCTCTATCATTTCCTCTATTCCTGATTTACTACGTGTTCTAGTTCCGTATCTCTCAGTATAGCCATGAAACATCTACGGACAATTTAAGAATCTTACTACGCAGATGATATTCACAAGACATTTAAAACCTTGAAGTAGAACCAATTCTACATACACGTCGAAGTACAATTGTGACTATACGCTACTGCATCTGTGTATTTATTTGCTGCCATGCCTAGGAGATTAAATGGAAAATCAGGTTTTTTTAATTAGGCAAGGTATTTAATAGATAATTGACCGGGTTACCCCCATATGGAAGCCGTAACAAATGACAAACATTTTGCATTTTAATTAATTTTTACAGCTGAATTTTGCTGTGATTCCAGGTTCCTTTCACATCCCATTTTACATTTATATCCATTTTTACTGACAAAATAAATACCATTTCCTAACATTACAGTAGTTTGATTCATGTAACTAAGAATTAAATGTAACGAAATTCAAAGTTAAAAAATGTCAGTTAAAGGTTTTTTAGCCTTATTATGAAGCATAGAGAAAATTACAAATTTACTTATAATTATATTTAATATTATATTATATTTAATATATACTTTTCGTTACCCATCACTTTTCCGTGACCAACCGATAGTGAAATACTGGTTTTTGTAATTGCACCATTTGTTTTGCACTCAAACTAATGATATTTCTGTAATTTAATTCGTTTAATTTTAAAAATTGTACATTAAATATCCACAATTCTCAATTTGAATTTACATCAAAAATATATTTATCATTAAGGGGAATCATCCTATACTTCCATGTTTGCTCACAACCGTTATGAAATAGTAGTAGCTAATAGTAGCTAGTAGTAGTAATAAGTAGCTCATAAAGTAGTAAATTATGTATATAAAAATAATATACCCAATTGGTTTCCTTATTAACTAGTGCACGCAAAATGATAATCGTTATGAATGTGGTAGTCGGAGCACGTTTCAGAAACGGTCCTAGATAATAAAAGCCGGTCTGGAAAAAAGTCTGCCGAAGGCTCTTCTCTGCAAATCCCCCCATCACGTTCGATTAGTTGGCCTTTTACTTCTTCGCCTTTTCTTAATTAGAACACCACAATAGTTCACCATTTATAATTCATTAAGGGCGGCTCAACGCCGTCAATGGGCCTAATCCCTTATAAATTGGTCTCGCAGGCATACGTAATTAAAACCCAATCCTTTCTCAATACACGCGCCTCTTCATTCTTTCCGCTTTCACGGACTCTTTGTTCCGCCGCCCGCCAATTCCCCATCAGCCCCTTCCGTTATATAATCGGGATCAGTATTAAGTCAGGCTCTGGGTGTGTGTACACAGAGTTTGAGGCTCCAAAGAGAAGCACTTCCTTGGGGAATTAGTGACCCGAGAAATCGGGAGATGAAGGAGGGAGGGCAAGGGAGTAGGGGAAGGGGATGGGAAATATGTTTTGGGGAAGGGAAGGAGGCTGCTTGCTCTTTTTCTCCCTTTGCGATAGAATGTTAATTTGGCAAAGAAAGAATAGGGGAGTTAAGGAAGTTAAGGAGAGAATCTTTTCAAGGCAGAGGTGCGTGATGATCTTGAGGAATCTCTTTTATGGAAACGCCCCAGAGATATTTTTTGGCTTTTTTTATCAAGACGTCTCTTAAACACAGACGGGCTCGTGTTTATTAAAGGCAGCGATGGTCCTTTTTACTGCAAGATTTCCTTACTTATATTTTCACTCAGAATTACTCAAAGGATTTCTCTTTGACGGCTTAATTCTTGAGGATCCGGACGCTATACGGAGAGTGCAATGTGGAAAATTATAAAAGGCTTGAAAGTATGCTTTTCATCAGAGTGACTAGTTTTCATTAAAATTCCTTGCGCTCATCCTTGAGACCATATTTAATTGGGTCATAAGTATAAAGGTTATCATCGTAAATTGTGCTTTTGATTTTTTTTGTGTGATATATTAATTGAATTTGGGAAATTATGAGGGCAGCCATTTATTTAGCTCGAGAACCACTACCTATTTGCTTATTAATTGTGTTTTACGATTACATTCCTCACTATGATCACTAAACACATCTTAAATGTATATATCAATGTATGTATCTAAACGTATCTTACATGTAACTAGCATTACAATTTAGAGATAAGGTAGTGTTTTTTAATACATGGAAAGAAATCTAATAACCCAGTTTTAACTAACATAACTACTATGCTTGGAAAGTAGTCTATTAACCTGGTGTTAAGGAACGTATACTTTAATTGAGAAAAATATTATAAACTACTTCTTTGCAATAAAACGGTTCAAATTAGTATGAAAGTAAATGAGCCATAGTCAAGTTAAAATAGTCTTTCTAATGGTTAAATAAGTCAATATTTAAATTTCTATGAATTGTGGTCAAATTAGACTCAAATGGATGAATGTTATTTTGTATTTTTTTAGGAATATAAGCTACTGTGATATCTATTCATTGATGTTTGCCAGAATTTTGGTACGTCCATATTATGAAACCGTAAGAGGACATTATGAATGTAACGTATGTTCATAAAACATACTTGAAGGTATCCTATAGAATTTGCGTTCCAAAATCACACCCCATATGAATAAGTATTCCACTTATCATAGACTTAAGCTAAATATGTCGACTGGATGACGGCATTGGTTGAATTAACTCTTACGGTGAAGGTTGCTCAGTGTTTTCTTCTTTAAGAAGTGTGTTCATTCCTTCTAGGAACTCCTGAATATATTGATTGTACTTATTTTCTACATGTGTATGTAACATACTTACACGTCTAGATAAAGTTCTACAGACGATATTCTCATTCTTAACCTTTAGTGGCGATAACATCATTACTATTGCATCATGCCTCCATCGAGAAAAGTATTGCAGTTGCAAAACGAGTACAAATATATGCAGTTTTTAACAGCTGCGACTAACAAAAATATCCTATTGAATACCTTTTTTCATTTTACATGCCTTTGATAAATGTAGGTGGAATCTATACGGCAGTAATATATGGAAGAAGTGAAGATGCTTTTTTCCAAGGAAACGATAAAAAATGTTGGTGCGATGAATAGATTTGACTTCTCAGTAGAAAATTATTTCAGGCAATTTGCCGGAAAAGCAATAGGAAAAGCGACGTTTCCATTTAAACATCTTCTGGAATGTTTGTCTCACCAACAACCCTGTATACAGGTCACACAAGATTTATTCTAGACAAAAATAATTATAAAAGTACAATTCTTCTTAACTTAAGCTTTCATTCCCTTTACATTTTGAAGAGAAACAAACATACTACTTAACTTAATAAATCGAAGCAAAATTAGAAAGTGTGGTGTTATTGAATTTTCGTAATTGTTGAAAGGTAGTTAATTCTTGTAGTAAGCATGATTTGTAGTCATCCTGTTATATATATCAGCATACCTTACTCGATATGAAATATTTGTTACAGCATGTCTCTATATCCAGAATACTGTTTCGTCTCTTAATTGTGTCCTCTTCATATAAGCGGATTTTGGAATTCTGTTCTTTCTCGTACGGTTTCAATTTATTTGCTGGAGGCGTATTAATATATGTATCGAGACGATACCTAAAGCACACGATAGGGCGAACTCCTCCTTTAATTAAATACATTAAATTCATACCAAATTCTTGGATGCCACCGCAAGAGATCCTTCATAAGCCTTCTTTTCATTACGGGAGGAGGGGGGTCAACGTCTTCCCTTTGACCAAGGAATGGTGCCTTTAATATATACTCATCTTTCGTCCTCGCCCGGAGGAACTTCTTATGAAGTCCGCGAGGAGTTGGTAATAGAGGGAGGGGATATAAAAGGAGAAACAGAAGAGAAAGGAGATAGAAATAGGGTCTTAGGGAAATGATTCCGGAGGTTGCCGAGAGGGGATTTGGGGGAAGTTGGAACATTTGAGGGTTGCGGGATAAGGGGAAAGAATTAGGATAAGAAGTTGAGGGAGGGTGGGTAGGATAAGAGGATTTGCAGAAGGGGTGGGAATATTAGCGAAGGGAGGAAGAAGATGCTCTGGGAAGAGTTTTCTCGGACCAGATTATTCGGTTGTAATAGTTTGGAGATGTGAGGGAGTTAGTCTAGCGGCTAAGGATTGGAGGTTTATTACCCAAGGGTCTTTTACTGGATCGCAGAGGATAGTTGTCGTAACGAGTAATTCCATCGGTATGAATTAGTGAGGATGATAGAGGGCCTACCCGTGTATTAACGTGATTGTTTGTACATCACTGTTGGTATTTAGTATCCAAGGTATTTATCTCAACAATCATATAGTCCGGCTTTATTTTCGGAGGAAAGAAGCCTTATTTGGGTCGTTCTGCCTACTATTCATTTTTTGCACGTAAGTTAAACGGTAATAAACGTTGAATTTACCCAATCAAGAATGATCTTACACAGCATAATAAATGATCAAAATTTTATAATTTTCCAAACAAACAATAGATAATCTTTGCTTTGAATTCAGTATAAACCATCGTAATACGATGGTTTATACTGAATTCCACCAAGTGAGGATTGAACATATTAATTATACAATGAAGTACTGTTTAAAAGTTTATTTTCTATATTAAATCTGTTTTACTCTACTTTTTGAGCATGTTAATTGTATTCCGTGATTACACAATTTCTTAATGCAAAGGAATTATCATTTTTCTTTTAATTTTTTTATAATAAAACATAATTTCGCAGATACGAGTATCGACATACCAAGGGAAGAAAATAATTGAATTGCCTATTTTACTTTATTGATTGTCTGCATAAAGTGTTAAATAAGTATAATATTTAAAACTTTTTTTGTAGTTAACTGTGTGTATTAAGATGAGTGAAAAGAGGACAATGAATGCGCTATTAATAATGAAAGTCGAGTGTTATTCATTACTATGCAGTCAAACCTTCTCATGAAAGAAAAAGATATTGAAAGTTCACAATTAATTACGAAAAGTGTAAGTTTAAGCACAGTGTGAAACTAAAACCAACAGCATCAATTAATTTTTCATATGAAAATTAAGGAACTGTTTTTGATGGAAGAAGAGGCTGGAATAATGTGGAAACATCTTAAGAAAGCCTTATTTCAATTCTGAGGGAGAAAATTTAATTTCCTCTTAATCTAATCCTTAATAATTCATGTAGCTCTGTGTCCTTAACAGCTATATTGCCGGGCGGAAGTTGGCATCTCTTATCACAACGCCAAGTTCACTCCGGTTGCATTTTTAATCACCCTAGAGACTTTCTTCTGCCATCACAAAAATTCGGAGAGGCTGATGAAGTAAAGTGGTTCCTAAAATGCTAAAATAACATAAGTTAAGTCTCGCCGATCCTTGCTCCTTTTTCAATCAGTCTCTTTTAAAATTAAATAAGACCTTTTTCAGAATAGAAAATCCCCCTTGTCTCAGAAGATTATTAGAAATTCTGGGGTCACTTCTTATACGCCTTCCCGTCAGCTTCTCTTTCATATTACGACGTCAGAGCATTTCCATTTCTGTCCTTTTTCTTGTCCCTTCCTTCTGTTCTCACCATCTCCACAAAGAAGCCAAGATAACGTAGAAGGAAATTTACCCTTACAAAAAATTAATCGTGCTAATTCTCTCCGGTGTAGGCACGTCGCCAAGTCTTCTGAAATATTGAAATAGTCCATTTTTGTAGACTTTTCGAATTTAAATTTGTGTGAGTAATAAATGATAAATAAATTGCAAAGCTTACTTAGTTCCATCAAAATTACTTATAATTTTCTTTTAAAGCAGAGAATTGACACGTAGGCAAAATTGTAGCACAGCAGTGAAATAATTGAAGCATATTTCCCTCATTAAATAGCTATGTTGTGTACCACAAAGTTGAGATGGGGTACTGTAAGAAAAGGCTGTGTCTGATAATATTCCGCCGTATAAACGCGCTTGAGTATTATGATACCTCATTGTAATATTCCAACCAATATATAATACGTGTATAGTAATGTAAATTTATAATATCTGACAGAATGATGAATAAGGTAGCGGATTTTCTGCATTAAGTAAAAGTACTATGATATCTTTGATTCTCCTTCAACGACCTTGCCTAATTACAATAAATCCTAATACCTGAGAAGGATATCTCCATTTACATCGATATTTTTTGTGCTATATCAAATGCAATAATTTATTTTTCAATAAATTGAGTTTTATCTATGTAGATCATACTTATCAGCTTATTTACTCTTGTAGTTGAAAAATTTCCTTAGATTTATACTCCATGTACATAATTGCATTGCATTTCTTTTATAGTGTATCATAAATCAAGTAAAATGAATTAAAGATGGTGACCGAATTCTTGTATAGAAATGAAAATATACTTCCTTTACAAGTTATGACGGAACAGTTCTTAAGCCTACTTGATGGTGTGACCACGATGATGAGCATGATGAAATAATTCCTCTTCTATTTAATGCATGAGAAATAATATGCTTCTTCAACGTCAAAGTACTTTAACATTTTGATGTTTTCTACATCACTCGGCTTACTAAATCTTTTTTTTTCAGTTACCGTGCAATTGATTATCTCGGATTTTGAGATGAATGAGGAATGCAATTATCCTACATAGGGTCTTGTTTGATGTTCCTGGAGAGTTGATTGCTTTTGTGCGACCTATGGATCTCTTTATAAGCTAAGAGAATATTCGGTTCCAAGAACTTGCGTTTTGAGTAGACTATAGCACGCTTCCGAGCCTCTATTACTTCGCTTGGGCGGAATTCGTGGTATCCTTCATGAATTCAATTTGGATTAGCGATGGAAAGAGCTCTATAAATTAAATTTTCGGGCCTTATCTCGCCTTTTGGTTAGAAGAGGTTTTAATAAGATTATGCAATCCCGTTTCTTAGATGAGGACTCAAAATTCTGCTTGTTTGTCCTCACCTGAAATATGTAATATTTTTGATAAAATGAGACTTCCAGTCGAACAAATAAAAAATCTGATGTGGCCAACACATGACTTTTTCCATATTTATTGAAAACAGAAGCCTATGCCGGTAATATATAAATCATTCGAAAAAAAGGAGTGTTACAGGACGTTTCATACAAAATTTGTAGTAAAATACATTATTTATGACTTTTATATGCAATTGTATATAACTACATTGCATTCTGACAGAGATGTGTTTGAAAAACCTCCATTTCTGGATAAACAACAACTTCCGGTTAACCATTATTCAAGAATAACTCCTAAACAATCAGTGTTACGAAAAAATGTTTCATTAAAAAGGTGTAGTAAAGTACATTATCTATAACTTTTATATGTAATTTTATATACCTACATTGCATTCTGACAGAGATATGTATGAATAACTTCCATTTCAGGATAAACAACAACTTCCGGTTAACCATTATTCAAGAATAACTCCTAAACAATCAGTGGTACGAAAAAATGTTTCATACAAAAGTTGTAGTAATATACATTATCTATAACTTTTATATGCAATTGTATATAACTACATTGCATTCTGACAGAGATGTGTTTGAAAAACCTCCATTTTTGGATAAACAACAACTTCCGGTTAACAATTATTGAAGAATAACTCCTAAACAATCAGTGTTACGAAAAAATGTTTTCCACTAAAGTTGTAGTAAAGTATACTATCTATAACTTTTGTATGTAATTGTATATACCTATATTGCATTCTGACAGAGATATTAAAGAAAAATAATTTTGTTTTCCGGTTAAGCGATATTCATCAAAACCTAATCAACTTTTGGCATTGTTAGGAAAATACTAAATATGAAGTTTGGAAATTATCGGATAATTAATTTTTAAGATAGAGCGCACGCAAACTTTTTAACCACAGACAAACACAGACTCACAGACACACAGACAGACATGTTCGGGAAAATAGCGAAAACGAACTCTATGGGCCCCAAAACATCTATTTCCGTCGAAATCTGGAGGTCGATTTTTTTTGCGAATACAATACTTTCTCTATACTACGTATAGAGAGAAAGTAAAAATGAAAATTATTAAAATAGCATCGTAACGATAGATAAGATAGCAATGGAAGTATTTAATATTTACTTATAGGAAACGTTGTGTATAAATATCACTATTTATTTTGTAGGAATTGACCAATTGCCAGAGACTCTATTTTCTTATTATTTTACAGGTTATTCCTGATCAGTGTCATATAGTTATTATCTCTTTCAATACTTACAGTTCCAAAGAGGAGAAAATACTTGTTCAGGATATTTAAAACTATAAAAAATAGATTCAGTGTAGGTAAGAAAAATGGGTAAAGGTTATTTTGTACGAGATGACGTGCACCTAGGAAAAATTCCCAAGGAAGAATAGATTTGAAAAAGACCGACTGAATTTAGGTAGCCTTAATTTGGTGGAATTCTGTGATATGACAATATGATTTTGTATCTTGTACCTGAAAATGAGCGGTTAGCTCGAAACCGGTCGTGCAATTGAAACGTTTTTGTGGAATTCGCATAGTTATTTCAATGTGATCCCTATTAAAAATAAATGACTGCACAGGATTGAGTGCTATTTGGCCAGAATCATGCTGAAAAGCATATAAAGGTCACTTTTAATGACATTGAGCAAGGTCTGCACATCTATAAATTACTAACTTTCAGTAAGGAAACATAATTTTCTGATAATTTTTGGTTTTCTCCTTCTATATCGTCCTCAGCTTTGCAGTAGCTCTTTATAAGAACTTCAAAAAATTTTAACGAACGAAAGTGTTTTTATTTCTCTTCCATAACTGATCCTATCGTGTTGAAAGGCTTCATTCTTATCTACTTTTTGTCGTCATTGCTTAGTATGTAATTGATTCCTACGTATAGTGTTAGTTATAATTTACCAAGTTTCCTCAAATTTTAATGATATTCTCCTTTATTTTGCAGGTAGGTGATTACTTTCAATACTTCCGCATCCTTTAGTACATCATCTGTACGAGGATCTCATTCGCAGATTTTCGTAAGTATGTTCTTGGTGGGATAATTTTTCATATTAATGGGGTATTCTAAGGTAATGATAATAAAATCGATTGAAGAAGCCTTAACTATGTGGAATTCCATACTATGAATAGAAATAAAAACTCTATGTCGAAAATTCCACTTGAGTTTTTAATACACGACCGGTTTCAGACAATTCTGTCCATCATCAGGAAAATTTAGGCCTGATGATGGACAGAATTGTCTGAAACCGGTCGTGTATTAAGGATCATTGACAAATATTCATCTACAATTAAATTTACTACTGTTCAATCTCAGCATGTGCTTCCATTAAGAACATCTTCATCAAATCACATCATACTTCCTCCGACATCTCCTTCCTGTATAATATAATTAACTGCAAAATCAGTTCTCCTTTCCCACTCTCTCTTTCCTCTTTCCGAGTTCCTTCGAGAACAACTCGCCTATCTGACACCTTCTCTCAGGGCACTTCTTGTCTATCAACTGAAAACGATCACTCTTTTTCCTTAAATTTTCAACTCCCTTTCTTCCAACAATCACTTCGATCCTTTCATCTCTCCTCTTAAATCCATCCAAAATATGGTTGCAAGAGATTGATATTTTATAATTTTATTCGTTATTTAAATTAATTTTATGTTTTTGATTTGTTGTTTTATTTTGTTCTCACTGATTGTTGGTTTTTCCTTCCTTCTTGTTATTTCGTGAACTGTAATTGGCCTCGTGTTTTTTGTTGATACTTACTGATAAATAAGTAAATAAAAGTAAAGCGAAGAAAACAAGAAAGTAAATCATAATACTTGATCGTTAACTCATGAATTTTACAAACGACCAGTTACGACTTTCGCAAATCATCATCAGATCTGATTTCTAAATCCGACGCTAAATTAATTCATGAGTAAACTATCGAGCATTATCATTTCTTTCGCTATTACAGTTCAACTAGGAAGCCTAGAAATCTATTCCTATTCGGTTGTTATGCATATAGTATACCTAATTCTTCGGATCATCCTCTTGTTAGACCTTTGCGTTTATCGTGAAAAGACAGCCCTCAGAAGTTCCATAATTGAGTGGGAAAACGTTATTTTACCGCTGATACTGATACCACATTTAGAGTAGTCTATGATTTGTGGAATCCCGCCTTTTATTCCGAATTCAATTAATCTCGGATCCGCTGAAACGGCAACTGTTCGAAGGGAATCCCTTTTCCCGTCTATCACAGCCCTAGATCAGTAATATATAGATGGCGCTTTGCGCCTTCCCCTTACGGGAGAGCGCATGACAAACATACCGGGGCGGAGTGACACGTGACTGGGGGCAATTTAATGGCGGCGTTTGAAATCCCACCGTGCGTCGTTTGCTTTCAGCGAGATGAGACGTTATTTCTAATGAAAATAACTAACTGTAAACAGTCAGTATCTGCAGAAAATACATGGCCAGGCACAAACATAACATAGTTATGGTACGTACTGCTTTTGTACCGGAGAATACTTAGATCGAAGTTGTGTGATAACGTATGAACGGCTCGCTGCGAGTAACGCACTACAAACAACAGATTGCTAACCACAAATAATATAATTTACGAACTGGTAGTATTAACTCCCAGAAAAACGTAGGACCTACCACTGCCGGCAATGAACATTGAATAAGAAGAAGAAAATTTTTTTGGTTACTCCGCGAAACAAGGGAGGGTCAAAAATTGTCCACCTTAGTTTTTTTCGATGAAATAGTTAAGAAACATAATATATCTTCAGCAATTGCCTTCTTGGATTTTTTAAAACTTCTTAGTATGATTTTCGTTGCTAAAAATTGTACTACTGCCATAAAAGTAATGAAATTTTTATTTAAAAAAAATCAAAGACGATATGATAAAGCTTCTTCTCTATGGTACCGGCTTAAAAGCTGTAATTCGGAAAATAAGTTTGGAAATCATCGTTAGTTATGCTTATACATCAACAACAAGTTATAATTAAAAAAAATTAAAAACCATTTGTAAAAATATATGATTCTATTTGGTTAAAAAATATGTCGCAGGTTGGACCAAGGGAGGGTCATTTTGTGTCCAACGCCTATTTCCGCTCTCATGACATTGCTGAAAAAAACGTTCAAAATGCATCAACATATTACAACCTATATTTGACAATGTAATGAAGTTATAAGACTGTATAACACGATTAAGTTCTGAGACTATTGAAAAGGAAGGTGGTGGACATTTTTTAGCCCTCCCTTGGTCCTTTAAGGGCTTACTTCCATAAGTAACTATTGTGGCTTTCCATGTATCCAATGGGAAGTCACAATGTTGCAACATAACAGGAAATGAAATATTTGAAGTCTTTTCTGGAAAAACTGGTCATAAACTCCTATTGGGTTTTCATTACGTTGAAGTTATATAGGGTAAGATAACCTCTACAAATGTTTAAAATCGACAATAAAACAATGGAAACAGTTGATTAAGCATACAGGATAATATAATTGGAAGGTTTAAATGATTACTACAGTGCTCCTTAATTTTGGAACAAATTTATTTCCCAAAAGTGACAAAAAATTACCAACAATTGTCAAAGCAATAATTCATGATAGCAAATAATAATAAATAAGTATATATTGCGGTACCACTAGAAATAGTCATAATATACTTTAATGTAATAATAGTAATAATATACTCTTATGTTACATCAACAATATTTATGTATAATGTACCTTTGAAAAATAGAAAATTTCAGTACATGACCAAAATGTCTTGGTAGATTACTTACACACTCTCAAATATGATTGTCAAGTGCAATTGCTGTCACATATAAATTTCTAACGGAAACATGGTCGAAAAACAATTTTCATATATCAGAACTTGGTACGAGAGGTAAATATACTATCTTTCGAAGGGATCGCTTTATGTTATCTAGCACAAAATAGGTAATATCAATGAGGTCCTTTGGTGGCTGTAGACAAATACAATCAAATCATAGAGTAGTGGAAAATGTTGATATTAATCAACTTGTAGTTACAATCAAGTTAGCAATTAAAACAGCTATTTGATCTGTGTCTAATTCATTCCTTGCTCCACAAATGAATTATATGAAAAATATTGCTTGGAAGTGGATTATATTTTGAAGTAATTACTAAGATAGTTTATATTCTGAAGCATACTTTATAATTTTTGTTGATTATATTGTACCTAAAACGTGCTGGAATAATAATTATTAAATCACATCACCTTAATTCTCTGGGCAATCAATACATTCACTTGATATATATATATCAAATTATTCATCTGGTAATCGTTTTAAATATTAATTGGTGAATTCTATGACTTTATTAATTAATAAAATTAATGGTATAGCCATATATTCTCAGGTATTTCTTTCTGTGGACTCCCCAGCCTGCCTAAGATTCATTTTTTTCTGTTAAAATGCAATATTTGGTTTCCATTTGATTATATTATCTTTGAAAATTGGATCTTTGGCTCCTAAAAGCACTATTATACTGAAAAATTTGAATAAATCTTGGATCCCTATTATTTCCTCCCTTACATGATCCCCTGTAAATCTACATGGACCCATGGGGATCTATACGGATCACTTCGGGAACCTATCTTAGTAGTTGATGCTATTGCTTACTGCACTGTGTATTCCAAAATTAAAACTGCAATAAGTCTACTCAACCAGAATCATATTCATTTTGTAGCAGAGATGAGGATAGAATTTCTTTCTATGTTTTATTTGAATGACCTATTCAACTTTGATCCAGAATTGACTGTGGATTAATTTTATGATACTCAAAATATAACTATTGATCTCCACGTCCAAAAAATTATTATAAATATGATTCATTTACTTACTGAAAATTAAAACAACAGTTTACATAAATTTTATCTTGAACTTATGCAGAGCCCACAAGAAATGGAGACGAACAACTTTAAGCAGTGGTGCAAAGCATGAATGTACATAACACAAGGAAGACGATATAACTGTGATTGAGACTAAATAAACTCGGGAAAGTTTAACCCTGATCAGAGACACATTGCACTTAAAATATCCATTAAAAAATAACTATCACTTGTCTTCAATGCAGAAGCTCTGGGCCAACAGCAGAGCACACAAGAAATGGAGATGAGCAACTTAAAGCAGTGGTGCAAAACATGAAAGTAAATAACACAAGGAAGACGATATAACTGAGATTGAGACAAAATAAACTCGGGAAAGTTTAACCCTAATCAGAGACACATTGCACTTAAAATATCCATTAAAAAATAACTATCACTTGTCTTCAATGCAGAAGCTCTGGGCCAAATGTCATAGTACATGGTAAAGTTCCTCCTCCGCAAGGCAACTACCCGCTTTGCCCGCATTTCCTTATTCAACGGAAAGCTTAATATCAAGGGAAAAATATTAGAAAACATTCAATCATAAAATCACTAAAGCTATAAGAAAAAAATGATTCGGCGTATAGCACCCCGGCTACAGGCAGTCAATACGACATCAGAGGAATACTTATCTTCACTTGGAGTAATTCGACAATATACATGACATTATATTAGCTGAAATGTTTATCGGTGATAAAACATAACCTGTGAAAAGATATTGGGCTCCCTTTATAGAATCTTTCCTTACAACCGAAAGCACTACACGATTTCACCATCTTCCTTCTCACGATTTTGCCACCAGTCACGTGACTATCGAGAAACTTATTTTTGTCATGCCGGAGTGACGTCATGCGCCGTCTATCTATACACTGTCGTTGATCACAGCCGAGGAAAGGTGACTTATTATTTGCACTCTTCCCTGATATCTAATAAAAGCGCTCTCATTCGGCGAAGTCTATTCTCATTAAAACGTCACCAGCTATTACCGAATTTCAAACAGCTCCCGGGGCTCGTTCCGAGCTTCATAGAAGAGGGATTTCCATTCGAAATCCTTTCGGAGAACAATTGAAAATCAGGGTCTTTCCTCTTCACACTTCGACAGCTGATATTAGCGACCTCTCGGATGAGCGGAGGATTCGCGAACCTTTAATCCTCTCCCTTCTAGAACGACTCCCTCATTTCGGTAAAGAGGGAATACGTACATCGCGGGAACAATCAAACGTGTAAACTACGGCGAGATTTCAATTAAGACCTCCCGCGATGGCTTTGGATCTGTCAGAAAATGATTAAAACGCAGTTAGCTAAAAATGGCATTCGATTAACTCAGATTTTGTGTGCCAATCAATAACTCTTTGGCGATGAGGCCTGTGGGGATTATTAAAAAGTATTGGAAAAGACGGAGGAGTCCTAATTGATAGGGGATTTTTATTTGATCTTTTCTTTTGAAGCATAGAAGTTGATTCCATGGTCTACTTTTGGAGCAATTACTGTGATTGAAATGCTAAGCACAGTATGGAGAAAAGTTGCACAACTGTAAAGAAGGGATGGATGGATGGAGAAGACGTGGCTAACATGATAGAGGACTGCCAAAGATGAATATCGGGCAAATGAGGGTGATTTTACATTTCAATGAATCTTTGAAGATCTTAAAAATCTGTACAAATTTTTAATGTGCGCATTTAATTTTTATTTCTGCCTTTCTCGAGACAGCTTATGCTTATCACACTTTGATATCAAATATGTGGTCGATAGAGCTATAAAGTGTTTCGATTTTTGCTTTTACATATACCAATAGTTTCCTTTTTCGCAATTTCGTATTAACATATAAAAACATAAACGCTAAAACATAAAAATATAACAAATTAGGTAATAAAAATCGAATTCATTTGGTAAATGTATTTTGGTAATGAAGAAACTAAAAATAAATTATTTCACCCATAATAAATTCTACGAATTTACGTGGAAGGCGTTGAAGATCTTGCGTACATGTGATTTACCGTAATTTTTATTACGATATTTATATTCATTAAAGCATTCAGACCAGGCAAGGTCAAAGTTCCTAGCGATCTACTCATTGATAGACACGGATTATGTCATAGTCAATGTAGCCAGTTTTGTTGCCAACTAATGAATTTTGTAGTACCATAAATTTGTTGTCAACGGTACTTATAATATAAAAGCGTTCGGAGAGGCTGTGTATCCGTAAAATAATGGATGCCATGATTTCAGTAATTGAAAAAGAGATTGTATATCATTTTATTGGGTAAACTCATACCATAGGCAATATAAAATTTAGAAAGTTATTTCAATGGCGTTAAGTAGTATGCTCTTAACTTTTATATTATATATTGTTCTCTAAGGTTTGTTGTGGCCCTCATTTACGTTGGCATTCCTTCACAATGGGGTTTTAGTCTTTTTCAGCATTCAGCCGAGAATATTCTTTCCTAGAAACCCAACTTTGTTCTATTGTTCTACTTTTCTCTCCAATTTATAAACATTGGAATTAATTTATGTGTTCACCATTGAACTTAGATGGAGGAGAGGCAATTTGAGCTGAACCGGCCTTTATTAATCGCTTATTAAATCATTACGCTCTTTTAAGTTAGTTGCAGGAGAAATGGATGTAGGAGATACGTTGTCCACCCCATAGATATTGGCCATTCCTAAAATTTAGGGATGAGACCATCGTGACGTATTGGCTGTAATGCGTCGCGAGTGGGAATCCGAGACCTTTTCGCAGTCATCTCGAACTTCCCCATCCATCGGCCCAGAAATATCTTTCTCCCAATTAGGTATCTACGGCGGCCTGTACCGAGCAGCTGTAGTGGAAGGGAGGGATCAACCCTCAGCCGCTCAAGTGGGATTCGGAGATAATTGTATTCCACTCACTCCTTCTACGTATACCCTCGCACAATGGTCTTTTAAGGTAGAGAAGAGCTATTAGGCCAACGCGAGCAGTTGCGGTCGAACGGCCATCCGTTTCTCGTCTTTGATCTCCTCGGGAATCACTTTGGAGGATGAGAATTGAGGGGTCTTCGTAAAAGTCGTCGAAGAAAATTAATTTCCGAAAAGTTTGGGCTTTTTCCGAGAATGTTTTTCGGAAGGGTCGGATTGACTCTTACAGAGGAGATTATGGCGATGATTTGGTTGCCTAAAACTTTAGGAAGTTCGGATATGGAAAAGCTCTTTCTCTCTCTTGAGACTTCTTTATTTTTGAGGGTTTGGAAACTTGTTAGGAGATCATCGTCGATCAAAAGTTAAAGATCTTCTATGTAAGAATCATGTTAATCTTCGTTGACTGGATATATAGTTTTCATCGAAGGGAGAATTAAGTACCTATGCTAAAGGGTGAGATGTGCTTTTATTTTGTCAGAATTCGGAATGTATGTAATTATGTTTTTCTGCCTACCTCTTACATTGGATTCAGAAACAATGCCGTGAATCATAAATAATCCACTTTTGAAATTCATAGAAATCAAAGGACGATATGCTAGCCTATCACATTAAAAAAAGTAATATATAGGTATGAATCTAAATGTATCTAAAGTATAAACAATTTTCATTTCTCGCAATGCTAGTAAGTCAAACTTTTCAGTCTATGCACTATCTGCGAGTACTATATACCATTCACAAAGCAACGAAATGAAAAGGAACGAAGTAACATTGGATCGCATTCCATCTACGCTATCGTTCCAAACCTTCAAGGTCCCGGGTTCGAATCCCGGCTGGTTGGATTTTTCCGATCAGGGAATGGTTGTGAGTGTTCGTCGTTGCTGTTGCCTCAGTGAAGCACCCCCCGACAGTTCATGAGAGCTTAAGGGACTTCATCGATAAAGATCAACAGTGGCTAAGCATACAAATTAGTATACCGTGGTTTAGTTCTTCCAGTTTCCATCCGAAATACGTCGTTATATGCTTCAACAAATCTGATCTATGCTATACCGACGGAAGAATAGAATAATATCTTTTTTCCGATCTTTACCAAAATATAAGCTCCTAAAAATTGTTAAATCACGCTAATATGTGCATGCCAAAGTTTAAATTCAGCTCATCACAATTATTTTCACTTTCAAACTGATTTTCAGTATGATCTCATATATTTTAGAAAGCATGTGATTACTTAAAATTTGCAACTATATCTAAATACCGCCTAGTTATGTTGTACTTAAGTAGTGGATATGTTAATTCTACTAATAATGATAATTCACTATTGTAACTCAACGCAAGATCTATCAAGAACTGATTTCATATACAAATATAAATTAATACATAAGTCATGGGATATCATTTACTCATTTTAAACGAATGATAATTTTTTGCGATAGGGAATACATAGTCTGTTTTTTCATCCATGGAAACAGGTTTTGCGGTTTTTAATTGCAATAGACATACCTAACCGGACTATTTTCAGGAAAAGTTTTCAAGCTTTGGAACTATAATCGTTCTTGTACATCGGTGCGACAAGCGGAAATTTATTTAGCTAGCTTAGCAGCAATGCTCATATTTCACATAGCGATGTAGCAAATCTCCTTTGGGTTTCATATGGCAAATAATTACTTTACACAAATCAATCGTTCATTTGATTCAATGATATGAGTATTGGGATTTATAACCGCATTAGCATACCAATCAGATGCTAACTTAGAAAAATGCTAATCCGTTATTACCCTAGCAGATGGATGGAATTAATGCTCAAACCGACGCTATGCGATCGGTGCCCTACATCGGTTGCAGTACGCAGTGTCGAAGGTCAATCTTTTCGGGTCGGAGGCGTGCATAATGCAGCAGCATCTCCAGGCATCGATCACGAATTCATCAATGCGGGGCTGCTTAAGATGCCACGGATGCAACGAGGTCACGGAATGGAAAAGTGCATCCAGGTGGCGGTTGGCGGACACGGCGAGAAAGCGGTATTAACATAACGTGAGGGAGTCATGTACACCCTGGAGAGCATCAGGTTGTGCGTGCGCGGTTAGTTAGTCGAAGGGAGACGCAGCAGAGCGAGGAAACAAGTGAGAGACGGTGTGCGAATGGTTGGCGGACGTGCAGGTTAGGGTGACCAGATTTCGTTTGATTGATGCCTGCATGAGTGCGACGGTGTAGGACTTAGAGCCCTTTGCCTCCCCTTATCCATTGACTATTGATTGGGTCTATAAGCACTGCGGTAAATACAACTTTACTATCGATTAAATAACTAACCATGGCTACTACTTTAAAAAAGATCATCACCGATTGAAGCATTTTGGAGCATAATTACATTTATGCCTGTGTAACCAGAATTTTTTCCTGCAATATCTAGATTTTGGTATTAAAAGTACTGCGCATTTCGTTGCTTCTGTAGTCTGTCAAGAGGTTACTGTGGTAAAATCAAATATGAAATTTCTTAACGGGGAGAATAGTTGCTGAAAAAGTGGTGAAGTACTTTGAAAAACCAAGGTCGCTTTAATGATTCATCCGTAGCTATAATGTTAGAAAAAAGCTAAAATTTACTGATCAAGAGTTTTTTCTGGTTCTAGAAAGGTTGCCAGATTTTTAAGATTTTGCAATTTCTTACCAGAAAGATTGTTTATAATATAGAATAGATAATACATATATTTCACAACATATGGCAATGAACATGATTCAATTATTTTCGTTTTATAGTTGGATTTCTAAGATAATATATCAGTAGATCCTTCAACCAAATAGAAAGGCTTTACTCTCTTATTTAGTTTGTGATGAATTTTTATGAAATACCACTGAAAATTTACTAAGAAAATATTTCGTCGACTGAAGATAAGACTTTCTACAGTTTAAATCGTCATATACTTGCTAGGGAGAAACTGTAAATTTTCTTAGCAATCATTCTAAAAAACAGACTGTTCCTTAATTTAATATATGATATAAAACTTTGTTTAGCCTCATGATGCCCAAAGATTCGCTATTTTATATAATTTTTTAGATTGAATTAATTATCAACTTATATTAGTTGCAGTATGACGTAAGAAAACGATGCAATGTCTGAATATCGTATGGAAAGAGAATTCAGTTAGCATTGATAATAAATATCTCATTCTCTTTCTCAATGTGCTCAAGTAAATTATTAAACATTCTACGCATTTTAGATTATTTGGTAATCAGAAAACAAACGTATACAGCTTTCAGATTTAATTTCTCGTTAGTTTGGATTCATTCTTTGGAAATCAAAAATCTAGATAATTTGAAAACTATCGGTTGTATTAAAGCAATAGATCTTTTAAGTTATATGAAAACATTTTAGCCCACAAGGCTCTCAATTTATGTAAATTTATATCTAGCCAAAAAAAGTCGTTTAGGCTAAAAAGTAGGCTCGCCTTGATATTGGATTATTTAATTATAATCATGTATTATAATAGTGGAACATGTGATTACTTCACATAAATATGACGCATAATGAGAAAATTCGAAGTTAATGACAGAGCAATTAACTTTACGTGCTTCCGAATAGTAAAAGCAAGAGCGGGATTTTCCCTACTAAATAACGCCGGTTGAACAAGAAATAATTATACTTTTTATCGACGTAGATCTCTTGTCAGCTCTTGTTAATTCAATACGATCTCAGGTCAAAAAACCGTATAGAAGTTGATCTTTTCGGAAGATATGTTAGCCATTTTCTATATTAGATTAACAAACAATAATCGCATGCTATGTTAGTGAAATATTTATATCTATTGCGTATAAGATATAATACGTAGTCAGTAGTAATAGCCATGGAAGGCTTTTCTGTAATGGAAGCCCTTGTCTATATTGCACACCGCAATTGAATCTTCGTCCTTAAGAGAGAAGGACGGATTGGAAGCATGGCGCTGAGGAGGATCGCGAGAGGAAATGACGCAAGGAGAGGATTGGTCAGGATGAAGGGATGAAATAAGGGTACAAACCCTGGCTTTGGATGGATGGTTGGAGCAGCTTGTCAAGGATTAGGGGTAGCAAAGTAGGACCGGTCGGTGGGGGAGGAGAGGTGGCACTGGGTCTTGAGATGAGTCCCTGGAGTAAAGGCGGATTAAACGTCTAGTGAGAGGAGAACTAAGAAGCTGAGTAAGAGAAGCATCTTGGGCTGTACTAATGACTGCTGCGGGAGTGATACGGAAGATGAACAGCGCTTAGCGGAAATCACTGGAACTGAAGGGGCACACTAATTTATTCTATAATAATTATGAAAGCGTCCTACTAAACAGTAAATTCCGGGATTCTAATGGTCCATGCCCCTTACAGTAGTTATTTGGTCCTCGCTTTAGGTATCCTTCGAAATAGTTGCTAAAACAAAATACTAACGTTAATATAAGCTCTTCATATGCTCGTTGTTATAAAATTCCGTGCCAGAATCACGGTATGCTTGATATAGTTTTCAATAAAAAAATATAATTTAATTTTATACTATGATGACTGCGAGCTAAGGTAGGATGGACAACAGGTTTATTCAAATAGAAAATAAAAATAAAGAAGAATTACATTATTTTCTTTGCATTGTTTGTGGATGGATAAATTTGTTCCCTTTTGGATCAATACTTCTGTGCTCCATCAATTTTTAGTAGACTAATTTTGGGGCTTCGGAAAGAACTATAAATTGAAATTAAATGAATAAGCATAAATTATTTGTTTTCTCGTTTTTTTCGAATTAGATAATACACGTCCGTAAAATATTCATCTTATACACTTAGATTTGTACTGGTCCCGGAGGATCTCAAGAAATAAGAATGTATGTAAATATAAACTCAAATGTAGAAGATGCAAGCATTAAAAACGAATGGAGACAAACAAAAAATTATTATATCTTCAACAAATTAAGTCTAGGGAAGGTTTATTTCTCTACGTAACGAGATTCATTTTCTTTGTCAGTAAAGGTTATATCATTTGGAAATGCTTGAGATATAACGCAGGTACATATTTCAGTAAACTTGCTATTAAATCTTTTAACCTTTAGCAAATTCATTCTTCAATAACAAGTCGCTTGACTAAATAATAGGGTATTCCCGTGGGTATGATATTATTCTTGGGATAAATAAGCTTCGACTCGATTGCGTGCTATTTTCAGCATATATTTTCTCTGTATTTATAACACTCGAAAGCTATTTGTACTTAATTTGTGCATGTATATCTAAAAGATTATTTATTTATTACGTACAGTGCTCATTCAGTAATATAAAAAATATGAATTACTTAATTTATTCCTAATATAAGTTTTTTTGGATATTTACGGGATTTAATATTGCGGGATGCTAGGACATGCTTATTAGACTGTCTTAGGATACGTAAAAGAAACTTCGTCAGGTAAAATGTCGATAAGGGGCTATAATGTTAATTGCAGAATTAATTAAAGTGCAATCGCATATCAAAGGAGAAGTTCTCCGTCAAATATTTGAGTTCGTTTGACTTAAGGACGTTGCAAGGGAATCCTCTCTTCCCGCAGAAAACTATTCAAGAAGGAAACAGTTCTTGACAAATAGTCGATATACCCAAAGTAGGGTACTTGGCTCTCCTTGAGCGAAAGAGGATTCTACTGCGGAAATCCTAGTTCCTCGAGATCTACAAACTTGGGCACTTAGAGGCATTTGAGTTTTGAAAGCGGGAGGATTATACATGTTCCTCGGAGTATCTTCTTGCGGTAGAACATCAAGTTCCAAAACACACACTCGTGCTGAGTGATTTTAAACGTATTGTAAGTTATTTCTTCAATTCGACGGTAATAATAATAATTATAGCGCATTTCTGTAATGAATCCGCCCTTAATATGGAAAAGTCTATCTAACCCACTCATTAAATAAGTTTATCAATAATTTCCTCCTCTACCTCTATTCCAATGAACGCGAATAAAGGGGCTCAAGGTTAGCCATGTAAGAAGGGTTCTCGTCTTCTGTGAAAACAGTCCCGGGTTCGATACCAGCTTGAGAGCAATTGAATTAAATTTTATATAATTGAAGTACTTTTGAAATTAGTACTGCTAGGAATTTAAATACAACATTTTTCATCTAAATGAATGTATTCATTACTGTACTTATTAAGATGTTCAAATGAAGAAGTACGAAATGACACTCTGTGTATAATTGAAGTCTTAATCCAAATTAAACACCAGAGGCCTGAGCACAACTATTCCAATATTTCAGGAGCCGAAGGATTCCCTGCTCCCAGAATTCCTGTGGCTATGACAGGAGCAAGTCTTTCACTGATTTATTGCCTGTTCCGTCCAATTGATGTGGCAGTGCGTATAAGGACATCAACGCGTTCAAATTGCAAAATTCGACGATTGATCATATTTCTGTACACGGAAGGTATTAAACAAGCTGATTATCACCACCAGATGGTGGTCGTATACGGGGGAGACAATGTGTCAGACAAGTCCACTGCTCCACCATAACACGCGTCCGCACGTCTCCAGGGTCACACAAAGTGTACTGGCCAAGTTCAAGAAGGAACAGCTTAAGCATCTTCCCTGCAGCCCAGAAATGTCACAACTTCCATCTGTATAGTCCGCTTAAAAAACATCTCTAAGGGACACGGATGACGAACTATAGGACCCAAGGAGGGACTGGCTCTGATTCTGGAAACAGGGAATCCTTGTAAGGATTTGGACGGAACACACAATCAATCAGTGAAGAGCTTGCTCTTGTCACAGGCACAGGAATCCTGGAACAAGGCATCTTTCGGCTTGAAAAACAGTGGGACAGTTGTGTACAGGCCAGTGGTGTTTAATTTAGATTAAGATTTCAACTATACCCGCAGTGTCATTTCGTTCCTTTTCATTTGAACACCCAATTAGAAATGACGGACCAAGAAATTAAAATAAGCAGTCTTATTGAAATTAATTCCTTAGGTTTTACAGATGGAACTTCCCATTAAAGTAACGTCCTCCTAAAAATACAATCATTCTGCTTCGATGCCGATATTTTATATAGCGTTTGAAAGAATTCTCATTCTCTTCAGTGCTCTAAATTTAAGACCGATAGCTAATAATTTGTGTCAGTTGCTTTGTCTCACCGTATTTCAATGTTTAACAGGAAAGAGAGGTGATTTTTTCCTCAGGATTATAATTGAAATATGACCAGGTTTCAGCTATTGATTGCCATCATTAGCCGTATTAAAATCCTCTGAAAAAGTACAATGACTACTTTCCTTTAAAACTAGAGTAATTCCATTTTCGCAAAAAATTGCCAATATCTGTAAATATTGTACTTTGACTTTGTTTACGTGTGAATCATTGTATCATTTATACATTATAAAAGTATAATGAAAAGAAAGGGTATCGTTTATCGAGCTTCTAAATATTCCCTCCAGCTGAACCTGTTCCTCCAGGCTATTATTATAAAGTTCGTTGGGCTTTGCCGTTTGATTACAGCGGACGCTTCTCTTAGCAAAGTTTGACAGATTAATCAAACGGAATATTTCCCATCATCATCGATAAATCATACTCAAAAGGGACCGCAGAAGGCAAATCGCAAACTGCGAATTAAATCATCTTATACCTTTTGGATAATTAGCACAATTTCGACGTGGACTACTATACTGACTTCCTCATCTGCCCTCCCCCTCTTGTTCCGACATAACTTCGAGCCGTAGACTAATCCTTTCCTCCTTGACGGGCGAATTTCGCGCTAATAACCCATCCCAAGTTGGCGGGATCTGCGAGAGATTTTCCAAGTGATCGGAGAAGACCAAGTCTTGCGTGTGTCAGCGGAGGGACATGGAAATGGGTTTTCCCCTACAAGCAGTTTAGCGACATGAGTCGCTTCCATACAATGGTCTCAGTATTTCGACAAGCTCCCCATCTTACGAGTAAAATCAAGTTCCCTGCTGTTTGGTTTTGATATATTAAGTTCTGTTCAAATTGAGTAATCGAAGAAATATTTTGGTTTTGATTGATTTAGTGTAGGAATTTAATACTTAGTGTCATTACGTGATGTTAATGAATACATTACTGATAGTTTTGATTGACTTTTTCTATGTGTTTTCTATGGAAGAGATATCAAGCTAAGGTATGCACAATCAAGTATTGAAAGTTGATAAAATAGGGACATTAATTCAAATATTGCCTTGTATTTTTTCTGTTGGTCCAGGTATCACCTAAATTTATAAATTATGCCGTTTAAAACTTCATAATCAGCTCGTAACTCTCTGATAAATGCTACCATTTAGAATTTTTATCGATTCCATTCCGTTGTTGATAGTAAATTGGATCCAATGAAGACGATCAAGTGTAATATTTGTGTGTACAACTAGGTAATAGACTTTATTTTCTTATGTGTTGCTCCACTGAATTTTAGTCAGAGTGTATTTCATAAATTCAGTTTTAGTTCACTGTGATTATCATTTCTCTCTTGGATTTTTTTCTGAATATCAATAATAATAACATCATATTTAGTTTTAAAAATTTTAGAAAACGATCACTGCTCAGATTTTGTCCCAGAAATTCTCCATATCACAGCTAAAGGCCGTCGACTCAATTTCTTAGAACAACTGGAAATACGCAGACATAACTATTCTTCCAAATATTCTTTAGTTAATGAGCACCTTTTCCCTTCTCACTCCCCGCTGATAAACTCTGTCTTTTCGTACAATAACAACGCCCCTTCCTCTTTTCCTTCTTAGTCTCCAATTCCCACCACTTCCTTCTTTCCCACCCCCATTTTTCACCTTATCTATCTCCTTACCCCTTAAGCCAACTAGTATTTAAACTTTTGATTACAGAGTTTCTTCACCAGAAGATGATGATCAATCGTCGAAACCGGTCGTGTTTTTGTTTGTTTTTATAAATAAAATTGTGGTAAAAAGTTCAAATATTTCGAAGATTATTTCCATTATGGATTACCACAACACCTCGCCTGACTCAGTGTAACATCATATTGATTAAAAATATGTGAAATACCCATTTAATATATAATAAAAGAAATTAAATTAAAAAATACGAAAACGACTATTTTTAAATATTCAGAGGATATCTTATTTAATTTAGATATCGGCGTGGCATGGTAAGACAAATAAATGTTTGAGGGAAATCGTAAGAAAACGAGCGTTTGTCAACTGACAGTGTTAATTAACTATAAGGCAAAGAAGTTTATTTTGTATAGGGAGCAATAAAATCTTAAACCAAGATATAGTCAGTATGAGAAGGTTTGTGTTTATTAAATATCTGTGGCTGGACTTAGATTTAAAAACTATGCTAACCTCCAAAGATTGTTTTATTCATTGATAATATCAGTTGTGGAATTACACTAGTTTAAGAGATGTTCCTCATAATATCCAATTGACCGGATAGTTGTTGCTTATATTATTTCTTTCTTATATTTATGGAATTACACAAGTCTTATCATTTTATTGTGTTTTATCATCTTACATAATATAAATTAGTTGTTAATCTATTGCTTTCATTTCACGATCATTCGAACGTTACCTATCGATTTACGCCGTTTTAGTCGGTGTCAACCCCGCGTCTCGCCTCTCCCCTGAAATCTACGCAGACCTTTTAAGGGCTTTTAAAAAAAGACGCCATCTCAAAAGAACACTCCACTTTTCTCTCTTTGTCTCCGATCGCTCGTCCCGCCAGTCATATTCCGATCGCTTCTGAAGAGACTAATTTGCAGCCTTCCGCCAGGGGGAAAAAGAGGTTCGGCGAGAAGTTAAAAACGCTCTCCGAAAGACTGAGGGGACTTAGGCTGCATTATTTACTCAGGGAGACTCATGCTTTGGTGAGTTGAGATCCCAAGACAGGCTCCAGGAAACCTGCGACTCAGATGTTGTCGCGGAAGACCTTTTGTCTCCATATCGACTACCTCCGTTCAAATCCCCTTTCCTTACGCCCATTCAACTCGGATGTTTTCCCGAGAGGTCCGCGTGGGGTGGGCGTCTCCGTTCTTTCCCCGGCGAGAGACGCCGTCTTGCCTCTAAGGACGCTTCAATTGTCTCCCGCGAAATTGGTCTGAAGAGATACGTTGATATGCACGGGATTCGGCAATTCCTGGTAGACGGTGGGATTAACAGGTTGTAATCGCTTAATTAATGGTTAAATGGGAGATGCATTATTACCGGTGTAAGTAATTACTCGCTGCATCTTGAAGATTAATGAAATGGAGGCTTATAACGTTTGCAACAGAGTGTGCATTGAACGACCATAACCCTTTTAACCTAATTTAAGCCCATGAGTAATATTGGAGATAACTAACATATAAATAATAAACCTCGCTTTGTGGTGATAAAACACATTCTAAGATAAAGATGTATGTCTTCGTTTGATTATGTTTAGCAGTAGAAACCCACCTTAGAGTCAAAACCAAATTATAGATTCCATTACAATGTGTTAATATATATCTGAATATTTCACCGGGAAGTTTTTATTTTATATACTGATAGATCATTCTGCTTTTTAATTATTCCAGAAAATACGTTCTTTGTAGATAGAGTCAGTCTCCTTTACATAAGTACTTGTACAAGTAGTGTGAACGATAATCCTTTATTATATAAGAGACAATTGAAAAGTTTATAAAAGTGTACCCCTAGTGGAGGGTATCTTGTGCCTTGTGCATATTAAGCCTCCATGTATCAAAAAATAGCAAAATTTGCACATAAAACTCATATTTATATTCTCTGCAACTCATTCAAAATATCCCATAATCGCATTGTAGCATACACGTAATACAAGTTATCGATTAATATAAGTAACTGTTATAAAATTCTATAACGGCTCAAAGAAAGTAACTGGATTTCTTATTTATTTAATAAAATATTTCTTCGATCAATGCTCATCAAACATCGTGTAGTTCATCGATCAAAAGACTTGTAAATATTTCCTATTTTATTTTTATTCCTTTATTTTGAAATTATCAATAAGTGAGCCCTAAAACAGAATTGTAATTGTGGAAAATCTGAATGAGATTATCACTCAATCTTCGCAACGATTCATTGACTCACAGTCGGTAGCTTAGTTGTTTTGTATCTACTGACAGTTTTGAAGGAATTTCAATGACCGATGAACTCCAGGAAGCAAATGGTACCGCAGAGGAAATTCGTAGTTGAATATTTAAAGCTAAAGAAACGTTAATTGTACGAATAAATTGGCTGGCAAGGGTGTAATCAGTTTATAGATGGATTTTTTCATCTCAAAAACCATTTTCGGTGAATAATTCCTCTCCGATTGTTTTACAGCGATATATAACTTAAAATGGTACGCACGAGAGCAATCCAACGAACTTTGTATATTGGCCGACGATAACTAATTAGGGAATTTAATCAGTAATTTCAATTTGCATCCTTGAAGTTTCCTAGAGTTTGTTTTAGGTCACGCATCTCTTGATCATATTTTTTGTTCATTTTTGTAATGAATATCTGCCAATGACGTGGTAAATTTTTAGTTACGGCGAATACGGATGGTAAAATTCGTTAATCAATGGAAAATGAATATGAGAAATAAAATTGCTTTACTTACGGGAATATATTCATTATTAGGCTTCAAGGACCAATTTGGCCATTAATTGAAGTCATGCAAACACATTTTATTCCTTAAAAATAACCACTTAATTCCAAGAATTTAATGTAAATTATATAAAACTATTGGTAGACAAACTTTGTCCCCTTTGATGGATACAAAACTTTCGAATGAATTATATTTGCTATAATTTAAAGCAACAGATATTTTATCCAGCAAGAAAAAAAATATCTGGTTTTCATATTATTATTATCTTTATTGGACATCCTGTTCAATGTACAAAAACGAAGTGCAAAATACATAGTACAAAAATGTATATTTTATGAACAAAACATAGCAAAAAGATATAAAGACTATTAGCTGGCAATAAAGAGAAATTTAAAAGCTTAAAATAACATTGTGTGGAATATAAGAGAGAAAAAAGAAGACAAATATGTATATGGAACATAAGAATAAAACAGTAAATACAAATTTTAAAAACAAAAGATAACTTAAAATACAATCAGATGTTTGTATTTAGATATTTATACAATTTTTTATTGGGCAGGAAAAAACAAAAGCATAAAAAAATGTCATCTACATAAGTACAATATTATTATGCTATCAAAAATTATTTCTTACCCGTGTAACAATAATATGCTTTTCTTTTTTGACCAAGGTCTACTTTTTTCTACTAATAATCTAATTTCTATTGGGCTTAAGTTATATACTTAAGTTAGTATATATGGAAGCTGTGCTTGTGTTTTTGTTTGTATAAAACTTATTGTCTCTGCATATTTTTGATACTTAGCTATAATATAGTTTTTTACTTCAATATATTTAAAATTTTATAATTAGATGAATTTTAGCAGAGCTACTCATTAGCTACTCAGAGCTAACATTCATATCCTACAGTTGAAACTGTATTTAACGCTCAAATATTGAGATATAAGCCTATACTCTATCCAACGTCATAATGGCACCAAGTGATTCTTATTCTAATAGTTTATAACCAAGATTTAACTTTACTGTGCTGTTAGATATTATGTTTACCGATTGCTGAAACTATTGTAATTTTATTCTGTTCAACTTTCAATTTTCATGCAAATGTTGCAACAGCGCGGCCGATTCTCCCATAAGAAATGCATTGGGCCATAAGAATCCCTTGGTGCCATTATGACGTTGGATAGAGTATAGGTGGAATTTGCTTCGTCAAGAAAATTGGAATTTCTACTAAATATGCCTTGTGAGATATTTATTTTTGACTTTATACTATACATTACAGAGATTTCGCGTTAAAAATGGAGGAATTTATTTGTTTACATGTATATATAGAATATATATGTATTATAGATAATAATAAAATTCTTGGTTGCATTCACTTTGTAACGAAACTCACGTAGTTACGTACGTAGTTACGTAGTCAAGTACTTATTTTATCTCGAACATGAGTGGAACATACGCTTTCCCCAGTCGTCTCTCACGATTTTTTGTTCTTTGCGTTGTTAACATAATTGACTTCGCAACGTTACTTTCTGGACCACTTATATGCAGCGTTTACCACATTTCTCCATTTCCCAATTCCTGTTGATACATCGAATGCTACTTCACCACCACAAAGTCATCTGTACTCCTTGCGTAAGTAGGCGTCTTGCGTATTGGGCATGACAAGCCTTGTTCGCCCACGAGTGCGACCCCGTCTTAGCGTACTTCTCCGAATTCTCATTCTCAACGTTGTCCCCACTTCCTCATCGCATCCACCGCGTGCTTTCCTCAATTCTTCTCTCAGTTTGCTGCGTCTTGGAGTGGAATTCTCCATCTCGAGAGACGTCGGCCGAATGTAATGTTTCTTCGGACGGAAAGGGCACGTGTCACGCGAGTGGATCTTCTTACCCTTAATGAAGGATGGACCGGTGGTATTTGTTTGCTTTACACCTCCAAATCCTCGGTGGGTCTTGGTGACAAATTATCAAGGGTGACGTGGTTGAGCTTAATCGGTCACAGATGGGATTATAACTTCGTCTTCTACTTGACGGATTGTGTAGGATCAGCGAGGGGTTGCGAATATCTGCTGAGGAGTATTCTGTGGGAGTTGTCAGAAAATATGGCGTTTTAACTCAAAGAATAACATTTTTCTTACTGTTGAAAATTTAATATGGTAACATTCATAGGGAATCCAAGAAGGAAGTTATCCCCCTGGAAGAAGGAAACAGCGGAATGAGTCCCCGGAGGAGAGAAGCTCACGGAAAAAACATTACAAATTACAATTAAAACTTAATAAAAGTGTCGGGTGTTTAATATTAAGAACCATTTGGTGTAGCCATAGTTTAGAAAAAGAAAAAAAAGATTGAAGGAGTGCCGTATAACTTTACCTAAGCCGACACAACCCATCTAATTACTAGCTTGTTCAATTAAACTGAAACTTATGACATTACTATAACTTTTTATAGTAAGTTATTAGTTATTGGACCTTTACTTTCCTTACTTTTAATGTACGGTTGTTTAACAAATCATGTTTAAATTTTTTAAAATTTCAACAACTTATACGGAAGGAGAACTAGGAGAATACCAGTCAGAAAGTCGTCTAACAAATTGAATTCGATTAATTTTCTCAAATAAAAACCGAGAAAATTGTTTCAGTCATAAACATCAGATGGTAAATATTTGATTTGACCGTATTTATCAATGAAATTACGAAAGGATTTCTTAAGAATCCCCTCCTAAAATCACTGCTTTAAATTATTAGGGCCTCTGATAATGCATTTTTTAGGCGATAATGCATTTTATAGGATAAACGATTTTGTAACCGCGTTTATGTATTATTTTTAGTGATACAGCTTGTATTTGACGAATTTACTATCTCTCTTTGCGTGATTTTCTTTTGAGCTGTTTATAACTTAAAGCTTTTTGTTGTCAAACGATTTATGAAATTGTTGATGGTATATTAATGGTAAATAGTAATACGTATGCACGGATGCTACGTATGCTGGGAATTTTAGTATTCATTGTTACTAAGACTACATTCAAAGCATTCAATTTCAGTTCGCGGTAGTACATGTCAGCTTCCAAATGGTAGGAAATCATTCTTACGTTTTTTATGAGCGTTGTTTCAATTCGACTTTGCCAGTCGAAATGTATCGCCTCCTCGGAAGCAAGAGATCTCTGTCTCTCTACTTTCCCAATAAAACAAACGAATGTCGTAGCCGCGACACTTCTACTCCTTCCGTAAAAGTTTTGCGAGCATTTTGTTTCGCGTACACTTCGAATACTTCCTTTAAGGTTTCCGCCGATGGAATTTTTCGGCTTTATCTCTTCGTCATCTCGAACCCAAAAGCACTGTGAGTACTGAAGGTGAAGTCGTAATAGTGTGTGGACTTCTTTCAAACTTCTCCTCACGCAACAAATTTCAAAGCTCAGAGAAAAGTTTCGTGGTTTTGAGGGAAGAGCGCGAAAAGAATTGTAGCTGAACATCGGTGGCGTTAAAATCTCACTTTTTCCGAGTTCAAATGCTTGATAGTTCTCCTTCATATACTCTAAACATTCCCTTTGCGTATACCCTCTCTGTTCCATGGGATGTCTAGCTAGTAGTGATGCAAAGTGTTTCCGCCATAAAAATGGAACGTGGCGGAAAAACGAATAGAGTTCTTTACAGGCAATGGAAGCGTTGGAGTTTTTGCTATCCACTCTTGCTATTCATGCACCCAGAATGCATGTCGACTGCTTGAGTTCCTTTTCTCTTTATTCCTGTCCTTCAGATGACGCCCCTTTCATGGATTCCTGTGCCCCTGTTTCCAAAGGTTCTCATACTCACATAGTTGCTTTCATTATTACAAATTTTTGATACTGGGTCATTGGTCATAATCGAATGGGTATAGATATGATTGGAATGGATCGATATTGGTGCTTACTGGAAAAAAATTAGGAAGGTTATCAAATATTTGTCTAGTGTACTATTATGTTTAGAGGTACCAAAGTGTTAAGTACGAGTAATCTCAAAATTAAATTGCGTATCTGAAATTTACGTAACGTAACGTAATACGTAATTATACGCGAAGCATTTTACTATTAATTAATATTATGGATTTATTTTCGGCAAGATTTAAGAGATTTGTCAGCGCAGAATTTAAAAATGGACATTCATTTCTCACATTAAAACATTTTATTGTGCGAACTTTTCATCCATTAGGGATGTATTTTCTTGAGCGCTCTTTTGATTTAATTCGCTTATTGATTAAACTATTCCAACTGTAAATTAACTTGGAATATATATGTAATACTATTTCTATTTAAAACAACTTATTTAGTAGTACGTGCAACTTAATTTAATGAACTTGTGAAAGTAACATGATATCCGAGCGTTAAATCGGTGGTTCATTTCTTCTTCTTTACAAACATTTGAAAGCAATAAAACTTTTGAGTTTAATATAAGCATAAATACTTACAATGAAGGCTATTTTAAAGTCTGTTTAACTAGAGATCGTTTCAAATGCCGAAATGGCCTAAATTAGGCAACAGAATTCTTATCAGGATCATTAAATATACTAATCTATCAAAAATGAATGAACCAAATATACTTGAAATCACTAAATAAAATTACCACAAGGGTATCCATTATAGTAAGGAACCCCTTTACAATAGTCTTGGCAGTAGTATGAAGTTTGGATTATGATCAGGATGAAAAAAGATTGTGTTGGACTAAGGTGTGGTATTATTGGAAAACGATGAAAATAAATTAATACATCCGGTGATTAATGGAAAACTCCTTCGAAAGGTGAATGAAAGGATTAATGTATGTCGACGAGGAGAATAGGAAGCTAAGCCCAACGTTCCTCGAGGTGGAGCAGTTCACCGTTTGATGCTACAGAAAACTCGCAATTAAGAGCCGCAGAGAAAGATCTGGGACGAATTTAGGGGATTAAAATGTGCGGGGAGCGAAGAGAAAAAAAGTAAAAGTCCGAGACGGAGCTGGGTAGCCGAGACACGAATTCTCGGTTTGGCGGTCCTCGTAAAACACGCAAATTTTTCATCTCTTTTCTTTCGAGGTTGAATTAGAAAGGGCACTTTTTTATCTCAATCCATCCTTTAATAAAAGACGTTTCCCTGTGTGTGTCTTTCTCCATTCTCGAGCTCTCAAACTCTTCTCTCCTTTTTTCCGGTCGAAGTTTTCCATGGCAGTCCTTTAGCCGCGCGCTCACCCTCCCTGTCTTCCATACTCCCTCTGCTTGCTTCTTAATTGCTCCGTAACAGCCTCACCGGCATCACAAGAGCCGTCTGCGGCGCACCACCCTCGTTCTCTTATCCCCCTTCGCGAAGAAGGGGTAGGCGCGCCTCTCCAGGGCTCCACGGGAACGAAGATGGAAGGTGCACTGACCCGGATTAAGAACCGCACTTGGGGACGTAATTGTGATCCCCCGTTCCACTTACATCTCCACCCTCTCTTTGTTCCCACGCCTCGTCTTGTTTTCCCAAAGATTCTCTCACGCCCCGCAACGCCTTTCCTCTGCCCGCCTTTTATATATCCTCGGTTTTCTTTCCCACTGCCGTTTATTATGTTGTGTTTGTTCCTGCTGTTTAAGGTACCGAAATTCATTTCTCTCCTTATCCTTGTTTTACCTTAATTATTTGGTATTCTTACCGTCGTTAATTATGAAAAAAATAAACCACCAGGATTTTTTAGAATACAAAAATTACCCTTGAATAATATTCAAAAAGTGGTATTTATTTGGACAAGATTGTGCCTAATAAGAATCTAGTTTCTTCACTCTTAAATTGGATATGAGAAAAGACTGCACCAGGATTCAAACTCGCATCTTCCGTAGGGTTACCGGATGACCTAAAGTATATAATTTTGATTGATCTATCGTTTTGACCAGGGCTTCCCTAACTTTTTCCATTATAGGGCACTTTGAGAGTGTTTGAATTTCGACGGAGTACCTTGTATAATTTGAAGGGTGGATTCACTCAATCAATAATTCTTAGAAAAATAGAAATACTTATTTCGTGTGATATTTATTTCAGTAATAATTTATAACGAGGTCAGTTAGAATTCAGCTTATTATCATAGCAAAATATTTTTCGTGGAGCACTGGCTACCTCTCCACAGAGGACCATGCAGAGCATAGTTTGTGAAATCCTGCTCTAGGTAGTTAACCTTTCCACTGTCAGGTCAATGCCTCATGGAGGACGTTGGCTGTGGACGATGCCACACCTACAAACCACACACCCTTGCTAAAATGTCTTCTGCTCTGAATACGTGAATATTGTAGCAGTATAGTGCTATGCTTAGAGCAGCCACTCGGCAAGTTCCGGGTTTGAGTACTAGTTCTCTCTGACCTTGTCATTTGCTTTTTTCCTTGAAAATTTCCCTAGACGCATGCCATTACGTGAAAATCACCTTTCATTCTTTTTCTTCAAGTTAAACATTCTTGATTGTATTTATTTTGTCAATCGATCCTTGTTTTCAATAAATTAAAAGACAACATTTTTCGTTCTATCAGATTGATCATGATATTAATTTAAGTAATGATATTTAGTAATGATATTTTTTAACTGAACAGGTAAATATTGGTAAATCTCTTCTGAAGACAGATTTGCTATATAGGTATAGAATGTGGGCCTAATGAAAATAGAGCATAGAGAGAATGGAAGCCTTAAAGATGCGGGTGCGGCCTATGGAGGATTCAGCGAATTTAATTGATTAAATAAAAAACAAGAAGGTAGTGGAGAAGGTTTGGAAAAAGTGGGCTTCAATTAAAGTAATTACGTTTTTTTAATGGGTAGAATTCGACAGATTAAGTGAATGGGTCAAATATTGATAAGCCAGTAATTGTTGAGGAGATTGAGGGTTGAGTGGATGGAAAAGGACAGTAAAGAAGACAGATGCAAAATGTAAGATGAATAAATGGTAGAGTCAACAATCGAACAAAAGAAAGAGCATTTACAACTAAATGCACATTAAAATACCAAATGGTAGAGCTCTTTGATATGTTGTATTTTTAGAGTAATAGTTAATTTTCAGACGAATTAGCTGTTTTCTATCGGGAGCTTGACACTGAGAAACACGTCGCAAATATCAAACGAACGTTAAGCATATATTGATGATATGATTCTTTGGGGCAGCACCTTTTTGGTTGCTCCTATTTATTCCCTTCAATAAGGAAGAGGCTTACTAGACTCTCATGTATCTAGTATTTAGCGGCCATATTTCCTCGGGTAGAGTAAATTGCGGACGAAAATCCTTTTCCTACATCCTACTATTTCTGAAGACGTTGGCTTAACCGCGTTACAACGTTAGCACAAATTGTTAACCTTCATTTTTTTATCCAGTTAAGCTTTTCTACGGAATCATAAGGATGAAGATAAGATTATGTCGAAAGACTTCACGTAATGAAATATCAGGTAAGTTTATAAAAAAAAGATGAGCGATCTCATTAAGTTATCGTTAAAAGATACGGAATAAACATCAAAACATATAAATATGTATAATTTTTTCTCTAATTTTGAGGAAGAGAAATGATTGCGCGTATCCAATCTGCCATGCTACCGGTATATTTGCTGCGCACTATTTAAGTCGTTGCATTTTATTTTCTTTTAGCGGAGGAGAGAACGTTTTCTAATGTTTTTTTGCAGTTTGGTACACAAATTCACCGGCAAAGAGGGTAGGAGAGGAATTACGTTCTTTGGCGCACTTTTACAGGACAAAGGAAGAGCTGAAGAAACGCTTGGGAATTTTGCAATTAGAATTTCTCAGCTCCTCGTTCCTTTCAAAATACTGAAGTGAGTAGAACGGAGCTACGGCTTGCTCTAAGAATCGGGTCTGCGTCTAACTCAAGAAGAGCTGCGCATTGTCTTTCTCATTGGTTCTACCTAATTGGAATACTATTGTGCATTACTGCAAAGAAGATTTGAAACGTCAGAGCTAACAATGGGAGGGGAATTGAGAGGAATTAAGGTTAAGATCACGACATGTGTCTGACATTTTGGTTGAACACTTCGCTATTGCTTCTATGTCACCTTGTTTCGAGTAGTTTTACTTCTTGTACTGGATTTTTGAAAGAGAAAATAAAAACACCTTTCTCGTATGTCTAAGTAAATGATCCTTTAGTTTGAATTGGCGCTCTTTTTACGTACCGTGCTCAACTAAGACTTTTATCTAATAGTTATTATCGTTCAGTTGAAGAAGTACTCAATATTTCCTCTGGATTCCGTGGAGAATTAACAGGAAGATCACGTGACCGTAATTTTATTTATTGAATAAATAAAAGAATAAATTAACTAAGTCTATATTCCACAATTAAAAAGATACAAAACACGACCGGTTTCAACGTCTTAGCGTCATCATCTCGTGTGAAGAGTTATCGGTATTTTATTTCTAGTTTATTATTTTATTTATTTATTGTGGAATTCCACGAAGTGAAGACCGAGCTGATTGAATTTATTTATTGATTTTTATTTATTCTTCAATTACACTCTTCATTTCATTCTTAGTCTTATTTTTCATCTTATTTTAAGTTATATTGTGACATTTATTTTTAATGAAAACATAGTTTAATTTCATAAATGCGATAAATCGTTTCACACAGCTATTCCATAACTTGTTATTCTTGTAAGGGATTTAATTAGAGCAAAGTTGTTCCTTAAGACTAAGTTTAATACCAAAGTTTATACCAAATATTTGTATATTCATTTTCCTATTTTGGACCATGTCTTCGTACATTATATATTCCTTATTTAATTTAATGAATTTATCAGTTATTTATTCCTTCTTCATTATGGCAATTAACAATTATGCAACTTCATGTAAGCCTAAGAACTACGTCCATTAAAAATGGTTCCTCAGAAATAGTTGCAAATTCAGACCTTTTTCCTTAAACACACGTCAGATTGGATCGTTCCCTTTTATCGTTTCCGTATACCTTCTCTCCTTTTGTTTTACTTTCTCTTTTGCTCCCTATTCTGCGGAGATTTCTTTCCATTAGGGGCTATTTGCTTTCGAACCGAAAACTTCTCTGGATTCTAAAACCACTTACTTTTGGGATAAGTTGCGTTTCTCTATTTCTCCAGGGGTTTAAGGTATAGATTCTTCGGCAGATAAAGGAACTTTTATCCCAATTTAAGTTCCTTTGTATTCCTGAGCTGCAGATTCCGGTGGGTTTCACTCTGTTTCTTCCCATTAAATTGGGTTGGCTCTGAATGGGAATGTGGGGAAATCAAGCGGAGATTCTATCAGGAAATAAATATTCCACCGACATAGCAGTAAGACAAATTACGTCGGTTTTACATTTACATCTTCAATATATGGAAGTTTGCATTCATTGCCGAAATCCCAAAAGTATATTTGCTATGAAATGAAGACTTTTTAAATAGATTAAGAAATGAAAAATTGATAGAGAGTGATAAGTTTGTGGATTTAAAGAAATGTAATTTCGGAGTAATAAAATCAAATGAATTAATTTTACAGCGCTTTTTTAGGTGGTGGTTAAATATTCCTTGAGTTGTAGGTTTCAGCCCCTGAGCAGTTAATAGATGAGCAGCAAAGTTGTATTTCAATAGCCGAGCAATCATTTTCGGGAATAAGAGAACCCCATGTTTGGATGCTCTTCACGGAGCATTGGTTTTTCCAGAATGACGCTTTTCCTAATTTGGTCTCCACTTGAGAACTAGATAGCCGTATACAGTTTAAGATGCGTTATTATATCCGAATGCCTGTTTGTAGTGTCTCTGTATCTATGTATAGAAAACAAGTGCAATCCAAGTGAGTTGATGGAACTCAAAATTAACATGTTAAAAAAATAAAAGATGTTTATTATTTGTCTAGAGTAAATTTAACCCGATGAGTTTGACATGTTTTTTATACCTTCAAGTGAAAGATGAAGCACATTTATGATACCAATAATTAATTTCCTGTTGAAAAATTCAGTCTTTCAGAGCGATGATGGTTTATCTTCCTCAAATGATTTTATTCTGTCACATTGTTGGCTTACTTATAAATTTAATATTAAACGTTTTCACCTATTCGAGTCCAGAGCCAATTCTCGGATCTTTGCAATTACCCTCGTCATAGCACGGAGGAAATAGTATGTGACATGGATTATGAGCTAGAAATGGCAGTAAGACAGTATGTAAGCAGTAAATAGTAAGCTATAAGCTTTATCGGCGTTCCTCGTCTCATTCACAGGCATTCTGAGAAAACATGAAATAACGCCAAACCTTTTAAAACGAGGTGATAGATAAGGGTGCTCTTAAAAAGTGCAGTGTCCTTTCTTATTTTCTCGGAATATTTTAATTCCTCTGCGGAATAATGCGGAAAAATATAATTCCTAAATAGCCGTTTTCCAAATTTTCTTTCTTTACATGAGGAGAAAGATGAAAAATAATTTAAGAAGAGGTTCAATCCCTCCCATTTAGAAATATTTTGGTAGCATTAGTGCTGTTAAAAGTGATTAGACATCTTAGTACATTTAGTGTATGTGCTTTCACAGGGAATCGAACCCAGTGCCGATTTCACAAAAGCGGAACTTGGTGCCCACTTGGCTATTCGAGATACCGTAATGTTTTGTAAATGTTATCAAAGTAATGCTTATGAAGACATTGACGAATGTTGTGATAATTCAAAACTATTACAGTTTCAGTTCAAAATGATAAATAATCGGGAATAAATGGAAATCTTTGAAACGAAACTTTGCAGCTAAAATCACATCGCTCGGGGTCAGTGCTGAGGCTCTCTTTCTATCGCTTTTTATCGTCCATCGCTCGTTTTTTCGTGATAAATGTATCTCCGGAAACATCCTGTTTCTAGATGGTGCCCCTTCTCTGGTTCCATTCACCAGCTCTCATCAGGGCCGTGCTATCAACGCTCCTCGCGCATAAGGCAGGTGGATAAGGATGCGAAGGGAAGGAGATAAGAAAGGGGCGTCTTATTCGGAGATTCCTGCGTCCACTCCATAATAGAAGATGGCGACCAGTGTCATTACGGGGTGCTCCATACAAGAGGGGGAAGAGAGATGTATCTGTCACGCCATTGAATGGGAAGAGCTCTTAGTCCGGGGGAGTGGTTTGTGCACGCTTGGTGGAGACACATACATACCGCAATATCTTGTGCTAACTTCCAAGGATGACGATCAATCTCCATGACGACGCGCCCTGGTGACGGGATGTTTTTTCTCGGAGAGGAAGGATTCTTTCCGCGCACGTCTAGGATTTAGGATTTCGCTCGCTGTCACGGAAGATTTGTTGAGATTGCGAATAAGATTCGACGAAGAGATGAACCTTAGTGATATGTTTCTTCTCTCTTGTTAACTTTTGCAAACTGCACAATTCCCAATGGATTAGAGGATTTTAATTGGATTGACATTAATATTCAAATTAATTAAATGAAAATCAAAGTATAAATATATGTAATCAATTGCTATAGTATTAATGTCATACAATGGAAAAGAGCTTCATAATTATAGATGACAACCTCGAACCAACCTGTAAATTACAAAGTGAGTAGGTGGTAGAGGTTTTTCTCAAGTTTTAATTACGCTGTTCAAATGCAATAGAGCTAGTTTTGCCTCAAAATATGTTTGTATTCGGTGGAGTATTCTTTGAACCATTCATGCCATTTTAAACTCCCGTACGTAAACATGCTCCAAATTTCATATTTTCATTTAGTAAAAACTTTCTTGCTTGTAAAAATTTGTTGGTGGGTATAAAATAAATTTAAACTGTTTTAAATTGTTTCACGATTAATATTTAGATCCTTCGTCACAACTTACAATACATAAGTGATAAAATTAGTCGGAAGGAAGAGTCAATATTGTACTTTTTTCTAGTAGCTCTTTTGTTGACCTACCTATTAAAATTTTAACGTTTTTTTGTAGAGCAGACATTTGACTGTAAGAAAAACTAACAGTAATTTCTCCAGGAAGAGATTTTAATTCCTCAAATTTCTCTCGAGTTAGAAAAGTTGCTCAATTGCATTCCAAATTAAAGTGAGAAATTTAAAAAAAATTCAAATCAAATTTTTTGAAATATAAAACATAATTTTTCCTGCTACTTTTCAGTTTAAAACGACTAAGTACGAATTTGTTGAGTTTAAAGCTTGGGGTTGTTTCGGAACGTGTTCAGACGAATAATAAACCAGAATTAAATGCTTTAGCCATAGTATTTCGCAGAAGAATAATTGACGTGTAACTAAGTTGCGTCAAGACAAAAATGAGCTTTGTCAAACTATTGGTTAAATTACAGGCGTAAAATTATATCAAAGTCATGTTTTTTCGTTTATTCGTATTCAAATATATAATTCTCTTTTTTCTTTTCGTGCAATGTTTTTCTGTAAAGGATTCAGCCAACGTGAATCGAATGAATGTACAAAATGTCAATATGCTTTGATTCTCTGAGTGGGCCCGGAAATATGGAAACCTCCACTTTTTGTGTCACATTTTGAACAAAATACATCGAGGTGAATACAGTGGCATAAAAACAACACACGAAGGGGCAGAAACGATGTTATTGTGTGGGTAACTTTGTCTGCGGTTTTCTCTCGAAACAAAACGCAATGACAAACCAAACTTTATATTTTATAACTTCGAAGAGCAACTCAGTCAATGCAAATAATGAATGATTATTGGTGCATTCCGTGCTAAAATAAATCCAGTAATGTTTATTTTCTCGAAAGCCTGATGATGCTATTAGTTTATGGCAAGACGCGTTGTTTGAAAAATAACTTCAAACTTTGGGATTTTTGACGCATTTTGAAATTGTTGGAAAAAACATAGATCGATCTACATGTGCTGAGTTATTTCACTGTGATAATATACAGCAGAAAGTTACAGAGCTAGTGTTAAGATTCCGCTATCACAGCAGTATGATTCAGAATAGTATGACACATAGAGGGAAATTAATAAGAAGATACGCAAAGAAACGATTTTGTTTATGCTAATTTATATTACACAAATACGAGAGTCATAGTAAAGTATGATATTTGCAAACAGCAGAAATAAACACTTTTCTGAAAAGCCTAAAAGAAAAATCTCTTGAAAAGAGGGAGTTTTTCTGGATGGAATAAGATCCTTTCCCATCACCTTCTTGGGATGAAGGAAAGGTGATGGGAAAGGATTACGGAAGGGTGTTGAAATGGTGAGGGGGGAGTAAGGTGCATTCTGGGAAGAGTGGCGTGAGGGTGATGGGTCAGTTGAAAGGCACAGAGCGGGGATTAAACCATCTTCTCCTTACTGGTAATTATTCAGTGTGGCGAGTTACATTGTTTTTCGAAATTTTGGACTCACAAAATGTAACTCATTTCACTGCGAATGCTTCCATAATAATCAGGGGCATGGTGGCTTAAAGGACATACGGTCCAACCTAGGAAACTGTGATTCCAAATTAGGCAACCGGTTTCATAATTTGGACCATTAGCACTAGTTGGGTTTTTCCACTTAATTTATCTCAATAGTAATGTATTGCAACTATGAAAATAATACATGAAAGGGAAAACCATGAAGTATATTATACCGCATTAAAGTTTAAGATTGAATAATTTGTAATGTAAATTCACAAGAAAATAAAATAATGGTCCAAATTAGGCAACCTTCCCCTACTATTAATTAATTTTCCTCAAAGCCTTCATATTATTGAATTTCAAGTCTCAATCCCTAATCCCTAATCCATAATAATTTGATGCACTTCGTTACACAGTTATTCGCTCACTACAAAAGTCGAGGCAATAGTACAACTTGTTGTGCCATTTAACAGTTTTTTTCCGTTATATATTATTCATCCCGTAGAATTAATAAATGTAGTTTTTTGTTGCTATGAAGTTCTGTCATTAATTATTTTTTTGCCTCCGCTGCGCTATCTTAGCGGCAGGTTTTCGTTTTTGCGGAGACATGCACGGGCTGTGGTTATAATGAAAGCTCTGGAGATTCAATATTTGGGGAGAATGAGTCGAAATTTTTTAACTGAAATTGCGGCCGTGAAGAGGTCGCTAGTGAAGTGGAGCCCTTTTTATTTCAATAAGATGGCCTCTCGCGTTGTAAATCTCGACGATGACCTCTACCTGTACGGAAAAATTGCTGCGGGTCACATGGAGGACGGTAACTCTTCCTGGATTATACACCTCTGGGTCACTGTAGAAAATATTTAAGGCATACCGGTTAAGGGTTTGCTCGCGCAAATAAACTGCACTTGTTTTCCTCGAGCTAAAATTAATGAAGTCTGGTCACGGAAACTTCGCAATGGGGTTAAGTTGCGCGCACACCGCTATTATTTAATTCAGGCTGTTTGTCAAATTTATTGCTTGGCGTAAATGGCAAGAGAAGTTGTTGCATACCAGGCCTGCACAGAAAATGCCGCAAGAAGAGTTTTCCAAAGAATTTATATTTATAAAAGTGGGAAGCTATGAAAGAGTAGACTAAGTTACTTAGAGAAAATACTTCACGAACATTGAGGACCATGCATCTTTTGAGGATATTTATTGCCTCGTGAACAAATTTTCGGATAGTGATTGCTTAAATGCCATTTAAAGCATCCACCTCACCCATATCGTTTAATCACCTCTCTAAATTTCCGATTTCTAGAGATTTCCTTTCACCGTATTGAATAACAAAATAATTTTTATAAATTTTACTGTCCACTGACTTACAGAAGTATTCATTGGGCAGTTAATTATCATTAGTATCAACAATAACGTTACGTTGGTAATCAACACGTTATGATTAATATTTATTTGTATTTATGTTTCAGTAAATTTTATTTCTGGACTTAATAAATGGTCCTTTTCCCCCAAAAATCCTCATCTTCAGCCCGTTGGCTGAAAAGCTTTTTCATATCCATGCATCTCTTTCCTTCTCTTTTGTTTTTTCAATCATGCTCATGACCGTACTATGCAAAAGTGAAAAAAACATGTTTTATTGAGTAAGTATAATTACAAAAAGTTAATCGTACCCTCATGTCTGGCCTCGTGGCCTAACGGATAAGGCGTCGGACTTCGGATCCGAAGATTGCAGGTTCGAATCCTGCCGGGGTCGCAATCTTTTTTACCGACCACGGTCAAGGTTTGGTTAATTTAATTCAATACAATAAAAATATCCATTAATATACCATTTCACTCATAATTCATATTAAATAATTTTGCTATCAATTTAATTCTTAAGTGGCTACAGCAGTTCATTCCATCTTAGTTTTTCCCAAGTTTTTCGTGTTATCCTCTCCGTATCATTTCTATCCTCACAAACGGATGAATTACTTCCGTTGTCTTATTTTAGAAAACATACAACATGTTTGTTTGTGTCCTTGGTTGGATTCGCTTGAAGGAGTGCTCTTTTAATCTTACTGTCATACGCGGGAGTAGCCTTGTGCTTTCTTGTCCTTGGTTGATTTACCTACTTTTGTGTACTCACCATAGCATGATCCTACAATTCGTTCTATTCCACCAATTTCGGTATTAATCGCAAGATTATTTGGATTTACGATATTCATGCCTATTTTGTTAAAATTCCGTTTAATTCTTCACATTTTGTTCTTAATCTACTGACAAACTCAAAGAATATTATTTACTACGCAAAATTCCGCGTATAAAGGATTTTTTCCCGTCTATTTTATAATATTTTAGATCAATTTATTGTGTAAATGTAATGTAATGTAAAATTTACTCCCGATTATCAATTGTTTAACGTCAAAGCAAGGGGTCTAAAAAAGAATTAATATTAATTTGCTTTAGCTTATATCTTGCAATCTCTTTATTTTATAAGAACTCTTGTTATTATTATTGCAAAAATCCCTATTTATACAGGCTATTGCTATAATTTTAATTCTAAAAATCAATGACTTCTGGTGATATCTAGTGGAACTTATTCATAATTAAATTAAAACAGACAAAATCTGACTATGTCCACAGAAGAGATATTTTAATAAGAATTTTTTAATAAATCTCTTTTCTTTGGTCATAGATTTAGTCTTTTTCATTTAATTTACTTCTAAGCTTTTGCTGAAAATTGCTTCATAGAATCAGATGATTGTACTGCATATGTGAATGAGAAACAATTCTTATAACAGGCGGTAAAATAAATTATTTATAATAAGTTGTTGGTTTTATTTTAGTTCTTAATATAAAGATTTATCAAAGAATTAAGACCCAAAATCTGCACAACAGAATTAGCTCGCATAATCTTTTGTGTATGATCGATAGAAACTTTGAGAATGACTATAATTTCTAAGTATCAAAATAAAGTTTTGTTTGGTCAAATTTCCTCGCAAAGTATGCGAAAATACTCCGAAGGTTTTTTTTAGTTCTAACAATTCTGTTGGGAAAATGACTTCTCGTTGATTATTTTGATTGTAGACGTTTAACAAGCGTAATCTACAATTCCAGTGAAACCTTTCCCATTAGGTCTCTATTCGTGGCAGTCCCTCGTACTTTTCATTTAAAATATTTCCTGCGGACCGCTCTAATTCCTCTCCTCAGTCTAAGTTCAGCTCACTAATCACCCTGAGTGAGATAATTGATCAGGAGAACCCCCCTCAGCGGTGGGCCGAATTATATTCGTTAAATAAACGGGCGAACTTATCGGAGTAAATGTCTCAGCCCTCAATCGATCGACTCGTTAAGGTCCCGTCTCCTTTTTCCACTGCAAATGTTGATTCGGCTCGCGAGAAACGTAAGCTAATTGGTTTGGGATCGGCGGAGAAATCCACGATGCAATGTATCGCTGAGATGGCGAATACTTCGACCCAGAGTTTGCTTTTGCAGCAGTCTCTCCCCAGGAGAAGAGAGAAAGAGTTCCCTTGCTTAATCAGGAGTCTTTTCGAGACGGGGAACAGCTGCGTACAAGAGTAATAGTCGGTGGTTAAGGAGATGTCTGGAACGCATTGCAGCGCCTCGCTAATGTGGGAGGCACGCATCGATTTCCCGACGTGCTCGTGATTCTGAGAGGGTTTCGCTCGATTGAAGGCTTGTCTCGGCAGATGTCGTTGCCACTTTTAAATAAGGTTGATGGATCGTCTTGGACGGGGATTAAGGGAATGGAGGAGATGGAGGGAATTTCCTGAGGGAAAACATCCTAGAGTAGAACTTCTCTTGATGCACGTTGTACCCGTGGATCAGAGTGTGGATAACTGTGAAGCATATTGATATCCTTTTAAAGTGAAGCATTCAGTTTGAAAATTCCTCATTCCCTAAAAATTCTGAATCTTTGTTATTATGTACTATTCTGCAGGATACAAGTGTATTTTAAAGTTATCAAATTTTATAGTTTAGCAGGAAATTGTGACAAATTACAACCTGGTTAACCTACTTGTAACTTATGTATATAATAATAATAAATGAACCGACTTATATTTCAAGAATATTTAATGATAGCTCCATCCAATTTATCGTACAGATCTCTTCACTAGGTTTGATGAGATAAATATTTTTCTATTCTCAAAAACGCTATCAAAAGTAATAAGTTATTCTTTCTAAGAGTTAACTAGAAATAAAAACTACACTACAGTCAGCTAATAAGCTCATTTGGCTCACTGTCCTCGGCATATAGCTGCGACATATGCTGTCAACTTGCAAGCTAACTTAACTCCTTTTTGATAATTAAAATTTATAATAAGTTTCCATAACTTTAAAATATTTATTTCTTTAAGAGCTTCTTCGAATTGGTACATAAAAAATCATGAGGATAAGTATCCATTAAAAGTTGATTTGGCTGAAAATCCTAAAAAGAATTTTTCTTGTTTTTTTGAGGTTTTAAATATCTACGCTATTAATTATATCTAGTTGCACTAGAGTTTTAATATGCTAGTTTGTATTTATATGTTCATAAATTTATATTTTCAGGGTAACTTCGTTTCATTCTCTCTATTTTTACCGTGGAATTTAATTTTCACAAATGAGCCTCGGTTGATTTTGATGAGTTGGAAAATGTGATTAAACTTTAATTAAATCACATTTACTTAACAGAGAAGATCCGTCGTGATTCGCAGATGTTAATTTTCCCATTAAAAAGCGGAATTAGCTTGTTCAATTACTTATCAATATAAGTTTTCCTATATAAAGTTCAACTAAAGGGCAATTATGTTATTGTAAAAATTTATTAATATAATCATGAATGGAATTTTAATATGATTCTTGAAATAATTATGTCAGTTAATTATCTCTTAATCTCGGTTATACTATGATTACCTTTATGTATTAATAAGTTTGAAGTAATTTTACCTTTAACTTCAGTTAGCTCTTTCCTTGTTTATAATACTTGTAGGACAATAGGCGACTCACCGGGCATAAATATATATTAAACATGAAACATTGAAAAGCCTTCTGGTTATTTTTACGCTTGAACTTTAATGGTTGATTTTATTTTTACATTATGAGGCAAATCATAGAATACACGAGTTCTATTTATAGTATAGAATAGAATATTTGATTTCATTTATTTAGCACATGTTTGAAAATTATTACCGTGCGCAAGGAAGCAATAAATCGTTTGGAAAAAGTGTATAGTTTTACTTTGAGTTAATCATCACATGTATAATCACAAATTCATTCTCCTTCCCGATCACCGTTTATAAAAATGCGAAGCCGATTCGCCTTTTCTTCTGGAATGAAGGAGGAAGCGTAATAATCCTGTGCTCCTGACATGCGTCTTTTTATAAGTGTGGAACTAATCATCGCAATGGGTATGCAATCAAGAGCGAGAGGCGAACGCATGGACGGTCTTTATCTTTCTTCTCAATCAAGAGTGGAAGAGTGGGAAGCAGTTATGGAGGAGCACTCGTCATGTGAAGGCAATCACTTACATGCCCAGAGTAGTGAAGGGCGAAAGAGATACCATTGCAAACACTCGGGGTACTTTATCGATTTTTGGTGAATCCTTACGCAGTCCTGTCCTTTGTGCTCACTCTTTGCCCATCTTAAAGTAGAATGTCATGTAGGGTAGAGTCACAGGATTTAACATTACCGGTAGTCAAACCATTGTTTCCATTGCTAGATGAATTATTTCAGGGAATGACACATTGATCAGAAGTACTTTTTGATGAAGGATGAGTTTCATCAAAGTATATTTCTTTATCGTTAATATCATTATGTACTAATTCGAGTTTTAGCAAAACGAATATAAATGAGAATAAATTTTCGTGAGAGTTCTAAGTTGTTAACTTAGAAGTCTCACTTCTTCTTAGTCAGACTTCTTAGTTCAGGCCAGTTTGTCTTAAGAAGGCAATGGACGTAGATTATCAAGTAATTATACTAGGCTATGGAATTAATCTAATTTTCAACTAACTTTTGTAAAATAATATTGGGTGAGAATTAAATATTCTTTGGTAAGAGATTTGCGATTTTTACTTTGTCATTTAATATTTAATTACAAGGAAATTCTGCAATTATTACGAAGAATACATCCTAAAAATGCTTTCATTGTAATTTTAATAAAATAAAACCTTCTTTCACGCTTCAAGATTTACATTACGCTAATATAAGTTTTAAATAAATACCTTCAGTAGCCGTATGTGTCGACTCGTTACTCCTCGTTACCACCGGTTTTCGGAAACAACAGAAACCCGGGTTACCAACCTTCTAAGAAGCACCCGAAGATAAAGACGCCTATTGGAGATCTTTCAAACCTCTGATTCATTAACAGACGTGCTTCAATTTTCTTTCCTTACCACATTGTACTAATTACAAATGATGACCGCACTTTTGGATAGTCTAAAAATGCCGTAGATAAAAAAGTGGGTCTGTGAGTTTTAGCCTACAATTTCCGATTCCCTCTGTTTTAAAATATTTAAACTCGCCCCCTCTGCAAACGCCGTTGATAAATTGCCTATTTACATCGGTACGTAAATACTTAAAGCTATATCCAACAGCTTTGATCCTGCATCCGTCACTCCGCTACTTGTACATCTTTTCAGCTCCTCATCCCGCTCGTGGAAATCGTCGCTCTTTTACCGCGACTTGCTCCATCATTTCCGCCCGTTCTCACCCACTCCATGCCGCACTCACAGTTACGGATAAAACGTGCACGGAATGTCGAAGGATGCTCTCGTCTCTATATCCATCCTGAATGCGTGCATCTCATGTACCTCTATCCCAGACATTTAAACTTCTTCGGCATCGAAGTCAACGCCTTTCGTAGCCATGTAAATTACGTGTATTAACATTAGGCACCAGAGATATTCCCTCAATAGTGACAGAACATGAAGGAAAGTTTTAAGTAAAATTATGGATCATATTTACACGTTACATCAAAGACACATCTTATTTGTTACTATTTATTTAGATATATATATATATATATATATATATATATATATATATATATATATATATATAGGTATAATTGCTTTTCTTATGATTTCCTAATGTAATTAATATGAATGAAAGTTTATGGATGGATATTTATTACATTAATTTACGAACGCAAATCTTAGTAACTTTAAACAGTCACTATGTAGAATTATATGTTAAAACGAAGTGACAGTAGAAGAGGGTAAACTATTGAAAAATAAATTTGATAAATAGGTTTATGTTACATTTCGTAAAGAGGTTGATATTTATTCATATCTTGTGCATCAATTGGCATGCTAAATATACATTCACTTAATATATGTGGTAAGTTGAGTAATTAATTAAATCCAACTGGAATTGAATCTATTCAGTTCAATTCAAGCTTATATATGTTATATAATAAATGCTCAACTAGTATCAATTGTAATAATTGGCAGAACATGAACCAAATACGAATACTGTAAGATATAATGAACGGGAAGGAAACAAAATAATCCGTATAGGATGAAAAATGAAATTTTCCGAGTAGACCAATAAGAAGAATACTATGAACGTGTTAAGAGCTGAATGTAGATGCGGGAATCATTTTTATTGAGTGTTCATTGACAGGGATTTTGTACAATGTGATGAATGCACAAGCAACTGTCATCGCTGATTGTCTTTTCCAGCAACTGGCGATATTAGAATAGGTGAATCTCATCAAATTAATGACACATTCACAACGTTTGTTTAGAGATTTTTAATTTTTATTCTAAAATTTATGGTTTGATCTTCATTTATTATACAATCTCGAAATAAGTGAGTTCAAAACGGTATTCTTCCCTCAAATTATGGATCAATTATTGCTGGTAACATTTAGGCATAAACTGACGAACTAATTGTATTAACTAGATGCTATCATAGTAAGTTCTTCAAAGAGGAATCTAAATTCTCCTTTGAGGAGCTAAGGTGGAAAAATCTTTGAAGAGCGTAGTCCCTTGCATTTTATGCAAACCCGCTAAACAGATTGATAACTGTAGCCCCCGTATCTTATGCAACTTAAAATGCATATTAGAATTTGCTGGTTGCGAATGCAACAGGATAAAAGCGGCTCTTCATTTGCAAATATGGTTATAGTTTATGCACTTTGATTAGGTTTATTCCCTTTTATTTTTAGAGACTTTTTTCGTTTATTTGATCACACTCATCCATAATGTTCCTGCATTAATGCTTGCTTACAATTTGCGATTCTGATAAGATTTCAAATCTTTTTCATCTATTTCTTTCTTTCCCAAAGCTATACATGCACGGTTTTATCTTTAGTAACTAATTCGCATTTCACATTCTGCCAGCTTCTGCCCAATACTCGTCTCACTTATGAACAAGAATCATTCATCTCATTCGCCATTTCCTTTATTCTTCCATTATTACATGTGTGCAACTGAAGAAACATATTTCATATAACACTCCATCTACGTTCAGTTACACGGCGAAAAGAGGTACCTGTTTTTAACATGAGAATTGATGAATGATTTATCGCAAATTATATAGAATACGAAGGATGAGGAGGAAATAACCCGCATATATTATTACACACCAATCAGTCCCTTATAAGGACATTATTATATCATTTCCGATAACATATCTGTGTAACATGGTTCTGATTCTTACAAACTACCGCCATCACACAAATATTACGAAACTTATGTCCTGAATCGGAGAAGGTTTTTCGCTTGTCTCGCGTAGGGGAAAAGCGTGAAGTTGCAGCGGAGAACACATCTGTTATTGTCTTGTAGCGCCATACTGCGACAATGTGATAATTTAGAGGGTGAACGTTGAATGCTGAATCATTTCTGGTGTTAGAGGAAGGGTATTGAACCTGAAAACCTCGAAAGCGTGACTACATTATCTAATGAAACGATCTTCAAAATAAAAATGTATGCATAGTATTAACTCTATTCTGAATTTTAAGTGAAAAATCTATTTACAGTGAGGTAAAATAGATTTTTCTAATAGCTAATTCTTGGAAAACATTCATGACTCACCATATATCTTTGAAAACTAGTAATTAAGATGTAACGCCTTCAGTGTCTTCAGTAAAACTTATCAAGAAGCTTAATTTTTCTTTATAGCTTCTCTTTAATCTATGGTTAAAAAATACATTTAGTTAATGTGTTTACTTTAAGTAATATATGGATTTTGGTTTGCTATCTTTGCTTGGAAACTCTATTAAAATTAGAGTAAAAAATATCGTAATTCTTATTTAAATGTCAGATAAAGTTTAATGTACTATATGATCACGGAAATACGTTTGGAGCATAGCATATTCACAAATTTGCATTAGATTAAAATATTAAAAATCAATTTCGTAGAAGCGTGACCATTTATACTATACTTTATAATAGATTATTATTTAGCAACTTATATCTTGATACTCATTATATCTATGAAACATACACCATTGTTATTATGCATTAATGTTAAAGACGTATTCTAATAAGATCGATTTTTGTCGACGGTTAAAATTTGTTTTTTAAAGTAACTTTAAACCCCAATAACTGCCTCTGTATAGCGAGACTTTAAACTATAATAACAAAAACTTATTTATATTATTTAGAAAATATTGAACTCAGAGTTTAATAGTTAATACGTAGTAAATATAACGTAGCACTATTTATCAATACGATGCTTAAAAATGTGTTGATATTGGAAAAAAAACTCCATGTGATCTAACTGAAGTTGTTCCAATGACCATATTATCCAATTGGAAATATGTTACTAAATTTCACACCAGAAATATGAAATATTTTAACTTGAACATCTCGCGTAACTATGGATTTCTTGCTGGAACCGTTCGTTTCGGAGAGGCACGATACAGCTGCGAGGTCCAGCGTTTCAAATTGCTCTTTTTTCCTCATTGAGATAAAATCCTTATCCCAGAGAATAGTCTAGCGTAGCCACTGGAAGGAACCCGGTAAACTCGCCGTTGAAGGTCCTTTTATGAGTAGGTTCCCCAGGGCGAGTTCATCTCGTTGAAGCAACTCCTCCGCTGCAGGTGTGTGCAACGCCCCCTTCTCCAATGTCGTTACTGCCCGGACGAAGGAACGGTCACACTGAAAAATCCGAGGCTGGTCGTCCCTATCGCCTGTTCTCGTCTATTTTGCCTACAAAACGTCGAGTTGCATTGCCTCGTCGGAGATGGTGAATCGGATTTCATAGCGTCTTGGCTCCTCCTCATTCTAGTGCCATTGTAAGCCAAGGAGAGCAGTTGCTACGGACCGAATGTGGGAGGTATTGCTGCGAACCGAGCCTCTCCAAACTCTTGGAACAAAAGAAAACGCAATTTCTTCTCTAGTGTTTTGTTTCTTCCCCTCTCTAGATAAGACCTCGGAGAGAACATTATGAAGTTTCCTTTAGTTTCCATCTTGACCTAAATATCTTTCCAAGGAACATACGCAGCAGAGACCTGAGTGATGCTGGCAAATAAACAAATATAGATATGCGAGCCACATTGGTCTTAGTCGAGTATCTTAATATTTTCAGTAGACATATATTATTATTTATCGACTGAGGAAACACGATGAAAATAAAAGTGACTTGAAGCTTAGACTCAAAAATTGAAATAACAAGGTGAAACTCTATAGATTAACAAAATGTAATATATCAGCTTTGTAAATAATAATAGCCAGAACTAATGATAATTCAAATACAATTCATGCTTTAACTATACATCTTCCAGGCGTTAAATTTGTCATTTTTAGATACTTAGACAATGTTAAATGTCTTTCGGTAGTAATAAAGAGAAAAATTGTTTAATGGAGAATGAGTTTAACCGTAGAAGGTGTTAATTAACGTCTCAAGTATGCAGTTAAATCTACGTGTATTCTGAAAATAAACTAAAATAATAATGTAAAAAATCACTGCCGTAAACGATGAGAATACATGTGCTATTTTTTCAGAAATATATATAACGAGAAAATGGATTCAAGATAAAAGTATAAAAAACATTCTATGAATAAAAAATGTCATCGGGGATATTCCAACTTAAGCTGTATAATTGTGCATACGATTGTATTTACTATCAGTGTAGATTTTTAACTTATATCATTTTTCATAGATTTATAGATTTGTATTTTGTTTCGTCATGTCATTTGTATTTTTAATATTTGAATGAAAATCTATTGGTTAAATAGAAGAATGGATTTGAAATAACATTTTCGTAAAATAAATTTCCATAATGATAATAATAATAGTAATACTAATAATAACAGTAGAAAATATGCATTCAAGAATTGAAGTAAGCAATATTTATTCCAGTATTAATTTCTGAATACCGAAATTAACATTTTGTTCTAAAGGTGAAAATAGAAGAAAACAACAGCGTTAAAATCTCCAAGGCTTTTTATGTATCCTTAGTAGAATTAAAAAGTTAATTGTATTTCGTAAGTTCATAATCTTAATTTATTTTTATATTAAATTTCAGTGGAGCGTAATTATTATTTCACGAGGATTTCCGAAAACTTCTCCATTATTAAATTATACCCTTCGCAAACATGCTGATACCTTTATTTATGGAACTCCCTCTAGGTATTTTCCAAAATTCTTGGAAATGTAATTATTAGCCCGTTCTACATTTCCTGCTGACGCTTTTGTAACTAATGACATCCAATTTGTCACAACAGCGACTACAAAACGATACGAAATTCCTAAAGGAGATCATTACTGTAAAAGCCAGGCTCATTGCGAATATACTCCGTCCTGTGCATGGCAAGAAAACGCTTCACCGCAGAGTACATCTTGATTAGCGGGAATTCGTTCTTACCGGCCTATCCAGGTGTTCTCCTCTAACATGAGCTTGTTTTGGCTAGTATTATACGAAGAATTCCCTTTGGAGGGATGCTTGCTCATTAGAGTAGTGGAACACTTCCTATTTAATAGGTATCTTATTAATTCATGTTTGTACCAACAGAAACGTAACATTTGAGCAAAGGAAAGCCGTTTGAGTTGGATATAATATTTTTAGAGCTTCATTCATTCCAAATAATTGAAAAAATGTAATTTCTTGCGTGTACCTTGGTCTTATGCTTGAAATGGGCCATTCAAATAAAAAATATCTAATTTAATCAATTAATTGAATATATATATATATATATATATATAAAATTGAATATATAAATATTTCTTCTTCTAAAACTCTTCTAGCTGTACATGTGAATTGTTAGCTAAATATCTGTTATTGTCTGCATAAATATTTATACAGTACAATTAGCAAATAACGATAAACTAGATAAAAATATCTTGCATGATTTACCAAAGGGTTATTTTTCAAGTTATTAATTTTTTATTTTAAAAATCTATGAATTTCCTTGCTAATAGTGCTAAACCTTGTCATTATTTCTATTTAAGAGAGAAATCAATGAATAAAATGAACACTTTTAGTATATTTTGTTCCTGTTTTTGTCTTTGTTTGGCGGCGGATGGATAATAAATCTCTCTGTCTGTGTCGATTATAAATCGACAAAGTTGTAACATATTTGAACGAATTTGGAACGCTGCGGTGGTACAATATTCAACATCGTAGTTCTACTGCTAATCTTACGGTATAGCATAGATATTGCACAATTAAAAAAATTTTTTTTATAAGTTGATTTCATATATTCGAGGCCACATTCTCTTAGTTTACTTATTAATGGGCTCAAGAAATAAACAGATGTTTCAGAGATATTCGGTTAAATAAATTCATTTATACTATCACAAATGCATCTGTTAGTAACTGTACAGATGTTTGCGTTTTTAAGTATAAATGTATAAACAGAATTCTAGCTTCAAATCATCTTTCTTACAAATTTCATTTCATTGATGTATTAACTAGAATAAAAAATGATCGCTTTTTGATAAAAATATTTGCTATATTAATTAATATTGCTTCTGAAAGACAATTTTCAGGCGCCAGTCTTTAAAACTTTACAATTAGTCTTTAAAAGAACTATATAATCACATATATTTACGTTAAATATTTTTCCAACATACTTAAAATTTATTTTAAAAATAAAATAAAATATTTTTTGCTTCCTTACACCAAAAGGAACAATTTACTAGCTTAGATTAAATATTAAGATTTTCAATGCATTTCCGAGCGGGTGTTGGAGCGAAATCCGCTTCGTTGCTCCCACATACAGCAGCCCTTCCTTCCGATCGCTATAACTTCTTCCCTCAATTCGAGTGATAAATTTCCCGGATCTCATGTAGGTTTGCCTCTCATTTGCGAAATAGCTCCAAGATGGGGGTGATAAATAAATCTCTCCATCCAATATCTCGTATTAGCCGAGATATTCTCGGCGGCAACCGCTTGCTAAGGGGTGGCCATCTTAGGCTCATCCTTCTCCGTTGCCATGGAAAATGCACGGTCGATGTGAGAGCATTTGGGGATTACCATTCAGATTACAAACATCTGCTACTGCGGGAACCCCAAGGACTTTTAGCAGAAGGAGTTTAGGTGGCGAAAATATCGCTCGCTCAATTATCTCCGTCTCCTTGGTTGTCTCTGCATGCGGGATGTGGGCGATCATATGATTGCTGTTCCTCCGAGATGGAAATCCTCTTTGGAAGACGTTAGGTACACAAAGAACATACGTGAGACTTGTTTGCGGAAGGCATTTCTGGAAGTTCTTCGCGATTTCTTCCGAGAATTTTTTCGTGTTGCTCGCGCAGAATTCGATGAGAGGATTGCGCGATATCGGTGTTATCTTCAGTGGAATATTTTGCTGATTTTATTCCGCCTGTCAATCATAAAATTCGTTGAGGAATAGGGAAAAATGTATTGGTTTTTATCTGCTATTTGTTATTCTTATTTCATAATAGAATGCCTTATGGTAGGGCAAATTTTTGTAAAATATTGTGAATTCTAAGGTTTCATATAACATGAGAGTTACCTCATTCATTGTTATCTTATTTATCTCATCTAAAATATTCATGATAATCGACATTGTTGATAAGTTTCACGAAAGAAAAAGTAAGTGCAATAATCATTACGAAAAATTTGAGTTTAAACTAAATTACTACAGTTCAATAATTTATGATGATATCCACGCGTAAATACCATATCAGCGGAATTCGCCGTTAATTATTATCAGGCTAATATCATTATCTGATTCAATATTAGTCAATCTACTTCTAAGCATATTTTCATGTTTAAACCGTAAAACACCTTACTTATTTTGCTTTCTCTTGTTTTTGCAGGTAAGCCTGAGATCCAAAAATAAATGGTTCTTGAATTTTCCTCCAGTGATTTATTACAAAAACCAGGTATTTATTTTTTTTAAACTTTAAGCTGAGTAAGTTTTAAGTTTCACAAATTTGACTACAGAATTTATAGTACGCCCTTAGAACGTGTATTTTCTTATACTGATCTTGGTGTTACTTTTGACGCAAAACTAAATTTTAAACTACATCTCACAACTGTCTGTTCCAAGGCTTTTCGCCTTTTAGGCTTTTTGAAGCGCAATACTTTAGAGAACTTTTCAATAAAAACCATATTTAATACTTACTGTAGCCTTAATAGGCCTACATTGGAATTTAATAGTGTGATTTGGAATCCACATCATACCACTCTAACGGAAGCAATTGAAAAGATTCAAGTGCGATTCCGGAAATGGGTTAATTATAAAATTTCTGGTACTACCTTTCGTAAGGAGTACTACAATAATTTTTGAAAGCAATACAATCTTGTTCCTCTTCAAAAACGACGTGCCTTGGCGGATATTGTGTTCCATAGAAACATTGTAACAGGCTGCGTCGACTCTGGTAAACTTGTTTCGCTTGTGAGCCTTAATGTACCACTGAGACGCTCTAGGCACACCATGCTGTTTAGGGACTCCTTTGGGCGAGTGGATGTATGCAGATATGAACCAATTGCCAGAATAATGAGAGCGTCAAATGAGGTATTTTGTAAACCCCTGATACTGATATATTTTATGACTCGCTTCCGTCTTTAATGCGGAAAACTTACTCCATTTATTATTTTTAATTAATTTTAAATTTCTTGTGATGTATTTATTTTATATATTGTATCACATGCAATTGGCGTTTTCCTGTTTGCGGTAAATAAAATATTATTATTATTATTATTACTAGTAACTGCTATTCTGAATTTTTAAAGATATTTTACCATTATATCATTGCATAACATACGAAATTATCAGAACGGAGAGCTCTCGACTTGATTTCTCTTAATTATTTCTTAATTTTGCTTAATCTATCAATATTTAAATGCTCAAAACATTATACAGAACTACGTACGAGTCATAAAAAGCTCACGAAGTTCATAGTTAGAAGATCCGGTCGCAGAATTTGCAAGCAAAGACCAAAATGTCGAATTTTTCTACAAACGAAGTTTCTATGTGAGGGGCATATTTAGCTACAAAGAGTTAAGAGGACAGAAATGAGGCTTACTGACAAAATAAGGAATGCGAAATTTGAGTCAAAATGCTAGACGTGGAACAAACCCTAGTAAGCGAAGTACAATGGCTCCTCGAGTAGATAAGGGAACCTCACTCGTTGGTTAATAAAGTCTACCTTGACGTTTTGTTTCATAATTGATTTTTATTTAATAAATCTTCATCTTATGCATTTCTTTTTGAAAATATTATCGCGATCTCCTTTTCTAGAATGATAGATGACGTATACATAGCAAATAAATAAACTTATAACGGATGGTGTTCAAGAAGTATTCTTTAAAAACACTTCGCAATTTCATTTATAATTCAAGAATATGAAGTGTTGTGTTTCATTTTGTGCTATTCCAAGTTACGGAGAATCACTAATATTAGAATTTTTTAAGATAGCCTGAATAGTTATCGTTGTCCAATTATGTATAATTTCTTATAAAATTTACAGAATTTTTTTTTCCTTTGAGGGTAAAAGAAAAGAAATTTATATAACGACTTTTATGAAAGTTCCAAATATTGCATTAAATATTACTGCGTTTTATTAGACCAATCACTTTAATTTTTGACATATATTTCGATGTTTTAGGTTACCTTTAGAGGATCATGTATATTTTAGGAAATATATGAACTAGTTATTTTTATTAAATACTATATAGCGTTAAAATTTCATAAGAGCCTTCTGTTAAGGTACAGCAGGTATATCGTAGTTAAATATCAGAGACGGTATAAGTTCCAGTTCCTTCTGATGAGTTTTTAGAATTTTATATTGTAAAAAAAGTTACTTTAAAAATCAATTTATAAAATATTTAAAAGTTGATTCTACAATGTGAAAATATTACCCAAGCATATCGAGTTCATGAAAAAATGGGAATATAAGTTCTTTATTTACTCCACGAGTGTTTTTTTTATAAAGTGTATTATGTCTAGCCTAACGTTGAAGTCAAGAAATAGATGAAAGCTACCAAAGACTTTAGAACAATAAAATTTTGTTATCTTACAATATAATGGGTTCTAACAGATATTTTAAGGTGGGGGAGTATGACAGACATTTATGAAGTAATATATAAATATTCACTTTCGATCACGTTAATAAAACCCGTAATGGTAACGCATTTCACTACAGTACTTTTAAAGAATTTCACGATTAATATTTAGACTATTCTAAATCTCGAACAAAATTTTACGTGATACTGACTGAGAGACGTATTTTTTTGTAAAAAAGTAAAAAACAGTCCTTCCACGTCTAATCTGAAATTTTGAAACTGTTTTTAATGCGATTATTTAATTATTTGCGCATCAGGATATTTATATAATACATTGAAGATTCTTTTACAGTGAAAATACTTTGCGAGAGATAAAATATTTTGCAACTCACTCTGTGTCACTGTAATACCTTTTATTCCAACTATTCCCGTAAAATATTCATTAGGCACTACTTCTATTTCATTTTGTCTCTGTGTCACATTTTCCATTCATTCTGATTCTTTTTCATCTTACCCTCTGTACACTCTTTGATGCTACTCGTCCAATTTAGATAACAATAGCCATTTTCCTGTTATTTTTTTAATAATCCTTTGCACCCCTTACCTCTATATATTCATCTTCGTTCAGAACCTCCCCTCTCCAATATCTCGCGTGAAATCCTTTCCCCAATATATTTTTCTCCACTCCTGTATTTCCCGCGAGAGATATGCATTTTCTTTTCATAACATGGTCCATCCCGGAGCTCCATCTCTCGGTGACCCAATATTCTCATTTCTGCCGCTGGACTGCATTCGGACGCTTCGTCTTATCCTTGGCCGTCAATAACACTCCAAATCTACCAATATAGTACATCCGGCCCTCGATATTTCGGAGGGCTTGACTATCTGCCCCACTTCCTCCTTGCCTTCTGTACCTTCGCTGGGCTTCCCGGAATCACTTCATATCCGTCCAAAAGGAGAGGCCGAAATTTCTTTTCCGGATTCCTGTATTGGTTCACTGAAGAGGGATACCTTTGCGGATATTTCGTCTTCTGTCGCTAATTCCTTGTATCGAATGGAGGAATGTCGCTATTCCTGGCAAGACACGGGTGTAATTTCTTCCTTTAAATTCCGAATGAATGAAAGAACAAATAAAAATGTTATAAGTTCGATGAAATGCATTTTATTTGAGACGCATCGACGTCGATAAAATTCCATCAGTTACTGCTTTTCATTTTCGATATTCAACATTTACTTGAAACATTTTTTAGCGTTTTTTTGCGTAGTTATTTCGTTGAATTACGCACTATCTTTGTATATTACTTTCTATAGTTGCCTTTTAGATATTTACGCAATATTTTTTCTTGTTGATATAATGTCGTAAGAAATGAGGGTCTCCTCTTACGCTTAACAGTAAGAATAATTTGTAGATACGTGACTCTAGGTTAAATAGTTATTCGTTGATTGAAAATGTTTAGGCTTTAGTGTAATGATGTGCTTCTTTCACATCAGAATTATTCCAAAATTCAGTAAATGGTTTGAACAACTTCGGTATCGTGCTAAAAATTGCACCACGGATGATCTTGCGACAGGTATGCCTAAATCTGCTCTGAAGTATGAGAAAAGACAGTTTTCATTTAACAAACTGAACATACTTAACATACTTGCTCAGATACTACCTAGGTAACAAGTAATCCCCAAGCATATCTGAATTTACGATTGCCCAAAAAATGTCTGCGCTGATTCGAATTAAACACTAATTAATTTTATGTTACATTTATTTATATTATATCATTCTTTAACAAGGCTAGTCCAAAATGGCTTCTCTTTCACCTAAATTCTTACATAAAAACTTACCGATTTTAGGTAAAAATATATTTGTTATTAAAAAATTGCCTTTTTACTTTCTCCATATACATAGTATAGAGAAAGTATTGTTTTCATGAAAAAAATCGACTTCGAGATTTCAACGGGAATACATGTTTCGGGGTCCCTAGAACACGTTTTGACCATTTTGACCGGAATGATGTCTGTGTGTTTGTGGGCGCTCTAACTTAAAAACTATTAGTTGTATCATAACTAAACTTCATTTATAGGACTGTTGTTGGTGCTGTCAGAGTTGATTAGATTTTGGAGTAAATCGGTTTACCGAAGTCGAGCTTTTTTCGTCGAAGCAAATTTCCGGTTTTCAAAATATCTCCATTAATATGATATTTAGGTATAAATTTCTTTTTATAAAAGTTTTAGAATATGATATTTACTATAACTTTTGCATTTAACATATTTTTTATCACTGATTGTTTAGGAGTTATTCGTGATATACTGATAAACCGGAAGTAGCTGATTATGTACTTAGTGGGCGCTCTAACATAAAAACTATTTGTCGTATCAACAACAAATTTCATATAAAGTCGTTTGGGTTGTGTCTATAGAGTTGATTAGTTTTTAAAATAAATCGGTCAACCGGAAGTTGAGCTTTTATTTTCGAAGCTCGTTTCCGTTTTTGCAGAATATCTCCATTAATATGATATTTAGGTATATACTATTAATTATAGAAGTTTTAGGAAATGTTTTTTTCTATAACGTATGTAGGAAACATATTTTTGTATCACTGATTCTTTAGGAGTTATTTGTGAAATACTGATAAACCGGAAGTAGCTGATTATGTACTTTGTTGGCGCTCTGGGCGAAAGGCCAATTTTATCGTTTTTCATCGAACATGTCCCGAAAAATATTATTTTTAATTTTTGTGACGTAAAAGATAATATGATATAAATTAATCACTTATCTTCCGAGTTTAGATTGAATATAGAATTCGAAAATACTGTCGTAGATAAATATTTACATCTTATGTATGGAGAAAGTCATGTGCTGGCCACATCAGATTTTTTTTACTTTTATATTGTTTCCCTGTGACATGGACAGAAAATTTATTAATTTTGAACAATATTCACTTAAGAAAAAAGTATAAATTATTTCGAAACCTTTTTTAGCCTCTATATAACTAATACGTAACAGCGAACTGTTGGGGGTCGATGGAACTTGTAAAAGTTCTTACTTTTCTTTTCAAGAAGCCAACGATTGAAGTAGTTTGGAAATCTTCCCTCTATTCTGTTGGTGCATGTCGAGCATTAGGAAAAAAATTTGGAGGCGAAGCGAGAAGAATCGCTCCGGCAAATGGAGTAGCTGTTTGTGCGAATGCAATTTATTTTCCGAATCTCATATCCGAATCCACAGCCGTCTCTCCCAACGACTAACGGTACGTGGCGTATTTGTCGCCATCCACGTGAGCCAGCGCATTTCAATAACGCGTCACGCGATCTTTCGTGATCTCATTTGCCGGTTCCGACGATCAAAAATTGTTTGCGGCGTTTGGCGTTGAGTAACTGATAAAACGCGAGGGAACTGGATTTTTTGGGGAGGAAAAAAGGATCCGAAAGAAAGGTTAACTTTGTAAGCGCCCAAAAGTTTGCCAAGGATTAGCTTTTCTCATATCTCTTCTCCATATCTTTTGGAAATAGTGTTGATTTTAGGTAGTGAAAATATCATCGATACGTTATATCAACAGAACTAACGGCGTATGAAAGTATGCGGCTACGAAAAAAATATTATATGAGGTCTAATTTTTCCTTTTACTCTCTTACGCTTATTATTACTCTGCCCTCATGTTTTTCCTCCATTTATTTTGGAAAGTGTAGATTTCCATATGGAAAAATACCATCGATATGTTGCGTAAACAAAATTATCGGTGAATGCAAGAAAGCGTTTATAGAAAAAATATTTTTTTTGAACTGCATCTTCCTTTTATTCTCCTTTTTTATGTATTTTTATTCCCAAATATCTTCTCCGTATCTTTATGAAATAGTGTTGGTATCTTCAAGGGAACATCATCGATATTACATGTGAAGATTATTAACGGTGAATCCATGCAAGTGTAGAAAATAATGTTTGAGGACTATATCTTCTTTTCTTTCTCTATTGTTTATTTTTAAATTAATGGAAGTGGCCTTATCAGCGACTGTTTTATTCGTGGCAAGCTAAGGAGTAAAAGATTGAATGAAAATACCCCGGGCTGTTAAATATTGGCGGCTGTCGGATAGCCTATCTTTCATTCCAGTTTAATGTCAATGGTTACATTTCGCTCAAAGCTTGCTGGGTGATAAATAGCTTCTGATAAAAACTAAACTGAGTTTCTCTCATTTGCGATCCACATGTCCAGTTGTAATGCACAGCCGATTGCTTTAAAGATTCGGCATATATAGCGTGACGGATCCTTACATTTACTGCTGAGTATTTTTCAAAGATACGAAAAAGGTTAACGTCTCAGATTAGATTGGGGAAAGGAACATTTAAAAATAAATAAGAATTACCAAAATGTTCCACCTGTACACGTTTTAATTTATTATTCCACGATATTATGCCGTTATTTCCTTTCCGGTTTCGTTGGTTCCATCTGACCTTGCTTTGTGCCAAAAGAAATTAATTGATTCCTCGCTCTCAATACTTATGGGAAATGTGGAACATTTTCCGGAAACGTAAGGAGACTAACCCTTGTATATCGTCACCGTTGCTCTGTTTTGTCATTCAAATCTTTCGTTAGGCGCTAAAATTGGAATCAGTCATTCCAAGAACTCATTATAAATGGAGATGGTGGATTAAATGTAAAAACCTTTATTGGATTTACTAATCGCTGTTAGTAGGTATCAATGTAATGTTCGAAATACGCCAAATTTAGTACGCTATCAATCATGGACATTGGTTTTCTCTCCTTGCTCCTCCATGTACAGAGTGTAATTGAATTAATTATCACATGTAGTTATCCTCCACGTGCATAGTAAATTTAGACCATCCATTGGTTTTATTTTTTTTTTAATCATACGAATAAAAACTGTATCCCGATTTTAAACAATAGTAAAATTTACTGTTGATGAATCTAGTTTCTTTTCTTAATTTTTTTAAACTCTTGAAATGTAGGAGATATATCTCTGCTCCACACTAAATAAGCAAAATTTTATACTTTCATTGGCATTATCATCTTATTTGTGATAAAGCGTTGTATCAATTCCTTAAGTATATCCAAGGAAAACTATATATGATGTCAATAATCGTAGATTAGACGTGATTGTTTTCAGTACTTGTTATTATTTAAAAGCAAATATTTATCTGCATGAATGCTCGTTAAGGGTAATTTTTAATGTAACAACCATCCAAATTTATTTTAAATTCACGTCAAATTAGTGCCCTGTTTCTTTGCTTCTATAGGTATTCAACAGTTGAACAAAAGGAGATGGAATTGTATTTTAATTCACAATTAGGAAGAGTACACGTTCGACTTAGCACAAGACAAATGAATCAATCAAAGTTTCAGAGGAACATTCCCTGAGATATGTCACTTTATTCGGGGAGTCTTTAGAAGTTGCTTCTTATCCCTTTCGCTATCCGTAATCGAGCGATTTCCCAGTCGCGTTAAAAATAGAGCTTCTCGTCCTCACTTTTGCCTTTGAAAGAGTCACGGGCATCCCTACACCAGTTCATCAGACTGCGATATTATAGCAGGGAAGTAAGCGACTTATCCTTTACTCCTTGTCGCTTGAAAAAGAAAAGACCCTTCGCAGTGCACGTCACCTGAGCATTCAGACTCCCTCAGCGCAAAAGCTCACTTCACAGGTACACGCTTAAACAAATCTCCCCTCGCCCAAGGCCCCCTCTTTGTATCTCCTCAATGTTATCTCCGTCTGTCTCCCGCCAAACCAGTGTTGCCAAATTATATTTTGAAAGCCTCGCCGAATCTTTTGCGAAGGAGTATAGAGAAGTGTCCGCCCTTGTTTTTTGCTATCCGGTGTAATAACCGCGTAGGAATGTGAAAATAAGATGGGTGATCTGATAACGAACATAATCCGGTCGAAGATGCTTGCAATCCGAATAGTTCCTTAGCTGGTCGTCTATTGATTTCCTGGGGGTTGGATAAAATAGTTAGAAGTCCAAGGTGAAACGAAAATTGTCTTTTCAACAAATTTATAAAGATTAGTTACTTTTAATTTATTCTGTGCCTGTTTTCGTTTCTTTGATGTCAAAGTTACTTATTATTATTATTATTATTCATGTATGTAACGCTATATATTAGTAAAACAGGTGGTTGTGCTTGGCATAATGCAAACATTATAGTCAATGATTGTAATGTTTTAAAAAAAGTATAAAATCAAGTGACAACTGGATCAATGTAAAAAACTTAGATTCAAATAATTTGACAGTAAATGCAAATGAGATTGTTGCTAATTTTCTAATTACTACATATTATTGTCCAAGTTATTTTTGCATTTGAATTCGCTAATATTGTTTATTATATTTCAATAATATTTGGAAGTGATCATTGTAATATCTAATTTCTTCTTCAAATCACTGAGAATCCCAGAATTGTTTTGTCATATTTCGTATTTTAACATTTCAAATAACTAGTGTCTTCATTTTCTCTTTAATTTTTATTATGAGAAGCTCGACATCAAAACAAATTTTCACAGTTTTAACATCAATATCGCTCAAATAGTGGGAATATTTTAGCGCGCATTCCTTCCGTTTTCTTTACACTTATACCACAAGGAAGCATTTCACTAATCGCTTATTGGTAAGACCATCGTGTAGAATTAGGGTTTATCGTATAATCACTGAAAGATTGAGGTCCGTCCTCGCATACCAACCGACACTCGGATTCGCTCACACACGGCTGAACATGTTTTATACTTGAAAAATTGCCTAGTTTGAAGGAGTATGGTTCTTAATTGATGGGTTAGTTCTATGAAAACTGAAGTACTTATGCATCAGTGAAGCGAACTTCAATATTTCAAAAGATTGAGTTCTTTCAAAGTTTTCTACGTTGAAATGAAGTGCGCATAAGAATTCATTATTATTATACAGAGCTAAGGCTGATATTTATTGAAAATTAAACAAACCTTATCACAAGAATAATTGAGTGCAATTAGCAAAACATTATGTATAATTTTAATGGGGGAAACTTATGATACAAGGAAAATAAGTCAATTATCTAAGTCAATGAATGCATAAAGGGGCATTAACGTTGTTTCCAATTTATAAAAAAATATTTAAGTATAAAAATATATAAGTATTCATTAAGTTCATTGAAGTGTAAAGTTTTACTTAGCACTAAAAAATCATTCTTATTATATTCAAATTGTCTATTTGCAGTTCGTCTGAAAGTAGGATTTGCCGTATTGGCTATGTAAATCCTGATTGATAATAAGCTAATTTTTCCTTTAGACGTATATTTTCCATAGATAGCGCGGCGAACTATGGGAGACGTATATTTGTTTGCTCTTCTCAATGGAGAACGCGTCGAATGAGCAACTCCCTTTTCTCATTATCACATCCAAAATGGATTCTCGCCCTCCATCCATTCATTCTCTCCCAAAATTTTCCTCCATCCCATGGAAATTCATTTTCAGAAGTTCCGCCGTCAGTAGGTATTAATCACCTCCCGAACTCTATCGCAGGTGAAATTCATTGATAACTTTCCTGGATATCATTAACCCCATTCATTTGCAACAGCAGCGGAAGTTAGCTGATGACAGAAACTCATCCAGTTTTGTTTTCCATTCGTATCTGATGATAAATTCCCTTTCTGTTTCCCTCTCTATCAGTTTATCTGGATAACGAGATTGGATCCCCAATAGATTTCCAATTTTCTTGTGCTGTCGTTTATTTATAACTTTAGTAAACTTCTAAGTATTAGAATGTTTGAGTCTAAAATGCATTTTAGAAAGTTAAGAGAAACTATAACGTATTTTATTTGCCTATAATTGACTTGTAATATCCTTTGCTTCAATCATGTTACCTCGAAGTTGTAACAAGACACTACCTTGGATAGAATGAGCAATGAAATCTTCTCATAAATGTTTTTTGTTTGAATTTTATTAGGCTATACATTTTTCCTTGATGGTTCAGCGTCAATTTAATTAAATCAATTCAAAATGGTACTTCTCAGTGTCATCTTCAATTCTCTTACTAGTTTTGTTTATTTGGAAAAATTTTATTTATTTCTAAAAGTTTAATTTATGCTGATATGTAGCCTGAATTGGTAGATTTTTATGCTTAATGACAAAGTTTGGTATTTTATCCCACATATCTACACCAAAAAGGTTTTTCCATTGATTTTTGAGCAGTTATTTTTTATTTCTACAATTTTTGTGAACAATTTTTAACGAAGATTATCAAAATAAAAGTCGCAAGGAGGCGTGTGCCTTAAACCAAAAGTTCATCAAGAATTGAACGATAGGGACATGTCTGAGTCACAATCTCAGGGCTCCCACTTTCTGGGCAGGTTTTCTGACCAATAAAGTACCATTTGGCGTCAATCTTGCTTGTGTTATACGGATGATTTATGTTATACAACTCTGAATATGACCTTAGGTTATAAACTGAAGCTTTTTCTAAATGTTTGTGAATGAAGGGTTAATTATCTATCTATTGTATAAAAAAAACGGAAGCCGGATGTATTTATGTTTCCTATCTTTCATTCATCATTTCTATTGCCTATAGATTGATTATATCAATCTTTTATCTCAGATTACTTGCGTATTTCGGCGTTTTTAAATGAAAAATGTTTCTACTATATAAGCTGCGTTGATTGAAAGGTCCTTTATCGTGTTCTCTCCTTAATCAAATGAATAACATAAATACATATTTTAGCGAAATGAGCGTGACCCATCATGTCCTGCAGTTACCACAATTTCGCTCTCTCTCAGCTTCATCAAGCACGTCACGTACATCGCGGAGAGGTCACAGATTCCGCGAAGGAATAAATGTACGATAATCATTTTATTAGCAGGCAGGATGAGAGAGCAAGGATTTGTTTCGTCGCGTACGAGAAGGAAAAAACGCCAATTTTTCACCGGGACGTGATATTCCAAAGGGGCAGCAGCATTTTGTTTCGGATTCTCTCTCTCGCGTTTTATTCTCTCCCTCTCGAGGGACGCAATTTGAAGAAAAAACGAAAGATACAGGAAATGGTGTGGCGCACGTGAGTGGACGGTCGGGGGAGAGACACTTGACGGGGCGTGTCTGCGTGTGCCCTTCAGTCCCCCACGGCCAAACCGAGCGTGACTCGAGTCCCCTTTTGCATGCACCCACTCTGCATTGCCATCCTCTCTTTCTGCGCATGGGTTTGTATTTATGCATGCATCTGCATCACCTATATGTATATTCAGAGTCGAAGATGTGTTTTATACGTTTCTAGGTACGCTGCACTTGTTCTCGAGAGCTTAATTTATCCGTACTGCTCTAATATTATTATTACTGTAGGTTAATCTTGCTAGTATAGTAGTAGGTTTCAGGCTTAAAAGTGTTCAAAATACCAATATCTTTCTAGATTAACCATGTTACTAATCAATTAATCAGTTATATCAATAATATTGGCAACCACATAGTGTCAGTATAATCTAGCAATGATTATCACAACGTCTGCCGCAAATACACTGCAAACCACATCGACAATATTTCTTGAATCAAAGATTATTTTCCTTATATTTAAGAACTATGTACATGAAAATATACTTTAAGATTTTTCCAGTTTCACTAGGAAAGAAATTATATTGAGATTTAGTGAAATTAATCAAAATAAATAAATTAGTATATTCACTACTTTAATATTAATAATATTATCGTAATTTGGATTAAGACAAACTTAGGTTTCATATAGCGTAAACAATACTCATTCTTAATAGGTGTTTGTTTGCCAAGACTTATCTTCGTTAGCTGATTAAAGTTGGTTTACTTTTTTTTCCTGAGAATTTTTTGCAAAAGGTGACCGAATATCTATTTTACCTAAACCACGAATATACTAATTAATAATCTAAGATAGGAAAAAAATTGTATTCTTTTTTTGTCACTTTACCGTTCTTATATCGTGTATAAGATGGTTTATAAAGAGTGACTAGTTAATAGTGGATTTATCAACTGACTATCACTTCGTTGATCTTGAAATAAAAAGATCTTTTTAAAAGTAAACTGTTACATTACATATTAGAATGCGTTTCCCAAACTGTAATCGATATGGATATCAAAGTGATTTCATCGTGTACGAAGACGCGAGAAGAAACCTTTGAATTATTCTTTTATTAAATGAGTGAAGTTTATTGATCCAAAGAATATCAGTTTTTGTTGTAATTGCGGTTTATGAATGCGAAAAAATTATATTTGTCTATCAGAGGAGATCTGAAATCGGACTGTTAGGAATTGTAGGACTATTTTTTAATTACTTAGGTGTTTGAAGACTTGTAATCGTTGTGTAACAATTTAATTGCTTATTCGTACTAATTACTCATTTGCTCTATACTCAAAATTGTTTCAACTCTTATGTCATGCACTTTCCTGAAACTCAAATTTGATTAAATTCTTATACTTTTGATTCCCTTTTGTTTTTGATTAAATAATGGTTTCGTAATTATTAAAATATTATAGTTCGATGATAGATGAATGATTTTAGGAAGAAGTCAATCCATTACTCACGATCAATGAAATGTTTTGCAGACGAATCTTCCTTTCGTTACATTTGCTTGCACTCAAGTTTCTAAATACTCTAGAAAAATTACTGTACGTAATATCTGCATATTTAACTGCGTGCTTGTATTTACGCAACGTTGCTGACATTCAGAAGGGATTCCCTCGGTAGACCGTTTAAGAGTAATCAACTTGCCTACATAAGTAGAGGCCCTTGATGCAAGAACCAATTTGGTAACTTTATTTTTCCTCTTTTAAAAGCGCTTTTTTCTTTGCCATCTGCACTTTCTTGTGACCTGATTTCCCTTCCTTTATACGCAAAATTACTCTGGCGTAGCGTACTATTTTGTTCCAACTTAACGGTAATACTACTTAATTATTCGAATTTGGAATCCGCTCTGTTCCAGCGAGCGCTGTTTATAAGGAAGAGCATTCCGCATTTTTTCTTTGACATGCCCTCAAGTCTAACCGATGGTTCTACTCTATCAGAGAGAGTTTCCTTATGATTGGATTGGCCATCGCAAAAGATGAAATTCAATAAATTTTTATTTGATTGTTTTGTGACAATATTTTACTCGATAAGCTAATTTTATACATCTAAAATTTTTACTTGTATACTTTCAAGTTATCTTCAAATAAACTAGGGTTCTATACAATTTTACAATCTAGTCTTCTTTTTAATTCTTTCTCGCAACGTTTGAGGTGGAAGCTCTTTATCCTTAGAGTTGGAGGTTTAAATTCTCCAAAAGCCGACTTTGTTGGCGTTCTTCTTCATTTTTTCCCGGTAGTCGGGAAAAACAAGAAATGAATGCCGCACTTTTATTCCGACTACGGGGAAGTAAGAAGTTGAACGCCGACAGAGACGGCTTTTGGAGAATTTAAACCTCCAATTTTACAGCCATGTTCCATTAATTCTTTCTTTACTTCTTTTTATCCTAATAAGATTATATTACATAAAAAAATCAGAAGCATCGGTGCTTCAATTATGTACAGTTTTTTTTCATTAAATTTTCATTTTTCATTAAAAATTCATAGATTATTACTGGACGCATTGATAATATTTCCAGCTTAGTCATCCCCATACCGCAAGTACTAGGAGTAAACTCAAAAAGAAACAAGTATTGGTAGGGTAACCTTTACATAGGTCAATGCCTTTCATGAAGAGATTATTTTCCGTAGCCGCCACTTTGAGTCACAGACACTATCGAAGCCGCTTCACTTCAGTACAGACACTTCATGGCCTATCTTTCATCGGAACCTCTTGACCTATCTGGCATTGGCGATCCAACCAAGAGCGAAGCCCCAGCCAGGTTAGATCGATTGATTCAGGAACCAAGCGAAACCTTAGAGCTTAGTAAGCTGTGGTCTAAAGAAGGTTTATCAATCAAGAAATATACCCACCTTCGTGAACTAAGGAAAAAAAGGGAAGCGAAGGCTTGCACTAATTTTTCAGTCATCAATCAAGGATTATATTTGCGTTATTCGCGATAGTATCTTAGGAGAAATTTCTCTGAAATTTTGAGCTAGAAAAAATATTTATCACGGGAACATACAATTAAATACAAATATTACAACCTTATTTCCATTAACTTTTAACCATTTTATAATTTCACAACTTCTGTATATCTATTTTAAGAGTTCGTTCTGATTCACTGAGATGTAAGTAAATAAAATAGATCAAAATATGAATCTATAGTTCAAGAGATATTTTTAATATCATAGCTATAACTTTTGCCTTTGACGTGGCGAAAAATTATCAGAAATGCAGCGGAAGATCTAGCGAGGCGTTTTTTTTATATTTCATAAATAAACTAGGACTTTATAGATATCAGACAGAGGCTCCCGGATAGTCATGTGGACAGCGCGTTCGCCTTTGGTGAAAGCGGTCCCGGGTTCGATTCCCGGTGGGAGCCAATGTGCGAAATGACCTAAGCTGTCGAAGCACCTTTAACAATACTACTACTACGATATCAGACAACAATTATAATAGTCCCTGCCTAAATATTTTAGGAAAAGTTTTGTATCTATTTTGTATAAATCGATAACGGGTATCCTCACTGCTTCACTGAGATATAATCAACTTGATCCGAAAGCGCTTCAATGTTGTAAAGTTTATCCTTTGTGAAGATCTCTCTATTGGAAACATTTACCTTTGGCGTAACTGACATATCACATATCAATGTATGTAATATACATATTTAATATGCTCCAAAGGTTTTGAGCAATCGAAAAGTTTAATTCTTACCAAGTACTATGCCCAAGATAGTAACCTCATGTAAATCTTAATTTTGCATACCTTCGGGATTTATTCTTGTCGTATTTATCAGAAATATTTGAGATAAATCTGCTTGTAACTTAAAATGTGCAAGAGTTGCAGGTTTGGATATTAAATAAGGAATAAACATGAGAATTATTCATCTTAAATGCAATATAATGCATTTTTTAACTCTTGAGTAATGTCTTTATTCTTTAAAAATGTCACTAGGATCTGCTTACAGAATTAGGCTCTACGATCTCAACTTTAATTAGTTTTCAAATCTCGTGTTACAAACTCAATACAACCATATTAAACTCCCTTCTGTAGTAAATGTAAAAAGTTCTTTAATAAAAGCCTTGTTGAAACGTCGCGTCAAAGTATCTTTGCCCTGTATTGATCTGCAAGAACTTATTTCAATCATATTTTAATCATCCTTTATGCATTCATATTGTATCTAATAAACATAAAGGAGGACGTAAAGAGAGCTATTCAATAAATATCGAATTGAAAATATGATTTGTATCCGATTGTGTGCATACGAAGAAGGGTAATTGCTTTCACATACGAAACAAATATTCAATACAAATTCGGTGAATAACATACGCGCGCACACAGCTCTGGTCAAAATGTCACCGCAAGCCGCTGTTTCATTTGACGGATACACAAATTTACGAGAGGAATACTTTAATACAAAAGTCCAAATTGTATTTCACAATAAATTTGCCAATTAGGAATATCATTAAATTAACGTGACGCTAATTAATCTGGAGCATTCGTCCGCGAACTGGAGAAGAAATGCAAGAAAAAAGCGTTCAGCGTAGTTTTAGAGTGATTCATTATGTGCTATAAAAAGAGCCGTCCTTTTTTTGTTAATCCCGTAGTTGACATTTTTGCTGACCTATCTGTTGGGACTGCCGTCTGAGTAATTACCAGTTCTAAATTTTCTTCCGTTTTCATTAGCGATGGGGTCGTGAATTTTAATCCAAGAGCCAACGTGGACAAATCAGTTCTCGCAATTTTATTCCAAATTACTATTCTTTTTCGGCCCGCAACCTTTAAATAGGGCACGAATCTCTGTGAATTATGTGAAACTTAATCAAAGCTAATAATCTTTCTCTGTATGAAAACTATTGAGCGCTTAGATCTTATTTTATGTTCGGTATCGCCAATATATATATTATTCATTATTTGTCGAAATACCTGTTCTTGAAAGCTGATTTGAAAACAACACGTCGACCACGGGGGTAAAAAAAATCGTGTGATTTCATATACTCTGGTGTGCGAAATAAATGGACATACTGTGTACTACTCGTGCAATCATTCCAGTAGTGATGAATTTATTCCGAAAACGAGGATAGTTAGATTGAATTGAATAGCCGGAGTACTGAGTGAGGAAAGTCATTCTATAGCTATTTAGTTTGCTCAATTCCTAGTTGGGATCCAATTTAGCTCTCAGAAATGAAATGACGGGAGAATAAATTGGTTGTTTAATTTAATTGAAGGGACTTTAAAAGCTTAAAAATATTCGCGCTTTGGTTGCGGAAAAAATAGCTGAAGACATTGACTGGAAATTTGTAACAGCTACACGCTTTAAGGATTTCATGAGCTTCATTTATACCTATTGAATTCTCGTCATATTAAATTTGACAGATTATTTTATATTTATTTTGCACGTGAGACTCCAATATCTTATTATTTCCTTATGTGAAACACAATGATGAATTGCAATACCGTTTCGTGTTATAGAACAGAAACATAAATATTTCGTCTTTCGCACCTTTATAGTTCAATTGCATCAATGGTATAGTAAGTACTTTATTATTAGAAGTCAACTTTAATTTAGCGTGAAACGTAGAACGTTCTGCATGCATTGATAAGGATTCAAAACTGATTTGTTATGAATTGATAGATTAAAGAATATAAAAATATGATTTCTCTAAGAAATATGTTAGTGATTTCAACTTTTTTCAGCTATTAAATAAATAATTTATTTAATTTAATAAAAAAATATACCAATTTAAACAAAATATCATTATTTATTTATTTCTACTATTCATGCCGTACGTTTTGTCTAAATATTGATGTAATGGTTTTGGTTTTTTTAGTCAAAAATACACCCTATAAACTACAGAGTTGTATTTATTTCTATTTTTAAAATAAGCATTTTTTTATTATGGAACTTATTGTACATTCTGAAATTTAAGATAGGCATTATTATATTTTAGGAAGCGCAGAAAATGTCTTGTTAAATTGTTGAACTAGATGATGATGAATATCAAAGTCATCCACGTCTGAGAACCCTGCACAAAATCGTCCACACTTCATTGCATGGTGATCGAGTGCTCAGATTCGAACCAATAGATCCATCCGCGGGCTGTCCATTAGCGTGGCCCATTCACATAAAAAAGCGCCTCTTCAAGAGCCTTTCAGGTCATCATCATTCCCCTTCCTTTGATACCACTTTTCACGCACCCATCCGAAATTTGGAATGACTCCTCCTTGAACAGACTGAAGTGGGCAGAAAATAACCAGCAATTCAAATTCATGCTTAAAATTCCTCAACTTTGATGGATTTTATGACCACTTTACTTTAGTATTCAAAGTATAAGTACTACGTTTTGTTGTAAAGGATTGTTTCTTTTGTTCCTGCAATTAGCTACGATGAATTTAATATTACTGTCAACAGCCCATACGAATGAATGCTACATAGTTGTATAATAGCTAGAAATAGTCACAAGAGATATAATTATACAACATAATTACAACATACGAAGGAGGTTTTCCATCGCAGCCTTATTTGTGTAACATAGAATGCCGGCTGGTGATTTTCGATGATAGTTGGCAATGGCGATGATGATGAATTTGGTTTTGTCGTTAATTTAATATGCTCAAATACCTTTCCTGTCGCCAATCCAAATTGGAAAAAATTAGTCACTATTATGCAATCATTTCATAACCAGAAAAATCTTATCCCGCCTCACAGTAAAATATAATTTTTGCCTAACACGTAATGAAGTCGTATCAAGAAAAATCAACGGTGCGAGTGACATAACAAATTAAATAATTTCGAAGATATTAATTTGTAATTTATAAGGGTTACACTTGGACTAAAGTGCTCTTTAGAAACTTTTCTACTTGTTCATAGCCATCCACTAATAACGCCCTCCTACGTTTTCTTACTTACATATCGTACATCATAGATAATTTACTCTTACAACTCTATTTATTTTTACATCTGGACATGTTATAAAGCATTAGGAATGATTAAGGAATGAATGATGAAACGCCAAACTACGTTAATAACCGCAGACATAATTTTCAAAGGTCGCGGCATAAAATCACTCAGAAAAACTTAATTTTGAGCAAATAGATCCCAGATTTACGGCAGTTAGACGAGCAAATATATAACCCCAGGTTGTGACGAGTTACTCGGTCGTATCTGTGCATCAGATCCAAAACTTAATTGCGGATGGCAATCATTCTTTAGCACCGTGGTTCATCACTTTCAGTTAATACGCTTCGCCCTATTTCAGTCGATCGGGTTAGCAATTAGAGTGATTCAATTTTAACCCATATCAATGAGCCTTTTACAATCCGTGCAAGGATGGATATCCGTACTTTAAAAATGACCGAAATGCTTTTAATTTTTTATTTAAAATTTATTAAAATTGATCTAAATAGAACGATGGAATGCATTTTGGCCCTTCTTACTTCATGTACATGATCGTTTTTTCTTGAGCAATCTCTTGTTTAGTATGAAACTAAATAGATATATGAGTCGATGAGGAAAAGATATTTGGAAGATGCTGTTTAGAATGAAATCAGTTTAATGATTAGAATATGAACGAAAATGAGAGATTATTAAATGCATCATCGATCTGTAGTTTCTGAAGTTTTTCTTGAATACCTTTTCTATATCCCTATGAAGAATAAACTTGAAAAAGTCCGACGGGACTGGAAATTCTCCCGGTAAAGTCTATTCTTCCATGTGATTTTCCTGGGTGCACGCCATCTCGTGTAGAAACACCTTACCCATTTTCCTTGACCCTTTTAATAGTTACTAGGCGCAAAGACTGGTAAAGAAGTATAATATTCAATTTTGGCATATTCACTTGTTAAAATTATTAGTTAATGAAGAATGGGAATATGATATAATCGGAAGCAATATGTTCCTTACTTCACAGCATTAAGGGTGATGTAGGTAATGTAGAAGCCATGCGTAAATATTATATCATAACTAGCTGTACCCGTTCACACGTTGTTGTGTTTAGAGAAGTGTGATCTCTTTCTTGCCTTGCTTGCCTCTGTTCACTCGTTTCTAATGATCGAGCAAGAGCAGTGTGATCTCGATCTCTTTCTTGCCTTGCTTGCCTATGTTCACTCGTTTCTAATGATCGTTCTTCTCTTCTCCTTTTTGCTTGATTTGTAGACCAATGGCACTTCGCTTTGGCGGCATAATTGTAGGGTTAAATAAAACATATTTCCAATTATTTTCTTCAGCTGGAAATTAATAATATTTTTATTTATTCACGTATTAATAATTTATTCTCGTATTAATAATTGCAAAAGTTTTTTGACTGCATTTTTGTATTTATTAGAATTTGCTGGCGAAAAATTGAACGTCAAATGCATTAATGTTCTTTTTTGTAATTTAAATTAAATTTTTGAAATCTTAAAAGAAATACAATTTATGTATTTAAAATATTTTAAATTTTAATTTAATTTGTAATATTTAAACAATAATTGAAAAAATATAAATTCTGCCCAAATGGGATCAATTTATGTATCGTACTTCTATTTTTCCCGTAGAAAATCCATTCGCAATTTGAATGGCAGGCAGCTATTCGCGTTGCAAGGCTATTATAATGAAATCATATATACTATCTACATTACTTTCATTTGGTATATAAGAAAATATATTATCACAGTACCTTTTCAGTTCGGAGTAAGATGTGCTAAATTATGTGCTACTCTACACTTCGCATCTCGCAAATCTCAAAGAGAACACATATTCAACTGAAGAAGACCTAAAAATGAAATTCAGTCTCGTCAAAGACATAAAATAAACTGAAATGTTGAAAATAGATGACATTTGTAATCAAAGTCGGTAACGTCATCAACTCACCAAGTTGTGCAGTACATACAATCTCTTGAATTTATCAGAATATAATTTTCATTAAATATCAAAAACCGTTTACTCCATGATAATATACGTAAATATTTACGTTGCTATAAACAAACATCATTTGAATACTGGAATAAATACTCAATGTGTTCTTATGAGAAAATTCAACAATCGCATTCGTCGTAACTGAGAAATAGTTTGTTTATAGCCTCAAAATTCATCAAAATTATCATCTAATTATCTCTAAGTCTCGTAATTTCCGATCGTAAACTATATTTCATGACCAAAATAAGAAACTTTATTCAATTTTCCTTCTTCTGGTGGTACTTCTAAATCCATACGTTGGTTATTTCTAATTTAATTTTGCGAAAGAAAGGAAGCATGCAAGTGATAAAATCGAAGTTTACATGTATTTCTTATGGAAACTGTTTTTCCTTCTGGAGTCGAACTAAGTACTCCGATTAAAATAAAAATTTACAAAAACCTTCCCGGGGATATACGTAATAATTTCCCAAATTTTCACGACGATTGGATGTATGGTTTTTGAATCTATCGAGTACAGACAGACAGACAGACAGACACACATTCATTTTTATATATATAGATAGATACACAATTTAGTCTGAGTTACAGAAATACAGGTAAATATAAAAAATCGAAGATATTAATATTTCATGTAATAAATCTTGACTTATCACGTTATGTTACATCTATGTTATCTCAGGTGGATAATGCTATAAATATATCATGAGAAAAATATTTACTTCTCATCTTACGAACGTGCCTGTTTACGAACAACGTTTAAGAGATGAAGCTTTTTCATAGGCACTTTAGCAGTCCCTTCCATCTCTGGCTCTCTTAATTTAGAAACAAGGGCATTCCAAAATAACTTTCTCTAGAAGATGCTTGTTAATGAAACTTGAAGAATTATGAGGAAGAAACTCTGTGGGGAATTTCAGATGGACGAATTAGGCATCTTATTTTCAAAGTAATTTCTAAGAATAACTTGTTCAATGATCAGTTTACGTTAAACCCTTAAAATTTGAATGATTAAACAAACATTAGAAAATATATGGGAAAATTAATTCAATCAATTAAAACTAGTAGTGTAACAGTTGGGAAAATTGAAGAGGATTTAAGTTTATTCTTACTAATTAAGAATAACTGGGGAAGATTATGTAATTAGTCACGAAATATATCATAATTAATGGACCACAAACTCAATTAGGAATTAACCTAGTTGAAAAATTTCAGTAGTCGATTAATTGTCTACGAAATCACATTAGATTATGCAAATTATCCTAGAATAAAAACTAAAAGAAGCTTCTGGAGATAGAGCTCCACAAGAAATATCCTGTTTCCTCAGCAACATCCTGCAGATTATGCCAGACAAATTGCACCGACTTAATTAAATTCTTGCATTCAACCATATGTAAATGTATACGACTTTTCAAATAATGCAGCCGTTTTTATGGAACAAGATGGGGAAAAGACGCCCCTACAAAAACAAGCCGAAACTTCACTGAAGATGTTTTAGATGTTCATCAGTGAAAAAATGGGCGTGATCCATTGAGAGTAAACCCCGTCCTCTTGGTCCCCTCTCAATTTTTTTGAAGGGGACGAAATTAAGGGACAGCAAGTGTGCCGAAGAGGGGAAATAAGAGAAGTAGATATAAGAGCGTTCGTGGGAAAGAGGAAGAGAGTTTTTTTTATTTGGAATCCCTCTCAGTATTTTATTACTAATTAGTTCCCACTCGGTCTTATTTCGTTTTATTTTCATTCTCATCGCATTTGCCTCGGGGACGATCTCAGAGGAGTCATTTTTATCGGCCCCGCGACTCTTTTTATAGGCGATGAGGATGCTCTCGCAAGCACACGTGTCATTTATATTCGGGTGGATGTTAAGGACTCATTTTATGCGAGTGAAGGGTTGTAAGATATGCCGACCGCGGCATCTCTCGTATTCTCGACAGGCAGATTAAGGAATCATATTTTATTTGTAGATATGCATTTATTTATGATAGAGACGGTTGTGAGCCATTTAAATCACCATACCTTACCTTCACCATAGATATAACAAAGTACCCCTCATAAAAGGACTAACACAGCTAAATTCTCATTTCTTAATAGAGCAATGGAACACTCTTGCTGCCATTATTCTAACCATTTTCTCCCCACATGAAAGGGTCAAGGCGAAGCTAAGTAAATTTCAATAACTGGGCAAAATATGGTTAGGGAAGGCAGAGCTTCAGATAGTCATGATGATTTACTTTTGTTCACGGAGCTGAATATTATTCGCGCAATTGTTGGATTATGCATAAGTCTTGTCTTCTGTGAGAGAGAGGTTATATAAGGGTTTCCCTAATGAAAATCTATCACTAAGTATTTTGATATCTTTTTACCATCATACTTGCATACTTAACTTGGGAAAAGTTACACTCATGATGGACAATGTGACAAAATGGCATGGCATGACTACGTAAAAGTAACTGTATTTATGAGATATCTGGAGTATATGTATATTAGAGTGGGTGCCGTGAGAATGTTGTATAAAGTAAGGCTTGCTGTATTGTTGTGTGTGCTCTAATACTGTTTTATAATTTCGGATTATGAATCGGTAAGAGGCTTCCTAGTGTATCGGATTATGGAGTGTGTTTATGCTGTAAATGTTGTTATCAAATTTATTTAATTATATCTGTAACTTGAGAATAGTCAAACTGCAGTATATATAATCATAGATAGATAGATCGTCGGCCATAGTACGCGTTTTACGGATTAAATCGAGAAAAGCAACTTAATCGTCTCAACATCGCCAAGAACTATTAGATCTACAGCTAAGACGTATGCAGTTGCAGTATCTGAATTATCGATCTTCAAATCCTTAAGTTAAAATAAGAGTCTAAGTCATAGTGCAGCAGCCATTATTTTCTATGAAAAATTTCTTTTTCCTTCCTTTCCTTTCATTTCGCAACATAGCTAAAGCAACGCAAGGCAGAGTATTGAATACAATGATGTCTTTTCTCGTTGTCTCTATGTTCGCTAGAATACCTTTATTTACTTTCCCATTCATTTCATACCTGACTGAGCCACAGCGATGTATGACCCTGGTTTAGCTAGTAATAAATAAATAAAAAGTACCGATTGAAAATATTCATTTGTAAATACCAATTTGCAACAAGCATCACTACCTCACTAAACATCACATCTATTCTCTTCAATGCGATACCGAAACGTAGCAACGCGCAAACCAATAGGTTCGATGTTTATATTCCGAATGGTATCCTGCTCATAGTGCGGTTCATAAATCATGTTTCAATTTTTCCTATCCCTGGATCGAAGCTGTCAAAAACTTCCTCTGATCGCTTGATAATAGCGCTCCAAATGAATAGAAATTTCGTACTGCCGGAAAAGTTTTTCTCCCGCTCGGCACATGTATATCGCTCCCGAAATTGAGTCGAAAGTTATCATTCTCTCGTTTCCGTCTATGGCTCGAATTTATGGCCCAATACCGTGAAAAACGGAATTCGAGGGCTAAGCCGCGCATCTCGGAAGCGGGGATTCACTCGTCCGAACCGTTTCATACAGAAAGAACATTATGAAAGGGCGATTGAGGGATTATAGCGAGAAACATATGACCTAAAATTTGCCAATGCAAAGCTCGAGCGGGCGTGATTAATAAGATTTCCCAAATTTTGGATGCTGTGTCAATAAATGCCGATGCCGTTGTTGGAAATCATCCGCCGGGATTGAAAACTTTAATTTCATTTTTTTCGGTGTCGGAAGGGGAATGCGAAGACTTATGTGAATTTCCGCTGACCATTAGGAGAGCAAAAGTATCGTGTTTGGATGGAATATATTCGACCGAGAAATGCGAGCACAAAGACGTCAGGCTTGTAATGTGAATTTTGAGCTCGAGTTATTTTATCGGTAAATTGGATGACGCAAAAAATGTATTCGCATAGCATGCCAAAAAAAATATTTCCAAATTTTAAGTGATATTAGAGGATTCATTTACACATTTCATGTTTCTCATTTTATCATTGATAATTTGTTTTTGGTCAAATTATTGAAAGCTTTAATCATACATTGGATGTGACCACGAACTTAGAAAGTATAGGACTGGAAACTGCTGAAATTTTTTGGCTCCCTTAATGTCCGCATCCGCGAGATGGCAGCACTGAAGCTCGCCCTTTGAAACCATACTCTCATATGGAGTAAATGGAAAACACAGCACGATTATGATACTTTTTCTCTCTTTTTCTTTGTGGGAGTAGTATATACGAAAGATGGAATTCAGAGTTAGTGATTTATCCATTGATAAGTACTTAAAACAATTGAATAAAATGGGCAAATTAGTAAATCCGAAGAATAAGTGCAGGTTGCCTTCAGGGCACACCACAAGTAACTTCGTCGCTGTGAAAACATTATTCGTAGATCAGCGAAGTGCAATGTATTCCGCTTGGATACACGGAAAATAATTGATCCTTAATAAATTACCAACGTTACATTTACTTTCAACTAGGCCTTATAAAACTAGAATCGCAGGATGCACATGGGTGGTCTGAAAAGTTTCCGACATTTCAACATTTCTTGACATGGTTTCTGAAAATGTTCTGAAGATGTCTGAAGAATCTGGGGTTGGAAATTTTTCAGACCACCCTCGTATTAAATTTCCTGAGAAAAAATCGAAGTTCCCAGAAATAGTCTCCAGGAAATTTGCGAAACTGTCTAAAACTTAATGTTTGGTCAATACATTTTTTATACCACTCTATCCCTTATGTTTGTATATTGTATAACCTAACTTCACATTTCAGCCTCCCCAAGATAAAATGCAGTCCACGCCAGTCATTAAAAGTTGACACTCTTGGATTTATGCATGTTTCAACAATATTTGACCGTTTACTCATTTCCTGGAGACTATTTCTGGGAACTTCGATTTTTTTTCAGGAAATGTATATACGAGGGTGGTCTGAAAAGTTTCCAACCCCAGATTCTTCAGACATCTTCAGAACATTTTCAGAAAACATGTCAAGAAATGTTGAAATGTCGCAAACTTTTCAGACCACCCATGTGCATCCTGCGATTCTAGTTTTATAAGGCCTAGTTGAAAGTAAATGTAACGTTGGTAATTTATTAAGGATCAATTATTTTCTGTATATCCAAGCAGAATGCATTGCACTTCGCTGATCTACGAATAATGTTTTCACAGCGACGAAGTTACTTGTGGTGTGCCCTGAAGGCAACCTGCACTTATTCTTCGGATTTACTAATTTGCCCATTTTATTCAATTGTTTTAAGTACTTATCAATGGATAAATCACTAACTCTGAATTCCATCTTTCGTATATACTACTCCCACAAAGAAAAACAGGGAAAGAGTATCATAATGGTGCTGTTTTTTCCATTTACTCCATATGAGAGTATGGTTTCAAAGGGCGAGCTTCAGTGCTGCCATCTGGTGGCTGCGGACATTAAGGGAGTCAGCCGATTGTACAGCCAGCATAGGGGAGCTTCAGGGGCGTGGATGTGACAGATTTTTATCTTGCTCCCTAAACTAAAAGTTCTACAGATAATTCGAAAATTAGTTTTCGCCTCATATTTTGAGGTTTTTTCGGAAAGGAGTGATGGCAATGTTTTATAGTTTTCTGAAAGATGGCATTTTAATTTTGTTAAATAAAATAAATATTTTTCGCCGACCGCCCGTTTTTTTCACCGACGCCCTCTCCTTAGCCCTTCCCCTCGATCCTCTCTGTATATAAAGGCTTCTGTGTATTGTATTTGTACCTGATGATGGCGATCACTCGCTGAAACCGGTCGTCCTGAAATAAAACTGTGGAAAAAGTACAATCCCGTCTACCTGATTTTTTTCGAAAATAAATATTATTATAATTCTTCTATATGTATTCAAAATTTGAAAGTCCTAAGTCAATTTTTAATAGGAACAAGTCTACTATATTTCTAATTGACTGCAAATATGGTACATGTCAAAACATTTAATTTGTTTACTCATAATTTATAAATATATATCATTAAAAATCTGATGTGGCCAACACATGACTTTCTCCGTATTTATTGAAAACATAAGCCTATGCCGTTAATATATAAATAACTCTAAAACAATGAGTGTTACAGGAAAATGTTTCATACAAGCTTTGTAGTAAAAAACATTATCTACAACTTTGGTACACAATTGTATATACCTAAATTGCATTCTGATAGATATATGTATGAAAAACTTCCTTTTCTGGGTAAACAACAACTTCCGGTTAACCATTATTGAAGAATAACTCCTAAACAATCAGTGTTACGAAAAAATGTTTCATACAAAAGTTGTACCAAAGTACATTATCTATAACTTTTCTAAATAATTTTATATACCTACATTGCATTTTGACAGAGTTATGTATGAAAAACTTCCATTTTTGGATTAACAACAACTTCCGGTTAACCATTATTGGGGAATAACTCCTAAACAATCAGTGTTACGAAAAAATGTTTTATACAAAAGTTGTAGTAAAATACATAATCTACAATTTTTGTGTGTAAATGTATATACCTATATTGCATTCTGACAGAGATATGTATGAAAAACTTCCTTTTCTGGGTAAACAACAACTTCCGGTTAACTATTATTGAAGAATAACTCCTAAACAATCAGTGTTACGAAAAAATGTTTCATACAAAAGTTGTAGTAAAAAACATTATCTACAACTTTGGTACATAATTGTATATACCTACCTTGCATTTTGACACAGATATGTATGAAAAACTTCCATTTCTGGATTAACAAAAACTTCCGGTTAACCATTATTGGGGAATAACTCCTAAACAATCAGTGTTAAGAAAAAATGTTTTATACAAAAGTTGTAGTAAAATACATAATCTATAACTTTTTTATGTAATTGTATATACCTATATTGCATTCTTACAGAGATATTTAAGAAACAAAAATTTGTTCCGGATAAACCGGAACTTCCGGTAAAGCGATATTCTCCAAAAACTAATCAACTCTTGGTATTGTTAGGGAAATACTAAATATGAATTTTGAAAATGATCGGATAATTACTTTTTAAGATAGAGCGCACACAAACGTTTTAACCACAGACAGACAGACAGACACACAGACAGACATGTTCGGGAAAATAGCTAAAACATGCTCTATGGGCCCCAAAACATCTATTTCCGTCGAAATCTGGAGGTCGAATTTTTTTGCGAATACAATACTTTCTCTATACTACGTATAGGGAGAAAGTAAAAATGCTATATATATATTTGGCTAAGGCTTGTTATTCATCTATGATAAATTGAAATATCTTGATTTACCATCGTAAAGGGTTATTAAAATACAGCAAAGTCCTGTTAACCTCACGCAACTTATCGAAGATATTATCTTAACGCGTTAAATATAGTATGATGACGATATAGGCATTATAGACAATACAAAACACTTTGTTTGGAAGTTCAAGTTCAATTCAAGTTTTCTCCATTACGGCATCTACTTCGCTTCCGTTTTTCAATGCAATCTTCCTTGAAAGACACCCCTGAAAATGTGGGATATGTAAAACATTTCCTTGTTTGAATTGAATTCTATATATTTGGATGCTATTCTCGTTCAAGTTCAGCTCGTGGAGCTCGTATTTCATTAGTCCAGATACCTATTCGTTCTTAGAAGTATATTACAATCAAGAACAACTATTTGCCTTTATTACTAAAATATTCGTAGGTGAATTCCATATCTTTAGTCGAAATTATAGTTGCGAACCAAAGCAGTTATTACAAAAATTAGTATGAAATACAAGCTCGGGAATCTAGTACTTCATCGAAAAATCACCTGATTCCTGTTCTTTGGCCACTTCTTCAAATAATTTTTGACAGATTTTTTAAATTTATTCGCAATTATTTATCTTTAATTTTGGTCCAGATATTTATTGGGAGCCCTAACATGATACAGTTCAAATTATCTACAGATATGTCCCACCTAAAATACTACTATGAATCCAAAAATAATTCTAAACACAAAATTTAGCTTTTGAAATCAGGATAACATTTCTAGTGATTATTAACTTCGCAGTAGCCTTTAAGGTACAGAAAGAAAACGTTAAGAATATTGGACTCTCAGATCACAGGGAGAGTGATCCCTCAACCTCGAATTGATCTTCGAAGCGTCAAGTCAAATATTATTGAGGATTATCCATGATTCTCTGGTCGTGATTTGCATGCAGATCTGAGAGAAGGGGTTCATTTGGAGGCTAATTCTCGGAAAACTGGTTCAATAGATTCCCGCAGTCAACGCTTGAGTTCCTAACAAGGAAACCTCCAGTGACATAAGTGTAACATCTACAGAAAGCAGAGTTTGTACGGCAGTTTATGGTTGGCATTCAGCAGCTATTTTTTGGAATGTTCGCAATACATAGAAATTCAGGGTGCTTTGATGCGACGTAGTTCAGTCTGTAATCTACATTTGTCGTCAAATGCAGAAACTTCAGTTTTGGAGTGAACCGGAAGCCGCACCAAAGGAAAGGATTAGATATGTAGCGGGAAATCATGGTGTTACTACCGGGCTGGAGTATTCGCATTCCAATATCACCCAAGAGATGTCTCCCGAGGAACACTAGGCATAAGATGTACGTTAGGAAATTTTCACTCCATATATTATACTCTTTCTCAGGTAAGATATTTTCCATTTATATTTAATATGTACCCATTTATACATGAAAATAATTTTTATTTCAAGAAGAAAAAATAAAATATCTTCGTTATATTTATTTTGAGTAAGATCATCATTTATATCAAAAAGTTTTGATGCCTTAATTACTCTTTTCGTTATCCTTTCTGGTAATTTTGGTATATTTTATGTTACGTCATACATGTTAGTAAGAAAGGAGAAGAAGATTAGACTCTCATTGAATATTTTTCTGGATGTTCTTGGTTTTCAACAGCAAATGTCTTCGAGAAAAATATCTAAGAATAAGGATTTTTCTCCTGTAATAGAAATATTTTCTTGCAGTTCGTTCTTTAAAGTACATTCAAATAATTATTGATGAAGAATAAGAATTCTACTCTATTGCTAAAATGTTCGTAGATGTATTCCATATCTTTAGTTGAAACTATAGTTTATAACCCATGTAGTACATAAATAAGTGTGTTTCATTCAGGACAACTTTGTTTTACAGAATGAAGGATTATGTTTTCGTGGAAGCCCAGCAGCACTCGTTGAATAAAAAGAAGTCAATATTTCCTTTTCCTTAGCTTAATTTTATTGGTCTTTGTTTGAAAAATGATTAAAGTATTTAACATCATTTGATAGCTGGTATTAGTTGCCTTGGGCTAGTGAATGATTCTTATTTTCTCAAGTTGGTGGTATAAATTCCTGTGAAATTTAATATAATGCAATAGAAGTTCCTTCATTGTCTAGTTTATTTACTAGCTCATTCACCTGTATTTCCTTGATGGATCCCATTTCAATCATATTGCTAAAGGCACTTTGATAAAACTTTCACCGAGTAACGCTATTCAATCAGTTAATATATAATTTTTTTTCAATTTTTAAAATAGATTACATTTCTCTCTTATCTTCGATCATTCAGTAAAGTCACCTTGCTTTCATACGTAATTCAGTTTGAAAATGTTAATCGTGGTCCGCCTGAGAAAAATCTCGTTTAGAAAGAGTAGGTCAAAGAAACTGGAACGTTGAATTTGATTCGGCAAAGAGACCGAAGAATACTGTGTTTTTAGGCATCTTTCATTTTTGCAGCATTCCCATACGTGAACGTTGTTCAAAGGCTCCGAATTAGGAGCTCACACACGATGCCAGCGCACTCTTGCTCAGATGAATACATTTTATCTTCGTATATCTTCAAAAGCTCTGTGCAGGCCCATAAATCTACAAGGTTTGGGTAGAATGTTTTATCCCTTTCGAGGGAATAAATCCTCGGGGTCGCACTATTTACGAAAAACATCGAAGAAGTATCCAATAGTTTAACCTCCATCAAAGTATGGAGCGAAATTTATGGATAACCTAGAAACAGAGGACGTATAAAATTTCACGCGATAAGGGAAACTACTTTTTGTTTCGGAGACGATGTTTCGCGGAGAAGGCCAAGGTAGAGTCGACCGAAATAAGGTGATGTAGTGTCTTGTCATTTTTTTATTCCCGATAATATATGTTGGGCTATATATCACTGAGGTGGTCGTTCTTCCTCCGGGAGACGGGTCTTGAAAATTAATTTAGGGCGTCCAATAAAAAAAGATCATTCCAGTATCAGTGTCTGAGCTGTAAGACAGCATCCTTTCTCGAGGTAGTAAAATCCTCGATCCTTTTCTTGCGCTAAGAAATTTAATTTCAAGAGTCAGTGGTGGAATCGTTCCAGAATCATCGCCAAGTATGGAAAGGTTCCTTAAATATCACTAAAATCAATTCGAGGAAGTAGAAAAAAACAAGAGAAAGAATATACGGACTGGATTGTCTTTCTGCCCTGAAAGACAAAATAATACAGGTCAGCGAGGTATAGACCCAGATCGTTATGGACGATGGCTGAATTGATGGTAGTCCTACAAAAATTTTAAAACATTCAATTTTAGTAATTTATCGTTGTTTCAGAAAATTTAACGAGAAGTTTTAAGTATTGCATCATTTATTTTATTATGAGCAATCTTATTGCGTAGCATAACGGTACATTTTTTCTAGCAGAAATAAATCTCGCGTACGTATACTCTGATTTCCACCACTAAGTAAATCATAATATTGTCCAGCTATATCTCATGTGCTGTTAATTACTTCTGGATTATCTCTTAATATTAACAGTATTATACTAATCATTTGATCACTTTTCTTTGTAGATTGACTCTTTCCTTATGAAATTTTAATGATTCCAATTATAAAGGAAAAATAATGAAAATTGGTGTAGCTTTTCGTGAAGAGTCAAGCCTTGTGACGTCAAATTCTTGTTAAATAAGAAATGTAGCGACTGATTGTCATGGCTTGGATAAAATTGATTACTAAGTGTCATATTTGGTGATATTCATCCTGACCTATCAAAATAGCTTTAAATTTAGTAGATTTTAAAGGAAACGAAGATAGCTGAACGCTAAGAACACACCGTAGTTAGCCTTAAAGTAAGGTAAAATTCAGATTTTACGAATTTCCAGGACGAAAGTTTCCTTTAGACGTAGAATCCTAAATTTCAAATAAAATCTTCTCAGTTCACGTATCATATAAAATTTACACATTTATGAGGTTCTAAAGGTCTGAGATCAATTAAATACATCTGCTCAAATTGAGAACATTTCCTTATTTTTGAAATTTTATGAATTGAAATACATTAATTGTACGCATATTTCTATAACTATGAAAATGGTTGATTACTTTTTACCTTACAAATGCAAAGAAGAAAATGGAAATAGTGGCCATTGAACTGTATATGTCATTCAATGAATAACCTTCCTTCAAATCCTCCTTCCACGTGAACTTGCATACTAATTGAATCCCATTAGGATATCCCACAGTATCTTGAATATCCTTGTGGTTACTCCTTCCGCCTTCCGTGCCATCGACCCCGTGTCGGATTCTAAGGAAATTTACATTTTCACGGTTCACGTCTTGAGGATGAAATAGTGAATGTGTTTGATGATTGTAAGATCGTCAACACCCTTTTCGCTTATATTAAAACATTAATGTCTATTTATCGTCATTGGAGGCAAAATTCATTTTATTTGGATATATCGTAGAACCCGTTTAACTTAACAAGTTTCTTAAATAATAAATAAGTAAGGTATCACGCTTACGTATACAATTTTCTGTCTCTGAAGTCATCGCCTTTTTGGCCAATTGAGTCTTCAACTCCTCCACAATTAGCTATAAAAATCTCTGTAGAGTAAATAGGAATACCAGGCAGGTACATGTAAGATGGCAATCCTACTCTCATCTCCCTGAAGATAATGCCAATAAAAGTGTTACTCGTAGAGCCATTGTGCTTCGCTTACGTGGACACATTCCGCTAATATTATTCTGGCTTGGTAAAGAAATTAAGAGCAAATCACTTCATACATCTCTTGAAATAGACATACGAGATGCAAATGGGAAATTCAAAAACGTCATCAACTCTCGCAGAAGTAATTAAGAGAATAATGAATCGAAGATTATATGCAAACGTAGCAGGAGCGGGCTTCTGGTCCGAGTAATAAATTAGAGCCTTATGTAAACTTGAATAGGTTGGCTCGAGGCCCACGGCAATTCGGGTCATTCCGTAAATCAATCGGTCTTTGAAGGCCCTTTTTGAGGGATGGGCCTCGCGTGTCGTGCTGGGATTCATGCATCATGAAGCGGCATCATATCAACAGATGATCGCACGCCGATTGGGCGGTTCCCTTCCCTTGCGAATGGACGTAAATCTGCGACCAACAAACGAAGCGTCATCAATCATCCCCCGCTTGTGTCTTGCCCTTCCGTCGATCGTAAAGGACCGTGCGAAGCGACTGGTTAAAAGGTTAGAGACATCGGATGCCATTACGGCTGCGTCTGTTGCCGCACTTGGTTCCATATGCATTTTAAATCTCTTCCGCTACTCCCAACTTTGGTTTCTCTGAAAGTTTCGGACAGCATTGTAAATATATGCCTATTAAATTGAAATATCTATTCGTACATCTGTATTATATCATATACACTCTTACATCTACTCCTCCGAGTAATTATAAGAGTTTTCTATTGAAAAGATAAATATAGAAATAGATGAATAAGTGAATAATATATAACTTTGAATCTATAATAAATATTTTTTTAAAATAAACATTCGCATCTATATATTCACTGCTTTAGCATCTCTTTGATCGGATCGGTTCCAACTTAAAACGTTAATTTTTACTAAAGATTGCAGCCTGCTGCGATTTAGATGCCTTAGGCATTTTCACATGCATCAGGATAACCGAAAAGATGTTATCATGTGTACATTTATACCCTGTAGTCCATCTATAATACCTATCTATCAAAATTAATCCCTTTTTATATTGGAGTGTGTTTGTAGAAGTAATCAACAGTTCTTTGTTAACGTATATAACCAGGGAGAGAAATTTTTCTAGAGGTGGGAATTTTTCAGGGGTTTCTTTTATTGCTTCTTGTTTTTACAGGATACATCAAGCTTCTTCTCACGATAAGTTTCATGTAAGATGTTGAACTTTTTAGGGAAGTGCTCATTAAAGTTAATAGTAGTATAGATAGATCATTTACCCCATATCAGAGTATAATTATTTCTGATTTTATTCCACCTAATCTTTTTGTTTCACTGTTTTATGAACGCCTTTTTAATTGAAAGCTATAATCAGGCTTCATTTCCGAGGAGAGCTCAGTCACATATCTTTTTTTTTAAGTTTCAGTTCCCAGAAAATATTGGACTTAAATTTGGCAATATTTAGTTGTATTAATTGTAGTTACAAATGTAGTTTGTATAGTCTGAATGCTTGTGGATGATTCCATACACTGCACACTGAAATAGCCCTTACCCGTACAGCTATTATTAGCTACAGTAATTTGGGAAGTGCAAACAATTGCCCGCTGCGGTGGTGGAATGTTTAGTATGCAAACTTAGCAGTACCGATGAACCGCCTTGGTAGAGGAAGGACCAGATCCGGCAAATCTGGTTTTATTTTGGTTTAGAGAACGTATGACCTTGTCCGCCTATTACTGAGCCCCCTGTTGTAATTGTCCAATGAATGGACGCATGTGAGGGTATCCGGAAATGAGTAAATGATAGAATTTCAATTGTTCATTCATTACTTTTCATATTTCAGGCAAGGAGTATTGGTCAGACCCCTTCTGGAATATGCGACAAGTATATAGGATCCGGCGGATGAAACGTGTACTCGCGAACTCGAGAAAGTGCAGCGTAAAGCGGTTCGTTTTGTTAAGAAATGCTACGGTAAAAAAGCAAGCGTTACAAAAATGCTCTCAGACTTAGGTTGGAAATCCTTGAAAGAAATGAGATTGGAAGCTAGGCTGCGATTACTTAATAAATTCAGGGAAACTACATTTTCGGAAGATACAATCGGTATCATGCAGCCCCCCTGCTACGTCGGTCGATCCGATAATGACCGTAAGTTAAGAGAAATAGATGCTAGGACGAATCGTTTTAAAAATTCATTCTTTCCGCGAATAATACGTGACAATAACCGAATAAGGAAGTTGTTTAGATTCAACTGGTGTTTACACCCCCTGCCACACGCCGAAAGGCGGCTTGTAGGGTATTAATGTAGATGTAGATGTAGATTACTCAGGAGTCACACTTTCGAATTATTAACTACGTTTTCCAAGATTTTTAATAATACCAAAACCTAATGATAAGACATATCGTAAAACTACTTCGCACCAAAGTAAAAAACATTAACTGTATTTACTCGAGTATAAAAGGCCCCGAGTGTAAGCCGAGGAACCTAATTTTATCCTAGAAAACTAGGGAAAATAATTTATTCGAGAATAAGCCTATTGTGGAAAATGCAGCATCTACTGGTAAATTTCAAAATAAAAATTGATATCGATAAAATTACTGTAATTGAGGTATAAGTAGGTTAGCGTCAGAATGTACCAAAAAATCGACAGTTGCACGAGTTTACACGGTACCTTGATTGTGGAAATAAGGAGAAATTTATTTTCAAAGTTACCCATTGGAAATTTAAATTCTTCCTAATGAGTTCTCCGGTACAATAACCAAGATCCCTCTCAAAGAACTATCTGCTATGAAAATAACCACGGAATCGTTTTAGATGCCTCACGTGCCACTTCTCTATCATACGTCGGCAGTCCGTTTTACTGCGAAGCGATGTTTTTTTCTCTTTCGTATCCACGTGCTCAAAAAGCGGGCTCCTGCACCTCGCGTGCGGGGATCGAGCCTCCAACTCCTTTCATATCGGACAAAAATGTTGATGCACTCCTCTCAGTTCTCGGATACCATTGGCCGAATGATTTTTTTTTTAGGTGCGCAAATTTTCCGCCCAGAAAGGCGAGAGCGCGTTTTGCAACCCCGCGCGGAATGCTCGCGCGTTTTTGTTTGCAGAGAAGAGGGGAAAATAAATGAGCAGGACGCATCCATGGAGACGGGATGCTGTTTCTTTGACTCCAATGGACCCCGTGAAGAGAGGCGCAGGTGGGTTGGGCCTCTCTGTCGGCTATTCTAATGGGATGTCGCATCGAGACATCAAAGATTACAACGCCACGCGTGCTTTTCTGAGGAGAAACACGCGCGACGCTGACTTTTTTACGGCGCGAGCGACGAACGAGCAATTATTCTTAGTGTTAGCCATTCCTTTCAAATGATTTTTCATTAATTTTGGAAAAGAAGTTCATGCATCTGTGACGACGTGGAATTTGTGTAACAGTTTTTAAATAAAGCGTTGCATCTACACGAAATCGGATTATAGCGCTTATGCTGGAGGATTGAAGGGACTTGCCTTTTGAATAGTTCCTTCCTGTTGTTAGAAAAATATTAATTTTTTTATAGCCTTTAATGTCTTTCCTTCGAGTTAAAAATTTAATTTACATCTCTCTGGGCGCTTTATTCTAGATCCTGTAAACGTTTTATCTTTCCTAACCGGAATATTTGACTTTAAATTGTCATTCTTCTCACTTTTTTTGAGTGAGGTCACCTTTATACATGTTGGTCAGATTTATATTTTAACACTCGCAGGAAAATGAATAAATGCAAGCTTGTACGGACTTGCTCTCTTCTGCTTTGTAATTACCAAGCTAGATATTAACCATTGCTATCTCTAAGGTTATGGAAACAAATCTTATATGAATATCGCATTTGGTAGATGCTGAAATGTTAGAGTACATATTTGCTTACTCTCGGAGTATGTATATTTCTGATACGAATGAAAAAGAGAGCTTCGATTCAGATTAGTAATCGGAATGTATTTTTAAAGCCTTTTTCCATATTTCATGTTAAGTTTAAAAATACATCGGATAATGTAAAATAGCTAATATTTGTTGTACGAAATAAGTTTATTTCACAGTCTGATAAAGACATATTGGGAAAAACGTAAATTTGTTTGAAAAGCATGTGAATTTTTCATTATTTCGGATATATTACAAGTAATTCTACTCTCCTATGTAAAAAATGTTTAAACTAAGCATAAGATATCCTCTGCTATTGATATGAGGCTACTTCTGGTATAATTGGCATCCGTATTTACCTAGATGTAGATTTAAGTTTACATCAGATGTAGTCATTGCCGCAGCCTAGCTCTACTACTGCACTATCCATGTCGAAGTCCAGTTCACTGGAGTTTGCGTGTAGATGGCCATTTGGATTTCTTTGCGGTCGATTACTCTCTGTGCGTGTTAAATGCTTAGTTCACTCAGAAAAGTAGTTGAAGCACCACTCAATCGTTAGTTTCCACTCAGGGCCCTAAAAGTAAGGAGAAATGTCTCTATTGTTTGAACAATTTCTTCAAATATTCATGTAAAAGGGGTTTTATGTAGGAAGATATTCATTTTCAACTGTTATTATTGTTGTAAAGTATTATACTCATTGTATTATATTTTCTTAATTTTTCATCTCGTTTTGTTAAAATTTCCAATAGATACTTGTGGAGGTATTAATCCGAAGTTCAAGCGTCCTTACTTTGTTTTAACCCAATTTATTGGTATCGACAGTTGTTGATTGCATTTCGTTTTCAGTCTTCGTTTATACATCATATATCCTCTTCGTACACTTGCATTTTTCATCTTTATTATTATACTAGCAAATCGTCTCACGTTTTGTACACCTGTAGCCTTAGCGAGTTTTAGACTAGATATTTCTCAGAGTTTGTCTTAGTTACTAACAATCTACTTCAGAATTTGCCACATTTTGGATCTCTCAGACCGCAGTTTTCAATTCTACAGGCCACTTACAATAGTGCTAAAATTTTCCCTTCTCCTACGCTCCCTTATCTTCTTACCATCCCATCTTTGTTTCAATGCTACTGTTTTCGTTCATCTGCCTCATCTCGTGAAACCCTTATTAGAAACCGATGGTGTACACATAAGAGCTCGACATTTCTCGTCGAAATTCAGAACCTACATTAAAAGAAGTGAAGACGCTAATGTCATATCGTTTCTCTAAATTGCAGTGTTGCCTTTTTTACACTCTCATGCTCTTATCACTCCACCTGTCATAATCTCAGACGAGTGTATTTTATCGCTACACGTCATGCCAGATCGTTCTATAACGCCGTCCTCTCTAAACCAAGTCCATCGCCTGTTTCAGATTCGTCAAAAACCGTTAGCTGGAGCGCCGAATCACAAAACGCCTACAGAAAGAACTACTCTCCCTTTGACGCCGAGGGCATTAACTTTTAGGACCCGGAACCCATCTGAAAGCCGAACAAAAGACTGCTGAAATGCATCGACGCCGTGCATCCGCCATTCCGTTCCTTTCGCTAATTCGTCAGCGACGCTTTTATACGCGGTGCGAAACACGTCCGGTACCAAAGATCCCGGACAAAAGACGGGCGAGATTGCGATTCCCCCTTTGACTCACGCGAAGGGAATAAAACCCGTAAAAGGAGAAAAACCTCTAAAACTCATTAAAAGTTGCTTTCCTTAAAAATCCCCGAAATCTTCGCCCGCTCGAAATTCCTCTCGGGAAAAAAAATCGAAAAGCTTCCATTCCTTTTGAGGCCTTTGTCCTTGATTTTTTCATTCCTTTTTTATTTAGCATGTGCCTTTCCTCGAGATCCGCTTTGTGTCCACAACCATAAAAGAGATGACCTCAGAGCTCGCACGTATCTTTGTGTACGTGTTTCCGAGGTGCAAGGCGTTAGCCCTGAGGTGCTCTCGACGCCGCCTTTGCTCTTGGCCGTCTCTTCGCGTTTCGCCTTTCTTTTATTTGTTTCGAGTGATGCACGCCCCGCTGGAGTGTTTTCGTCTCACGTTAAGACGGGGGAGCGGAGTGTGCGGGTGAGGCACTCCGTGGAAACAATTGAAAAGGACCCCCGAAATATGGCGATTCCGCGGTGTAAGTTCTGGCAAATCGAGGATGACGTATCTCCAGAAGTGACTGCGGGAGTATAGCTGCAGTTAACTTTAAACTTCAGAAAAATAAAGTAATCTGAAATCGTCGCATTGAATTTTTCCGAAATCTTAAAATAGAACCCAAGGTAAAACAATGGTGAATAATAGCGACATGACTGGGACTCGAACCCAGGTCTCCCACTTTCCGGGGAGGTGTTCTAACCACTAATCCACCATCACGCTACGATATATCCCTTTTAAATTAGGTGCATGTCTTTGCAATGTTAGTACATTTCCTCATACTTAGAAGCTGGTGTTTGTTGTTATATAAATTTGCTTCGACGGCTTAGGTCATTTCGCACTTGGGTTACCACCGTGAACCTTTGAGGATGCTTATCAGATAGGATTATTTTTAACAAATCAGAATCACTGTGAGCAGTATCAGGTAGTGGTGGATATGGTAGATTTTACTTACATAGTAGATTTATCTATACAGTCATGTCTATATAATCGACTAGAAATACATATTCCTGCACTTATTAGACAGCAGATTATACATAAAAATGATAAAATAAACAATGAAATAGTGTGTCACTATTTCATAGAGTATCTCAGGGTTTGGAGTGTTATATCTTAAATGCGGTTATCGCAGGAAATAAAATTTTTAGAGCCTGATAAAAACACTCAATTCTGTTGATGGTTCATATATAACATATAATGTTGGATAAAATCATAGAGTAACTATACTATATAGTTACTCTATGATAAAATTCATAATGTTAGAAACATTAAGTTTTCAAACTGGGAAAAGGGTAATGAGATTTTCAACGCATACAAGTAGCCCTAAATTCTGAGATTTAACATAGCTATATAAATATGCTGCAACACCCAATGCATTTTATCCTTGCCCTACAGTTTCCTCATTTCAGAGGCTCCCGTTGTTTGTCGATTTCTTCATTAATTTGCCAATTGGTAGCAATTCCTTCCTGGATCAAAAAGCACTCAATAATATTCAACTTCCCCAAGTATTCAATATGTGGTAACGATTAACTCGTGATTCTATTTCTGGGAATTGAAAGGTAAAATATTGGGTTTCCCTGAAGATCTGATGATTTTTATAGAGAAAAAATTTATTTTCTTCAAGCAATAGGATACACATTTTTAAAATATGTGTCCATTCGAACGCTCTTATCAAATTTTGCAAATATGCAAGTTGCGATTGGATATTTTAGTAGACATTTATTTTAATTTTCACAACTTGCCAAACCGACTTTAATTCTTCATTAAGAATTTAATTTAAATTATTTGAGAGGGAATTATTTACCTTTCATCCTTACTGCGATATTAAGACGAGAAGGAAGCCACTGTATATTGCCAATTTAATACCAAGCCCCGCAATACTCGAATAAGTAGCACTAAAATTAAATAGAATGCTCCGTAGAAATTTCAGAGATTCCTTCTTCTCATCCCAGTCGTCATAGTTGGTACTCTCAAAGCATGGATTTATCTAAGAAAGTCTCAGTAACTTTGAGAAGTCTTTGAATGGAATGAGTTACCTTCCTCTCACGAAGCGTAACTTCTCCATGAAAAAGAAGTGGGACGTAAAAAAGTTGTTAAATCTAAATCAAGCCGAAAGGGCTTTGACGGAGTGAATGTCGTGAAAATTCGTCGGCTGTATAAGTTACAGAAAAGTACAACTTTATTCGGGGTGCATTACTTCTTATTCATTTTCATGAGAGCAAGTCTCTACTCTAAGGCGTTTATACGTGCCACTCGGCTCTAAAGTAAATTGAAAATTTTCTGTCATTCTCGTATGTCCATGGATATAACTGGATCTATACTTTACTGTAATATAGAAATAACCTCAGGAAGTGAAGATGAGTCGTAATCATAAAAGAAACTTCATACTTGTATTTTGATTATGTCATAGAGAAACGTTTGTTTTATACTCTGGGTTTAGGGAAAAAAATGCTGAATTTATTATATGCAGTGCTAAACTCCGAAGCACAAAATATTAAACATAATTATGCTTTTATCTCTATATGAGTGTGAAGCATTTCATTTTGGAAATAAACTAGGCAATTGTCCTTTTTCACCTGATTATTATTTAACAGAGTCACAATACCGATTTCGAGGAATGATATCCATATTCTTGCAAAGAACTTGCAATAAGCCTTAAATAGCATCTCGCAGCGTGGCAATGTGGTGAGGGAAGAGCCAAGGGTAGTGAAATGTGTGGAAGGAGTGTGGGAAGACGAACTGGAAAAAAACTACACAAACACATAAGATAAAATAAGCTTTACTTTATTTCACAATATGTTTAAGATGAAGTTCCATCAAGTGAAGAACGAAGTGGTTGAATTTTATTTCATTATATAATTTATGTATTTATTCTTTTCCGAGATAGCCTGAAAGGGTACTTAAGTTTCATACTAGCATGGTTTATCTAAAAAGTTCAGAGGACTCTCCCGTTGTCCCCTCTGAATATAAGAAATAATAAGTTTTATCTACAGTCAATGTCGACCGGCCTTGGTGGCCCAGTGGTAAGCGCCATAAGCGCTATCGCTATATCCAACCCCAAGTTCAGAGTTCGAATCCCGGCTGATCGGGATTTTTCTCATCAGGGAATGGTTGTGTGTGTCTGACTTTCCAGGTGAGGGATCGCGGCAGGAAGGACATCCGGCTGTAACAGTTAAAAATCCTCGTAAAAACCACCTTCATCCTCAACATCACTCACACCATCACTTTTCAGCCGACCCCTTCAAAATATGGGAATTAGGCTCAGAGGGAAAAAACCTTACAGACTAAATCGTATTTATTCATAATGAGTATATCTATTTACACTAACGCAAGTTCCAAAGGACGTTTCATGTTAATTTATTTACAACGGGCTATGTAAAAAATATTCATTCTATAAAATCACGAAATAATCGAAGGACAAAATACATAGACGAGAAAAAATTTCATATGCGTACATAAATATCCAGATGTAATCGGCCGTGGTGTTGTAGATGTGTACACTGTCTGAATAAGGGGAGTAAAACATAAAAAAGAAGGGGAAACAGGAAGTCAAGTGGCAGGGGCTGATGTTTCACGTAAGGGTGAAACAACGCTAAGGGGAGGGAGAAGAGAGGGAAGCAAGATGGTGAGAGAGGTCGAAAGGGTTGAAAGAGGAACGCCCTAAGGTGATCCTAGCGCGGTGCATCACGGGTAGGAGAGGTTTATCTGGAATTCTTCCTTTTCTCTTTGAAAAATGGACGTGCCTCAGGGGCTGGACTGCAGAGCATATGATGGAGCGGCAGACGAAGGGAGATAGCCTTAAGGGGAAAGAGAATTTAGAGTTTGGCTAAAAAAGAGATTTAATAAAATTATAGCCAATCAGAAGAATGAACTAATATATAGGTCAGTAAACAATTTAGCGGTCCTGAGATGTAATTACTACGCTGGGAGAACAGAGCATGATGTAGAAAAATAAACATAGTTGTGCTTAGAGTGCCAGGAGAAAAATATTATGATAATCATGTTTAGGGAAAGGAAACTCGGATATCATAATTTATTATTTTATACGTATAAATCGTTCATATAATTAGCGTGTACTTGGTTATAATATTATGGTTTTATTGGATAAAATACTTGTAATATAACTAATAGCATTAGATAACTCCAAAAACTATGCATAAAATTATCTACATCTCATCTTGTGCTACCAATATGTTACTATGCATGAGAGAATATGCTATTTGTTTCTAGCTGATTGTTCTGTATGCTATTTACTATACTGATGAATATTTTCGTTTTATTAACGTACAAAAAGATAAGTCAGTAACATATTTTTATAAGTTGGATTATGAAAACCCCAAAAATGTAATCTTGTAAATGTTTACCAAATTATATTCAGGGTTAATTCAAAATGAGTGAATAATGCTTGAATTAAAAGAATTCACTCACTTCATTATATGATCATCTACATAAATCTTCCGGAAACTTAAGATAGTAATAACATGTAAATTTTCAGCAAAAATTATGTGTATTATGGAAAAGAAGTACCTATGGAAAAGACGGATGATTTTGTGTTACGACAATTAAGGCATTAATTTATACCAGGGCTCCCGGATAGTCATGTGGACAGCGCGTTCGCCTTTGGTGAAAGCGGTCCCGGGTTCGATTCCCGGTGGGAGCCAATGTGCGAAATGACCTAAGCTGTCGAAGCACTTTTAACAATACTACTACTACAATTTATATCAAAGTTTCCGGAGGAAACGTTTCTGATGTTTAATTATAAAGAGAAAATTGTCTTTGCTTTAAAGTTGCACCTCTGGGCAGATGTGAGTTGAAGGAACTCTGTGTGCGGAGGCAAGACAGTCAGGCTTTTCGAGGGTATCGGAGTCGCTCCAGAATGCGTTCTCTGATCTAGGGACGCTGCATCTTACCTTCCTCATTAGCATCCTCCGCCACATGAGCCACTCACTGGAATCATCTTTTTTCTCCTCTCCCTTTTCCTCTCTCCCTCCTCTCCTCTTCCTCTTGAGATGCTCTTCCTTGCATCTCCCTCTCAGTGTAGTTTCCTTCCCTTTCTCACCTCAGCTTTCCTACTCACCAAGGCTCGTCTGCATCTTTTCTTCGATGTGTCAATAGCATTGTGGCCGAGCGAAAGAATCCTAGGAAAGAACATAAGGATACGAAATGCGATATATGCCTACAAATGAATATAAGGATGAGAGAAAGATGTTTATCTTTGCACGAGGAAGTGTGCGCCTTTAAATATAGAGATAAACAGAAATGAAATGACTGGGACTAGATTTTAGGTTTCTCACTTCCTGGGCAAGTATTCTACCCACTAAACTTCCATGCCGCACCGACTCTATTTCTGTTATAGGGTGGAGGTGTTTTGCTAGGCAAGTGGCGTATTGTCTTTTAATGTCTAATGCTTAAATTATGGGTAATGGATATTAAAATTTGCTATGATAAGAATCCAACTTAGAATCAACTAATAATATTCATCATTATCATCATTGGTAGTCTGCTCGCGCAGGTCCTAGGTATTGTTTCTCCAATTTTCTCTATCCTCCGCTCATCTCTTCATCCCACAGTACTGTTCTTCATTCTTTAAGCAAACTATGAATTTCACTCTTCTCCTTCCTATCTTCATTTGTCCCTCCACTGTACCTTCCAGCATATCCTTAAGTAAGCAGTTCCTTCTTTTTGCATGCCCTATCCAATTCTTCTTCCTTTTGATTATTAAATCGACCAATCTTCTTTTTTTCATTTACACTCCTCAGTATCTCTTTATTCCTGACTATATCCATTCACTTGATGTTTAACATTTTTCCGAAATCCACATTTCGAACGCCTCTACTCTCTTTATATCTTTCTTCTTTAGGTTCCATGTCTCACAGTCATACAGGAACAACCTCCACACAAAGCATTTAATCATTCTTTTCCTCAGTTCCACATTGATGTTACTGCTTTAAACGTTTCTCTTTTTTTCTTAATGCTTCCTTTGCCATTCCTATTCTTACCCAGACTTCTTTCTCACATATCCAGTCTTTCGTCACCACCACACCTAGATATTTATGTCTTTCTAATTGTTCTAATTGCACATCACTTACTTATACATCCATCACCTCATCCTCTCCCACTTTCATAACTTTGGTCTTCTTTTTATTTATTCTGAGGCCGTACTCTACTGCCACATCCTCAAGCTGTTTCAACGTTCCCTTAATTTCCTCAATGCTTTTTACAATATAACCACATCATCAGCGAACCTTATGCATTACACTTTTCTTCCTCCAATGCTTACTCCTATATCTCTTTCCCAGCATTCCATGGCCATCTCTTCTACATACATATTAAAACAACGTACGTGACCTTGGTCCTACGTCAAACCACTTTGTTTTCATTTCCTCTATCCTTATCTATGAATGTGCTTATACAATGGAGATGTATGCTTTTATCTTAGGTGTTCCATAAGCAGATATAGGAGCAGTAAGACGCCTGGCTAATTGCTTGATTCTTCCTAAATTCAAATACACTGAATTTCTATAAAATTTAATAAAATATAACTTAGGTTACCTACTTCTTACTTCTAGAGGCAGCTTGCTAGCATATGGCAGCTTTCCTTCTTACTTCTTCATATGCATTTAATAGACTCATGATAAACACAAATACAATCATAATGTATTTAATCATAATTTGACCTCTTTAGCGAAGTCTGCTCAGTTTTGTTTCATTTACAAGATTCAAGATGTTGAGGTTATGATTAAGAGGTCAAAATTGGATAGATCCCGAAATCTTTCACTTAAATTGGCTAAATAAAAGTGAACGAGATGTCTTTAAAAGAAAAATAACTGGGGTACTTCGTAGTGAGTAGACCAACATTCAATTTGATGTCGACATTTTACCGGCAGCAAAGGGTGTTCCCGTGGGAAAGGTAAGTAAACAAAAATATTCACCATTATTAGTTCATTTGTAACGCACTTAAACACATTGCTTCGATAACTTGATATTATGCCTCAGAAATAGTTAAATAATTTATGACAGAATATTATTTTGAGGATGAAAATGTACACATTTCTTTCAAATAGTATATGGCAAAACAACGTAATTTTGCAGAGTACATATTACTTTCTGTAGATGTAGTGAAACTTAGTATGAAGGTGTGCTCTTTCCTAAACCAGATACACCTTTAGAGCTCTAAAATTTCTCCATCAAATAGAGAATCCCAGATATTTGACACATGGTTTGAGACCTAACGAATCAGGCATAATTTGCTTCCGATTTGCATGCTTGCTTGATGGCTCAATGTCATATCAGTCTCTTCCAGGAAGTAATTTAATCGAAAGCGTTTCAACTTAAAGGGATCAGTTGCCTGAACCATGAATGCTCTTTACTTCCGAATCGAAGGAAATCTCTGTTATAGGATTTTATGTTATTAATTTGCAACTATTACCTTGTCAAATAATTTTTTGCCAATATATATTTGGGATCTATTTTTGTATTATCTTCATTGTCAGAAGAAATTCGTCTCGCAAAAAAACAATAGCAACGAACTTTTTTAAGCTTTTCAGCGGTACTTTTACAAACGGTACATAATCAGAGTATCGCTACAAATGAAATTCATTTGGCTTTGTATATTTTCCAGATTTAACTAATTCATGTGATGTTATCTTACTATTCACTAGGTCTACCAACTGCTCAGTTAATCTTTAGTTTAGGGAAGACCGAGTGGTAGTTTTTATGAAAAGATCACTGAATCATAATCCATAAACTAGTTATACAAAACGACAGTTAAGGTTAAGATCTGTTATCTATTCCTCGAGGTGGTTATAGCCCCAACGTACTGTAGATCTTCAAATTCATTGTGCCGTAAATTTTGAAAAATGAGAATTCGGTCGGTGTTTTTAGTCGCTGAATTACATTTACAGAAAACGAAGAAAAATTAATTAGCCGAAGTGTTTGTGCACGAGAGTTTATCAAGATTTCAAAATTGACATTAAAATAATAATGGATTTTAACTGATTATTCCTCGAATCAATATAATTAGCGTTAACAATATAATATTGAGTTTCATTCTCTAAATAATGATAGTAAATATGAGATTCAGTGTAATGAACTTGTTATTTACTGTTTTAAATTCTAGTATATTAGTAAGTATAACTATTAGAGCAAAGCATAATTGGTAATTGACAATTATTTCATTTTAAAATGCAATTTCGGATCCTTGTATATAAATACGTGAAAGCTACGTAATTAATTATTATCTACAAGAAATCATACAGGAAAAGAAAAATGACATATTCTAAGATGCCTATGAAGAGATAATTAGGAGTTCTTCTCAAGTTATTCGAATCAGTCCTTTGAAAAAGACTTGTTTTTTTCTGATCGTTGCTCATTTCATCAATTTTACTCTTAAGAAATCGTCCTTTCTCTCCTGTTGTGATTTTCTTTCCTAGAAAAGGATGCACCTTTTCTCCCCCGAGTAATATATACGCGTGAATCAAAGTTTCAAAATTTTCCAACTGTGAAACATCCGTTAGTTAAATGCAAGAATTTTTAGAAGGGACAAAAAAAAGAAATAGTTCTATCACTTTATAGCTTTCTCCGAGGAATTTCTTTTATCTTTTATCCCTCCCGACGTAAAAAAATATTCTTGATCTTTCTCAACTTCTCCAAATTAGCCTTTCTTCTCCAATAACAGTCCATTGGAGCTTTAGCGAATTCACGGTCGCCTAGAATCTCCCCTAGTCAATAGAACTTTAGTGCCTCAGAATCCTTTTGAAAAATAGTCAAATCAAGTCATCGTATTTTTAGACCGCCCCTGACCACTTTTCATTCCTCTAAAGATCATTCCGATCCCTTCCAATCTTCCCGACTTAAACCCCTTCCAGCTCATTTCGTCTCTTTCAGTCTTGCCTCTTTAACCCTTAGATCCCTGTCTCATTTAGGTGTATCCCCACCTCCTATCTTCCGATATCAACCTCCCGAGTCAGCGGATATGGCTTTGGCTTTTAATTACTTCCTCCTTCCTGCTACTCTTTTACAGTCTTAGCACTTCTGCCCCTCTCTCCAACCTGGCGCCCCCTCTATCTCCATATCTCCTCTCAGAATCCCGCTGGCCCTTTTCCTTTGAGAACCTCACTCCGTACCCCTTCGATCTAAGCTCCTCTTTTCCCAGCGTACGTATGTTCATGGCTGGAGAAACGTGCTGATCTTCGGCGGAATTTCCGGGCTATTTTCACGTGTGATTTTTTTTTTTGAGTTTGGCAGACTTTTTTGTTTTGATTCTTGGAAGTAACATTGATATTTATTGACTTGTCATTTGATAATTTTATTAATGCATGCCATTATTGAAATAATGGTGTAAATAACTAAAATAAAATTTACAATTTTTGATAAATTATTACAAAATTGTAGATAATATTACAGTAAAATATCATCAGGCCACAGCTATGACTAGTTGAAACCGGTCTGGTTGCATTAAATAAATAATTTAGGTTATCGTCAGAAAAGTAATTCATGCCAAAAAATACACTTCAAATATTATAAAGTACTAGCAGAAGTGCCCGTTGATTCTCAACGGGGAAATCCCAATTGATAATTACTCTTGGTACAGTCTTGATCGTAACTTTTGCCTCATAATTATAGGTGGATGGCTGATTCCAGGCTATAATATTTTCCAAACCAATTAACAAAGCAAATAAAATTATAATTATGTCTACAATGTCACCTAAAGATTTGATCTAATATTCTTTGAATGAACACTTTCTTCGATGATGACAAAAATGATTTAAAGATTATAAAATATATTCGATGATCACATTAGGATAAGCAGTACCACCTTCTCGTAGACATTTTCTAAAAGGGAAAAATGGTTCTCGGAAACGATAATTAAACTCAAATAACACAAATATATTCTAATAGGCCCTAGCGTGAAACCCCCAGAAAAAAAGGTGACTTTGAACGTCAGTGTCATGGGTTCGATGCCAGAAGGTTACAATATCCCGATTTTTTCCATTTAAATGATGTTCGGAAATTTCTAAAAAATACCTCCCGGATAGGTAGAGAATCAAAATTCAAGGAGCTCACAGATATGGACATTATCTATCGAAACCATAAATTGCTTTTATAGAAAATGTCCTGGGTTCGATGCGAGGACGATGCAAACATCTCCAATTAAAAATACATGGGGTAATTTTTAATATTTTTTGGTGCATTTATTGAAACGATAGGAAGTTCTCTATTACCTGGAAGATGTATATTAAGTCACGGTTCAAGAAAACAATTTTAATAAAACCATAGACTTCCTGGTCTCGATGCCAGAGAAAATTATTATTTCTCACATAAGGAATATATGTGAAAAGGAGACGTCGTTTTAGGCAGTTGCAGCCAATATGTCTGCATGAATTTTCACATATAATACGCTGTAAAAATTTCATATCATTGACGTTTGTGGTTTAGCCTGTGAATTAGTATCCTATCTGGGTATCTATATACGGGTGAAAGTTGCTTGCATATTGCAAGAATATGAAATGTATTTATAATCTTCATTCACATTGCACGTTTTGAGTTTCAATGTCATTGGGAAGAGATTAAAATATTTTTTTGATTCTTAGCAATTTATAATTTTGTAGACGCCTGGTATCGAACCCAGGACTTATTAGCGGATGCAAATGGGCTATTATAACTTGATAGGACCTGATCTTCGTAAATGCTAAGTTCGAAGTCCATATCATACCGGGAAGGTCCTGAAATAAGACTCCATTATCCCCGTCTGAAATTCATAGGGTAATGTAAATGGCTTTCTGGAATCGAACCAAGGACGATCAAGGAATCTCAATATACGTATTTGAAATGTTTCTATGATATTTATTTATATGACAAGTTTTAAGTTTTTATATTATCGGGAAGAGGTTCAAAAAATTCTTAAACATCCTAACAATTATTAATTTTAGAGACCCCTGAAACAAGGACTTATTGTTAGCTGTGAACAGACCGAAAGACTTATTAAGACTTGATTTTATTTGATGCAAAGTTTGAAGTCGATATCATGCCGGGAAGTAATTAAAATTTGTTTCTGTTATCTTCATAAGAAATGCATAAGGACATCCAAGAGAACGGAACTCTAATTTTCCCGCGAACTAATGAACCCGCCTTCTAGTTTTCCCGCCTCTAGTTTTCCCGCCTTCTAGTTTTCCCGCGCTCTAGTTTTCCCGCCTTCTAGTTTTCCCGCCTTCTAGTTTTCCCGCCTCTAGCTTTCCCGCCTCTAGTTTTCCCACCTTCTAGTTTTCCCGCCTCTAGTTTTCCCGCCTCTAGTTTTCCCGCCCTCTAGTTTTCCCGCCTCTGGTTTTCCCGCCTTCTAGTTTTCCCGCCCTCTAGCTTTCCCGCCTCTAGTTTTCCCGCCTCTAGTTTTCCCGCCTCTGGTTTTCCCGCCTTCTAGTTTTCCCGCCTCTAGCTTTCCCGCCTCTAGTTTTCCCGCCTCTGGGTTTCCCGCCTTCTAGTTTTCCCGCCTCTAGTTTTCCCGCCTTCTAGTTTTCCCGCGCTCTAGTTTTCCCGCCTTCTAGTTTTCCCGCCTTCTAGTTTTCCCGCCTCTAGCTTTCCCGCCTCTAGTTTTCCCGCCTTCTAGTTTTCCCGCCTCTAGCTTTCCCGCCTCTAGTTTTCCCACCTCTGGGTTTCCCGCCTTCTAGTTTTCCCGCCCTCTAGCTTTCCCGCCTCTAGTTTTCCCGCCCTCTAGCTTTCCCGCCTCTAGTTTTCCCGCCTCTAGTTTTCCCGCCTCTGGTTTTCCCGCCTTCTAGTTTTCCCGCCTCTAGCTTTCCCGCTTCTAGTTTTCCCGCCTCTAGTTTTCCCGCCCTCTAGTTTCCCGCCTCTAGTTTTCCCGCCTTCTAGTTTTCCCGCCCTCTAGTTTTCCCGCCTCTGGTTTTCCCGCCTCTAGTTTTCCCGCCTTCTAGTTTTCCCGCGCTCTATTTTCCCGCGGCTCCTGCGAGCAATTGGAAGTTTAGTTCTGGCGTTTAATGCGTTTGATGAAACGCTGAGCGAATATTGCGCGGGAGTAAATTCGGCGAAAAATTTCAGCGCGCATTTCTGCACTTACATGTAGCATCGAAATATCAGATTATGAACTTGGAGAAACATGTCCTCCAAACACATTTACTACATTTAATGCATGATTCCATCCTTATTACCGTTGATTAAATCTCTACCACTATTCTGCACTTTAAAGCGTTGCTCTGTTTGGCTCACTGCGAAGAACTTCAGTGAGTTGTGGTTGGAAATTACTGGTAAATTAATATCCAAAGTAATACGTTAGTTTCCTTAAATGTGCATCATTTACTCCATATCCATAAAAAAGGTGTGATGCTCTGACATCTTTCCCTATCAGCTAAGAAAAACCGCATATTCAGGTAATTTTACGATTATATTTAACGCTAGCAGAAGTGCTCGTTGATTCTCAACGGGGAAATCACAATTGATTATTACAACGTATATAAAATATATTTACAGTCTCTATCCACTTGCCGAGTTTCAAGTCTCTATCTTATCGGGAAGTGATTCAAAATAAATCTTAAAAATCGCGATGTTAATTAAACGGGAGAATATTTGCCATGACCTAGCGTCGAACCAAGGATAATCTTCGATGATGTGTTAATGGTTTTTGTCGGACACGCACGGCCTCCAGCGATACCTCGAATTTCAACTCTGTACTTAGCCAGAAAGTGCCTCAAAAAAATTTCGAAAATCCCCGCCATGTATCTTTATGGAGAAAATCATGACTTTGGGTCCTTCTGGAATCGAACCCATGACACTGAGGTTCAAAGTCGCCCTTTTTCTGGAGGGTACACGTTATGATCACCACGTCACAAATATTTCAAGTCAGTGGTACTTGGGGAACATGGGTAGAATTTCGATCCCCTATATATCCGGAGAAACGTCTATATATATAATAGATAGATATGAATGAACGTCATTGTTGTATTTCTTACGTGAAGAAAAAACTATAGACATTAAATAAGAAATGGTGTATCATGGAACCAGAAGGTATGTTTCATTGTTTTATCTTGGCTATACTTATAACATGAGGTTGTTAGTGAGAATTCGTGACTCGTATAAAATGTAGTGGTATGTTAATTAATGCCCAGGAAAGTAGTCGCAGATCTTGGGAATGATTAAGTGCAAGACTCAACGCCATATTAGGATGGAACGATAAAAGCCATTGCAATAGAGCGACAACTTTACCGAAATCAGTCTGTGGAGCTATGCTCTTAAGTCGAAATTCATTATATGATAATGGTGTTGACCATACCTTTCGGCGTGTGGCAGGGGGTGTAAACACCAGTTGAATCTAAACTACTTCCTTATTCGATTATTGTCACGTATTGTTCGCGGAAAGAATGAATCTCTGAAACGATTCGTCCTAGCATCTATTTCTCTTAACTTACGGTCATTATCGGATCGACCGACGTAGCAGGGGGGTTGCATGATACCGATTGTATCTTTGGAAAATGTAGTTTCCCTGAATTTATTAAGCAATCGCAGCCTAGCTTCCAATCTCCTTTCTTTCAAGGATTCCCAACCTACGTCTGAGAGCATTTTTGTAACGCTTGCTTTTTTATCGTAGCATTTCTTAACAAAACGAACCGCTTTACGCTGCACTTTCTCGAGTTCGCGAGTACACGTTTCATCCGCCGGATCCCATATACTTGCCGCATATTCTAGAAGGGGTCTGACCAAGGTAAAATAACATCGCTCTCTCACCTTTTCGTCGCATTTACCGACAATACGCTTTACGAAGCCAAGCCTTTTACTTGCTTTGCCGCAGATTTTTCGAATATGCGTGCTCCAATTTAAGTTATTAGTAATGTTGATCCCGAGATATTTAACTGAATCTATTATATTTTATCTGAATTTAACTAATTTTTATTACTGTATGGGATTATCGTCCTAAGTCGGTTATATTAGCATTTTATGGTAATTAGAACTTACTTATCACATAATTAGGGCATTAGAATGCTTGAGCGTTGGGCTTATTCAACTCAAATTTATCCTATAGTCTTTAGAGCTATGGTGCGCAAGGTTTTTATTAATATTACCCAGGTTAAAATTAGCAGTCGTTGAACCGTTAAACAAGTGAGGGCTGTAAATGAATGCAAAAAAGTAAATAAGAGTTTTTTAAAACTTTCCTTGAAAGTATTGAGTTTGGTTTTATCACAGCAAAAATATATCGATTCGAAATTATTATTTCGCAATCTATAACTTAGTGCAGCTGTATGTTAAGGTCGTGAGCCATTTCCTTGGATGTATTGAAACTCAATTAATTTTTTCTTTTCTTTTGCAGGTGAGCAATACTTGGGTCCATCACCCACTTTAGTGCATCCCTACAGTGAAGGGCTTTGTAAGTATGTAACTATACTTGTTTCCTATAGCTATATTTTTGAATGCAGTAAATACATATTGTATTTCATTTCCAAGATTATACCGATCAAGCCTTGCTCTATTCCTCTAATGATACGTTCTCATTTGTTAAATAATGAGGAATTTCACTATTGTGTATGGTAAAGTAGAAAACGTTTGCCAACGGCAATTTTGGGTGGATATCACATGTATCATACTCAAATTTCATACATTATCAGGTTATTAAATTCTACGGAAGTTCTCGTAATATATCGCCTTATTATTATATTATTATTATGACTAATATTGCTTGGATCTATTTTATACACATGATTATTTTTATGTATCTTAGCTGGCAATCAATATAGTATCTTATCACAATCATCGCGAATGGTCCCGTGTGATTTTGAAATATCTCTTTCGTCGGATGAACTTTTCTGTTTTTTAATAACCATTTAAAAACTCACCGCAGGGCAAAAGTTGTCTTTATCTCTTCGAAATTCCAAATACGGAAAATAAGTTAATTAATAAACTTAATTATAGGAGCCGTTACTTGCTAAAACTGCATTATGGTGGAAATAACTGATCAAAAGTTTCACAAAATATTTTATCTAATGCGGTATTTATAGCTATAATCAGGCCACCACTGATGTCTGACTTATTGACTGTCGTGACCTGATGAAAACAATTAATATCGCAGTAAATAAAATGTTTTGTGAAACTTTTGATCAGCTATTTCCACCACAAATCAATTAATATTTCCCTTTAATTCTCGTTTTCGCAAGGATTTCTTAACATTGCATAAAGTTGCATCATATCTAATGATTGTAAAACAAGATTGAAGCTGTTAATCATATCAGGCATTACTTAGCAAGTTATGAAGGTTCGTCATACGATCCTTTACATGAGATCAAAAGAGTTCGCGTCCTTTGGGATGTGCACGGGAGAACGAAAAAGGGTGCTCGATTTAACGCGATATTCTCGTTTCGTGGATGCTCAGTGGAAGGGTCGGGTCTCTGACACGTCTCAGATAAAATGAATAATGAATCTACTCCACGTCGAGGTCGAATTACCCCCCGCAGTTGCTTTGTTTCAGCTATTATGTCACGGCATCGCTGAGGTGACTAATTCCCTTAACAAAATGTCTTCATCATTCCGATTGTATTGCTACATTATTGGTCGTTTAAGGGTGAAATTTGGCTGTAAAAATGAATTTAATTTTATTCACAGTAAGTAATATAGCTATTGATTATTTAAACATTTATCTTTTATTGGCATAATTTAAATACTAATGAAAATTTAACACTATTCATTTTACTTGCTTTAATTTTTCAATTATAAAAATTGAGAAGTTTTTGAGAATTCAAACGAATACTATGGGAGACATTAATTCAAAATATCTTAAAATATAGGTATTTAATTCATAAAAAAGTTTCGGAAACCATCACATTTTCATCGCAGTGTTAAAAATTTATTCCTTGGCACAACCTTCAATCATCTTTTATGAATAACTTCTATAAAACTTGTAGAAAAGTAGTTTCTGGTATAATTTTATTATCATTTGATTACATTTTTCATTAAAATTTCCTAACAGAATAAATAATAACTTTAATAAATAAGTTTAAGAGACATTTACTTTAACTTAATAAGTTTAAGATAAATCGTATTTTATTCTGTTGATATGTATCATATTTTGTTCGAAATTCGATATCGAATCCAAGATTGTTCAATTTTTATCTTTTCCAATGAAAAAAATCGTATATCATTTCTCCAGATGATTTGATCATCATTAGATTAAATAAAACAGTCCATTCTCCATTTAAACGTATTTGAGTTTATTTAAGAGTATGTATGTAATTTTAATGGCGATCGCTCCTACCGGAAGGTCCTGGGTTTGAATCCCGTCTGATGGGAAAAATTCGATCAGGGAATGGTTGTGTGTGTTCGTTGTTACTGTTGCCTCGGTGAAGAACCTCCTGATAACTTCATCAGAGCTTATGAAGACTTCACCGGTGAAGGACAACAATAGCGTAGCAAGAATAAAAAAGTATTTTTTAATTATCTGGTCCCTCGTGAGGAAATTAAAGAAGAGTAATAATTCAATTGCGGCTTAATTCACACCCTCAAAGAGTCATTAGATGCTTTGTACTTAATTTTATGTTTCGGAAATATTTCAAAAATTAATTTTTGCGCTATATTAAATTTCAGTTACTCTTTCTAGCAACATTAAAGCTCAAAGTTTTATATATTTATAACGCAGAGCGTGCTAAATATGAAATGATACTCATTCTTACGGGTATTTTTTTCAACTAAACATTTGGCTAGATTTAAGTTTCATTCGTCGAATCTTATGATTCTATTGGATAAATTTTTAATCAAACGTTTAAAACTCTCTGCGTATCAGTTTTTATAGTTGCAAAGAGAACAAAACCGGCTTCTTTATGTATGAATCTTGATTTAAGAGTTGCGTTATCGAATAATTTCGATGTCCGAAATCTTACCGTTGAAAAGGCAGAAGTCTTACAACATTAGTCATTCATCCCTAAATCCAGAACCCTTACATTCTTGACATTCATCCCTGTCCCTTTCCGAGTACCCCTTAATCTCTCCTCGGCGATACTTCTCCGAAGCATTCCATCATTATATAACCGTCCCATCTCTAGCTCCCCCATCAAATCATCGTCATTTCCTATCGAGACAGGAAAAATTAATCCGGATCGGGCAGGAAGGAGAAATCTTATAAATTTCCTTCCCTTGGAAAAATTTTTGGTAATTCATTTCCGTCTTCCAAATCTTCCGCCGTTTCCCATCATCCTCAGCGCTCATTATCCACCTCCCACCTAATTTCTGTCTTGTTCCTCGTCTTAATTTACTCCCATCCCTCTGTGTCCTCCGTTCCATTAACCATCCCTTCCATTTTTATTATGATATCGAAAGGGCTTTGTCCCCATCGTAGCTCATCCTTCCTCCACAGTTACCTACGAACACCAATTTTCTCTCAAACCACCAACTCTTGCCATTATCGCTTCCTGGGCCTTCCTTCCTCGGTCCCAATTTCGAGCCTCTCCCCATTCCACTCCCTCTACGGAATTAATACCTTAGAAGCATCCCTTCCTCCCAATATTACTTCCATTTATCCATTTATGGGTTGTTTGGAAGAGGGGACTCTCATGTCCCAACCTCGTCCAAATACAGCAGCTATTTATGTACATTTCGCATTTCCTCTAAAATCATAATTTAGCAGCAGCATAACGTTTTATGCACACAATTTCTCTCACTAAATCTTTGGTCTTTAGCTGATATTGTCGTTTCCAAAATTAACGGGGGTTTGAAATTTCTTAATGTAAACTCTCTGTTAGATATAAGGTAAATTCGGGTGAGATGCCCTACCGGGAGAGAAGCCCTAGTTGCTGTATTTTTAAGGAAAACCATAAGATTGCTCTACTGATGGTGTGCGTCAGTCAGTTGGAAAATTTTTATAATTTTTTTTCGGTTGAATCCACAATATTTTTGCGTGAGAAGATGTCACTTGCAAAAGAACTGATGACCAAGTCTCAATATGCTATTTATATGCCTCTAGAGGCGGCTGACATGCCTCCAAACATTTTCGCAAATGTAACTTTTAAATGTGTTTTAGAGTTGACTAAAACGTTTTCCTAGGTCCTGACTTTAAGTAATATTTAAAAATTTTGTAAATAACAAGCGCTTTCCAGATTAAATTCAGTTTAAGCTAATGGGGTAACTCTCCCACTTAGGTCTCACCCGGACACTCGGGAGAGATGGCCAAATGAATGGATTCAGAAAAACTTTAATATATAGTGTGGTAATGTTTTTAAACAAAATTTGTCTATATCCTAATAATAATCCATAAATGCTCTATTATATCACGCAGTTTCACATTCCTGTTATCACTGAAGTCATTGTTATGAAGTCATTTCCTTAGGTGGGATATCTCTCCCGGAATTACCTTATCTCTCACGCTCCAAGCATGACTCTTTTGTATTCAAATCGGTCATTCAGATAACTAACTGAAGACAATGTGCCCTATCCTTTTCCTTTTATTTCGCCTACCTAGTTAAGAATGGAAATTTGTGACACGGCTGTTAAAGAATTAGAACTTTAAAATCTCCAATAGCCGTTTTTGTCGGCGTTCCTCTTCTCATTCACCGGTATTCCGAGAAAACAAGAAAGGAGACCGCACTTTTTGAGAGCACTCAATACCTATTTCGAAAGCAATACATTCTAAGTCAGGACCGAAACTATACTCTACTATACTCTACTATACTCTACGAAGGATCTTGTTTGTCACGGACCGTATGTAAATAAGTACACTCATACTTCAATTTCTGATAAAGGATTTCTGTAACGCATTTAGCAAACCGGTTTTGTATTTAGTACAGTCATTCAAGTAAACAACGGAAGGCGTTGCTCCTTACCATATTCCTGTTTTGGCGTCAGTCTATTATCCATATTTTTTTTATTTTATCTAGTATATAACTGAATATGATACTTTATGAAAGATCTCAATGTTTATTACGAACATTAGGTATATAAATATACTATTTGACTAATATTTATCCTACTGTTGCAGTTTTACTTGATCTGTAAAAGTTTTTCTTTAATCAATTCATCTTATTATTTGGCTTAAATTTTAACACTTCTTTGCTTACAGAAATAGTTTCCCTGTGCCATTGAACTACTAGGAATTTCCGAAATGGAATTTCTTCGGACTACAGAAAAACGAAGCCATTTTAAAATCCAAAATTATTTTTACATTACTCATCTTTATTAATTTATGTCAAGTTGCAGTTACCTTGTTTTTTAAGCATTATTGGTGTAATATCAATGACAAATTTATTCCAACATCATTCTCTCATTAAAATCCTCGCCCAATAATAAACTTCTTTTATCAGTTCCTCATCATTAACAAGTCCTCCAAAATGTTAATTTTTAGATTATTTCAAGAAACAGGTATCTCTCCCTCGCTTTCAAACTAACTGCAAAATTGAACGAGCAGTTACCATACGTTACTGTATCGGTAGTTCCAATAGCGACACCTATCTTGCGCCTACTGCTGCATACTCGTCTAAGATTATGCTTCGGAGTGACGATCGAATGATCTCCAAGTTTCTACAACAGGGAAAACGGAATTATCAGCAGCGTAGGAAAATTTAGTTCCTGGGTTTTGCTACTATTTCTTTGCATTTGGTACTAGAATATTGTTTGTGCGTTTTTTAGTGGTATATAATTGTATATTCATCTTCAAATTTCGTGTTTCAATGTATTCAATTGATCAGAGTTCACTTGATATGTAACACCTTATCTAAAAAACGACGGCTTTATGATGTTAATTTTAGTCTACAAACGATAAATTCAAGGTTTTAATTAAAAATTTGTCTAAATTCCGCAAAAAATAAGTGATAACATGCTATTGGTTTTGACTTTTTTATGGATTAATTGTCAATTTGTTTATTCAAAATTGCGTTCTTGGGATGAGATGCAATTACTTGAAGTAGGAGTGCGAGTGAAATATTTTGATTTATATTTTCAATTGATTACTGTGGCAATTAATAATGTTTAATCCACGATTACAAACAACTATGTCCTGAGCAAGAGTCGAACGCGGGACATTCGCGTTGTAAGGAAGTAACCATTACGCCACCGAGGCAGACGGAAAATATTTCATTAAGTTTCATTACTCATCTTACAAAAATAATTCTTTCCCCAGATACTTAAAACCGGTGGTCTTATACGATGAACTCAGAGACGTATTCCAAATTCTTTTGAAAATCCACTCTTCTTAAGGTCAGACTCCCAGTCCTTCAAATTGCGCTCCGACCTCGTACATACATAAATGTTTTCCATCACTTAATTCGGCAGTCTCTTTTTTCTGGATCCTTACTTCGCGAAGCCATAATTCCGTCCGGAGTGCATTCGTCTGCTCTTATCAATCCATCTCCATTAACGTGGCCAACCATCACTTGCACCACGTCTCTCTCTCTCTCTCTCTTGCTTTTCTTTCACCGAGCCTTTGTTTCTTTATCCACCAAATAGGTGCGTAACTCGATGGCTCAGAATAAAGGAGATGGGCTAAAAAAAGGCAGACGAGTTATTCGAATTCTGAATTTTAAAGATTTTAAATTTCTCGAAAATTCTTTCGCAGCACTTAAATATTTGCTGCACCTCACTTAAATATTTGCTGCTAAAGAGTGATTTTTCAGTTTGGATTATTCCGGTTTACGGGTATCTTATATTTTATATAGATACATACTACGGACTTAACTTTTAACTATTGCAATATAAATATACGCATTATATCTCTGCTTTCCTGCACTCTATGTGAAATTTCATGAGTATGTAACACTCGATCTGTTAAGTCCTGCTATCTAAGACTTCTCATTGATCTCACTCTCTTTCTCTCCGAAAATTTACACCCTATTCGTTAACAAGGTAATCATTAAATCGATGGTCAATAGTATAGAATAAAGTATACATCATTAATAATAGAAAAAAGGATAAAATGAATACCTTTCGAAAGAAAGGGCAATGGTTAGTTCCTTCGATGATTTTTCTCTTTTAGAAGTGGGATTGTTAAAACATTGCTCGAACATAATATTCGTATACTATTGATATGGAAGTATGTAAATTATTAATATGTAAATTATATTCTTTTAATCATTGTATTATCAAGATGTTATGAAGAGAGTAATGAACTTTCATCATCTATAAATTAATTTACATGATCAATCAACGTTATTTTCTCAATTACCTCTCCTTACTATGATTGTCTTGTTTTATTTTATTAAACCCTCTATTATGATAACATTTAATAATTAACGGCGCAATAATATAACTGTAATATACATCCTCTCTATTGTCTACTTCCTATGTATATTGGATATACCTACCATAAAATGATCATCCTGATGGAAAACCTACACAAATTAACTCCTCACATTTACTAAAACATTAAGAAAATTGTTTCTTTTTATTTGCCCCTTCTTATCATTTGCCTACGCTTCAGAAGCAGAACATCTTACGAATTCCTTTTTCAAATTTCGAATTGCTCTCTCTACATTAATGTGCTTGCTCTACTTTTCCTTCTCCTTGCCTCCTCGAAAACCCTACTACTTTTAGAGCCCAAATTTCAACCCACCGCTCCATCCATCTTCAGCGTACCCTCGTTTTTATTTGCCAGCTCTTCAGATTTCCACTTGATTTTATGGACATTAGGGTAATTAGTCGGGGGTTCGGCGTAATTTTTTTCTCTCAAGTCATCTCAGCAGACTGTATCAATCATTCATTGTATTAACAGGCTGATCTCTGCCCTAGAAGGTAAACGCTCTCCGCTGTCGATGATTAAATTAACGGAGGGGAAGAAAATGAGGAAATATCGGGAGAATTGTGATTCGTAAGAGAAAGGAGTGTTACGCCCCCTCAGCGTATTTGCGAGATGATCAATCTTTCATTTTTTGTTCGGGAGCGAGGATTTTCCGGGCATAATTATCAGTTTGCTCAAGGCCCTTATTGAGGTGCAATTTTCTTTCTCATCCGGAATGAAAATTCAGAACTCGTTCAATATGGAGAGATTATGCTGTCACTGTTTCATTACGGAAAATGATTGAAGTCATTAACAAAATGCTTTCAAAAACGGCTGCCTTATTTCCTTTTAGATGGATTAGTCATGGGTTTCCATTAGTGGTGGGAAATAACTGGTCTGTACATTTTTTGTAGGTAGATGGAAACTAGGATAGCTGCATAATTTTAGTGAAATATATTTCAGATTTTAATCTTTATATTAATTGGATGTTATAATTATTCGATTAGTGAAGTTATCAGGCGTTCATTTCTAAATGACAATGCAGCAACTCCCTGAATAGGATATCTTTCTACGTTGCAGCGCACAGCAAGCATACTATTCTATATACTTATTAGTAGTTTTCCTTCACAACGTAAAATTTTCTGTGTAGTAAATTAGCATTAAAATAACATTGATCTGATTAAATATGATGCCGATGAAGTATGTTTTTTCTTGTTAGATTCTGTTTAAGTGAATTTTCATTTCAGTTAAATATTAATTATTTTCGTCTTGGGATCCCTTAGCTTGTTTTTTTAATCCTATCCCAGGGACCTTAAAAATTTCAGTTAATCATTGTTCCCATATTCCCATGTATATTTTGCGAATTTTAATTCATAAAACATTACATCGTATAAGGTTTCTCATCTTTCCACTTCATCTTTTTGAATTTTTGGTTAACTTATAGGAGGAAATTTAAAAATCATCGTTTTACTTTACATACCCGCAGAGGTTTTTAAAGAAATAGACTTGAAATTCGATTTCAGAAGAGAGTCCAAATTGGCTCTAAAATTTGAATGTAAGAGATTATGATGAAATAAATTCTAATGAAAAACATTGAATATTCTGTTTTCCACATCTCATAGGGTTTTCGATTCAAAAGAGGTATTTTTATTTTAAATCTGCTGCTCTCGAGTGAAATGACACCGCTGAATTGCTAATCCTTATCTTTTGGCGAATATGTCACGTGCCAAGCGTGTCTCTATGAACTACTTAAGAGAGAAATATTTACGCCCCTTTAATAATCTCAGGTTAATTATTTCCCCACGAGTCGATTTTCTCCTGGCAAGGGAATTCTTTCTGGTATCCTCGCTCTTTTTCTCCAAATGTGAGTGGCGTAATCCACATTCTATATATCATATTTCGCTTCCTCCTCCATCATTCCTTTAGTTTTTAAATCTCTACTGCTCGTCTTCCGGAATCTGCATTATGATTAGCTCCTTTATTAATTTTTTGTTTGATTTTTTTCCTCGCTCCCCTTTTCTCAGGGAATTAATGGATCCGAATCTTGCAAGGGAAACCCGATAGCGATAGCTTCTCTTTCTATACTCCCTTCTTTCCCTCGCCGTCTAATCGCTTTTTCTCTCTCCCTCCTTCGCTTTCTCTATTTTCGGGATTTCATTCACTTCGCTCATTATTTTTAATTAACCCCCGGCGTGCTCTGTAATCTCTTTATGCTAAAGGAGAGTCTTGTTTCAAGGTTTTATGGAATTCAGCCGTTTTTCGGGAGAAAGGTGTTAACGAAGGCTGATATCGCTGTTTTCGAAGGGTCTGCTTCTTCGCTTTCGATAGTTTGTCTTCCAAATGTCAAAGTTCGAGCAGCCATTTGAAGGAGGCTTGACCTCAACTTCTTGCTTGATGAATGAGACGAATTCACTCCTTAGATTTCGCGCTCAAAAGAGTGTGACAAGAGCTAAATTTATATCCCGCTCGCTCATTTATTCGAAAAATTAACGCGGGATTCCCGAAGTAGTTGAAGGTCGAGTATTTTTAAATCCGTGCGTCTCTCAATGTATTCGAAGGTGAAGGGATGTATCTCGAGGAATTACTTTTCTTTCTGTTAGCATTATATAGAAAGAACCAAGGTTGGTATTTGAGTACCTTGGTTCTATTTAAGAGCTGATTAACACTTACCTGATGATTTCTGATAGTTATTAGCTATGTTTCAGTATTTTAGCTATTTTAGCATTTACCATTTTTAGGTCGAATTGACTATATAGCAAAATATAATTCACAGACAAAAGCGTAGTTTTGTAGAAATCTATTTTAATCGAGAAATGAAGAAATAATACATAGAAAAGAATAATTTTTCCACAAATTATTCACATATGGCCATTTTAAACAATTAATTTCCATAATTTGATAAATTATGTATTGTTTAGATGGAACCAAATATTATTCCGTAAAACTTTTTTATTTTCATTTAACAATTTATTCAATACAAGTTTGCCATTGTAATCAGAGATACATAATATCATGCTTCTATATCTTAAAAGAACCTTCATTTAAGTTATTAAGATAGTACGCACGAAATTTATACTTTAATAAGATTTATTAAATTTTATATATTTACTTAAATACTCTTGAAAATTTCATTTAATTCATGAAAAGTTCGAGCAAGTTTTTGCTTTCAAAATTTCAAGGTTCAAGGGGCAAGATTGTTTTTCCGAATGCAGATTTATTTAGAAATGTCTTTTAAGCCCTCAACAGAGCAGCTTTGTTCGATCTGAAGTAGGCTTTCTTAGTTAATTTTAGCAGAGGTGAAACATATTTAATCGGAAATATATAGTTTTAAGTCGAGCTCTGGAATATCTCGTAAATCTCCCTCAACTTTAAAAATATTTCAATGTTACAACTGTGTGTCTTGTTTTTGAGCTTAAAGCTTGTGTTTGTACCTCCTTATTGTAACATACATATGTATGATTGAAGATAAGTGCCATTCTCCAAAGAAAATTGTAAGACTTTTAATAGTAGGTACCCAATGTTTCATCATGCCATAATTATTATTTTTTATTTTTGACACTTCAGATTTTAATGTGATTCCGGAAATTATTAATCCGATTTACATAGATATTTATGACTTGTCTGATTAGTAAATTCTAGCTGTTAAAATTTATTCTATTATTTTCAAAAAACACCAAAAATAAAACACAACACACTTGTACTAATTCCACATATTTAATGAAGCTGATAGCCGGTTTCGGTGTCACAGCACCATCCTCAGAACAAGAAGTAAAATCAAAGAGCAAGAATCTTGAAAATCTATTGAAAATAATGCAGTTCCACCAAGTATCACAAGAATTGATTTCTTTTATTCTATTATATTTACTTTGCGACTTGCTATTTACGTAATAAAGTGATAGTTATCAGGTAAAGATATCTTAAACAAATTTCATTATCTGTTATAAATTTCCATTAAAAAATGTAACTCAATGAATGATTAACTTAATTGGCTGTAGTTGTACACAACAACCGGCGTATTATTTTCGCTTCCCTTATGTATAGTTTGATAAGTTAATCGTGTGAGATTGATGGAAAATTGTGGACATTAGGGAAATATTGAGAAGGGATGTTTAAACTCGGGAAAGTTTGCGTGGAGGATGTGTGGGCTATGAAAAACAGAAGGAAAATTAAACAGGAAAGAGAGTTCAGGAGCGGAAATTCGTTATCTTGATTTGGAATAAGGGAGGATGGCGTGTATAATAAGCCTGACAATGAGTGATTTAATACTTCCCTCTAATTAGAAAACGTAACATTGAACTAACCCGGAAATTAAAATGCATCATCATTAAAAATTCTTCGGCAAGCACTTACTTCAATATTGTTTGAGGAAATGGTAGGATGTGCGTACTTGATGAGTAATTTTTACGCTTTATGGAACCTGAACAGCTACGTATTCGTATATTCCCGGCAATCCATCCTCAGGCATGTAGCAGGGGGTGCATAAACGAATATACTAATTTTATAAATAGAATATATATTTATTTATGTAACTCTTATAACTTGTTTTTTATAACGTTCTTGGAAAAACAAAATCTGGTAGGAACTATATTTACTTTCTGATAGCTCTAGATATCACGCATATCATCGCTGAATCAGGTTGATCCATGTGACAGGAAGGACCCATAGAAGAAGACATGACAGGATAAGATGTCTGAATATCATTTTATTTTATTCCGCAACCGAAGTATAAATTCAATGAAGGTTGAGTGTAATAATATCTAAATTGTAAAAAATCTAAGTTGTTATGATCCATTTGGAAGATAAGAAAATTAAAATAGGTCATCATTTTGGAATATTCTGAATTTTACGACGCGTTCCGAACAAAATGATGTTCATGGTAAAGCATAAAGTAACTGCTGCTTACATGTATATATACAGTTCAGCAAAAATAAGAGCGTTATGTTACTTCTATCTGATGGAAAACAAAGTTTTCTTGCTAATAAATAATTCCACGAAAGGCTTGGACTAAGCGATTCCTCCTGGTAATGAAATTCTGCAAAGTAAAAGCTATAAAAAGTGCTTTTCACCAGCTCATCAACGTTAGCGTTTTAGAGATCTTGTTGAAAAGTTTTGACTGACGTTAGTCCCAGAGAAAAGGAGGGTAATTTCATATTAAAGATGAACTCCTAAGCCGATGAGTACAGCGTAAAGCCCTCGTTATATTTCATATCACTCCTGAAATCGAATAACCCCGAGCCCAGAGCGCATCCCCGTGTCTTCCAAGTCTCCGTAGCCCACGAGCCGAGTAACCAACAGGGAGCAAGGTTAATGGTTCGCCGAGACCTTAACCGCAAGCCAAGTAAAAGACCCGAAGCGCCCCCTCTAAGAAAGAGGAGGTAAAGAAGATTGTGTGAGAGGAAAACAGGGGAGGGGGTTGTCAACACGTCCTTAGTAACTCTTGGCTAACATCTTTCCTTTTCACAGTCTTGTCCTGGTGGGTTTCCCTTCTTTCTCAACTCTTTCCCCGGTATTCAAGCCCCGGAACTTCGGCGGCTCACGAGTTCCGTGGAGAGTATGAAATAAGGCCGAAGGAGAGGTCGAGGGCAAACGCTAAGAAAGTTCGGAAGATGAAAAGAGGAGGGCAAACATCGAAAGAGGAGAATTGAGGCAGTTAGAGAGATATTTTCCGGAGTTCCGAGATGGGGAAAAGAAGGGAAGGGTAAACATCGGCGGAGATATGAGACTTTACGGGTATATGATTAACAGGAAATGCGTTTCATAGAGTCGTAGATAAACAGGAGAGAAATGTGTCGAGTGGAAGCGAGAAAAAACCGACGCACGGAACTCGGATACACGATATAAGTTGGGGCGAAGTTGGTCGGATGTTGGAAAAGAGCTTCGAGAAGGAAGTAACGTCAATATTTCCGAGCACTTTGAAGAGTCCGCCGCGAAATTACTTGGGATCTTTTAGCCGTGGTAAGTGCGAGAGTAATCACTCAAAGTTTGGGCGTTGTATCCTCCGGGCCAAGATCTACAAAAGTAGGGAAGGGACTAGCTGAGTATTTTTGGTATCAGAGGAAACTGTAAGTGATGTCGCCCGTAACATGTTGGGGTCAATACTCCATGATATTCGATGCGATGAGCTCTTACCTCATTTACCATATCTATACGATTGTAGGTTGATTTCCAAACTAGTCAACTCTCTAAATTTCATTAAAATGAATCTACTAAAATTTCTTGCATTAAAATTAATTTTGACAAGTTTCAATGCCTAAAAATCTATAATAAAAATTTAGGATAGTGCGAAGTTCTGTAAATTACGACGAATTTTTATTATTGTTAATCATTTCATTCTTGGTTATTTTTTGTTCGTATCTCTTGAACAATTCTACACAGGGTTTATTTATATCTATTAAATGCTGCTATGCTAATTCAGTTCCAATTCGGAATTTGTAACATTTATTTGCTACTCTCAAGAAATAACTTAATTTAAGTTAATCATATTTTATTATATTTTCATAAATTGAATGAATCAAGCCAAGCTATAAGATTTTTAGAGCATTTTGTTTCCATCTCCAGATACTTTTGTTAGACGTTTCAAATCTGATATTTTTAGGATTGGATACTTGGCTCAATACACCCTAACATCATGTCATACTCTGATGTTTAAATATCTGTATAATATTTGTGTGCATGTCTATTTTACAAATTTGAAAGTTTATTTATACAAACAAATTGCGATGAATTTAAAGTTATAATTTTTCAGAGTATCACGAAAATTAAGAAAATAACGTTCGGTACAGCAATAAATACTTATTTTTATTATTTCCAAGATTCTATTTAAATGTGAGGATCTTCATTTAGTCTACACTTCATCAAAGGGTCGAAAACTCTTGCTACAAATCCTTTTGTTGCTCATATCTATTTTGTCAAATAGTATAGTTTAGTAAGATTAGTAATTTTTGCTTGCATTTAAATCTTATTTTTTCTATATTAGTGATGAGTAAATTTCAACTGCCTACTTTTTATTTCACACCTTCAAATATTTCACTTCGAAAATCGCGGTATAAGTTTTGTGGAAAGATAAAAATTGCACTATGGTAGATAGCCGCGGGTAGCAAGGAGATTAAGGGTACCATAGGAAAAATAATTATTTCTCCATAGAGGAATATGTGGAGAGAGAAAAGCAAATGTACGAGAACAGATTGATGTTAAGGGGGCACGCAAAACATGTCGAATCGGTTGCATCAGTTGCCGTCGTAGCCATCAATTCCTTCAGAAACCGAGTTCCATTTGTTGCTTCATTTTTCATTTGAAGGAGAAATCCCATCGGAAATTTTAGGCGTAAAAGGACAGGAACTTGTCTCCTCGCCCATCAAAAGTTCAATCCTCAGGAAGATGCTTTCAGCAGTTTCTTTGAGCGGCTTTTTCCTCTTCCCTCGTGAATAATGCATGGAGCAATAAAAATGAGTTGGGTTTTGGAAAGATATAAGCTCCAGTTAATCGAAGGGAGTGGATGGCGAGAGAGATCGATCTAATTGAATCCATTGCTACGGAGAGGAAACTTTAACGATCAATTTATTCCGATTGATCGGACGTACTACAAGGACAATGACCAGTTCGAGCAGAGGCAATGAATCATAAAATATGAAGCCTTCTGCAGCATAATCTTCTTCTTAAATCGTTACAAATAATGTTTATAAATTATTGGTAGCAATTACACCTTTATTTATATAGTACTACATGTTTCAATTAATTGCGTAGTATCCACGATTATCAATTGTATTGACCATATGTATGAATTTCAAATAGTACTCCTCTTATTTGTACTCGTATAGAAGCCGACCTATATTTTTATTTGAAATAAAAAACGCAAGAAAAAAAGCAAAAAATGTGCAGTTTCAACCATACATGTGACAATTATTCATTTCCATAGTGGTAAAGAAAATCTCCGGCCACATAGCTTAGAATATATAATTTTATTTTATATGATGAATACGAGTTTTTAAATTTTCTTTGTGACCCGAGTTTGACCTCCTAGTCTGGAATTTTTATTCATATTTAAAAAATTATGCCACTGAACTTGCCTTTCGTGCCCGAACTCATAGATTGTCTTGCCTCTCAGATTATGAAACATGTTATTAAATTAGTTGTTGAGGTCTTATTAAACTTTTGTCGGTTTGGGAAGTTTTTACACAGCAATTAATTGTTATACGATTATTACTATAAGCTATATATCAAGTACTATGGCTTCATGTTGACATCGTCATGCGTAAATCATAATAGAAATAAAAATAAATCTTTTTTATTCTATAGTTTGTTTGATAATCCTTTTAAAGTTAAGGAATATATGTTTCAGACCGTACAATTTACAATCTTAAACAGTACAGTGTACATACATTCGCAGCCATAGAAATTACGCAGATATGAAATTTCTATCCACTTCTTTAAATAGCAAAAGTGCTATTTTAAGAAACTCTGTACTTTTCCAATGATTTTCAGAATACTGAAATATGAAATTTATCGGTAATTCTCTTCTAACAACCATTTTGGGGTTATCAAACGCTACTGCGCATAAACTTAGTGTTTAATAATTCTTTCATAGATATTTAAATTGTTATATACTTACATGGTGATCAAAATAGAATTATTTAATATTCTTAGTGATCATCTGTTATAATATCTCATCAGCTCTCCCGGTGACCCAATTCGTCTTCCTACCACGAAGAAGAGGAGCATCTTTTTCCTAACGATAGAGACATACCATACACGCGCTTGTCTAACGTAAATATATGTCCCACTCGAGGAAAACCATCGTATTTGTATCGCAACCCGATATTCATCCAATAAATTCCTTTCCATGAGCAATATCCTCCTTGCAAAAGAGACCGGGAAGTCTTCTAATGCGTTATGGGGCACGCAAAATAAATCGCAGCTCTTTTATCTCGGTCCTTGTTGACGGATTGCAAGGCCCGTCATTATTTAAGCCTTAGTCCTCTCTTGTTTTCCAAGCCTTAGCGTTTCCGCCTTCCGTTCCCCGAATTCCTTGTTTAAGTCGGCAGAACGAGTGCTGCTCTGCGAAATAAATGAATTGAGAGGGCCGAACGAGTTCCGTTGCTTATTCATTCCGAATGGTTTATCATGTGCTCGTGACACGTTAACTGCCCGTTCATCTCGTAAACTTCCACATTTCTTTCGCCATATTTCCCAGATGTTTCGCTTCCCTTTCCAAATGATCGGTTATTCTTCTTCCCGAAGCCTTCCCCCACCCATTGGAGTCCACCCCCCCACAAGTGCCGCATTCTGCAGAATATTAAAGAAGATTTCTCACTCCGCGTCGCATGATCATTCAAGAGGGATAGTGCGTAAAAGTACCTAAGGAGTACTGGGTTTCCGTGAGATTGGAGGTAGAGGAGATTCGTTATCCTTGGTTTTTGATAAATTAGGTGTGATGAATTCAAGGAGTAACGCGGTTCGACTTTTTGTAGGGTGTTTACAGTATATAAGCAAAAACAGGTCTGTCACTTACAGGTGCCGCATATACCTTTATAACTGAATTGGAAGAAGGTAATTTATTATTATGGATCACCTAGCCTGATGTTTTCTTGAAGCAATCTTATCTTTAGTTGCCTAAATTTAAATATTAGTAGAGATATTCGACGTTCAATTCTCTAGTCTCTAAACATTTTTAGCCAAGCATATCTCTTATTACATTTTCCCGTTGATATGGGTTTCTTCTTTCAGAATTAAAGATTACGTGCAAAGATATTTGAATTTATACTAAACTAAACATCAGTGAAACTATTCCCAGCTTAAGATTATAAGTGTCCGTTACAATAAATTATTCACGAATTAGCATTCCTAAAATTGTTGATAAATAATCCTCATTCGGTAAAGTATTATATGCCTTATCCATTATTATCTAATTAACTATTATCTAATAAATTTCCGGTCGTGGTGGCCGAATGGTTAGCGTGCTCGCACGGTATTGCTTCAAACAATTCTGCCATGGTCGCGGGTTCGAATTCCGACTAGTCGGATTATTCTGATTAGGGAATGGTCTTTCGTGATTACTGTTGTTAATACCTACCTCTGTAAAAATCCAGAAAATGGATATTTGTCGGGTGTATGAAATAAATAAAAATAAATGAAAATAAATAATAGAAACGAAACATCGTTTACACTGATGATTATAAGAACAAAATTTGGAAAACTGGAAAACTTTCCACGTTAAATAGATTTCTACCCTACCTTTTATAATAATTGGATGGTGGTCATAAAATCACTCGTAAGTAAAAAATATTTTATGGTTACTTACTGTAAGAAATGTTTTATGGTTACAGGAGCGAAAAGAGAGGAGGGATTTTATATCTTACATATTTCAGAATGAGGTACTGTCACTTGATACGTAAAAAGTAAAAGTTACTGTGTTGTTTTTAAAAATTTTGTTTGATTTAACGATTCTTCGATTATGTCATAATTCCGCTAAATCTCGGCCTCCGTGAAAAAAAAGATTAAGGATATATTTATGAAATTCCTATTTTTATAATTTGGTTTACGTTCCAAGTTGGAATTTTACTACAAGGCAGATCTATTTATCGCTATAAAAGTGTTAAAGAGCATAAACTCCTTTTTTCTCCAGATATACGGGGTATAACTTTAAGCAAGGAACCATTTAATCTTCTCGAAAATTTCGTTGCCTCGGATAAAAAACCCACGTATATCATTCCGCGAGTTAAATGGCATCCATTCATCCCTTAATATCGGATTATGTGCTCCTTAATCCTCAGCCGTTTATTAAAATTCCTCGGAATTATAAAGGAGGCGGCGGCGCTTTCGCAAATTACTCTCTTTAAGGAATGTATCAGCGACGAACCAAGTTGAGAACTTCTCTCAATTGAGTCAGTAAATGATTTACAGAGAAGCTAAGCGCGGCGATTAAGAAATGTTTCCAACATCGCTAAGTGACATTGAATGGAAACAGCTTTAAGAGTTGGGAACTTGGTCGAGGAAGAGACGGGGAATGGGAACTGGGGACGAATAAATTAGCAAGCTGTCGGGAAGTTCGAGGGGATCGGATGGAGGCGAAAATGAGTACAGTTGCGTCCTTTATGCAGTGCTCGAGAATAGAAGTCAAGTCTCTCTCTCTCGACTTCGTTAAAAATAATCCAAGACTAGGTTAAGTAACTTGTTATTGAAATATTCGTGGAGCCCCAGACGGTAAGACCCAGACTGGTGAGAGGGCGCTGTTTTGCTTTGCACTTTAGCTTCCATTTTGTTTTTCTTCTCGAGGGAATCAATTCGGCAAGGGGAAATAATTGGCTCGGAAAAGTGAATTGAGCGATGCTGTTTTCCGGATGGGAAATAATGATTCGCAGAAGTTTTTGTCCGAGGGTTTTTTTATTTTCCGCTATGGATGATAGCCTTTCTTTTTGGCGATGCTGAAGTGTCTTTTGAAAAATAAGCTTCTTCAAATCTAGAGAGAATTTTTTATGATTTGTTTTATTATTTCCAAAGCATCTTACAGATTCAGCATAACTCGATGAAAAAAAGTTTGTCTCTATAAAAATATTATTCCAATTAGAAATGCAATGAAATCGTTGATAATGAATGTGTGTTGTCATCAGAAATACAATTTAACTTTCACTGTACTTCTTTGAATTATTGGTTATTAATAGCATTGCTTTTATCCTATTCGATGGTGATGATTTGAATTAAAAATCGATTTAAAAATTATATAAAAACATTGATAAAAATTCTAACTTCTTAATTATTATTTGCTAACTTTACTCAAAAATTATCTTTTTCAATTGAAAAATATGCTGCAACCTTAATTAAACTGATGCAGTACTAATATTGTAAAAGTCTGTCATACAAAATAAGCGAGATATGGTAAAAATAATGGTTAATAATATTATTATAATATTATTTTTGAAATCTCTGTAAAATAGTACCATATCTTGCTGATTTTGTATCCCATGGTTAGTAAACATAACTTAATTAATTATTCTGTATGTTAATGCCTATTATGGACCCAATCCAGCTCATTGTTTTACTTTCCTATTTTTATCCTGCTTCCAATCGAAGATTATTTCAAGAACTTAATAAAATCCAGTGTTCACATTTCCCGATTCAAACTCTTCCTCTATGCGAAACTTACAAAACTCCTCAGATTACCAGCTTACTATTCTAATGCGACAATGTGCTAAATTAGGCCAATTTTCTTAAAAACAGGTTGAAATTCAGTTCGCTCCACTGAGATAGACTCGTCATTAGCGACTACTTAGTTTAGTTAATTTTTCCGAGCTCCAACACCATTCGAATTATACTCAGAAGACGAGGTGTTTGCTTATCAGAGATATTTTAATTTATTGCGTTTGATTAATTATTTTTGAAACGGTGTCTAAAATATTTATTTTATTTGGAAAAACTGCATTACATTCTGGCATTTAACCATTATCTGTATATATTTATTATCTATTATATTATTTATCTATTCTACTCACATAAAAAGTGAACTTATTATAATTGTACATTGCAACATAAGATGTTCCACTAAAAATAAAGTGTTTATCACTCTGAATACTATACAAGTAAATATTAAAATTTTTGATAAATTGTAGTCGTGAGTCCTGAATTATGCTGTTTGCAGAGCTTTATATGTATTCGCTCACGAATAATGTACTTTTTGCCGGAATGAGAACGTTAATTACATTGGCTACCAAAATATATTACCATTCTTACCACAAACCATAATAATTCGGATTGCAAACCTTTAAATTCTTATGTATCGAGAATAAGGTATACGATAGAAAAACACACCTACCTTTGTCTCGGATCATGTGAATGTGAAAGAAGCAGAAGAGCGGAGGCGTAATGCAGGCGTGCTCCCAAGTGTTGGATGAGAGTGTGTCGGAGGGCAGAGGTTAGCACGAGAGGTCGGCTGGAGTATGCAGCATCGCATTGGAGGAGGCGCTGACTTTATTGGCGACAGGTTGGTGTTGACGGCTTGCCTGACATGCATCCTCTCCTGCTTGAGTATTGCACTCTCCTTCCATATATATTCACCCCTTCCACGGATTGCCTTATTATATTTATCCTTTACGACAGTGAATAGAGGAAGTTCAAGCAATATCTCAATATTTCCGAGCTGACCATGATTTATTTCTACTGCGAAAATCAATAGAAATACATCAATTCTGTTGGACAATAACAAACAACGCACGATATATCAGAAAAATCACAGAAATCTCGTTATTACCAACGACCAAAGAAATTAAAATTCTTACCAATGAGATTAACTTTAAAGAACTGAAAGTTATCTACCATCGTGAAATAATTTTAGGTTATAAAAAATGTCTTCCAATTTGAATTTTACTTTGTATTATTACAATTTTTGGGTAACCATGTCAAACTCGGGTGTTATAAAACTAATTTTCTTAGTTTATAAATGTATTAATATATATAATCTCATTTCGTTTTGATAGATGAATGGAGATCAAACTTTTCAATCCTTCTATAAATTAGGATTGTATGTCAATAAGTATAAAAAATTCTATATTAAGTATTGATTGGCCACTGATTTAATTATGTAAATTCTTAAAGAGTAATGACGGCTAAGTAAGAGTTTGTTCAAGCTATTTTGATAATTGATCGCTGGAATATATGTTTGACAATGTCACGTTTTTAGTTCTTCCAGAGTCTAGTATGTAGGAGGGGAAGAATGTTTTTGAAAATTTACCAGAAGAAAGATATATATATTTTTCATTCCCCATTTAACTGAAAACATTGCTCATGAAAAGGTTATTGGTTATTTCCGCACTTGTATGCAAAATTCCGCGAGAAAATTAAGCAAAATTCCACAGTTCGGGTCCTTCTTTACTAATAATTCATTCCGGAATCTCAAATATGGAGCCCTCAAACCCTCTCTCTCGTGCAAGTGACATTCGTACTCCTCGTGAAAAATCTCTCCGAGTTTATTGGTCGAAAAAATGTTGTCCTTCCGATTCACAGAAATACGCTCTTTGTCTGTTTTCAAACCTTCGCGATCAATGGCATCACTCGAAACAAGTGCACGATTCGCTCAATTTGAAAATGTTTCGGGCATGCTTTTCCTCTTCCCTTACTTGTCAATTCACGACGAGCGGAATAATAACTCATTTTGATGCGCAATAGTGAGAAAAAATTCAGAGGATTACTCACTTCGATTTTGTACTTAAGTTTTAGAATTTCTTTCTGGGTTTTTCTACCTCGCCGGTGTAGAAATATTTTAGGCTGATTGTCAATTTGATCCCACTTCGCTCGTCTTTCTGCTTGGTCTTTCCGTTGATAGTATATAAGTTCTTCATAGAAGTACAGAAGTTTTTCTTTCGTAAGCAATCCGAAGATTGGTTTGTGACGGAGTTCCTCCAAGCCTCCCGATCCTGGGCAAGTCTCTTCATATTGGAGTAAGTAGCAATGCCCGTATCATTCATGACTTGGCGGATAAATTGCCATCTAGGTCTGCCTCTTGCGTTTCTCCTTTCCACCATGCCTTTTAATATTGTTTTGAGCAGGCCATAATGTCCCAGGATGTGCTCTATCCATATATCTCTCCTTTTTCCTATTTCCTTTTTCCAGACACTCTTCCTCAGCTCTTTCCAACACTTCCTCATTATAGACTTTGTCGATCCACGTAATATTAATCATTCTGCAATACCAACACGTTTTGAACGCTGTGATGCGTTTTTTTCATACTCTCTCAGCGTCCAGGTTTCGCATCCGTACTGCAGCACACCGTTAAGATTTTTCCTCAGTTGTTTGTTTACATTGTTGGAGGTAAGGAATCGCTTTTTGTTGAATGCAGTCTTTGCTTGATTTATGCGGCGTAGAATCGCTTTTATTGATCTAACATCCGATTTTATTCTGCTTCCAAGGTAAGAAAAAGAGTCCATACTTCGCAGAATTTCTCCTCTCCGCTCACATTCCACCTTAGTGCCGCGTTTGCTCGTCAAGAGAACTTTGGTGTTTATATTGTCATGACATATTTTCCAAGGGTGTTTTCATGTAAGTGTGAGGCGGCTATAGGTGAGTGTGGCTTTAGGTTATCAAAAGAAGGACATTTTCACAAGCCGTTTTGTGAACTTTGTGGGCAAGGGCAAGTTTGGTTTCTTCCGACTGTGCGGCATCATCCTCGGCCATGTCCTCATCGAGGCACCGACAACACAAAGAGGTGTATAGGAGAAACCTCACTTAAGGAATCAAAAGGAAAGGGTTTAAGGCACTTTTCACGTAAGGGCGTGCATCCAGGAAAATTCCCAAGGAAAAACGGAGTTGAAAAGTCTGACAGGGCCGGGAATCGAACCCGGGATCTTTCTCTATCCTTGGGATATTTCCTGGGTGCACGCCCTTATGCGCAAAGTACCTATATCCTTACCCCTAATGTGGCCCAAGTTCTCCACTACTTCGTCCAAGACCCTTTGAATATATATATTGAACAACGTTGGGTGAAGTAAGCAGTCTTTTCTTCCCCCTTGGGCTGTTTATGCTTTCTCCTGGTTGTCTCTTCATCTAACTACAGCCATCTCTTCCATGTACAAACTATATTTACAGAAGTTATTGAGTTATATAACTGCGAATTTAAGTTAAAAGGTTTCAGAAATAACTGCTGAGAAGAAAACGCAGTTGCCCATATATGCCTTGACAGGGTGTCCACCAACCTAGAAAACTCAGGGAATTTTGTTCTTCTGGTGGCCAGTGCCATCAATAATTTTCTCTTTTCAATCAATTACTTCTAAATTAATATCCTACAAGCCCTTTCAACGTGTGGTATGGGGTGAAAACACCATTTTTAGCTAATTTTTACTCTGTTATTAACTGTTCTCGAAAAGTGTGTATATCATTCGAATGAATTAATTTTTGTAACGTCTTGTTCTAATATCTATCTCTCGTAACACTAATTATCGGATCGACCGAAGTAGCAGGAGGTTTACATGATATCGGTTATAGCTTCCGCAATTACTCTTTGATATCATTGTGAAATGAAATGTTTCTGTCTTCTGCATTTAATTCAATTTTGAATTTTAGTTAAGATATCTTATAATATCGTTCACTTTCCCCGTTTTCATTGGAGCATAGAAGTTACAGATAGCTTAAAATTGCGTTGCTGTATTCTAATTCTAAATCTAACTTTATATTTTATGATATAAACGTAATTTGTATTGCTACTGCGTCTTCTTGTTTCTTTTATTTATTCATTTAATCGAACCTGAATTTCTTTTAATGTTTGTTATTGATTATATATATATTTTTTAGGAGTGACATACTTTATGTAGTTGAAGCTTTTTCCCAGATATTCATTGAGGTTGCGTCATTTATTCCATCATCTAAACTTGAATGTAATTTCCTCATATCTTTTATACTAAATTTCCGTCATAACTAATAGAACACCAGTTTGAATTACATATTTTATAAATATTACAATATACATGATTAAATTACGATCACCAATGAATGCGTGTTTTCGCCTGAAAAAAACCACCTCACTCAGCGCTGATTTGCTGGTTGAAATATCTTTATAACTTCTCTAATGTAGGTTATGTCTGCCTGGTTCTGGAAAACATTTCTTTGTTTTCTTTCTAGTATTCTATTTCTAATTAATTTCTTCAGCTATTCATCAGCCATGCTCCGGAGTAAGTTACCTTTAAACATTAGGATACTCAAATAGAAATGGAATGCCGTGAGTGTAGAAACTCTGCCCTCTAAAGTAAACTTCAAAGCTGAGTGACGGCAGCCCTTTTCTAGAATTTAATCAAAGGAACGTGTTGCACACTTTATAGTATATATGGAGGATTTGCCGCAACGCGAGCCTTTTTAGCACCGCAGGCGGTAGTTACACGAAGTCAAATGAGAGAAATTGCATACGCCTTTTCTACTTCCTTTGAGGTTATCTTCTCTGTTTTTCAAACACATCGCCCTCTAGATCTCTTTGTTTTCTTTAAATTAAGATTATATTGGTACGTGAACTCAGGTGCTGTAGATTCGATTCCTGTACTAATTGGAATTAAAATAATTTATTCTCATAAAAATATTTGAATGACTAAAATGTATTGAAACTCTTTCAAAACAAAACAATGAGTTTTACTTGGTTGATTCGCTTTTATAATTATACGTGTTTCTTAACGAAAGATCGCTGTTTAAATTGCGAAAACTAAAAATGTTACGATTTCCGTGAACATATTTTACTTTTTTAATTTTGGTAGAGTAACAAGATTTTACAGAGGAATATTAATAATGCTCTTCGAAATATGAACTGTCAATGAAATTGCTTTAATCTTATGTCTAGATATACAGACAGAGTAAATACTAACCCATATAGAGACAGTTAAGTAAGGAACTGCCATGCATTGTATTTTTTAAATTTGCATAAGTATTTTTCAAAGAAATTATATATTCTAATTGAACTCTAAAGTAAAAGTCTAACTGACAGCGATGGAAAATACACTTAATGGAATTCAGGCAGGAATTGAAAAGACTGTCTGAAAACTTAACGTGAGGCTTATTCAATTCTTACTCATTGTAATCAGAAATGGGCTATTTTTCCTACGATGTCCCGTCTCAAATGTTCAAAATAATCCGAATACGGCTATTTTCTGAATTCATTCATTGCTGACTTGTCAACTGCAAACCAGAAATAACTTCTTTAATTTATAAGATATCTGTTATTTTCCATAATTATCAATAAAAGAAATCAATGAAAAATATTGTAATAGAGTTTGTTGATCTATGCATATAAATTCTTTCAGCGGAAAACTATACAAAAACATTCATCTACGCCTAAATGTTTTGTGAATTGTTTTATTTTTTGCCACATAAGTAACAGATTTTGTGAAAATTGTTGTTAATATTTGTTATTTCGAGAGTTATTTTGATCATTTGAAGTTAATTGAAAGATTTTAGTTAACGCTAAATTCTTTCTTTTCCATCTTACTGTATAGTGATGATATACAACATTTTTATGGTATATTTAAAGTTCTCCAGTTAGTAATGTTGGATTAAATACAATGAAATCATTTATATTGTTTTCCACTAAGCAATAATCCACTCAATGGAGTTTTTTAATTGATTAAAATTGCGATGTAGTTCTTTCGGTGGTTTCTTTCAACTATATTTTTAGTTGTCAGATTTGAGTGCACCAACTGAAACACTGTATTAACATTTATGTACATAAGAATTTATTGTAAAGTTTAGATTATTTCATCTGAACTAACGTATTATAAAATCAAATCCTTGAAAGGAAGCATTTGATACTAAGAGTATGAATTTGATATTCAGAAAATTAGGGCCTTTCTCAAGTATACCCAGATTATTCGCTCCGGATAAGATTTATCTCATTAGCGATATTGTGCAAAATTTTCATTCTCTCCACATATCCCTCACGATCATGCAGCGCCTCCCAAAGAAGATGATTACTAAAATCTCTTCGTCTTCCTAACTTCCTCTCTAATAAGGAGCGGACGAACGCCAAGTGCAACGTAATGGCGCATATTTCACTTCCGATGCAACGTTAGTTTCATCTCTTTTTAAGGTCCTTTTTTATGTTAGGATGCAAGTCTCCGAGACTTCCAGCTTCATTGGAATTCTTCGGGAAAATCCGCCAGACGACAGCCGAAGTTCCGCGGTTTCAATTTCCAGAGAGGTCGTCCTTACTTAAATCCCAGCCTCTCGCATTCCTCATTTCCTTCAATCTTTTTGTCATCACGTACCGCGCCACGGCTTTTGCAAGATTAAAATTTAGTTTATTGTGATCAGGCGCGGTGGTTGCCAGGGAATGTTAATTTTGAATTACTCTTTTCGCGAAATTCCTGCTCTTATATTCATTAAAGTGAGTCCTAATATAGTTTCTTCCTCTTCCTTCTAACATAGTTTGTTTATTGAAGGACATGGGTGCTTACTTAACGAATCGTCTCCGGAAAAGATTAAAATTAATCATGGAGAATTCATGCTACGTAATCGGCCATATAAGCTCTACGGATTATTATCTAGACATTTGAGCGTTTAAGAATAATGTCGTATGGAGTAAAACGTATATTTATCATAAATCTCAGGTTTGTAACGTTTAGGCACTCATCTTTCAAGTACATAGCCGTGTTCCATATTAAAGCAGTTCGCCTGGTTTTATTTGGAGGATTTGAGGACACAAGTCAACTTATCTCGTAAAAATGTATAGCATAGATAACACTACATATAATTATAGACGTTAGAAGCAAAATTACCTTAGTTTCATCCCGTCAATAACTACCGTTATTTTAATGGCATACTGTTAGATTAGTATAGTATTAGCGTCGATAAACTTCTGACATCTAAGGTTGAAACGTTTTCATTATTTATTTTTACATATGAATGTGAAATTGCAAGTATGTACTAAAATGAACCAGGAGGCAAATTCCTGGAAATGTGTCATATTAGATCTCTCATTAAAGACAAGAGCCAAATATGGATTCAGATAAGATAGCTCTATCTTAATGAATGATCATGAATCAGTAAAATATTTCACTTCTTTGGTTGTCAGGTATCAAAATATTCATAACCAGTTTGATCGTGAAAACATATTTCATTTTTCATTGAATTAAATCGTTACCGCGACTCAGGTATTTACCCATATTCACTAATTCAATGAAGAACATTCGACTTAGGCATTCCTTTTGCCTCTCATTCTACTCATTTTAATGATATCCATTTATAGTTTTGCCATTCTTAATTTTTCTGTGAATTAAATTAGAGAAAAATATTTGAATATCGTCTTTCATCGAATTAGCCATCCAAACCGCCCTTTTCAAGCACCGCCATAACGTAGTATATTATATTCATCTGCGGAAGAGATTGCCTACTCATACGAGGATAAACGTAATTAATAATTTCACCGAGGAAGGCGTTTTGTGATTTTGATGGATCGAAGGAAAATTCAGCATTTTTCTCTCTGCCTACCAGGAAAGATCAAGAGCCAAACCTTGGAAAAGTTTTCCCAAACTCCCGTAAATTGAGACTACATTTGAATTCATCATCCATGAAATGGTGCGTTATATGTCGTCCGTGCAGATTTATGCGAAAATGTAGCCCGTGACTAGTGATTTGCATGCTTAAATAATTAATACTGAATGTTTAACTGCACCTCCCGAAGGCCAAATAGTGACTTCGTAATCAGCCGCATTTGACTAATCACTGAGAACACTCTCATGAGAAATTTCTCGTAATCGGAATTCATTATGGGAAAGCATGTCGGGAACGATGATCCATAGAAATGTATTCGAACGCGTTAGAGACATCGAAAAGTTTCGATTTTTTGAACATGAAAATTGGTCTAATGGTGTATACTTGTCGTGTTGATTCGCAACCGAAAATATGAGGAGACGCTGATGATGGTTATCATAGGTTCGTTATGGTTTCCATGATCAAGTTTTCATTTTTCAAGTGCATGATTAAGGTGAAACCGGATAGCTTAGTCGCTAGAGCATTAGCCTAAGTCCCTAATCGGTATTTTTTTAAAAATTGAATGAAACGATAATGACATACATAAATGTAATAATTTGTTTGCAAATCAATATCAATGACAATAAACAAACAATAGTGTGAACAAATTCTTCCGACGGTCCAAGAAAATAGATTGTTCGACGAACGCCTCCGGCTGAACACATGATTATAAATAATTTAATTTTCTTGGCTTTATGACTTTATTTTAATTATAATAACTAAGCTTAATGTTCTTATATTGTACCTCTCGCACTAGCTCATTTTATATTCTTTAAACTTAATTATATAAAAATTCTCTTTTATTTGTATTGCATCTTACTGATCATTGTTCATATATCAATTTCGTGTTATTTTAATTAAATAATTTTTTTATAACTGTTTTCGCGGTTTTTTCACCCACCTTGTCTGTGGATGTTTTCCCGCAACGTAGGTTGTTTCTTTGTCAACCTTCAGAGGCAAACACTTTTTCCCACACAGTACTCTTTCTTTTTATGTTTGTTTGTTATAATTATTTGACTTTAATTATTATCGACATACGAGATTAGGTAGGAGAGAGGCTCACTTAGGCATAACCTCGTCAATAAAGGCTCCATCGATCCATCTTTTAAAGGGGTGTGCTGGTGATGGAGGGGTGGTTATGTGATGTGCGATAGTTTTATAAGTAGATATTTGTAAAACAGTTTGCATATTTTTATTGTAGTTTTAATTATCCCGAGCTGACCCACCTTACCAAATGTTTAACCATAGCTATACACTATAATAAGTTAATAAAATAATAAACATGTAGTTAATTCGAACTCCTGCACTGTGGGAGAAAGTACCATCACTATATCGAAACCCATTCATGTAACGAGATAATGTATTATCTTAATCTCTGACGATTAACTTAAGTCTGTCATTTTATCTTCGGATGTGAAACGTATCGCATCGAATCGTTATGCGCAAAATAAATTTTCGATTCACCTAATTGCTTCATCAGCAGCTTAAATGTTTCCGTAGTCAAGTTCGATAGCAAATGATTTTGTATATATGGCGTCATTCTGCGTTTTAAGTGTCGATTTTTAATCATGAGCAGATGGACAAACATCCATCATCAAAATCGTATCCTTCCGAAATTGGAGTATAAAATTAAATAATGATTCCCAATCGAAGCACGCGATCGTTTGTGGGCCGGAATCGAAGTCGAATGATGGTCATTACGCACATTTTAATCGATTTTCCGGTCGCGAAATTATCATGGTTCATTAGCGAGCTTTAATTCATTCTTTTCGGATTACGGAAGCGAGATAATTGCTGCTGGTCCCATTGTGTATCGTCATCCACCCATGAAATCTGAAGGTAGAACTTCTCTTTTGTCTGCACCAGATTTGTTTTAGTCCCAAAAATCCCTACCCAGTCTTCCTGTTACGGAGTATCGCAATAAAAGTGTAAATTCGAAGTCCATGGCGATCCAATTGTGTTCGGCGAGGGTCAGAAAAATTAATACATTGGAAATATCCGTATAAGCGAGCCGTCCCATCCGAATTCGATTGCACACGCTTTTGAAATACTCGTCTTGTACATTTATTCCCAAAGTGCTCTCGGATAAAAAAGCCCGCGATGACGCTCGGAGTTTGGACAGCCGAATATTTGTTCCAAATCCTCCTCCACGTCCGATATTTTGTACTCGCCGAATAAAAACAAGACCCTTCTCTGGTGTTTGTGCATCGAAGAGTGATTTGAGTGTAGACCAATTTCTGAAACGGGCGGGCTCCCAAACGCTCCATATACGCGATTACGCCAAAATGCCCGTCTGCGTACAACAATCGCCCCATTCAACCGAGGTAGCAATGGCGGCCCCATTCGACGCAGCTTCGGCAACCGGTCAATCCATTATCCGGTCTTTATTTCCGGCGACCGGCGTTGCAAGCGGGGCTTCTGAGGGATTCCGAGGTCGCCGCTTCGAGTACTTCTTTTGTTTCGAGCGTATTCTCCTTCGATTCCTCTCCTCCCTGATGATGATTCGTGGATTGTCCGAAAAACATGGGAAGCAAAGCTCCGTGCTTGCAATCAGAAAGGCTTCGATACTCCTGTTCCGACAAATCTCTTCGGAGTTGCTTCCATTTGATTGTTTTATCGCTGCGCAATAAAGCTGGCATATCTCAATGACTCGAGAGCTGTCAATGATCCTTGTCTGTAAATGTTTTGACTCGGATTGTAATACCTATGTATAACCTCATATTTTTATGCACTAAAAAAATTCTTACCTCCCTTCGACTATGATATAGAGTATATTTGAAATGCCTAAGTATTTTGGAAGAGATACACGTATGAAAAATTGCGATGTTAAAATAAAAAATTGATAAATAAGTGTAGAGGCCATAGCCTGCGTAACGATTTATAAATTGTATACCGTAAGCTCTGATTTGTGACCTCCTGTTATAAGTGACATTCTTGTTCATAATGTCTTTAGTAACTTTATCAGTTTGCTTTGACACCCTTAGGTCATATGTGCCTTTGTGAACCCTAACTGGAACCGACCCAGGACTTACTTTCATCTAAGACGAATGTATTATCCAATTGGATAATTGGAGGCTCCATCAAAATACAATGTACAACATTGCTACAATATACGGGATTTTTAGACTACATGATTCCTCTAGCTTGATTAATGAAACGTCCTTTATCTTTATTTACCTTTTGAATTAAAGAAACGAATCTTTCATTGTCATAATCATATGCTCTCTTTATGGTTGTGATAGTATCATAGGGATTGACGTTTGAATGGTGCTAAATAAAGGCATTCGATCCGTTCTCTCCCCATTGAATAATATCCCAATTTAATGGAACAAATTAGATTTCATAGGGTTATAGGACTGTATGAATGTGGACTTTTCTTCTCTTATCATTCTGGCTCAAAAAGTAAAGCAAAGACATAATGCCTCACTCCTGTTCTTACCTTGTTGGTCTCTTCTTCTTTTAAATATTTTTGTAATTAATGTAGAAGAATATAAAGTACTAAAGGCTTGGGCTGAATACTTAACAGAAAGGCAGATGTGAGGGTATTTGATAACTTGTCTTTAATTCTCACGGTGTACAATATGATGCCGCGCATTGATTAGACAAGACATTACTGTAACTGCACTATGAACTATTCAAGCATTCTTATGAACACAATACATTCATTTAACGTACACTTATTAATGTAATTGATTCTGCTTATCATGCTTCAAATAATTCCAAATTTTTCAAGTTCCACTCCATAAGCATATGCTGAATGAACCAATTCACTTAGTAGCGTGACATCTAATCAAATCGCCATTTCCGTTCCTTCGAGTTTGGAGACGGAATTTTTTAGAACTCCGCCATTATATCATTTTTAATTTTATTTCCTTGTTTTCACAGAGACCATATGCACTTCGGAGCCCTTAATCGCGTTTCACTTGCCATGGAGTGGTTTCAGTTTTCCATTACCTAATTCGCACCTCATCTCGATTCCCGATCATGTTGTTTTTCTTTTTATTATCTCGTCGGGACGAATAAATTGCACTCCGCTGCTTCTCGCAATGTTTCCGAATTAGCAGCGGTATAATTTGCGAAATTGATCATTTCTCTTTTCGCTCGATCACTTTTTGCCGTCGGATCTCCCCATCGAATCTATAGATAAGTGAAAAGTAACTCACTGGAGTATCGGGATCCAGATTCGCGAGCTATATCCGCAGATTTAATTCTGATATATCGTCGGATAGAGAGGCGAACTTGGCCACTGCAGAACGCGCTTTTCATCGAGTTAAACGCGGAGGTATTTATTCTCTGCGATGTATTGCCGGAGGATGCTCTTCTATTCGGATGCAATCTATTAGCTTGATTCGAGTTTAAAGTGCGTATCAAACGGGCTCTTTTTATAGATTTATTTTTGTTACCGTAACTTATGGGTGGGTTTGAATCTTCGGTAAAGTTAATGATAGCCGGTTACCTGTATATACGAATGCTTGATATTGAATTTTCATAGCTAGGAATTTGTACAGAGGCAATCCTCTGTGTGGTTTTAAATGGAAGGGAAAATTTATGGAGATATTTCTCCGAGATTTAATGAAATACATTATAATGCGATATTGTGTTATTTTCTTTTTTTAACTATTCCTTTTGCATCAAATTGAACACACATTAATAGAAAACGAATTAATTGTTTCCGAACAGTCAATTCTTTCTTGATATTTTGTCAACGACTGTCTTGGGTATTTATAATTTAGAATTTGTGTTTTCATTTCAGTTAAAATCAATTTTAAATGAACTAGTTTATAGTTAAAAGATAGTATTTATTTTTAGAAACAAATTGATTCTAAAATTCATACATTAAATACTATGGAATTTTATTGAGTGTCCATTAGTGCAAAAGTGCCAAAAGTGCAATAAAAAGGAATAGTAAAAATAATGTAAGAAAATGGATAAAATCAAGTTCTACCGTTTTATTTGTATAATGCTGACCTTGCCATATCCATCTCGTTACTCAGATTCTTATCTTCATGACCTTACTTTTAAGTTTTATTTTTCATTAGTTTATGATTTAATAAATATCTATTTAAGATTTTTTTATAAAAAAAATATTTGCTATGGCGTTCTAAAAAGTTCGGCCTGAAAATTTTGATGTTATAAAATATACAAGAGTTATTTAAAATATGTGTAAACGTGTCTAATATATTCCGACGATAAAAAATTTACCTGATAGCTTAAAAATATGGATATATCCGAACTGGTGCTACGTATGCACACAAGATAGGAATACAACTGGCCATAAACTCAGGGATGAAAATGCATTTAAAGAGAAAAAGAGAAAATAAAGAGATAGAGGGGAACATTTGCCATCAGCTGGGTATTTGACCTTGAATGGGAGGAAATCCCTCAGTAAACTTCCTTTGTAAAATAGTCATTGTGTTTATTCACAAAATCAAGAAAATGCTTAGATAAAATTTACACTAAAATACGATTTGCTTATACCAAAATCTATCAATATTAATTGTCCATTAAACCACTTGTCCATAACATTCAATGTTTACAAATTGGTGATACACACGTGATAGTAATGCGAGAGAAAATAAACGGAAGGATTTTGTACAAGGAAAGAACAAAACAGAAAATAAGGACAGGTGAGAAAAGGGAATTGCGATGAAGATGAAAGAGAGCAATCGAACAAGGAGCGTAAAAAGAAAGCAGAGGGGTAATGATCGGGCGTAAGATGGTCCAGAGCGGAGGCTGCAGAGAATAGGTTTGAAGAGGCGCATTTGAAAAGGGAAGCATAACGAAACAAAGGACGAGTCGCTGACGGGGCAGATCTGCACCACTTTCCAGCCCCTTTCTCTGCTGACCCTCCCTCAAATCTTTCCATCCATCTTCATGGTCCTCTGATAGCCGGACACCCTTCGCATCCGACCGCCCGCTGTTTATGTGCTTTTTTCGCCTAAAGTGGTTTTTTCTACATCATCGCGTATATAACTCTCTCATACGCTCTTCTTTACGATGAAATCATTCGTCCCTCTCCAGAGTATCTTTTTGGTCGGATTTTTCTTGGCTGGAAAAGTTTCGAAGTTCATAGAAAGGATTTTTGTTCGTCTCAGTAATGAGGAAAGCAACAGGGAAATTCCATTAGAATTAATTCTTGAGTGATGAGGGACTAGCTTTGTTGCGAGGACAGCGACCTGAATTGTTTTGGGATAGAATAGCGCGTCTATTATGGCTTTTAAGGTTTTCAATGCTTTATTGAGAACGGTAGTGCTGCGTGGAAGGAAGATTGAATTGCGCATTTAATTTTAAAGGTTAAATTAATTCCTATTATCAAAACCATGCATATTTCGAATATATAATGAATTAATTGAATTTAATAGCAAGTGCCGTTTAATTATTTTATGGTATGGAAATGGTAAATATAATCTAACCTGCACTAGAGTACTAAATCCAATCTTTTGGTTATTTTAAGTATTTTTTGAGAAGCATATCTAACGAGATATTGCGATATTGCTGTACGAAATCTTTGAATTTTATCCGAATAGCTGTTCGTCTTGTTACCATAACTGGCGTAGCTTAATATACAGATAATGAAGCACGGTCAGTTATTTTTATTTGAAATTGAAAAAAATATAAAATAACTTAAAAACGAAAGAAGACCAAAATATGGCTACAACTGGCATGATTGTGATTGGTTATTGTTTCAATCAATGCAGCGTCATTAAGTTTAATTAAAAGATTCCATTCCAATAGAAGATCACCATTCTTATTAACGGAGAATAATATCATAAAATGCTCCTCAGCTTCGATTAAAAATTAGGTCTTCATTGGTTTCAATTCAAGCATACTTGAAACTTCAATTTATTGGATAAAAGCATAAGTGTGCAATTGTCAACAGAAATTTTTGACGATGATGAATAAACCCTTATATATTGCTTATTGATATCAATGACTAATTTTCTACTACTTGGATACTAAAAAGTTATTTAATTTTAGTGTTAAAACTTCCACTAGTTAACCACATTAATGAACTGGGTTCGCTGTATATAAAAATCAATACAAATTTGTTTGTCAAAAAATTATCAGCATAGGAAAACCTTTGATGCAGTATTTATTAATCTCAAAGTTACTTCATGTGCTCTCTGATTAAGTTTTTTTAAAAGAAGATATGAATGTATGTGAAACATACCATTCAATCTTAATTGATTCTATGTAAGTATAACGAATACTGGGGACCATAAATGAGGCGACGAAACCAATAAGCAGAGGAACTTATTTGTTTAGGACACCGTCAACGTTTCCCATACTTAAATAGATATACCTCTCATCTGTGTTTTTTTTTAGGAAAACAGAGTCTCTATCGGAAGCATTGGAAAAAATCTCACCCAATTCCATCGAAAGTGCAAGGCCATCGCAGTTGTCGATGCCGTATTTTTTGCTACAATTCTCTTCCAAATCTCTATTTATTTTAGTTTCTGTTTTCTCCCATCTCATCCTTTGCTCTACCACTTCCCATTTAAAAACCTTGCGAGCTCTCAATCAATCACCAACAGCCCTGCATCCAAAACCATCAATCTTTTCGTTTCTTTACTCTTTTTTTTTGCTCGTACTTTTACTCTTTTTTATATCTCCCGCTTCTTTTCCCTTCATTTCCGTGTCACTGTTTTTGTTTGTATTTCCTCTTTTCCCTCTCATTGTCTATTAAATCTTTTGCTCGTGCTTTGTAATTTCTTTCCATTTCCTCTCAAAATATTTTGCTTTCATCTGTGTTATTCATTTCGACTTTCAATCTTTTCTTTCCATTTTTATTTAAATTTAATTCTATTACTTGGTGATTTTCCATTTGCTGCCTAACATTTTTAACTTCAACCTTCTATCATATCCATTAACTAAGTATTTATTAATTTATAAGTTAATATTCACATAGATGACTTATTTTGCTTATTAATGAGTGACTTTTGATATTTTCCTAATTTATTTTGTGTAAGTCATAGTTTTGTAATTTTTCAGTCCTTAGTATTTTTTCTTAGTCAATGCTATGATTATTACTGCAACTTATTTTATTATAGCAGTCCAGGTTATTTTAAAGAAAGAAATGTTCACCTATATTTGTAATTAGTGATAATTAATAACTATTATGCGAAATGCAGAATAGTTCTTAATGAGTTATTAACTACCCCTTACATAAATGATATTATTTACTAGATGAATTGGTGAAGTTTAAAAGCGAGATGGAAGTTGAAAGTTGTCCATTATTTTATTGAAATTTTATGAAACCCACTGAAGAATTAAATTAAAAATCGATTGTAGCACAATCAGTTCTTTTTAAAATTATTATTTCCTCTGTTTGGGATGTACACAGCTATAGTAGGAATGATTACCATACTATTTATTTACAGAATAAGTATTCAATAATTGTTGTACACTACTGCAACATAACGTATGTTTTCTGCTTACATATGGACATATGTTCTCCATAGACTTATGTTGATATTGTGTATAGATATGTTTTGTTAAGACCACTCTTATTAAACTCTTAAGTTTATTGGTTTTTGAAATTGTTTAAGTTTGCTAATTCAGTATTTTTATTTAGTAGTAAGCACTACAATTGTCAAATACAAATTAAATATAACCCTGCTAAGCACAGACTGCTTGTCAGCAGGTTCTTAATAGTAAATATATGTGTTACATATATAAGCTAATCAGCAATACATTATGATTATAATGGTAACAATCAGTCTATATTTTTAACAAATATTTAGACGTAATTACATTAGCATTTGTGCATTATAAGATTATATTACATTTTGGTTGCACATCATTTTAAAACTAACATATACATAAAAAGGTATTGGTAACAAAATAACATCTGTATACACGTATATTATATATGAAATCAACATTTACATTTTTATAAGAGTATAAAATTTTAATAGCGCAACTTATCATATTTGTTAGGCATTATTTAACCACTTTTATTTTCTCATTAAGTTTCTCTCATTACTTCATAATTCCACTTCGTGGCTTTTAATGTAATGGTATATATCGATTTATTCTTAGCTAAGCAGCTACTTTATACTGATATACCTTACCTGTCTCCATCGCTTTGACCTGATTTCAATCTTATTCACGTCGATGGCTCTTTGGAGGGAATTCAAGATCGGATGCCTATTTCGCCAAGTTACAGACGTGATTGAATTGGATTCTAGTTTAATTGCCGTCCATTTGCAATCCTCGGGCATTCTGACCGTTGCTAAATCGGCTCTTTTCACTCCGAAGTCGAATATTGATTGCTCCAAGTTGGGACTTTATCCAATATCTCACCCCGAAGATGCGCCGCTTTTTCCGTTCGGCTCTTCGATGGTTAGCTCTCAAATGGTGCATTTATATAATAGCTGCTCGTTCCCTCGGAGTGACTCCTCCGCTTGGAGGTAATTATACATCTACTAATTAGTTTTAATGCTCACTAATGTTACATTCAAGTAATAAATGTTATTTTAAAACTGATGATAAATGCTGAACTTATTCTGATAGAGAAAATCAGGATACTTAAATTAAAATCAAGACCGGTTTCGAGACATAACCTCATTGATATGATAACTGTAGTTAGTTGTTAGACAGTATTAAAAAATGGATAACTAAACCTTATATATTCCATATACAGATAATATACGCTATATCAACACTGTTTTATTTATTTATTAGCATTTAAAACATTCGATAAACTCACATATAAACTTCAGAAGTATAAGAATCACAAAAATCGATTTCACATAGTTAGTTTTACTTGCCGAGAGTTGTCTTACAAAATCGCTTTGTAAAGGTAAAAGTAGTGAAAAAAGAATGTAATTAAAATGAATAATTAAAAAGTAGTAGGTTACAAAAAAGGCAAAGAAGTATAGGTCCTCCTGAACCGATAATAGGCTATTAAAGTAAAAATTAACTTCTTATTCAATAATACATTGTATACCAATATCATAATAGTATCAGCTGCATGAGAGAAGAGAAGGAGGACCATAATATGATCGATTATTTTACACAAATGAAATAAGATAAAAGAAATGAAGGGTAGAAGGAAGAGAAATGAATTTCTGGAGAAAGGGAAGTTAATTGATATGAAAGACTTAATTCGAGTTTGTCAGTGTCAGATGAAATTCTTTACATCTCTTTGAAATTTTCTTTGGGAATGAAGCGAGAGAACTAAACTAATGATATCCGTATGTGTTTAACTGTATTTGAAAATTGGCAATTCGAAAGGACAAGAGCTAATAACTGAAATTTGCTATTCTGAGTTAATAAACACTTAATACTAAAGCGAATATGGTAAAACGGATACTGGATTAAAAAGGAAGAGAAACCTCAGATTTGTTGAATTCATTCAGACCGTTCCAATTGTCCTTTCCTGCAAGACAGCTTTCACATTTCGTTTTTGCCTATCTGAACTTTAAATTACCGAAAAATGATAGAACCGACTGATTGAAGTCTGTAACTTACCCGAGTTTCTCCATGGCATCATTGGCTTGGATAGTCGAGAGTTTCGAATGTCTTCTACGCTAAAATCTACGCAGTTTTGTGACTATCAATGTTTCCATTATGTTGTCCGAACTTAGATACCAAGAAGAACCACATAGACAGGTAGATGGGCCTTTGTGTGATTATAGAGTTGAGTGAACAGGGTGGATCAGGCTCTGCTAAGTTAGTGGAAACAAATAAAATCTTTAGAGATTAAATAATTCCGTTTTTCACCAATTTAAAAACCGTGTTAGACTTTGCTTTGAATTAGAACTTTGCGCTCCTCAGTTAATCTGTTTGGAAGACGTATATCTTACTATAGACATCGATTTATCTAAGAATGCATTTAGCATATATTACAAGTTGAAGACGATTACAGTTGTAGTAGAATCGGTTACGAATTGATCAGATGATGTAAATTATATATCCAATTTCACTTATATACACAAATGAATGCATTGCGCTTTTATTATCATTCAATGATAGTGAATGTAATAGTAATAATACTAAAATCCAAAATCAATCATATTTAATCATTTGAAGTCCTCCAGATTGTTAAGACAGTACCAATTATATTATATTTAACACTTAATTATTTGATACCTTACTCATCCGAGGAGTAATACTTTTACATGCATTCATGCTTGGATATTTGCACCTAAATAATTCAGAGTAATAATATCTGTACCATCACCAGTTTTAATTCCTGGAGATGAATTCTGATACATTGATGCACGATACTAGCTAAAAATTCTTCGATATAATTAGCTAGGTGCTCAGTTATGACAGCATGGAGAATTTAGTTAGCATGGTGATGCGGAATTAAAAATACATTGTCTCCTGCCCCAGCTTTTCCTTTTACTCCATTCCTCACCTTTTTCTCTCCTATATATGCTATGAGTTTTACTGTGACCGCATCAGAAGACGATGCTATGCATCAAAACCCGAGTTGTCATTTGTATTTCTTGCGGTGTTAATGTATCAATAAATCATTCCCTTATTAGCTTACTTCTGCTGCAATGAAATACCACCAATAAAGGCTCAAACAGTCGATATTATTTTGAAATCTTTGACGTTCTTAGTGCATTCTAACCTTCTCAGGTTAATCTTCTCTTGTCACTCAATTATCTCAGGTATAGATTCATTTCTCCTATATATACTTTCACAACAAAATACTGCAAACATAAAATTTATGCACCTATATAATCGTGAATAAGCCAAGTTTTTTTAGCACATTTTTTATGCTGATTACTCCAGTGAGGGTATCACTTACCTCTTCTCAGGAAGTCTTTCCTAGTAGGATATTGTCTTGTTGATTTTTCACTCATTCAAGCAATCTTTTGATGTTATCCTACATACTCCTCAATAACTGTAATTTAATTTTTTGATTCTTAGCTGCTGTTGCCCTTCACCGGTGAAGTCCCCCTAAGTTCTACTGAACTTGTCAGTAGAACTGTCACAGAGGCATTAGCAACAGCGAACACACACGACCATTCCCTGAATCGGAAAAATCCGATCAGCCGGGATTCGAACCTGGGACCTTGGGGTAGGAGCGATAGCTTAGATGGAATGCTATCCACTCGACCACCAAGGCCGGTTGATGATAATTATTGATATATATTCTTATTTTGAAATTTTCCAGTAGCTGCTGCTCGCTAGCTATCATTTCCTACCCTCGGCTTTCATTATTGCCAATTAGTTTTCCCAGTTCTTGTAATAATATTAGGTGCCTCGACTTATATTCGAGTCGGCTAATACACGAGTAAATACGGTATTCTTCTAGCCTTTCCTATTCTTTCTCACTATCGCGTAATATGGCCGACGTCTTCCGTATTATATTCTGTTTATCACTTCCAAGTCCGCTGTCATCGATCCTAACCTCCTTTCATCAATCTGTATCTCTCCCTCGGTAACTACACCATCGCCATCTGGACTCAATAAATCATTTTTCCTTTTCCCATTTACTACCCTATTCTCTCTCTCTTCCGGCTCCTTCATTTCTCCTTTTCCTTATCCATACATTCTCCTTTTAGAATCTCATATAGAGGCCTCTGGGTGGTGTGGTGAGGAATTTCAATCGCTGACGGATACCTCTACCCCAATACGTTATTTACCTAATTCTTTACTCGTATATCCCTTCCATATCCGAAGAAAGTAGTTGTTTAAAGAAGGTTTTACTAGTCGTTTTTCCTCCAATCCAATATCATTTTTCTGCAAATTTTATACAAAATTCTGGTTAGTATTTGTTGATCTTCATTACACAAATATAACTCAAATTTAAAATAGTTATCGAATAATCTTAAACTTTCTCGCTAAAGTCGTATGAAATGGAAGTTTATTTTGGTGAGGAGATAAATTTAATAATAGCTCATGATTATTTATCCTAATATGATTAGCAAATATATTATCACTATCTACCTTTTACATGCGTCAATTTTGAAATGTTTGTTGTTTTTATATTTCTATGGTCCTGATCTGATGTTCATATTAATTTCTTATTTGAAAATTTTCCCAATGTGACCTTTAGGAAGTATACTTTAGCGAAATGTAAGCATTGTAATTATCGACCGTGGAAATTCTCATTCATTAATTCTTGTTGTATGGTTCTTCTTTGTTTATATTTTCCTATAAGTCGATTCATTTACCAATTCCGAGTTATTTTTATTCTTACAAAAGGAAATTTTTCATGCCGGTTCTTCAGCTTAGGTTTACATACGATGCAATTCATGGTCCTCGTTGCTTCCGTAAACTCTTCTTATCTTTATATTTACAATGAAAGAATATAAAACAGTCAATTAATAGATAATTAAAATAATATAGTTAAATATAATAGTTATAATATTTTTATGTGATACCATTATCATGTTATCTATACCAATATCTTGTTCACGAAAATATGGAATGCCTTCCCTGCAACATAGATTATCCCTGCACAAATGAAACTTCTTTTCCATCTTTTGGTTCCGGATGCTGAAATAGAATTGAATAAGTATGATAAATTCGACCTAATACAAACATAAAGTATATAGTACTGAGCACAGTAATAGTAATAATTATTTAGTATTATTAGTATTCATCTAAAACAAAGTTTTAGATAAATAATGGAGCCATTCTGTGAATGCTGCAACTCTTGTATCGAAGTAAAACTTTTCCCTTTTAACTATGAGCATATAGGTCTCAGAACATCTACCGTTTGGTATGAGAAAAAACAAATCTTCCATGAACATAAAATTTGAAATCTGCAATCATTAATCTCTTCGCAATTTTCAATTGGTAGATAAAAATAGAGGAGGTAGGTATAGCAAAAATATTCGGCGTAAAAGTATCACTTTCCTTCAATCAGAAGAAATTAAATAATCTCTCTCTCTCTCAGTCTCAGGAGGCCTATAGGAAAACCCTTCCTCTTCAGAAAACAAAACTCCCGCTAAATTAACTTTATCTCCGACTTATTGCTATTCCCGTCTTCACCGATGAGGTAATTCTCTTTGATTCTCTTCCTCCACGACTCCCCCATCTCCCCTATTTCTGCTTCTTTCTTTTCCTCCAAAGGGGCGCCGAGCCGTCTGCAGCATCCTGTATATCATTGGCATCCTTCCCATTCGTAGTCAGTCGCCCACCGAAACTCCCACACGTAACCCTCCATTTTTTCCTCCTCCACTGCGTCCATTCTCCCACGCATACGATCCTACTTCATACGTACAGTATATACTCGAAAATAAGTCGATCCGAATGCAAGGCACCTAATTTCATCTCAAAAATCTGGGAAAACTAATTGACTCGAGTACAAGCCTCTGGAAGTCCGACGTCGCCCAATCAGGACGTCCTATCAAACACGATCGATTTTAATCCAACAACTCTCAACGTACGGCATGGGATTGCTGATTAAGTTAACAGTAAATCATTAAAATTGAACTGCTTCAATTTTGCTTGTTATAATACCACCATACAAAGCAATTTATTGCAACAAAGCACTTGCTCAATGATATTCAGAAACTTGTACGGTAATAATAATAACAATAATAATAGTGTGCTTTTTCACAAGTTTCCAAATTAACCGTACAAGTGTTTTGTTTCAATAAATTGTTTAGAAATCATTATTAATTGAGCAGATGAGGAATTTACAAGCCTATTTCCAACTTCAGCAGAATTTTTCCACTAGTGAACAGGTAAGTGGAACCCTCACTCGAGTATAAGCCGAGCGTGGCTTTTTCAGCGTACAAAATGTGTTGAAAACTCTGCTTATGCACGATTATACACGGTAGTTTCTAATGAGATAGACCCTATCCTCCCATAAGTGAATACTAGTTGGCGTGCGACCAATGTCCCTTGACATATACGTTCAATCACGCACGTATTTCCGTAAGCAGCTTCTTCTCTGATTCCTGTTTTTGCCTATTCGCCTCTCGTTCCTAATATTTATTCCTTGCTCTTATTATTTCTTCTCTGTTTTCCTCTCAGCTTCCTTTATCGAATTCCACATGTTTCGGGCAATCAAAGTTCCGAGATTCCGTAATATGCGTACCCCTCTCTGCTCTCCCCTTCCCATGATTCCCTTGCGCGTGCCTGCTGGCAAGTCATTCCCTCCTGGTCCTCTCCAAATTCTCGAGAACTGGGTTCGTCTTCGCTTATTTGGTACCACTGCGTACTTACAGTACTCTTGCCTTGAGGGGGGAAGGTTACGGTGCCTTTTGTTTTGTTTTGGGAGGACTACCCTTGTAAGTGCATCTTGTTAACGACGAAATAAATTTCTACACGAGTAAGAACAACCAGAGTATAACTATAATCGGGGGGGATTTTAATCTTCCAGACATCGACTGGAATAATCATAGCATAAAGAAAAGGGCCCGGGAAGTCGACTCATGTAAAAAGTTATTAAATTTACTTCAGAAAAACTCACTAAGTCAAGCAGTAAAATCGCCAACCAGGGGTGACAATATACTCGATCTCCTTTTAATTAACTTTCCTGAGCGCATAGAGAACATTTCGATTGACGAAGGTCTTGGAGACCACAAAGGCGTTTTTGCAGATATCGAGATAAACCTTAGCAAGTATAAGAAACCCAAACGCAAAATTTATCTCTATTCCAAAGCCAAATTCGAGAAATTTAACGTAAAACTAACTACCTATTTTAATTCATTTAAGTCGCGCGTAAGCAACAACAACACTGAGGATACATGGAAATCATTCGTGGAGATAATGCATAAATATATAGATTTGTATATACCTTCGAAATACTCTAAAAATAATTGCGAGCCCAGATGGTACGATAAAGAGGTTAGAAGGGCTCTCCGCAAACAAAGAGATTTGCACGGAAAAGTAAAGGCTTTTAAGGGAATAGATCAGCTTGTTCCAAATCCACCACGATCACTATTACTAGAAAAGCACAAGAAAGCAAAATGCGACACCAAGCGAGCTATGCGTAATGCCCACAGCAACTTTAAAAAGAAAATACTTGGGGAATGTTTAGAGGAAGACCCTAAAGCTTTCTGGTCCTACGTTAGAGAGGTACAGGGAAAGGTACAAACAGTGAGCTCGATAAGGGATATCGAAGGTAACATTACTTGCGATTCGAAGAGGAAAGCGAATATTCTAAACGAATTTTACCAAAGCGTATTCACATCAGATTGTAACATAGAGATCCTCCCTAAGGTTAATATACTGGATTCCATGCCAAATATAACTTTTACGACAGACGGTATAGTTAAAATATTACGCAAAATTAAGCCAAATAAGTCGCCAGGGCCAGAAGGCATCCCAGCAAGAGTGCTTAAAGAACTGGCAGAAAGCGTCGCCCCTTATCTCAAAATTATATTTTGTAAATCGATAAATGAAGGTAGGGTCCCATCCGATTGGAAATTAGCTAATATTACTCCTGTTTACAAAAGCGGATTAAAGGAGGACCCAGGAAATTATAGACCTATATCATTAACTTCGCTGTCCGGAAAGGTAATGGAACATATCGTCGTAAGCTCACTCATGGGATTTTTAGATAGAAATGAATTCCTCGACGCAAACCAGCATGGTTTTCGTAAGTCCCGATCATGTGAAACCCAACTTGCTCTATTTGTACACGATATCTTAAAGTCCGCCGAAAGTAAAAAGCAAGTGGACGCTATTTTCCTAGATTTCAAAAAAGCATTCGATAGAGTCCCCCACTACAAACTAATTTACAAACTAAAACTAGCGGGCATTAACAAGGAAGTAGTCGACTGGGTTAAGGATTTTCTCTACGAGAGGGAACAACAAGTTGTACTGGATGGCGTTAGCTCAAATAGAGTCAAAGTTACCTCTGGCGTACCTCAAGGCAGTGTAATTGGACCTCTTCTTTTCCTTATTTATATCAATGACTTGAGTGACGAGATAGTTAGTAATGTGAGGATATTTGCGGATGACTCGGTTATATATAGGGAAATAACAAACGAGGAAGACCGGACATCTCTCTCAAACGATTTAGTCCTCATCCAAAGGTGGTGCGAAAAATGGAAATTAGATATTAACGTAAGTAAATGCTCCGTAGTTAATTTCTTCGAAAAGAAAAAAATGCGTCCAAATCACCCATACAAAATTAATGGAATTAGTATCAAAGTAGTAGATTCAGTTAAATATCTCGGGATCAACATTACTAATAACTTAAATTGGAGCACGCATATTCGAAAAATCTGCGGCAAAGCAAGTAAAAGGCTTGGCTTTGTAAAGCGTATTGTCGGTAAATGCGACGAAAAGGTGAGAGAGCGATGTTATTTTACCTTGGTCAGACCCCTTCTGGAATATGCGGCAAGTATATGGGATCCGGCGGATGAAACGTGTACTCGCGAACTCGAGAAAGTGCAGCGTAAAGCGGTTCGTTTTGTTAAGAAATGCTACGATAAAAAAGCAAGCGTTACAAAAATGCTCTCAGACGTAGGTTGGGAATCCTTGAAAGAAAGGAGATTGGAAGCTAGGCTGCGATTGCTTAATAAATTCAGGGAAACTACATTTTCCAAAGATACAATCGGTATCATGCAACCCCCCTGCTACGTCGGTCGATCCGATAATGACCGTAAGTTAAGAGAAATAGATGCTAGGACGAATCGTTTCAGAGATTCATTCTTTCCGCGAACAATACGTGACAATAATCGAATAAGGAAGTAATTTAGATTCAACTGGTGTTTACACCCCCTGCCACACGCCGAAAGGCGGCTTGTAGGGTATTAATGTAGATGTAGATGTAGATGTTGTTTACGGGTATCTTACTCTGAGAGGATGCACTTGATTGTATAGAAGTCTACTGACGAGATAAAAATTTTGGGAATGACCCTCCTTATAACGGCATCTGCTAGGTTTGCTACCACTGTTGTTGAGATGTTTAAGTTATCTGTGTATTGCATATTTTTGTGCACCGGTCCAATCGCTTACTCTTATTCCCTGTTGAATCGCTTTTTATACTTTGAAGCAAATTGCTAATTTACTTAAAGTATGAAACGGAGACAGCTCTCCTTTTTCTTGAATAAGATTTAGTTGCTTCGCCTTAAGGTAATCTCATGAAGTAATAAAAACATAAAAAGAACTGAACTCCGGCATAAACAGTTATTCTAGAAGAAAAAAGTAGAAGTTTATATAGCTCTGCAATTCAGTAATGTATATATCTAAGATAGCCTTGCTTTGGTAACATAATACAGAATTGAAAATAGTGACTTGGATGGGACTCAAACCCAAGTCTAACACTTTCCGGGCAGGTAATCTAACCACTGAACTACCGAGCCACATCCTTCTTGGTTCTGTAATGAGACTATTTTATGAGAAAAGTAATGGTACTCCTGATAGTTTCACCGACCACCACCAGAGGTACTCATCAAGGTAAGCGACTAACAAAGCAACCTGGTTCTAGTCCCAGCCAAGTCACTATTCTTCACTTCTGTAATACATTTTGTCGTCACACACTTTCTAGTGCTAAGTTTAAATCTACTTTCCATTCTTAAATGTCCATTCTTTGGTTGCTTTGCTAATCCTGTATTTAGATTTTTTAGTCTTCTTTCCATATGAATACAAATGAGCTTTGGTTTTGTAGCATGTTAGTAAGATCTAGGAAATGAGTGCGATTATCGGATGGAACACTTTGACCATCTATTCATCATGAGCAAAAATCATCAAAAAAGGGTTTACGTCATTAAGTATAGTAAAATAAGAAAATATTGATTTTTGTTTGTCTTTGCAGTTGTTAACCCGACAAAATATTCTTTCTTCTAATCTAAGACTATCAATATAATAGCGCAATTTAAATGTAAATATTCACTACGTATTTGCTAATTGTTTACCATAATTCAACAAAATAAATCGTTAAAATATTTTATTGCGTAAAGTTGAGATACATCGATCTCCTTCTCTTTAGTTCCAAATGTTTAGAAATACGTTAATTAAGTTGTTAACTTCATTATTGGTACTGCAAGAAATTATTTCGTTGAACGAGTAATACAATTAGACATTATTTTATCATGTTTCTTCGCTTCTGCATGTGCTGATGTTTGTTTTCTTTTATTTACAGGTAAGAGATCCAGAATTTATCTCCATCTACCTCACTGGATAAAGTCGTGCTTAAAGGTATGGTCTTTTTCGACGAGAATCTCTGGTTTGATACAGCAAATTTGGTTCAAACCGCTAAAGATGTTTGAGGATCGAATAGAATGGGTATTGTATTCCATCTAATATCGACGAGAGACTATAAATATGAAATAATGAGGGCTGTTTCCTCATTACCCGCGGATAAAACGGGATTTCCCCGCAAGAATCCACACAACAAAAGAATCGGACCATCCAGCTAATGACGCGCCCTCCCGCGAGAAAAAAGTTAACTTTTTAAGCGTTCATTAATATCAGGCGGATATCCCGCCCGTTCTCAAAACTACATTCTCTCGAGCGCTAAGCCCTAATAAACAAGGCTTATTTGTACAACGCAGCGCCGCGCTACGTCCTCTTTAACTCTCATATCCCGCCACATCCGATTGTCCCCTTTTCTTTTTTGCACCCCCGCCACTCCGCCCCCACCCTGGCCGGCGTTTCATCCCTCAGACGTCCCCCAGAATCTCACCTTGCCCCTCCTCCACCCCCAGAGGTCCTCCCCTCATCCTCCGGCTGTTTCCGTACCATTCCGAACATACCCGAACCTATCCCTTCAAACCCTCCCTTGCTGTAAGAACCCCCGCCCCCTCTTCTCATAATCCCCCCTTCCCTCACCCCTCCTGTACCCTTTTTCCTTTCCCATCTTTTTTTCCGTGCTTACCGTCCTTAACTCACCTCCGAAAAAAATGTCTCTCCCTCACCTCTCGGGGGCGCCTCTGCCCCTCCTCGGCTCGCGCACGCATCCCCCCTTTTCCCCTCTCCGAGCCCCCCTCCGCCCCCCCACCGCTAACCCCTTCCCCGCCGCAATTTCTCTCTCCCCCGTCCGATAGCAGGTTAGTCTGCCCGCGGTGCTCGCCTGGCGAGAACGTAGCATACACCTGCCACAGTCGGAGCCGTTCAGCGGTCGTACTGCTCCGGAAGGTTTATCCCCACCGGAGACCTTCTGGGTGGACAGTCGGAGGTCGCTCCGCCTCTCAGTGTGCTCGGAAAGGTGTCCTCAGAGACTCCGATTCTCGGTTTTTAAGCTCGTTAGGAGCACGTGTCGACGGCGGACAGTACAGCGTGTGTTCTCCGTGCCGTTCGGCTCTCAGAAGTGTTGAGAAGGACCGATGACCAATTGTTAGCGATGGATCCTGGCCATTCGTAACAGGGTCTCCAACGGATAACGTCCATCTCTCACGGCTGACTCGTTACGACCTGCTAACTGGGCTTAATCTAGACACAGTAGTCATAGTGCTAACGTATATAGTTTAAAGTCAAATAGGTAGATATCCGCGCTTAGAGTTGTGTCCGTAAATCACCCCGTTCAGAAGCTTCTACCGGCGGCAAGGGCCTTGGATGTTGAAAATAACTCCGAGATATTCCGTAGACACCTCCTCGCTCACTGTCATCGTTGAGAAGAATACGGAGGACCCGTGTACCCTGCCGTTCCCTGGGGAAAGGAGAGGAAATAGAAACCCCCAATTCATTACAGTTTCGAAAAAAATGCCACGGGTTTAATCCGGCAAGACTTCCCTCGGACCGTTTCCCAGTCCGTGAGGTGTTTACGGAAGGAGAGGGTCAATTCCCCGCGCGTCAAGGCGTTTTTCACGCGTCTCTCCCCGGCGTCGTCCCCCAAGGTGTCCCAACGCCCCGGCGACGTCCATGTGTCTGATAGTGGGGACCTGCCATCGTCCGAAGAACGGTGTCTTCTAAGGGTCGCCCATCCATTCATCGTCCCGCCCTTGCTGATAAAACGACGTCCAGCGACCTGAGGGTCTCATTTCCTAAAGCCGTCACAAGGGTCTGATCGAGTGTCTTCGTGATTCGGAAGACGAAAGGGAGTGTTGAGGAAACTATACCGAGTATTCATTTGGAAAGGTTTTCCCGGAGAAGGGTTGTGTGGCAAAGCGGTGCTGCAGGCGTGGGAAGGCGGTTTCTCCGCGCGGGATTCTGCTCGATGTTGCGTTGAGGTGAGTGGACTTAATTGGTTATATTAACTTTTGATTCCCCCCGGACTTTGTGAAAGCTCCTCATCATGAGTAAAAACAACCTTTCTAGAGAGGCTGTATTATCTTTGAATGAAATTGAATACCGGCGAAGGAGGCGAGGAACGCTGTCAAAGACTGCTATTGGAGATCTGAAGCCCTTATTCGAAATAAATGAAAATTAGGTTGGCGATTCAATACCGTAAGATATAAAACGCTTTTAATGATGTATATCTCAGTACATAAATGAAACGCTTAGCTTGAAATTCTGCTCGTATACTGCGAAAATTTATGAAATTTTGCTTTCACTAAGAAAAAGAGAAACTATCAGTAATATTGCTTTGGAATACCTACGAAGTAAAATGTTTTCTTTACAATTACATATGTAAATTATTCTAATGGTTCGCTTCTTTAGGTTAAGTTGGAGGAATCTGATTGGAAGAGATTCGTTTCCATCTCTCTAAAGAAGGTAGTCGTCGAAAATTCTCAGTAGTGTCTCGTATTCATTTTTATAGATTCATAGTATTTTTCTCCTGTTTTACCTGCTACTGAATGCGATGTGTGAATAATAAACAGCGATTGTTTAAACGACTCCTTAGAATCTTCTGTTCCTGCCCTATTTTTTTCAAAGCATAATTTTTTAGGTTTGGTAATTAATTTAAGCTTTATCCTCATAAAAAAGACAGCGAATGTATAAGATACTCCTCCAAATTTTGCGTTCCTACCGTAATTTTTCGGAAGAGATTTTTTCATAGCAGTAATAATTAATCGGACCATTATCTCCTATGCAATGTATTTCCCTCGAAACACATACGTGTTGTATGGCCGTGAATTCGGCATTGCTTTTTCCATTCATTAGCGGTCGCGTGTTACGTGAATTTAAGAGAATGATCCCCAAGAGTCCTTAGTCGTAACCTTTCACGATCACTTTTTAGAGCGTTTCGGACAGTGAACTACGGCGTTTCGCTCTACTCTAGTGAAAAGGATAAATTTCAATATCAACCCAGTTTTCCTCAGTGGATCAAGACCTCTTTTATATACCCTGGACGAACATTCGAACCAGTGGTTTGGAGTGGAAGTGATTAACGGCGTTTATGCTTATGGAATTCAGTATTCCGTAGAGCCTGCAGTTCTCCAACCGATTTCAACTCTTCAAATATCTAAGTCGATAGATTATAGTTGATTTGTTTGCATTATTTTGGAGAGTAAATAATGTTTCTTCCGCACGTTCTAGGAAATGTTCAGTGTAATCTTAATAGCACGATGAGGAGGTATTTTTTCCTGGATAAAAAGAACCGCATGGTATACATTTATACATACGTTTTCAGCAGAAATATTGGTTTAGAAAATACTTCCTCGTAGGTGTGTTGGGCAAAGAAATAATTATTTTTTTCGTATCATCTAGTTACTGCAATATTTAGCTCATAACTAAAACATTATGACTATAAAATTTTATCTGTGGAGTGTAGACGTCAAAACATTATTAAATGCAATGACAAAATAAAATCTAGTAGTATTATCGTAATATTCCTACGCTGAATTCAGGCAATATGCGAGCAACAATATTTGAGATATGCGTTGAAGACGTGATGTAATCGTGTCAGAGGGGCTAAGCAGCTCCAATCTGAGCTTTTTGTGAGAATTTTCATTGTACGTGAGGGAAACATTTGCTTTCACCTTTTGGAAGGTTTACTCTTTGCGATATTACTCGATGCCTGTTATCTGGAAGATATTTTATTTCTAGCGTTGGGACTGGAGATTTAAATGTTCACGATAGGATAAATTTTCGATTTTTACAAGGAAATATTGCCTCAATATCTCGAAATGAAGAGATTTACTTAAAGGATATTACATGATTTACGAGAAGGCAAAGAAACAATTTTTCAAATTTATCCAATAAAACCGTCGGGTTTTGAGAAGATACCAACCTTGAGGCTTGTATTAATCCCCTAAGGTCTCTGGCTTATTTTTTAATGTGATTATAAAGTAAATGAATAATTGGATATTGGAACTCAGCGCCAACATGAAATCATCTTCTGTTTATATTACTCATAGCAGAAAAGACAGCATGTTTTCTAACGTAAATGCATTTATTCTCCTATATTCAACTCTTTAGTTTAGCTGATAAATGAAGATCCACATTTTCTTTGACTTTTCCCACACTCAGTGCTCTAAGTTGATGCATCGATATTAAATTAAGCACTATATAAGACGTATATCATCTTCTACAGTGTATTTATTTTAGAAAAAAATATAGGTGGTTCGCATTTTTCTTAGATGATCTAATTATCTCGCTAAACCGGAATCGTTTCCAGTTCTGCTAAATCTTACCTCATTTTCTTAAAGAATAAGGATTGTGTAATCGCTCTAGTGATAACATTTGTAATCTCATAAGTAGAATATAGAATATAACGGTTTCTTTAGTTAATTGCATTAAAGATATTGCTATTTTTAGATAAAGGTTTTATCAATATTTGTAGAGTATTAGAAATTAAATAAGTATAATTGCATAGAACTTGTGTGCAATATTATATTTTGTGTACATTTTTAATAGATATTCTCTCTTGTATGCAAATCAGTTATATTATATTGGTTCTCACACATAATTTAAGAGATAAAATACCTTAATTTAAATTATATGTATCCTTTAAAGTCTACATTGATTGTCACAAACATGTAATGTCATGAAAAATATTGAATGAGACGAAGGTTACTTATAGAGTTAGATCCTTTAACGTATCTGAAACAATTCATCCAAGTTGCCCAGGTTTTGACCCTGAAAGTAATTTCAGTGAAAGAAAAGTAAATAACTTTCACAGAGTCTACTCCTCAGAATTCCTTCGCTCCATCAGATATTTGACGATTATAATTTAGAAAACAAAATGTAGAGAGACAGCGATTTTTAGGTTTTCTTTTACCCTTTCAAAATAAATATCGTAAATGCAAGGGTAGCCTATCAATTACGATTTTAAATATTTTGATAATTTTCATAAAAAATATACTTAAAAATATAATATATTATATAAAAATATAATAAATATAATATATAATATAAAAAAATACGCTTGAATACCTTTTGAATTATAAATATCAAATTATCAGTTTTTATGAATCTTGATACAAATTTATTACCGCTTTATTCCCATTTTAAAAAAATAAATCGAAATCACTTCTGCTAAAATTTAATTTTTTCATTCCCAAAAATTCCGCTGATTTGGAGAATTTCAATCTCATCCAGTAGTGCAGAGCGTTAAGTTTAATGTAAAATACGAAATTCATGTTGCCTATAAATATTGAAAAATCTCATTATTTGAAGTCTCTCATTGACCTAATTAAAACTACGTTAATAACGATTTGAAATTATTTGTCATGAAATATTTATATCTCACGCAAAAATAGATTCTTTGTTCACGACTAATCCGTAGCGAATATTAGTTTAATGCGTTCGCTAAGGAAATCATCACGTTCGTCTACCCCCGAATTGTTATAAGAAGCCTATTTTCATTGGGGAAGAGATGTAGTAGGAAAACCTTTTTGTCTGTGTTTCGTTTTCAAAAAAGCAGCTTTACGTAGAAGTTCTTAAATAAGGGTAGCAAGCGATGACTCTGAACATCTAATGAGTGAGTGAGTGTTTGTGTGGAAGTATTTCATAACCTAAATGCAAGAAATAGAAGTATAAATTATATATCTTTGTTATATGACTCGGTATTTCTATGATATGATCCCTAAGATTGAAGAGCAAAGATTGCGTATGCTTCTTATTATATGGAAAAAGAGATAAGCATTGATATTGGTTACTATTTTTGATGGAAACAAATGAAATGACAGAAAGTTGACTCGAGAATCCCTAGTCTTAGTCGATGACCAGATTTTGAAACGAGGATTTTTTTTCTGAGACTGTAGAGCCACTAATCAAGTAAATTGAGCTCTTCGAGGGTTAATAGTAAGTTTTTGAAGAATATTTATAAAAGACGTGACGTTGCAATGATGTAAAAGAGTAAGGAAAAAAAGTTTCTTTTGAAAGGAGTAAGGTTGAATTTTTTTACTATCATAACAAAATGAAAATATCTGTTTACTATCATAGATGTAATCACTTATGAATAGGAAAAAATTGTGAAGTTCCATTGGAAAATATTTGACCTTGATAGTTTTGACTTACAGAGTGACCATCGGAATCTGAAAGAAATTAAATAAAAATAGTAAAATATATCTTATAAACAATCTGATTCCACCTTGGATAAGTGATTATTAAGTATTCTGGTGGCAACATCTTTGCAATACTACTTTACAGGAACATTCCCATAATATACTGTAATACAACATTATATATAATAGTAACCACAATAATGCTACGTAATGGCTATTTCAAAAATTGTATGTATTTATTTATTATTCAAAACTGTTGCTGTTAGTCGCAAGGACTGGTGACAACGTTAACTTACTTAGAATAATTAACTTAAAATATAAAAAAAATATTGCTGCGCATACACACAATAAACCCAACGAAGTACAAAGTACGCATGCATAAATAAAATTAATTACAAAATAAATAATGACACAAGTATCATGTAAGATTTTTCGGGGTTCCTGATAGTCCTTCACGGCTACCGTAGCGGCCACGGGGCCCACGAAGTCACCCACCGTACATCACCAGGCGATCCCCTACTTGTCTCATATTTAGTTACCAGCAGGCTCATTCCTCAAATTTTTAATTTTACTCATACTCTTACTAAAACATTCAATATTTTTTATCTCTATATCGTATCATCTAGTTACTGCAATATTTAACTCATAGCTACAACATTATGACTATACATCTTTATCTGTGGAGTGTAGGCGTCAACACTTGATTAAATGCAATTACAAAATACAATCTAAGTAGTATTATCGTAGTATTCCTAGGCTGTATTTAGGCAGTATGCGAGCAACAATATTTGAGATATGCGTTGAAGACGTGATGTGATCGTGTCATCAGGGCTGTGTCCAATCTGAGCTCTGTGTGAGAATATTCATAATACGTGAGGGAAACATTTGCTCTCACCACCGCATCTGTTTCGGCTCTCGCAGTGACCGCACTCACTTTGAATTCGTGAAAGTGAAGAGGGTCGCGCGCTAAATCGCGGTCACAAGATATCGGGAAATCGTTTATCTCAAGTCTCATCGTCGGGCACTAATTCGAAGCGTTGCAATCACGCATACGCAGACGTGGACGATGACGTATTCCCTCTGCTATCGCCCCTTTCTCTATTTAGAATTTCGTTGCCATTCTTTTCCACGCGTTTTGTGCTGGTTCCTGTCTTCTTTTTTTCTGAAAAGGCATCGATCCGGCGTTGGTTTTATTTCTGTTCGGATTCCGAAATTGGAGTCATAAATCGATTGGGCGTTCGACGTCGGCGGAGAAAGCGGTGGTGCCCAAAAAATAAATCTGTTCGTATTTCAAACTTTAAACCATAATTAGCAGAAATTCGCCGGCCTCGATTCCGATTCAATCGCATATTTTCCGCATCGGCTAATAGGGGGTGTTTATATAGCCGACCGCAAATCGAGTGTTTTATTCCTCGGCGTATTTACCTATATCTCAACTTGTTGAATTGAGGCAGGAATTTCAATTAGCGCTATCCGTTATTTCGAGACTGGGGTCGGTCGCCTCTCGTTTTGATTTTTTTCCCTGCCGGTCTTTTTTCCTCCTCTCTACCAGATGCGGAAGTTTGTGGGAAAATAACGTCTCTGTTATGGCGCAGCTTGAATAATTACGCAACTGTTGGTCGGGTCGATAAGTCAGAGGATCACACTCGGTGCAGTGATTTTTTATTTTAAGTTTAGGTGGGGAACAATTCGGTGGCTTGTTTGCTTTTAGTTTGGAATCCCAAGGTGGAAAATGGCCTATATTTTCATTAGGAACACAAAGTCAAAAGATTCGGTAGAGGATACTTAGCTAATCAATAGGGTTTACATACCATAACAGATCTGAAAGAGCATAATTATGCATGAGTATATCGTACTTTAAAGAATTCCGATGCTCAAAGTATGAATTTGGAATTTCTTTATTTCCCTTGTATATACTGATACACCTATTCAAATGATTTTGTTATTACTGTCGATGAAAGTAAGAGCAAAGTACCTAACTCCTCATCCTGCCAAGTAAGCCTCATTCACCTCTACTACCTCTTGCTAGATAATGTTTGAGATAGTGAGGTTTCAACTGACCTGAGCGCTGAACACATTACAGAAAGTTTGATGTTTGTTTGTTTTAAAAATAACGTACTTTTTTATAATTCCTTTCAGTTTTTAAAAATTTTATTAGACCTTTATTCTCAAAAAATAACTGATTAAGAAATTATGAATATGTGTGTTTAACTATCATTGAAATCTCACACATGAAGTTCTTTTCAAATACCTAAGATACAGAATTCTACATACCTAAATATCATATCGCTTTTATCATAAAATCCGCATGGAGCTCCTGCTCAAATAAATGTCTCAAATCAGCGCCATCTTACAAGTGGGAGGAGATTGCGAGATCTTCATTTTTCTCAGAAAAAGAGCATCTAGGAGTAGAAATTTCCTCTGGACCAGGAGAAGAGCTGGAGATGAAAATAAAGATAAGACGAAGTCTGAATAAAATAAGAGAAGCCCGAAGAGAAGATTTTCTCCATTTGGACCTTTACATCGTGATTTATTTGACTTAATCTTCAGAAACTCATTCATGGAAATTTTCAAGGAATGTTCTCTTTAAAACACATAGATATTTAAAGTCCCTCATGCTAACAAGGAATGATATTTTTCGGGCATATTTGTAATTTAAGGATGTTTGTTTACCTTTTATAAAGAAAGATATATTTCCGTCTCGTACGATAGATGTCTCTAAACTTACAACAAATATAACAAAAAATTAGATATACAGAAACTGGTCAAAGGATTGTCCTCTATGAAAGATATAACATGGAAAGCGCATAAAACATAAAGATTCGACCTTATCCATGGAGATCTATATTTCTGTCTTGTCTGGTATATCTATCAGGATATCATTAAAAAATAACAGAAATCCCTAGACTAAGGGCTAAAGAATATTTAGAATGTTGTAAAAAACCGGTACGCTTACTTAAATATTTTTACTCTATAAGTAAGACTTTCGTAAACTTTCAACCGTCTGTTACTTGGTTTTTCACCTCTTATTTCCTCAAAGGATTCAATACTTTGATGTCTATGGGAAAAATAAACATATATACCAATAGTATGAACCTTCTTACTATTATTCCTGTATTTTTCGTTTTATGATTGATACGGTTGATAATTACCTTTTAATTAGGTAATTACAGTATAAAGTATATAAAATGTATAAAGTATGTCATTGGTATTGTTAAAAGTACTTTTATGGCTAAGGTCACTTCGCGCGCATGGTCTCCCACCTGGAATGGAACCCGGGACAGCTTTCACCAAAGTCGAACGCGTTACCCACTTTGGTATCCGAGAGCCACATTTAGCTCTCCCCTTCGTTTCTCCTCCCCCGTCTTCGTTATTCCGTGAACTAAACAAAAATGCATGCACTTTAACATAATGCAACATATATGCGTATCAGCATGTTTTTCCTTAATTTGGGAGAGACCAATTAGTGTCGTGATCCCTTAATCGCTCTCCCTTGCACTGATAGTAAAGATAGAAAAGTGTACGTGATACTTCTTCGGGTATCTGAAGCGTGTTTCCCCATCTAATCTGCGCTGAAGAAACAATAGGGGTTTAAAAAGAGAGGACTGGGCGATTCCTAAGCTTCTTGTGAATTTTTATTCCCGTCCTCGGCGGAATCCATTGGAAGGACTACTTCACATCGAATACGTGATGTTCTCCGAACTCTTGATTCTTTTCCCAGACTCAAAGTGGTTTTCGGCATCGGGAAACAGTCCACTTTGCGAGCGTGTTCTCCTTTCCAACGGTTATCCCTCCGGATAAGCAGATTCGAACGTCCTTGGATCGATTCCTTACGGGAGAAGGCACGTAAAACAAAGGGGAATGGAGTGAAGGATTAGGAGATTGATCGGGCAGCATTGAGAAGGTATTGAAATAGGCCACAATCAGAAGATACGTTCCTGAAGTAAATTTCGAGAGCGTGTGAATCTTATCTTCTTAAATGGTCATAGCGAGCCCCAAGTGGTCGCTTATGCTATTGAGAATCGTTGCAAAAGATTCCTCGAAAAGAGCACAATGATGTTACATATATACTCTTTATTGATCCAATATTTAAATTTCTGACTGCGTGCAACACTTTGAACACCTGAATAACTTCTACTCGTTAATACTTCGCATTATGGATATTAAAAATCGTAGCTTTGCTCAGGTAAACATCCTAAAGAATTTTTTATTTATATCGAGGAGGACCGATATTTTAACTGGATTTTCCACCACAATTCCGGATTTAAAATTTTTGACCGTTCTCAGGATTAATTAGTTATCTTGTAAATATTAGTCCTATAAATTATGACTAGGTATTCCTGGAGCTTGCTGAATGGATATAGAATTAAAGTTAAAAATCTGCCTGCAATTTTCACTATGCGCATAAGGATAACGGAGATGAACTTACGGTTAATAGGGTCGTTAGTTTTGCAAAGAAATTGATAAGATTTAAAATCCATAATGGACGCAATAAAATTGTTATCACGTCCTTGAAATTAGTATATCAGAGGATTATGTTAATTTGATTGTCCATTGACATACATCTTTTCTTGCATTTGGAATTAATGAGTTTTCGGATACAAAAGAATCGTGATGACGTAGATGATTTTAAAGAGCTATGTAATTAGTAGGTAATTATTGCCCACCGTGACTAAGTGAATCATTTAATTTGAGGTGGAGAAATATATTAAAATCGCTAAATTAGAAATATTTGTTCCTCTAATTCAATCAACCCGCCTTAGATGCATGACAAAAATTGAAATCAAAGAGCCTAGTAATATCCGTAAATTTATACATTTAATTCCACTAAATTCTTCCTCTACTTGTTACAGACATCATGAGTAAATTCATATCTAAATAAGTGCATCACTAACAGTTATATGATCATCTTTCACGGAAACTAGTGTACCATCAGAGTGCTGTCATGTAACCGTCTGCACGTTACGTGCCATTCGCTTTTCAAGATGGGATCAAATAGCGCGTTAAACGAGATTATCACAGCCCGAAAAACCCTTCCAAAATGGCAATATATGCGGAAAATTCCCCACGCCGGTATAACGAAGCCCTTTTCCCCACAGATCTCACAATAATCAGCTCCGTTAACGGCCATTATCCGCCATCATCCGGGTAATCCAGTCAATTTTTCCGTATCGAAACCCCCGGAATGAAATTTATATCTCCAGCAGATCATCTTCCCAATGATTTCGCAAGCAATCATCTCCCAACGGGCGGATGACCGGAAAATAACCGCTCGAGTAGCTCCGGAAAATGGAGCTGCCACCTAATGAACCTGCCCGAAAGTCACCCACCCATCTCATTTGACAAAAGTGATCCAAAACAGGACACCAGAAACAAGGAGGAATGTTAAGGAGAGGGGTAAAAGTCGGTCTTCATATATAAAGAGGAAAATAAGGGCCTGAATCCTTTTTTATTCCAAACAGGTAATTTACCTCTAATGGGAGCAAAAAACCTGCCTCCGATTTCTCTCCCTACTATACCATTTTTTCCTTGTTCCCCTTAACCTTGCCCTCGCTTCCTCTGGGTGTTTCAAGCCCTACTGTTTCTTTTCATCGACTATTCTTCCCTTTCATATACTGGTCGTTCGTTCTGTTTTCCTTATTGCTAAAGTGAGCTCGGTATTAATATTTCAGATTTTTTCAACATCCACCCTATATGAGGTTATTCTCTTCGATTTCAGATACCATGTCTGAGAGTTCCCTTTGTGGAGTAAATGGTGCATCGAGACCATAAACTCATATATTTTTATATGTAAGAAATTTATTTTGAATATAACTCCATTTTCATATGCTATAACTTATTTAACAAATTATAGGAAGACTTGTAACGATGGAGATTGAAAAATGCGAAAACAGCAGTTGTTTTTTCGTAGTTAACGCTTACAGATTATACTTACTGTCAGTTTAGTGTATCTAATGCTGAGAGGAAAGGCTTTGATGCAAGGAAGTAAGAAAGATGTATACGCTACATGACTGCATTGAAACACGGTATTAACTGTAGTTTCAATTACATTTTTTAACCTTTATTTACATAGGCTATTTTCAAGAAAGCTTTTCACTCTTTCAGCATTATCTGCTTTTTCTTGATTTCACGTGAGCAAAATAAAAATTGTTGTAAATTCTATTGTATTTTCCCAGTGAATTTCTTGATTTACGGGTTCCAACCGGGTCATTTCTTTGATAAATGTTTAAGTTTTGACCTCATAGAAGCCTTCATAATTACTATTGCCTATTTATTTCATAAATCCAAGTGCAAATGGCTGAAATCCTCCGGAATATATCTGTAATTTATTATGCATATCACTTAAAGTAACTTTTCATTCCTTGGTATGTATGTGAGAAACCAAGTGATAACCCTAAATTTAATTTTTATTCAATATCAAATCAATTTCAATCAAGTATCTTAGCCTATATTTGCCCATGAAATAAAGAATAATTACTATGATGCCTGAAATGTTTGGGTGAAATTGAAAGCATCTTCCAACCTGCAGTCATTGTTCAGAAATTCAGAGTTATTTATGAAAATAAGACAAATTGTATACTGAAATATGTAATTAAAAACTACTAACGTAATTATTATTGTTTATTTAAGGAATGCATCTTACATCTAGCACTTGATTTCTTACCGGTTTTCCGAATCCCTCTTGTTCTATCCGAGTTGTTATGATTCGAGAGAGGGAGCTTTCCGATGCGTTAGAAATTTTGTTTGTGTGTGTTTGAGGTTTGTGCCCGACGAGGTCTTTTTTGCTGCTAGTCGGTCTTATTTATCGTTAATCCTCGTGCGAGTCGCCCACTTTCGTATCTTTTCTTTCCGCCTCTCCTCCGCCGGTGTTGAAAGCGCCCTTTGAGAGGCGTCGGGAGCACATGTGATGCCCTCTCATAAAAACGAACTAGGAAGTCGATTTCGCGAAATTTCGCCCTGATTTCGCCCATCCCATGATGCAAATGCGAGATGGAATTCGAGAGGGTAAACGGTCGAATTTTCAAAGGCCTATTCCCCCTTCTGCTTTTCAAAGTGTCAAAGTTAACGTTTACTCCAAATCGGACTCTGCATCTATCGAGTTCAATCTGCTGGATTGCATCAACTGCTTCTTAGCGGAGTTTTCAGCGAGTTTTTTGAGCGCTTCTCTTGATGCTTCCAAGGCTGGAATCAAGTTACAAGTGGGGTTAATTAGAATTCGATTCCTATAAAAAGATGCTAAGCGAATTTGGGAAAATGATTAAGGACAGCGTGGGAGTTTTTTCGTCGAGATTCGTATGTTTAGCATTCATAATTTGAGCCATCATATATATAACATAAAATTACGAACGGTTTTTCCTTATTTAGATTATATTTTTACGTTCATACTACTTTTTCGCATCTGTTGATTTTCTCACAATTGTTTGTGCTTCTGACATAGGGAGGTCCAATCTTTCTCCCTTTTCTTCTTTGCCTGCTTTTTTTAATTATTTGTGTTTCCCTAAATTCACCAATCGTAATTTTGTCCTGAGGTTCTAACAACTTGTTTACTCAATCTCTAACTTCAGTATGGTTCACCATTTGATGCTCCAATTATGTAAGAGTGTTTTCACTACTTCTCTTTCATTTTGCAATTAGCAATATCAGCGTTATTTTTTCTGAAATTTTTTATTCTCAGTACATTCAAAATATATCTGAATTATTTCTTATCTAGTGCAAACATTCCTTTTTAACTGTACACGTTTCACAGTAGTATAAAGAAACAGGGCGTGCAAAGAATTTCAACATTTTCAAAATCATATTCTGGTATATTGGGAAGTATCTATAAGTTATGAAGAGCAATTCGTGAGGGGAATTTGAGAAAGAAGTAAGATTTAACAAATATAATTTTTAGTGAATTTCCATGAAACATTTTCTGAATGTTTATTTTAATATTATAGAATTCACCTTTGGTGAATTCTAGAAAATTAAAAAAATAATTGAACTAATGTGTGATATTGAATCAATAATGATGATCAATGATGATTGAACCAATATATGATAAATTTAAATTGAACCGATATATGATGTTTAAGAGAAAATATTCTTAACTGTTAAACAAAGGAAAATTATGAAAAAGTTTTAATCTTCCAATAGCAACATATTTGATCAATTTTCCAGCGTAAATGTAAATTGGGAGAAGGATTGGTAGGAATATCGAAGGAGATAAGCAAAAGTTTAGAGATTGAGGCATGCGCCTGGATTTCTCCACCACACAGGACTACTGTAGGAACACTCCGATTTCTAGCCTACGCTTCAAATCTGAGCTTGGATTTACCACGATATCTATGGCATTTGATTTACTATGATTTCTGAAGGAGCAATTGATTACGTTCAGCTTCGGTAATTGCTAGGACCGCATTGTATCTCCCGATTGTTATGCTGGTCCAATTTGGGGGCACAGCGCTCTGAGGTATTCTGAGAAGTGAGGATCTACCAATGAACACCCTGATCTCTGAAGCACTACTGAACCCCGAGAGCACCATTAAATTATTAAATTAAAAATTATGGTTCCACTCGCTGCAATCAGCCTGTAACCACTATTTCAGTAATGGAGAACATATACAATTGAAGTAAATTTTTCCAAAACCCTCCTTGAATTGTATTCTCTTATAAGTACGAGGATATAGTAAAATATAATTATTTTCCAATGTCTTTGACCGGATTTAATGGTAGGATATTTTGAAGAAATGTGGAAAAAATTGACAATCATCACAATATGTAAGAATGGAAATTACCAAGTTGTTCTCGCTTCTTTCATCTTCAAGTAACTTCAATAGAATTAATAAGCCCTGTACAAGCCATAACTATGCCATTACTTACATCATAATTTACTAAAATATATCTTTATAACTTCAAAGGTTTAAAGAAATCAAATAATTACATGTGTAGATATTCTTTCTTTTGGTGTGCATGCATTTAGTTCATGGAGATTTCAATCGGAATTAAGTATTTTATGATTCTTAATATTACACTACGCTCGTGATTGGTTTAGTATAAATAGAAAGCGACATATATACAATAAGCTATATATTAATAAATCAGTCTACTAAACGTTTCTTTGGTTCTGAGGTGTAATCATGTATGTGCAAATTTATATTTTAACATTTCGAAATTCAGTAATTGCTGTATTTAATCATTCCTATATAAAACCGTTTAAAATATGTATTCGTAAATTACTTGGGATTTTTGCCGTAAACGTAAGAGCAAAATACAGTAATTAAAATATGATATAGATTTTATTTACTCGTATTCTGCAACTGAGTATCATGGATATTAATCATTGGAAACCACATAACTTTAAATCTGTGTCACGAAAAACTTCGCGCATTATTGAAGGGTGCGCGCAGATAGTATTGTATTGAACTCATTCGAATATTTACCATGTACGAAAATACAAGATACTGTTATTAAAGTATACAATATATAGTTTTACTTTCATGTTTAACATGGTTATAATGAAAAGTATTTAGTAGAACTCGCGTAAATTTATATGCGTATCACAGCAGTGAGTGACAGGTTCATTAAGTGAACAAAAGGCTACACTCATATTTTATAAAATCGTTCTAATAATTAAATTCCTCTATTTTTGGGAATGAAATACAAAAAGTAATAATAATAAATTTGGTCTGTTGTGGAAATATTGAGTTTGCGTAACCTCAAGGCACTGCAAGTACGCAGGATCCAGCTTTAACGGCCAAGAATAAATTTTAAAGTAGCACACAGCGCGTACTCCATGCAGCTGCACCAGACGAGATACGATTAAGCCGTTTCCGCATTTCTTCCAAGTTTCCTTATTTAGCTCCCGCCGAAATGCAAAAGCTAAGATCAGCTCCTCCAAAGTCACCCACTAATCTCCTTCGAGAATCCTCTACGCCCGAATTCTAAGCGCCTAAGTGCTTCTCGTTATTCTTCCTCATCACTATCTTCGTCCCGTACGCCTAAACGCCTATTCAGGAGCCGTGTAATCGGACTCAGGCAATTCAAAGTAAAAAACGCGCTATTTATGATAGTCTCAATATTGTAACCAAATATAGCTCAGTTATAATAGGCTAACAATTCTAAACAAAAATTAATAAGAAACTACGAGATACGGAATTATTTCCTGGTCGTTCGCAGTTAGATACGCTTAGTTCAAAAAGCGAATTTTTATATCACACCATATCTCGACTTTTATAGCGGATATTTTAATTTTTTTTCCTAACTTACTTTCTTTGTCCTTCTCAGTAACGGTAACAAATAAATACGTCGTATTATTTCTATCGTTTGTGCTATTTGTTTGAATTAACATTAGGAAAATAGGAGGAAAATGTTGATTTTTTACCAAATTTTTATATGTTCTTTTTAGATGTATGTACCGATTTATACTGTTTACAAAATTTTTGAAAATAATTGCGTGTCAATTAAAAAGATTGGGAAAAACTACTTTGACCGTTTCAGAGATATGGAGTTATAAACAGAGAGTTTTCTCCGCTCGCTGTACATGGCTCCACGTACTAATATTTGCGTAAAAAACAATGACAGTGTAACAAAAATCACTGCATTATACTTAAAAAAATAAATAATTACACATTAATCTTATCGTTGCCCCAATAACCAAGTAAACACAGGTCTGAATCACCGTAGAAGTAAAATCCCCTGACGAAGTCGTCCTGATCATCGACCGAGTCTTAAAAAGACGTTAACCAACCGTCATGATGAGGGAATGTGTGTCGATTTTGATCTCTCCGAAAACAATTTTGACACCGTTGGTGTGTAGATGGATCACCCGCTGGTGGCATTCTAATTAGATACTCTTGCGAGACGGCGGTGTCGAACTTGGCGTGTGAATAACGCAGCGCCACAGCGATACGCGACGTGTCTTTAACGTCGGACTTTTTCGGGAGAGAAACAAGGACAGTGGGGTGGGTATGAATGCGCCTCCTGGATAAAGGGAATGGATAATGTTTGCGAAAGCAGAGCGAATGCGAGCGAAGCTAAATGAGTGGAATCTAGGTCGATGGTTGCTAAGTGCACATTTTCTGGTTTGCCATTCTTTAAGTTCGGAATCTTCCGGTTTTCAGGGTGACCAACGCGTTCTTTAAGTGCATTGAATGTGTTTTTCTCTTCGTATGAGGCGAGAATCACCTATGGTATTTTAAGAAAACTTATTGTTTGAAAGATAGCTAAATTTTCCATTTTTTAACGGTCGCAATGGAGGTGTAAAGAAAGTGTTTACTCGTTACATGTAGCAAGAGAAGCGTGAGAATGAGATTAGAATTAGATGGTATATTAATAAAAACTACGAGTGTTTCATCTCGTTGATATATGTTGCTTTTAAGGCTAAAAATTTTCAACCGTAAAATAGAGGTTTTAGGACCATCGAGGTCCAATAAATCCTCTTGAGGTTGCTGTTTTAATTTGTTGTTATTTTAATGTGATAATTTTGCTCTGCTATCCTACATGTCTCCATTGCTACATAATTGAATAAGTAATCTGACCATGCTTTGTTATACCTTTCAATTTTGTGAATTTTGCAACCTCAGTTTCTCATTGAGTTTTAAACGTATTGGGGTTGGTGGATTACCTTTTTTGGTGAAAACATATCACTTATCGTCGTGTTTTACTACTTATTCCAATTATTCATCAACTCTCTCTGAAAATAAAACTACGTAAATGTTTTATAACTTATAGGTTCCGTTTGAATATAAACAGGATAGAAGAAAATATACGAGTTGAGTTTTCTTCTCAAGGATGTCTGCATTAGATTTGTTGGATAATTTATAATTCCACCTTTTGCAAGTTGGCCAGCCAGTTTTCTCCTGTGCTCAGCTATAATATGTTTGCTTTAAATACTAACGGTATATACATGAGTTCCAATGAATTTTTACTTTAACATATTACCTTTGCTTCCTTCGGAGAATCCGGCTTAGTTATTTATCTATTCTGCCTTTTCAACAGAGGATATATTACATGAAACGAAATAAAAGCCGGCATTCGAGTAGAATTCGAATTTCGAGGCTTAATTGGTGCATACATTCGCTCGAAATATATCCTGCTAATTATGCAGCGCAGTTAATTAAATAATATTTAACGTGCATGTGAAAGAATGGGAATGTGGTAATACTATGCATTCAAAGCCTTTAATGGTGATATTAAAGACAAAGCATTTCGGGGATAATTAGCCATCTTTTGTTGATTCATCCATCGCCAGCCTCCTCGGCTCCATTCGCAAGCTTCCACGCGCCGAGGAGGTATCCCATTGCCTGCTAACAATGAACCGAGAGCGAGTAATTACAACGGAGATACAGGATTAACGATGGTTTCGAATAGCTTATCGCTTCTCATCCTCTCCCTTATCCCCCGTACGTATCGCATTCCCAGACTTCATTCTCCCTCTCGCAAATATTGTTTCAAGGGTAATTGAGTACCCAAGTCGTCCATTTTATCATTTTGCATCGGAAGGGAACGGAAATAAACGGTGGGTTACCGCGTGGAAACCCCGCAATACGTTCCATCGCTGGAAGGATTGGTTCCACCGTCGCGATGGTTGACGTTTTGTTTGCGCGGCTGTGCAAATCCTCGCGTATTTAGTTACGAATCCAAAAGGGTTTCCGCCTCAGCTTCTTTGTATCCCGCGGAGAGGAAGTGTGTCGAATGAGGAGAGCGGAATGGTTTAAATGCCCCCGGGGGAAAGAAACCCTGCGTTGCGTGAAACCTGATTGATTGCGCTCGTGTGTGATGTTCGTAGCAGCCGGTATTCTCCGCTTCAGGAGTGGTGTTCAATCGTCCTTAGCCACGATGAAATTCATATTCCAAGGAGGGAGGTGCTGTAATCCCAGCATAAATCATGTTTCAGCTTCATGTGTCGTAATGTTCCTTAACTAACAGCCATTACTCTATTTCTTGATGACTGATTCCGCCCTTAAAATCACCTTTTTTGATAGAGATCCTTTGTGAGGTGTTCCCAGCAGGTTAGCCTGCATTATCAACTTCAGTCCTCTTTCACCAGGAGGGTATTCCTCTATCAAGCAGGAAAGTGATTTAATCAGAACAAATGTCATGCCATCATCAAGAAGTGTTCTACCTTCTGACAGGTTCATGTCTACATCTCAAAGCCCTTTCTTCAAATTTCTTATGACAAATAACCCCATTAAAATAATAATAACAATCGCGACTTTTCTTGGGTGAAATTCAGTGTTATAAGATCAATCTTACAATCAACCATTGATAATCACACAAACAACTATGCTCTAACCAGGATTCGAACTCGTGTCCATGGCGTTTCAAACATATTACCTTGACCACTACCCCACCTTGGCTGACAAAGATAAAAGCGACCGTGATAGGATCTTATTATTCCATCAAATCATCCTACTTTGACTCAATATTCCCATCTGTATTTTTCCTACCTTCAATTACTCCCTTCGACCATCTCTCTCTCTCCAAAATATCTGATCCATCATTTCTTTTGCAGTCGCTTGATTAACCTCTGCCATATTTAACCATCTTACGTACTTCTTCGTTTGTTTTTATATCAATACAACTTACTTTTTCCATCTTACAAAACACATCTCCCAGGCCTCCTGATTGTCTTGTTCCATTTTTTTTCGGTAGACATTTCATAACCACAAAAAATACACTCGACACCAACTACAAATCCTACTTTTTCCCGATTCCCTTACCAAGCCCTTTTGTCATCAGTTCCCTTCGCTTCATCTCCCATCATTGCTGTTATCTACGTAATCGCATTGGTGTACCTTATATTCCAAGTGAGAAAACTACCCAAGTAGGGAAATTGATCCACTTGTTCAGCATTTTCCTCGTCAATTGGTCGTTAACCTTCTTTTTTTTTTGATAAACCCCAAAAACTTTGATGTTTATATTCATTCCAAAATCCCTTGCAGTTTGTTATCTTAATTTATCAGCCTATAAATTTGACTTCCTGCTCTTTCAACGTTCTACGTATTTTAAGCCTGAGGTTATTTCATCAAAATGATTTTCCGTATGTTATCTCTGACTTTGCGTCCTTTTGTAAATAAAATCTATCACAAGCTACTCCTCTTAGAAAAAATACCTTCAACTTTATATGAAGATAATTTACACATAATATGTTTGTGTTACTCTTCCTATTAGTTGAATATATTTCATTTTACATTACTGTGTATTTGCCTGATTTCTCATTATTGTTATTATTTCTTAGCGATAATATTGTGTAGTATATTTTATAACCAAATAAATAACGGTTTTATCGTTAAGGAAATATATACTAACGCTGTTGAGAATCACTGTGAGAACGAAGAATTTATATACGCGTTAAATGTTTCGTCTAATCGCTAATCTAATGCATTGCGACGGAACTAAACAAATATTTGTGTATTAATACGTTAAGGAAAGGTGAAATATTTTAAATATTAAAAGGTTAGTAGCTTAAACTGATCGCCACGGCTATATACTCGTATTAGGACGATTTTAAAGTAAAATGGTGATACTGTAGGGTTGATATTCTACTTACGTGTCACCTAGATTACCATTTATACAATGGCAGTTTTCACAGAATCACAGAATTTGCGGATGGAAATCCATCTTAAATTCACTTGACCTAAAATAAAAAAATAGCGCTGGATAGAGTCCATTCATTGTATCTAAGTGCCATCAAAATAGCTCGCTGTTTACAATGCACATTCCCTCTACTCTCTCACCAAGTCGCAATTGTGAAAAGCTGCGGGTCTTAGAATAAAAGCGACTCATGTTTGCCATTATAAAGAAGAAAAGCCTTGAAAAAAATTGAAAAGGAATGGAAAGTTTGATTACACCTTTCACGGACAGAAAGGTCTTCTTCGATAAGTTTCCTCGTCTCTTCTCTACGAAAGGAAGCGAAGGTTTGACAAAAGTTGTAAGACAAACTGACCTTTAGCTCAGGGAGGAAAGGTGCCCTCCTAACCAAAAACTTCTGTTTAACAATAGGAAAATAAATACACATCCGCTCCGGGAAGAGCAGGAGGGTAAAATATAGAGAAACTGTCACAGTGTCTCCCGTTTCTTTTATTCGCGAAAGTTTTTCCTCCGCATCTCCCCACCCCTTCATAAATACGCCCCCCCCCCTCCGAAGGGGGCAGCATAAAAAGTAATGATCCAGCGCCTCCGTTGGCACCCCTTATCCATTTATCCTTGGCGGCAAAGTGAGTTTTCAAAAGTTGAAATCCGTCCACCAGATGTCTCTGCGAGCGGTACGTGGGAGCACGCGAACGCCCGAAAAAAAAGAGCGACGAAAATAAAACAGATGACGAGCTCATGTGGAGGGCGCACGAACTTGGTGCCTGGCGTACAACACATGCGAGTCCGAAATCTGTCTCTCTCTCTTTTCCGACATCTCTCTCCCTCCCTCTCCCCCGGATTCCCCGACACATCTCTGGCTCTCTCTATTCTCTCCGGGGTGCGCTTATCGTTCCTCGCCCGTTGCCGTGGGAAACGCGGAGCCGTGATATTTTTGGGAAGAAAATTCATTAAAATGTGGTCGACGGTGAATTTAGAGGTTCCCCTGCTTTCTTTAGGACCAGACTGTAGCCATTAATTCTGCAGATTTGCAAAAACTCTGGGAATGCATTTCAGGGACGTTTTTCTGAATTTTCCCATGCTCTGTACTGTTACATTATGAAGAAGGGATACTCGTAGTTGATTATCTCTGGACAGCGGGTTGAGGTTTAGGGGGTGTACTTCGTGATTCTATGAGTTTTTCACTATACGGAAGGTAGATCTGTCTTTGAAGTGAGCCAAGTTTAGGTTTCCAAATCCTAGGTCATGACCCCTATTTGGGTCGCCGAAGATCTTCCTTGGAGTGTGTATGAGAAAGAAATTGATTGCAGGATTGTATCGTTTGAATCTCTATTTTTACACTCGGTCGAATGATGATAGCTTTAAAAAAGATCATTTTTTAGAATCTTAAATATTTTCCCGTTGGAGTGAATGCAATGGGAATATATTCAGTGGTCAATAAACTGATCAGCTAAATCTGCTACCAACTGCGGAAGATAATTGCTACTTATAATTCTACCTCGAAAAGGAATATTTCTAGGGTATTTATTCAAAGATAGAATCTGTCACATCTACGTCGAAACACCTTGCTACATCTTTTGGATTTTGATGGTGGCTGTATGCGCCATCTATCAAATATTCATTCTGTTGACAAATTTCATGAAATGCTGGATGAAAATAATTTTAAATCAGGACAGTAATTAATCTAATATTAGTTTAAATAGGAACTAGACTAGACTACTAGAAGAAGTCCCATGCTAGGATATGAATTATAATATATTTGAAAGTGTCTTTAAATATAATACTAATTCCTCTGTGTTTCAATAATTTCTGTAACATGACTCACAATTTTTTGCTGCAATCCAAAATGTACATAACATATTAGATCTTGAAATTGAGTATTTGTGAAATTATTCTCGTTTGCTATTAAATAGAGATGTTTTGAGCACATGTTTTCCACCACTCTTAGTACTGAAGAGGAAAAAATTGAGGCTGACGGAAAATGTATAAATATAAATCGCAATCGCAAAGTACCTGCTTTTAGTGACCGATTAATAATTAAATTGAAATAAAATATGTTAAGCTAAAAACCGGTTCTTTATTCTCCGATAAATTATTGTATATCAATTGAGTCATTTTTTTATCATTCATTGCCTATTAATTTTTGTTGGATGTGATGTTGGTCAATATACTGAATAGCTCCTAATCATTCTTTCTAGAGAATCCGTCTTTCATTTTACGGTCAGTTTCAAGCGATGACACGTTTCTTTACGTCCGTCCCTTTCCGTGCCTCAACATCCAGTGGTGAGCCTCGAAAGGCGGTTTCCATGAAAGTAATTTTCCTCCCTGACCCCATCAAACAAGAAAAGAAGTAGCTTCAATTAAGCCCGTGCACGCCAAAACGGGCATTAGGAACTTTTTAGCGGGGATTTTAACACTCCACGTTTCGAAAAGAGACACGCTGCGCGATACTTCTCCAACCGTCCTGAAAATTTAGAGGCGTAAAACGTATGAGTAATTGCACGCACATTACGTGGAGTCGTGCAAAGCCGAAAAGTTTCCGTCGTTACTGCTACCACTGACTGCCTGTCTCTAACTTCTCTCTCCTTCCCAGGCCCAAATCTCACAGCTATCTTCAAATCTCGCTTTAATACCTGCTCCGTTCCTCCCTCTTAAATACCCCACGCTCTCCGACGCTCGGTGCCTTCGTGCGGCAGTATTAGTACGTTTGACGATTACTGAAAAAGCTAAATTTTCGACTCTAAACTACTCAAAATACTGTAATTTTACAGATTGATTTACTCAATTTTGTTACCTTTTCTTACAGATCACAAGTAGTTAGTTATGGCTAGAGTTTAATTTTATTCAGAAAATAACAATTTAAACACTCTAGCTATTTATTGATCGACTTGTAATATTCATCCATTGCAAGTAAATCACGTCGTCTTTATATCAATGATGATTCCCAGTGTCGTAAAAAACTGGGAACTTTAATGGAATGTGACAAATTTTCAACAGCGTGCTGACGCTGTCACAGGTGAATCACATTACGAAAATAATAACCTACGTCTAGATGTTCATTAACTTTTTATTTATTTAAATTGCTTTATTTTGAAATTTTTTACTAAACTTAAATTTGTTTGAGTCTTAGCTTAGTACGGAGATTCACATGCTAACTTTAAACGACTATATTTCGTCCGAATATAATACTTCTATCGTCTATATTCTTCTATCTATGAAATCATCAACTTCTTTATTACTTTAAAATTATGTTAATGTCGATTGATACACATTATTTGTCGCTTATCTAGCACATAAATTCGTGTAGTATGTAGTATACAGAGTATTGTATATATTCTATACAGTAAGTAGAAATACTCTCACATAGGTAATTGCGGATACCATAGCGTATAAAAAAGAAACATTTTACGAAATAAAAAAAATGAACGAGGTTTTATAATTTTTAATTTGAAACAAAAGTCAGAGTAGATGCAAAAGATTCGTAATAGCAAGTAAAAAGTAATAGCAAGGGAAAGAACCTACAGTTCAAAGCTATTCAGGATGTTTTCTCAGCGGAATAATTACGCTTACCAGCTCTCATATTTCTATAACTTTCATATCCCGTCAATACTAGGATAAAAAACTGAATTAGATCATTCGAACTTTCCTCTTCCGGATAAAAATTTTTTCCTTCCAGTCACTCGACATTTGTTCTCATCCATTCAGAAATATCACAAAAAGCACAAAAAGGTTTCTTTCTGGAGATTAGATGAAAAAGGGGCTTCTTTATTTTCTCTTCGGCTTCGGAAGAGCTAAATTTGGGGTCGAAGATTAGGAATGAGGGCTTCCTTGGAATTAACGAGTCGGAATTCCAAAGAGATAAAAGAATCCGGCGAAATAAAACGTCCCCTCATCATCACGGGTCTTTCATTGCTCCAGATAATTTCATATCTTTGCTCCTTTTAAGTTTCTAATCCCTTTATATCCAAAATTACTCTCTTTGCTCGATTTTCAACGCACAGGTTCAATACGACAACACGCACGTAGCAAAAAGACGTTTTGATCAAAAGCGGAGAATAGTGCCTTGGCGACTGCCTAATGGGGGTATAATTGAATATCTTTTAGGTGGATTAGGAAAAGAGTTCTCCTTAAGAAGGGACCAGCTACATCTTTCCTCGGGTCTGGAAATTTGTGGGGATAAATGACTTTTTACAGATTTTTTACGAAATTTTGAGTTGCATAAGGGAACGAATATGAGGTACAGATGAGGCGAACCTTAAGGAAAAATGTCGCATAAAATTTGCGTCGCATGAAAGTGAATACTGGCTGAAAAGGGAGAAAATAATTAAATAGATGTTAGATTGAATGCTATATAAATATATTCACATATTTTTTAGGATAAGTAAATGTGATAAATATTATATAAAAGAATATTAAGGGTACATTGGTGGTATTTATAGAAACACGCTTTCAAAAATCTTAATTCATATTTTTGTAGAATTTACATTTTTTTACCCGTTTTGTTTGCATGATTTCTGATAATTATACCTAATAATTTAATGCCTAATATTTTCAGTGTCATCAATTAGCCTTTTACGTTCATATAAAACGCCTTGTCTATTACTGTTATTATAAACTAAATTAAGTCAATGACAGCAGTCCTAATTGAAAATTGTCTTACAATTTTATTGTCTTATTGGTTTTCAGTGCCTTATTATTTTCACTGCCAATAATGCTATATTAATTTTACGGGGATTGGTTCCGAATATTTCTGAAAAAATTGTATCAAAGAATATTGTTGGTTCTATGACACAACGAGTTTTTAACTTTTTCAGGGTAACTTATAGTATTCCATTTCTGTGATATTCTTGTATTATTTTAAACTTGTAAAGATGTTTCGAATGTCACCAAAACAAGCTGATTAGACTCTCCAATGAGTGCCTTGAAATGGTTAAATACAGCACGGTTTTATAAGAAAAAATGTAAGACCGTTTTTCATCCAGAGGTGCTCTTCGGAAGCATTGTCTTAAAAGGGAAATTCGCGGATATTTTTCATGTAATCACATTTTTTCATCCTCCGCACTTGCTGTGCCTTGCGAAGCGAAACTACGACCTTCCGAATCGGAACGTCAAAGAAAAAAACTTATTTTGAGGAGAGTTTCTGGCTTTGCGATGAAGGCTTCCTTTTGTTTTTTTGCATAGGAAAAAAGGTCAATGGTGGCTTATTTTCATAGCGATGGGGAATCTATTCCAGATTTCGCATTTGGGTGAAAATACTGCGGTGAACATTTTACTCCAAACAGACGGGGATTTATCATTGCATGTGATGTTTAAACTATGCTAAAATATTCAGTCTGTTTCTTCTAACTCAGTAATAAATATTATTATATGGAAAAAGATATCCCATTTCTGATGAAGGTTTTACTCTGGATTTAAAAGCATTTAGTCTTAAATTTGGTATTTAAACTTAGCTTGAATATTTATGTTTATGCTTTTATACAGACCTGATCTAATCATGCAATCACCTTTTTGGGAAAGGATAATTTTATGGCCATATAAATTACTATTAGCCGTTTTATGTTGTGCATGGAATATTACAGCAAATTGAAATGTTGTCCAAAAAATTGAAATAACTGAATGAGGCGCTGAATAGATACTATTTTACCAAAATAGTCACTCAGTAAAACTGCAAATATTCGAAAATCGATTTATTCATTATCTCTTAAAATAGCTTGCAAACTGGATCATTCACTTATTAAATATTAATAACAGTAAGAATTTTAAATAGAGGGCTGGTTTCTTTCGACTGCTATTTACAAAAGAGAGGTTTTATTAACAAATATTATTTGTTATTTTATTCCTTACAGATTATTTTTGCAAAATATTGAGGGATATGTAATAGTCAAAATGCAACTCATCACCATAGCTTCAGAATTAGTGTGTACTGCTAAATTAAGATGAATTTTTGCACTTCTGCAACAGTTTCTAGAATTTCCTCATTATAAAAGATAGGCTTTTAAGAAAAGGTAAACTCTATATTATACGTAGTCTTTCGTATTTTACTGAGTTCTGAGAATCTAAATTAGATCATCTGAGTTGATCTAATTTAGATTGAACCAAGTGATTTAATAATTGATTCTCGTTGATTTAGGCTGAAGCCCTAGTCTTCTTCATTACAAGAAAAGTAGCAAGTAATGCATTAGTGTCAGATAAAGATCTAATTATGATAAATGAGAAATGTAATATGGTATATTCTCCTATCCTCCACTCGGAATTCATTCATAATATTTTACACCGTACTATCTCTTTAAATTGATCATTTCATATTCCATAACGATGGTTTAGATGAAAGAGGAGACTTTTAGTCTCAATCTCACCCGAATAATTACTATTTGGTAAAAATAATGGAGATTTGCCAAACTAAAAAATATACATTTATTTTATTACATTAGTGATATCACCACTTTGAGAAGCTCGTATTATAACTTTTATATCTTTTTCTGTAGAAAATTTCTTCTTGGATTTTACGGTATGAGGATTTCATACGACTTAGCACCGTTTTCCTAAGAATTTCTTTCCGTTTGTCATTTGTTTTTCCCTCCACCCGTAACACCAGGTGGGAGTGCAAGAGAAAGGATTCCCTCAGCACGTTCGCGATCTGTCTTATCTCCTAATCGAGAGAGAGAAATATTCCTCCATTTGAGGGAGATCTTGGAAATCATGCCAGGCAACGATAGCGGCATTCCATCGTAGGAAGGAAAAAAAACACGCGGCGACGTCGTTCAGTCGCTTTTGACACATCATATCACGATTTGTCTTCGAGAATTCTTCTCCTTTTATTAGTTTAGCGGAAGAGAAGTCACGACTCGTGTGGTATATCCCTTGTCACCTCAGAGAACAGGAGTAACGGCGTTATGGCAGTTAAATAAAGGAGAGGATTTCACAGACTGCTATTTCGTGTCGCAGCGTGCTAAGTTGCTGTAGTTCTCGATTCCTCTAACGGCGAAAAGATGGTTTTTAATTTATATTCTTATATTTTGTTAAATTTTAAATATTTTGCAAAATTGTTTTCCTTTTACTTTTTGAAACGTAAAATATTAAATTTAAAAAAACTATTTAATTTTTAACTCTAGGTTCAAGTAGCTGTTTCGTTTTCTCTTTCAACTCTGCTTACTATGTAGATTTAAATAAAATTTGTATAGATATTTATATAACTCTTTAAGGCACTTTCTTTTTTCAATTTTCGTGTTTTTTTAATTAAACAAGTTGTTGAAATTAAGACAAAATATTTCAGACTGCATATACTAGCCAAGTTGTTCTATATATCTTTCAGAAGTTACAACGAATATTAACGCATGTAGAATTTAGATAAGAAACTCAATACCATTATAATATTTCCAATACATGCTTTTATCTCAGGAATGTGGACTGAGTTACTCTGTGTCTTTAAGAAATTCATTATGTATTTTAGACTTTCCAAATTTTGGCTCTTTAGTTTTCAATAATCATTGACTGCTTCATTTTTGTGCCGTTTTTTATGTTGGAACTGAAGAAATAAAACAGCTAAATTAATAATTCTATTAGTTGGGAAGGTATGCTGAATTTACCGTAATTTTTGTATCAAAACTCCATTATAACATATTATGTAGAAGAAATGCTTTGTTGTAACAGTCACTACGGCACTAAATAATTTTTAAATTCAGTGGTAGAATCTTAAATTGAAATTCAGGTACTGCTTTTAGGAGTTACTTGCCGTAGTAATCTACAATTTTCCTCCGATTGGAAGAGACTAGTCAAGTCTGCCGCGCTCTTGAAATCTTCAGTCGCTCCCTCACCGAAGGCGCGGCACCCTAAGTTAATTTCATCGGAATATCCGTACAAAACGGTTTAGAGCAACAAAAGTCGAGCGTCATTCACATCAGCCCAATTTCTCCAAAAGACGGATTCCGTCTAATTTAATTCGCATCCAGGTAAGAACGTGCCTTCACAAGGATGAGTCCGTTTTAATTTGCGTGAAAGGAAAATCGCGCTAATACGAGCGGTTTTAAAGAGGATTTTCCGGGCCGAGCGTCTTTCCGGGAGCACTTCGTAAGGGATAGGTGAAAGTGTGTGTGGCGATAATTAATTATAGCGACACCGAAATTCCCTTCCTTCTAGAAGCACCTCTCCCGTGGCCTCTTCAACGCTATTCATCAGGGGAGCGACTCTAACGCCATCTCGGCGACATGCAATGAAAAGGGCCGCTTATCAGTCGAACATCTTACGATCTAAACAGGAGATAAGCTCCTGGCGTCGAGGGAAAACCACATGCGTCGAATGAGTGCCCACATGCCCATCGCGTACACGTACTTGAGGCAAGGTTCACAAAGGAGAAGCAGGGTGCCCTACCCGTGGAATGGGTTCTAAACAGGCTCGTTTACCCTCCGAGTTTTAAAACGATATCCCCAGTTCGGCGTTTGGTAAATATTGTGTCAAGGAATGGTCAAAGGTGATGCCGAAGCCCCTATGGCGTTTACGGTAAATATTTTTGTTCCCTTAGCGGAGATATTTTCCGAAAATATTTTCCTGGCAGATTGAGGCGTTTCCTGGAATTAAATGCATTAAGTTATGTTTTCCATTGAGATTCTTTATTGAGACACCTCTTTGTTGAATTATGTGTGCACAATAAATAGGAAGTTCACTTTCTGGTGACTTGGAAGAAATGGGTTGATCCGGATCTAGTATTTAAATCGCTGTATTTCACAATAAGAAATAAAAATGCTCTGAAACTTCCATGATGCAATTGCTATGCTTGCCTGAAGATGACTCGACATAGTCGAAGAAAAATTGTCTTGTTGAAACTACAAAGTTTTTTATTCCTTTCTCTATGACGTTCCACAAAGTACGGCTGGGTCATATCAATTATTTTAACTAAGCAAAAGGTGTGATTTAGGTCACCTAGTCATGCTCCGGTGACTGTTTTTATAGGTGTGTTTTAAACGGCATAATTATCAACAAGTTGAATTCATGATGTTAATGAAAGTAGGGCTTGAAACATTCCTGAAAATGTTCTACTCTTGGAATAATATTTAGCTATAATTGAACTGAGTGATACAATGTGGAACATTTTCAATTGTATGTAATAATGAAAAGCTTCTTCAACTTAAAGTAATGTTATTTATAATGAGTGCATCCAAATAATAAATTAAACTCCCCTCCTGGGGAGAGCAATATGTTACTCTAACATGCATGAAATATAATAGCAACGACTCCTTTAATGTACACAGAAATACAGCATCTAAGTGAACTTTTACACTTAATATCTTTAACGAGTCTATAAAACTATTTACTGTAAAAACTAACTATATAAATCTGATTACATGGGACAGAGCGACATGGGACTTGGCGAACGCGGCAAAATATTTTATACCGAGAGTAACTAGCGAAAATAAATTCCAAAGATCTTATTAGGCAATAGCTATTGGTAAACCTCTAAGTAAATTAATAAAAGTAAGTAAGTTTATTTAGAATGAAATTCTAATAATTACAGTTGTGCATAATATACATACAATATACTATACATACAATAATACAAAGAATACGTAATGTACATGATATGCTAATAAACATTCATTAATAAATATTTGAACAAAGTAAAAGTATTTTGAATCTGTATTAAAAACATTTACATATTTTTTACCGTGTTTACACATACCCTTCTAAATGCTTTTTCATTTTCTATTTTTCTAATCCACTCAGGAAGGTTATTAAAAAGATTTGCATCCATCTACGTATTATTAATTATTTTCTTGGGGAATTATTTAAAACTTATCAATTTTTAAATTTGATTACTGTCTAGTTAATTATTTATGATAGTCACTATTACATGTTATCTCTTTACATTAGTAGTTTGGTACTCTTTTATGTAACATTTTATGCACTAACTATAGTACATGCAAAGAAATTCTTTCTTCAATTTTCCTCCACTGAAGGGCGTTCAGCATTGTTTGAATTGGAGTGTATTTTCCACATCCTAGAATGACTCTCATTGCCCTATTTTGTAGCTTCTGTGATTTTTTCATATCATTTTTACAAACTCCAAAAAGAACTGAAAAACAATAATCAAAGTGGGGAGAAATTGTTGTTTTGTATATGAGATTCTTTGCCCATGGGCACAAGTAAAAGGAATATTGGGTGTCTATAAATCAAGGAAATAAGTTGGATATTGTTATAATGAACTTTCATTTAGTAGCTTAGATTGCGTTCTTTGGAATGGCATAAGACTACTTAAAAGCGCTTAACTCTTTGAAGAATCTTCTAAAATGCCGATGGCAGCCCATTAGGAAAAGTAACGCGAAACCAAGTCTATTGGAGGAGGCTCTATTTGAGGCATCCTACTTTGGCAGGATTCGATGCAGCTGAGTAGCTATTCCCACTCGATTCCGGCCCATTGAACACTATGGGCGGTACTTACTTGTCAGGTTATTGTTCGGGAACACAAAGCGGTAACCATTTGCATAGGGTGGTTGCCCGAACGACCGATCGCCGAGGCTAGAAATATTCCCTTCACGCACCGAACGTACGTCTCTTAGGAAAGATGAGAGGAAACGTATTCCAGATTTAGCCATGAAGGCCTCGCTTCCTGCCGCATTCACTGCTCCGATGCTGTAATAAAATGTATTCGCTGGGAATAGAAGGTGGAATCCGGTGCAGGAATTCCGCTCTTTTAGTCTGAAATGTCACTTTAAACGTCCCTGCCATTCTGCGAGAAATGTCTTTAGGAGTGCTCTTGTAGTTAGCCATTCGTGTGATGCAATGGGCATATGAAAAGTATTTCATGGCATTTAAGTCTTACTGTTTCAAATTATTACGCTCTAAATGTGATATGTATTATTATTTTATTTTTGTGTCTAGAATATCTCTTTCAAATTTGCTATGCATGGTTATTACTTTCTAAACTTTATTACCATTTCACGACTATTTCAACCACCTTTGAAAATATTACCCTCTAATGGCTATTCAGTTTTTAAATTAAGTGTTTTTATCCGCATAAAGGTTTGAAATTTCCTTTGTGATATTTGTCGGTTATCTATTGCAAGTTTGGTTCACTGTTGCCATTTTGTTCCTTTTTTTGTTCCTAATTTTGTCTTAATCCCTTTTTATATTTGATAATCCCCTAGAATCGTGCATTCTGGTTAGAAAACTGCAAGCAAATAAGTCCAGGTTTCAGTGAAAAAAATTGAACGCTTATATCTTGTTGATAAACAAAAATAACATACAGTATATCTCTCATAACCAACCTCCTTAGAATCCAAATCTGGGTGGTTGCCGGTTAGTTAGCTTGGTAGTTTTTCCGTCTTCTACCTTTAAAGAAGAAGTTGTGCTTTAAGGGCTTACATTTATATTTCTTTTAAAAATATTTCCAGACTAACTCGAATAAAATAGGAGATTTTTAGCTTTTTATTCAAATTAAATCTCCATTATAGGTGATAATATATTTAAAATTCTAAAACTTTTCCAAGCAAGTTTAGAGAAATTTGTTATTTCTTTTCATTTTTTCATCTTTAATGAATTTTTGATAGCATAACCTCTTCATTATTTTCTCACCTGTTAAATGGTTAAGAATAATTTTACTGTTCATTGAAATTTGAGTGTATATACTTTAAGAATAATTTTAGTCTAATCCAAAAATAGTAAAGAAGAAATCTGAAGAAGAAATCCATCATCCACACGCCGATGATGAAAAATTGGTTGGCACGATATATCTTACAAGAAAGGTAGCCCAGTAGGATAAAATCTTTCAAACAGATGCAAAATATTCATGGGCTCTCCATTTTAGTCAAAAAATACGAGAAATTTGTCAGCAACCAAGATTTTAGGAGCCATCAAAATGCTTTATATGAAGGCGATTCTCCAAAAGCCATATCTATATATAGCCCCCTATTCCCTCCTGCATTTAAAATAACGTAAGCGCGAAAAAAAGTCGCAACTGTAAATCTCGGGATATAAATCAGGTAAATTTCAGCCAAGTCTTAACCATAACTCTCGAGGCACTTCCTCTTACGATTCGAAAAGCAGCTGCGATGAATAAATTCGCAAACGCTCACATCCGCCGGAATAAAAGGGGGCAATTCCCCGAGTGCCTCCCGATCTCACCCCAATTTTATTCCGCGACTCTAATATGACGTAAATAACACGCTCCAATAGGTCTTTTAACAAGTAGGGTCAGATCCATTTACGTTAGAAAAAGGGCACGTTCCTCGAAGGGCAATGCAGACACGCCCAGCAGTCGCCTACGTCGCGCCCGCATAGCCGTCTTCCCCCTCTCGATTCGACTCCGGCAACGTCTTTATCGCAAAGGAAAGAAACTGATTCGCACCTACGTCACGTCCGCCGGAATAGGGGAGGGTGCCCATACAATGCAAGCCGAACGCAGTTAAGTTTAAGGGTGCGCCGGGATTGGCTGCGAAAATACTGGGCCGCAATTCGCACGCCTCCCTCTCTCTCTTTCTCTTCCCTCCGGGCACTTCACTTTCTCCCCTGATCGGAAAATCCGCTCTCGTTTTACACGTCCTTCCCTCTCTTCCTATCCTCTTTCCCTCTTTTTCCGGTGGTTTATCGCTAGGACACGGACAGTTAAAGCTTCTAGCTCCGTTGGCAGTTTTCGGGATCCTCGTCTCCTTTTTATTTCTGGAGTTAGTGTCTCTCGCCATCCGCACGGTCTTTATCCTTTCGGAGAGGCGGTAATCCGTTTGTTACCTGTGAGTTTTCGCTGAAATTTCCTCCTCCACCCGGAGGCCGTTGGTTTTATGCCCAATCGAATATTCCCTCTGCCGACCATTCATCCGTAGGCAATTTTTTTTTCGAGACCGGCGTAAAATATCGGGTCTCTTATTTATATATGCGTGATATTATTTTATCGGCGGTCGCGTGTTCTTTGTTTCCGTTACATTTTGAAATATTTATCTCCAACCCTGTTTTTTTTTAGTTTCCGAGTTTCGTCTGCTTCAAAACATTCGTCCGAAGTTAAATGTCGCGTTCGTTTGTTTTATTTACAGTTTGTTTTGAATTGGAAGGTAATCGTATAAAAGGATGAAATAAATATTTTAGACAGCTATTCGGTAACGCTTTCCGAAAGAGTTTTGACCAATTTGACACTTTTTATGTTTCAATAACGTGGGGATTCGTTAGCATATTGCGGTCGATTAGATTTAGCTAATGCTGAAGTTCCTTCCCTATTTTCTATTTGTAAAGTATACTAATATGAATGCAGTGGTTACATTGTTAATTTTCAATATTCGAGTGCATATTTCTGCATGTGGATTTCTGTATTATCATTGGGACCAAGTCATTTATAATTTTGAAATTTATTCAAAATTTCAGTATAAAATCAAAATGTCATTCGAGAAAAGGTAAAGATGGAACTTATATGGAATGAAAGCATTATTTCTCCATATAAGAATCAACCGATGTATTAAACATTTTCAGTGGAAATCGTTACGTTATGTACGTTAGATGAGTTGCATAAAACGGAAATTATGGTCTAAATAACTATGATAGGCGGGAATATGATTTCTGCAGCATTTTATCTTCATCACACCAAAAAGTAACTTAGTTATTGCAGTATTTTTTCCTATATTAACTAATTAATTTTACTTTCGAAGAGAATTTCTTACGTTTTTTTGCACTTGGATATTAATATTTATAATTAAAAGATGTGCTTTTCATGAAAAGTATTGTCTTAAGCAAAAGAGTGATTGAGAATTAGGTCACAATGTTACTATCGTCGCTCTTAGTACTAACTCATATTCAAGTCCGTATAATAGGAAAAATCACCTCTGATAAATAATTTAGAATTCATTTGAAATGAATCATCAAATGCATCCTTAATATGAGCTCTCGCTTGTTGATATGTACGAATTCTTTGTTACACTTCGTATTTTACACGTTTCCTCTTTTTTAGCCGTGGAACTTTTTGCTTTTCATTTTCCATTCCTTCCTCAGCATCTTTTCTCCAATTCCTGATTACTTCAGATACAATCTCGTTTTGATCGCCTCAGATTCATCTATTCGAAAGAAATCATTACTTCATTCCGTAAGCTCAAACTTCTTTCTGAAATTTATTTGTCTGCGCCAGAAAATGAGACGTCTGGCTTCTTTTTCGAGTTCATCGTTTTTTCCTCCGCCAGTCTATTTAAGAATCGATTCCACGGTGATCTCCGTTCGAGAAAAAATGATGACAGAGTTCGCAATGAGAGATTCGATTTATATTTTGGCTCTTTTCCAATGAAAAGGTTGCATATTTTGAATTTAAATTTGCATTCGTTAGAGCTACGCTGCTAGTAATTTCGTGGTCATTATTGAAATGAGATATAGAGTGAATTATTATATTTTTATAACTATGCAAATTCACAGTCATGCAGTCTGAGATTTCCTTCCGTCAAAATAAATCCTATGTTTTAATCATAGAAAAAGTCGTTTCTGGCTATAAAAATGCATAAGAACTTTAATACTCGAATTAAATCTGTTTAGTTATATAATCAGTAGAAATAGCTCTAGTAATTTTGTTTGCAAATCACATTTGCTACATCAGTAATTTTCACGTCTGGTTATCAATGATAGTAGTACTGAATAATAATAAAGTGTTTCTTTCAAATATCATATAAGAGTTGTTTTTTTAAATATTATGGGTCTTATCATATCAGTACTCCACACTTCAATGGAACTGTCCATTTTAGAATGAGAACGAAATGTCTAGCATATGAGATCCTATGATGCATCATTTTATGCAAAGTCAGGTAAGCCTAAAATTGGAATGGGATGTTTCGTCGCCATGGTTTTTCTAAGGTTTTAATTGTATTTAAACAAACATAGCATTTGAGAGGTATTTTTTTAGTTACACGAATGGTTGTTGAGATTTTATTCGCGTGAAATGTAGAATTAGATGAATCCCTGACTATACTAAGAATGTAGCCTTTGTTTTTAGAGGGTAGGGTATATTTTTTAGGTGGGTTTAGTCGGTTCGGGTTTGCTTGGAGTGGGTTAGAAGAAGGTGTTATTAGGTCAAAAGGCACTTAAGATTTTCCATCGTTTGTCATTCATATTCATCGATAAAATCTAACCACACATACGTGCGATAAAGCGGTGTCGGCCAAATTTACCTACGGCGAAGTGATGGAGGTAAATTGTTTAGAACTAGCTTTAATAAATATACACGTAGAGTGCTGTATTTTTTTGAAACGATAGTGTGTTTACCACTCATAAATTTTTCTCCATTTATTGTGGGTGAAAAATCTGCGATGAAAAATAATCCCCCTCCTCGCAGAAGTTTCAATTTCCACGCAGTTCGTGGGATGTGCTCATAGCAGCGTGATTATTCCTAACGTAACTTATCCAGGATATTTTTGGCCGCCAAGCATCACGACGTATCCCAGAGAAAGAATGATCCCTCCGGTCAAAGAAGGAATGAAAAACTGAAGAAAGGACATCTATGTTTCCGCCGGAAAAATAGCCGTCTTGAAAAATTAATCATCTTCGTGTCAGAGCCAGTGACGACATAATCTTTCCGGATAGCCCTCCACCATTTTTACCCGTCGCCATCGGAGAACGGCAGGAAATAAAAAACGCGCGGAAAAAACCGGGAATGAGGAAAAGAAAGAGGAAATTGGAAGGATTATACGGAGAGGAATTCCGCTCTTATTTTCTCGTTTAATAGAGACAAATCCCCTTTCATTCCCCCTCTTGAGCTGCTCTAAACTCGCCCCAATTTTGCTCCTCACATTTCTACTTACTCATCTTTTTTCTTTCGCTCTTTTTCCCCTTCCTCCATCTAGATATCGCTCATTTTCATATCTCTATTCATATTATTAGCCACTCTCTTTTTTCCGCCCAACTTCCTCCACTTATGTACATCTTTCCCCTATTTACTTCTCCTAAATCGCACCCTTTTTCACGCTCGTTTAGTCCGCATTTACCTTCTCTCCTAATTTATTTCCTCTTCGCTTCCCCACTTCATTGCTTGTTTGATTTTTCATTCCCTTCCGTTTCCTTTTTCTCTGACTGTCTTTAAAATATCACTAGAAGTTTGTCTAGTTTTAAACTTAAGGATCAATCAATTATTGATTTTAATTCAGATGGTATATCGAATTTTATAGAATAAATTCACAGTAATAATTTCTAGTAAACAAAACACATATTTTCGTGATATTTTCCTGTATCTACTTGCTTCTGGATGAGGAAATAAACAACAAGTGTGTTTATATCTTTACCATCTCCCGGGTGCCTCATAGCTATGCCTATTTAATTATTACTGATGAGTAATGAGGCTATTGTGATTCCTCGTCTAAAAATAATTCTCACCTTTAGTTGTTTTTCTTCTTAGGAACGTCATAGTTTACGGCTATAATTAGAATGTTTCCAAGAAACGAAAAAGAATAGCATCTATTGTCGATAGAGAAAAATGATTACCCTCCCATTTCTTTCTGCGGAATTGACTCGTGGCTTTATCCTTAGCTTTAATCGCTGAGACTTTTACCCACGAGCAGACATAATTTATAAATTATTGGCCTAAGAGAATCAAGCATGATTTGAGATTTTCCAACCTTATCTTTTTTTTATTTTCAGTCTCTGGGTGTCTTCATTCTCAAGCAACATGCTAAAATATTGTCATTATTGACATGCATGTCTGATATGTGCTAACGTGATATGTCATGTCTCATAGAATATATCCTGAAAACCAATGTCCAAACGAAATCTTAAATTTAAACTCTTCTGCTTTCAACCTTTTGACCTCGCCCAGGAATGTTGAATTTGGCTTTTGTGTGTTCAGATTAACACCTTTGCAAACGTAGTCTTTGGTTTTATCTGTATTCCTATTTCATGAAATGGAAAAGAATCTTAAATAACTATCCCCTTATTGGGAAAATAATTTAGAAATTTTGCTAAATTCCACCCTCTTAATATTAATAAGGAGGAATATGGGTCCAAAGTCTCAAATGATGTCGTTCAAGTACTGGTCATCACCCCCTCACCCTAGCATCCCTCACATTTTGGCCCCATTTTCCTCGACCATCCTTCACTCCCTTTCCGTCCTTCGAAATGACGCCGACTCAATACATCAGCATCCGCCGAGCTATCTGCACCCGTATCCGAGTCCGGCTCTCCGATGGCTCCATCCATTCATTCGACACCCACGCCTTGCACCGCTATTTGATAGGCACCACTCGCACCAACCTCTCCATCATTCCATCGGATATTCCCTAACTTATTTCCCCCTTCTTTCATTTCCTTTCATTTCTCTCTGTGATCCTACTTGGTATGTACCTACGAAATCCTTAACTTATCCTTATTTCCTCGAACATAAATGGCTAAGCATATCTTTATTCTAATATATATCATGCAAGCCAACTCAAGTTTCTTGAATCTCTTTCTTAATAGGTTCGTGTTCTCAAAGATCATAAGCACTCCCCTTAACCTTTTCACAATCAACTCTACCGTTTAAGTCACATCTAATCACTTTCGGTTCCATCTTTCCCAGCTTTTTACCTTCTAATTTTAACTTCAAAAATCTCTACCTCGTCTAAATTTGGCCAACATATTTCCTTTGTACTGCTCTAATCCCTCGCTTTAAAATTTTTCTTCCAATGACATTTCCAGAGTTTCCTTGTTCAAAATTAGCATGCGTTTCCACATTGTACAGTGAAAACGTATGCATTGCGATCACTTTTCAAATACCTACAACATTTCAATATTCTTTAGGTCTTCATTTCACAACCATAGAGAAAAATATTCCAGAATAGGTTATATTTAGATTTCATTTGGATTGACTTTCGCGATACCTTTTTCTGGTACTAATTCCAGAATCTTTTGTAATCACGAACAAACTACAACTATTCTTCTCTAAAATAATCTTTTTCCACGTTTTTTTCTATTCAATACAATTCGGCGTTTCTTGAAAGTATTGCTACTCTCTAGTTACGAAGCTTTCGAGTATTCATTCAAGGTGAATGCAAATATTACCGTGCTTTCATTCTCTTAAAACTTCCAAAAAACATGAAAATACTTCGGTGCAAGAAATGTTTGAGAATAAGGAATAAAAAGCTATCAGAAATTGAATGGATATGTGTTTGAGGGGATTTTTCAGTAACCTGTAGTCACAATTTTATTAGAAAAAATAATCACTTGGATTTTATTTTAGAACTGCATGCTAAGATGAATATCTCATAGCACAAATAGATGCTTTTCAATCGTACATCATTACTGATAGAGAATTCAACAAAAGGATATCATTTAATTACGTCCTAATGACACTCTATGACTCTTAATATCGATTTAAGCCCTTAAGCTCTTTAAGTAAACTAAGTAGGATAAATTTAAAATTCATAGGACATTTAGAATGAAATAAATAATGTAATTAATTTTGTGTACTATGTATCAGCATCGACCTATTTCTGTCGACTAATTAATTTAAATTATATATAGAGGAAATTCAATAAAGGGGATCAACGCAATGGCAAAATTGGCAATCCAGTTCTGAATAGAGCGTGAATTGGGCGGGGATAATATTTGCCGATGGCAGCGATGCAGGTTTTATTCAGTTATTTTCCTTGAAAATGTATTCCGACTAAAAATGATTGCAGATCAGGAATTACTTCTCGTTTTCATTTCTTATTTCTAGGTAAACAGGATTAACATGCATTACTTTCATTTGGTCAATTGGAATTGCTTAATGGATTACGCTGTATTGGTTGTTAATGCTAGGGTAGGTGAGGCTAGAAGCGACTCGTAAATACTAATAGTTACCTAGATCATTGAGATATTTCAAAATAAACTTGTATTTGTGCAGATTAGAACTTCCTTTAATTATTTCAATGTATAGATCTCCACCAAGTATTGCACTCCAAGTTCAATAAAGCCATTACGTGGCTTTGATAAAACTGGATGAATTGCGAATTGGAGAATAGCTTTGATGAATATGGAGGCCGTAGTACGTCTTCAAACGTACCTTTGCGGGTACTACAGAGAAAGTCTTATTCCACGGCGGAACATGTAATCCACAATTTAGAACGACGTGCACGAATATTGAAGATCAATTAAGGGATGAAGGCATTGGATTTCTAAGCTGATAAAATGTGCAACGCCCATGACAAGGTGATAAGTTATTTAAAACAAATTCCCACTCGTCGGACATTCATTCAACTCTAATAGGATTAATAATTGCACCAGCCTGTCCATCCCTAACGTTGGAAAGCACTGAAACGAGTGACAGCGATGAAACTGTAATTCTTCTCCTGAGGGAAAGAAGGCAATTTCACGGCTGTGATTATTGCAACAGCAGCAGGGGGAAGTGTCCGCGAGGATTTGGAATGTATCTGCCGTATATATATACAGTTGACAAATAAACCGTTTTCCCTTTACATTCATTGTATAAATCAAAATGTTAACATAGGATTTTACTGACAGCTTCTTCTCTTGAGCTTCGTGATAATCTTTGCGATAATGCACATGTTTGTCTTGCTTATCAGACGGTGGCAGGGGTTTGAAATTTCGTGAATTGAGTGAAATGAGGCTTAAACATTTTCATCTTGCAAATCATCTAGACTCCGATATGTTTACGTTGTGTTGAGATTTATCGTCAAATGTTTTAATTTAGCTTAAAGAAATTCTCCGAAACAAAGTCAGTATTATCACACTCAATGGAACGCAATATTTTTTTTATATTTGCGGATAAATTCCAAACTTAAAGCTTCAGGCAACTCTTGTTTACATGAGTTGTTACCACGCCCCTGAAGCTCCCCATGCTGGCTGTACAATCGGCTGACGCCCTTAATGTCCGCAGCCACCAGATGGCAGCACTGAAGCTCGCCCTTTGAAACCATACTCCCATATGGAGTAAATGGAAAACACAGCACGATTATGATATTTTTTCCCTGTTTTTCTTTGTGGGAGTAGTATATACGAAAGATGGAATTCAGAGTTAGTGATTTATCCATTTATAAGTACTTAAAACAATTGAATAAAATGGGCAAATTAGTAAATCCGAAGAATAAGTGCAGGTTGCCTTCAGGGCACACCACAAGTAACTTCGTCGCTGTGAAAACATTATTCGAAGATCAGCGAAGTGCAATGTATTTTGCTTGGATACACAGAAAATAATTGATCCTTAATAAATTACCAACGTTACATCTACTTTCAACTAGGCCTTTTAAAACTAGAATCGCAGGATGCACATGGGTGGTCTGAAAAGTTTCCGACATTTCAACATTTCTTGACATAGTTTCTGAAAATGTTCTGAAGATGCCTGAAGAATATGGGGTTGGAAACTTTTCAGACCACCCTCGCATATACATTTCCTGAAAAAAAATCGAAGTTCCCAGAAATAGTCTCCAGGAAATTTGCGAAACTGTCTAAAACTTAATGTTTGGTCAATACATTTTTCATACCACTCTATCCTTTATGTTTGTATATTGTATAACCTAACTTCACATGTCAGCCTCCCCAAGATGAAATGCAGTCCACGCCAGTCATTAAAAGTTGATACTCTTGGATTTATGCATGTTTCAACAATATTTGACCGTTTACTCATTTCCTGGAGACTATTTCTGGGAAATAGTAATTAAATTAAATTAATTAATAAAATTAAAATAAAATTTAAATAAAACTTAAATTTCCTGAGAAAAAATCGAAGTTCCCAGGAATAGTCTCCAGGAAATGAGGAAACAGTCAAATATTGTTGAAATATGCATAAATCCAAGAGTATCAAATTTTAATGACTGGCGTGGACTGCATTTTATCTTGGGGAGGCTGACATGTGAAGTTAGGTTATACAATATACAAACATAAAGGATAGAGTGGTATGAAAAATGTATTGACCAAACATTAAGTTTTAGACAGTTTCGCAAATTTCCTGGAGACTATTTCTGGGAACTTCGATTTTTTTTCAGGAAATGTATATGCGAGGGTGGTCTGAAAAGTTTCCAACCCCATATTCTTCAGGCATCTTCAGAACATTTTCAGAAACTATGTCAAGAAATGTTGAAATGTCGGAAACTTTTCAGACCACCCATGTGCATCCTGCGATTCCAGTTTTAAAAGGCCTAGTTGAAAGTAGATGTAACGTTGGTAATTTATTAAGGATCAATTATTTTCTGTGTATCCAAGCAAAATACATTGCACTTCGCTGATCTACGAATAATGTTTTCACAGCGACGAAGTTACTTGTGGTGTGCCCTGAATGCAACCTGCACTTATTCTTCGGATTTACTAATTTGCCCATTTTATTCAATTGTTTTAAGTACTTATAAATGGATAAATCACTAACTCTGAATTCCATCTTTCGTATATACCACTCCCACAAAGAAAAACAGGGAAAAAAATATCATAATCGTGCTGTGTTTTCCATTTACTCCATATGAGGGTATGGTTTCAAAGGGCGAGCTTCAGTGCTGCCATCTCGCGGCTGCCATCTTGCGGATGCGGACACTAGGGAGCCAAAAAATTTCAGCAGTTTCCAGTCCTATACTTTCTAAGTTCGTGGTTGTTACTTAGTGGTAGCAAGATATTTTAAGAAAGAATAGATATTTTAAGAAAGCAGACTCAGCAGGTATTCATAATTCTAGTCATGTGAAATTTATAAAATGAGTCGTATTCATTGAATGCTCTTCGTCCTAGATACTAAAGTAGAAAAATTAATGAGTTCTGTGCGTGAATTAAATTAAGCAGAAAGATGCATACTTAAGGTTTTTATGAATTAAGAGGATATTTCGATTCTTGAATGGTATAGCTGCAATGTACTCTCCAGTACGCTGATTTTAACTTAACACCAAAGCTTGCCGTTTTGAAAAATATTTCTCACACTTCATTTCTTAGTATTTAATATTGATGATATTCGAAGATAATGTGTTCAGATGAAATTAATTGATGCTTTTTGGTGAGTTCTGCAAGAACGTTACTTTTGCTATGAAATATCTGAATAACTGATATTATATAAGAATATTTTATAACATGAAGTATATTATTAACTATAGATTGTGTTACTTGAACAGTTTTTTTAATTTTTGTAAGGTCATCTGAAATTATTCTGTTGGAATACTTTAGTCATTTCAGACCACTCATGTATAATTTTAGAACTTAAAATAATTATCTTGATATGTGAAACATGTTTAAAGTGACTGACATTATATTTCCATTTAAAATAATGTACTTACATGCATACATTCTATACAAAATTTTCCAGAATTGTGCTTATAAGGAAGCATTTGTAAATACTTATGTGTCGCTGTAGCCCATCTGTTATTCTCTGCTGCTGACTTGAACTATTCAACTAAAAACATATATCGTATTCTTGCAGGAATCGTCATTTATACTCAAGACTACCATCAATTGGGAGCCAAAAATAAGCACACTCAGACCTAAAAATACGATTTCTCACCAGAAAATAAGACAAAATTGATAACTCAGTTTTATTCACAATATTTCGCATTGCCAATAATTTTCTCCAGCAATTCTTCTTCTTTCTAAAGCAGTTCATGCACCTCCAGTAGGTCATTATGAGATTAATAAAGAAGGAATCATCCTTACCACTACATGCAATAAATTGTTACGACTTTATGTCGCGACAATTTTGCATGTTTACACTCCCTCAAGCTCTCGCAAAGGCGGTTTTTGTTACAAACAATGTGAGGGACCATTCGATTGTCTTTGATCTGGATAAAATAAAACAAAATAAGCGTGCACAATGTAAAATAAGTACATTTCATAGAAATAAGCACAATTTCATTTTCTAAGATTTTCTCCTTTAAAATAAGCATCCTTCTTAGAAATAAGCACATTATGGCAGCCCTATTTATACACTTAGATTAGAGCCTTCTCAATGTTCTTAGGGATGGATATAAAAAGGTATACCAGTCTAATTTTCTAGCTCGTTCAATGGTTACACATACGTTGACAGCTCGTTTGTCCGTGGGAAAGCTGGGAATTCCATTCGTATCCCAGATATCTTAGCCTCTTTCGGCTGAGGCTTATTTTTATCGAGGGAGGTCAGAATATCCACTGCTGCGAATGGCGATTCCCTATTGACAGCCGTGGGCGGTGGGATGAATCGCTTAGGAAAATTTCCTCTTCCGAGCACCCTCTCTCCGTAACCAGTTCTCCCAGGAGAGATCGGGAGAGAGAGCGGGAGGAGGTTTCGGTATCGTTTCCCAGTCTTTTTCTTTTTAATAATAAATAGGAAATAAAATAACTGTCTGCGTCCACAATTTTATTTTTAAAAAAATACGACCGGTTTCGGGTTCAACCCATCATCAGGTAACCAGAAGACAATAATCACAGAGTATATATACAACTGAAAACCAAGGGAGGGGCAAAGAGAGTGAAGGGGCTAGCAGGAAGAATGTGGGGGAGGGGGCGGGAGGTGAGGAAGAATAGACCTAAAAATGGCGGAATTATTTTCGCTGAAGAGATGCTCGTTAACTAGGTTCCTGGAAAACTGCAGGTGGCGGTGTATTTCCAATTGCTCGAGGAGGTTGAGCCTTTTCCCTTTAGAAGCCACGTTAAGAAGAATGGGAGAGAAGGATGCTCCGTGGTTACTTTCGCTTAAATGCATTGCGAAATGTGAATTTTTTAAATCTTTAAGGAAGGATGCTCTGTGTTCTTCAGCACGTGTTGCTATGGCCCTACCACTCTGGCCAACGTAGCTACTGTCGCAATCCTCGCAGTCCAGTCTGTAAATTCCCGATTTTTTATTATTCTGAGTTTTATCCCGACCGTTGCATAAGTGCGAGCGGAGATTGGAGCTCGTATAAAAGGCTGGGCGGAAATTTTCAGAGGGGAAGAACTTATTAATTTTATAGCTGAAGCTATCAACAAATTTTAATCTATAAAAACGGGGGGGTTTCTCAGGAGGAGAAACAGGAGAATAAATCATATTAATGGCGAATTGCCTTTGTTTTTTACGGAGCAAATTGACCATCAGCTGTTTTGGGAAGCCGTTCTTTTTGGCGATAAAATGGATGGTATTAAGTTCTTTCCTGAAATTTTGGGGGGACATGGGGATATGGAGGAGGCGATGAAAGAGAGAGTGAAAGAAAGCTAGTTTATGGGAAAAGGGGTGATTTGAAGAAAAGGGGATGGCATGGTCCGTATAGGTAGGCTTCCTATGGATTGCAAAGGACATTTCACAATCATTTAGACTAATATTAATATCCAGGAAATTTAACGAGTGATTGGATTCAAGTTCATGCGTGAAGCTAAGAGAAGGGTGTAGAGAGTTTAAGAAGTTGAGGAAATGGAGGAGCTGGCGATTAGTTCCTTTCCAGATACAGAGAATATCATCAACATATCGATGCCAAGACACAATATTGGGAAGGTATATACAGTTGGAATTAAAAAGTGAACATTCCATTTCATTTACAAAAATATCTGCTAGAAGTGGAGAGAGAGGGCTGCCCATGGCAAGGCCTTTCTCTTGTTTATAACATGTCCCATTAAAAATAAAATAATTTTGATTCACACACACTTTGAGTAGGTTTAAAAGGTCTTTGATATAATCCACTTCACAATTGATTTCCACTAACATAGACCTAAGGATATCTAGAGTCTCGTTGACGGGCACGTTGGTGAATAAGTCTTTTACGTCGAAGGAAACTAATTTACAGTTAGGGGGAAACTTTCTGTCTTTTAGGATAGCGCACAATTCCACAGAGTTTTTAACTGTATATTTGGGTTGGAATACCCCAAGATTCGTAAGGATACTATTTAATTTCCAAGCGAGTTTTCGGGATGGGGCTGAAACACTTGAAACGACAGGTCTGACCGGCACGTTAGCTTTGTGTATTTTAGGCAAGCCAAAAAGCTTCGGGGGTTGGGGATTCATCATAAGCACACGATATTTGCAACTATCGTCTAAAACTTTAGAAGCAAGCACATTTTTCCTCACAAGGGTTTGGTATTGGGGGGTGGGATCACTTGGTAGTTCGCTGATACCGTTGTTCGATATAAAATCACAGCACTTATCTAAGTAGTCTGATTTGTCCAGAATAACCACACAACTGCCTTTGTCCGCTTTGCTGATGATAAGGTCGGCTGAACTGACAGTCTTCTTGATGTTCCGCAGGATTCGCAAATTAGAGACCTCACTTGAAGAAGGAGGAGGGAGGGAAGAAAGGTGAGATGATAAAGCTTCTGCGCACTTGTGTTTGATTGAGGGATGGCTGGAGGCCGCAACTTCACAGTCCATGGCTAGATCCACGAATTCAGAGGGTGGGCGTGGGAGGAGTGGGTTGAATTTCAGGCCGTTACTTAAAAAGGCTACTTCACTCTCACTAAATTGATGTTTGGAAAGATTAAGCACTCTATCATGAAATACGTGAGGGATGTCTTCCTCGCGTGAGATTACAGGATGACTATCTTGGTTAAACGCTTTACTACAAAGATTGAGAAGTTTTGCATTGAGAGCTTTACGTTTTTCAACGGTAGTGACTTCCGTTAATTCTCTAATAGAGTCCTCTAAAAGGCACCACTCGACGTTGTGTAGAGAGAAACACAGTTCGGATCTTAAGAGAAACAAGTAATAGAATAGGTTGTTGCGTACCGCATACCAGTGTCGAAGCTCCTTCTTAATCCAACTGATTTTCGCAGCGTGGATAGTCCGTTGGGCCGCACGAGATGTGTTCTTGGTTCTCAAGGATATATAGCTGGGGAAAACTCCAAGTTTGAGACATCTGCTATTGAAGTAGATTTTCAGGGAATACAGCCTCTGTTTCACAAAAATCTTCCGGTATAAATTCGCCTGTAGCGCCGTATCAGCGCTTCTAATATAGTTGATGCTTTCTGGCGATATTTGGTGGAACTTTTCCATAATAAATAGGAAATAAAATAACTGTCTGCGTCCACAATTTTATTTTTAAAAAAATACGACCGGTTTCGGGTTCAACCCATCATCAGGTAACCAGAAGACAATAATCACAGAGTATATATACAACTGAAAACCAAGGGAGGGGCAAAGAGAGTGAAGGGGCTAGCAGGAAGAATGTGGGGGAGGGGGCGGGAGGTGAGGAAGAATAGACCTAAAAATGGCGGAATTATTTTCGCTGAAGAGATGCTCGTTAACTAGGTTCCTGGAAAACTGCAGGTGGCGGTGTATTTCCAATTGCTCGAGGAGGTTGAGCCTTTTCCCTTTAGAAGCCACGTTAAGAAGAATGGGAGAGAAGGATGCTCCGTGGTTACTTTCGCTTAAATGCATTGCGAAATGTGAATTTTTTAAATCTTTAAGGAAGGATGCTCTGTGTTCTTCAGCACGTGTTGCTATGGCCCTACCACTCTGGCCAACGTAGCTACTGTCGCAATCCTCGCAGTCCAGTCTGTAAATTCCCGATTTTTTATTATTATGAATTTTTTTTTATAACTTTTTCTTTTTTATGAATCACAGAAGAGGCCTTGTCCGAGACTTTACTCTTAAGAAGTTAGACCGTGCTTCGATTCCACTCCTCCAAGGGATAGGAGAAAAGATGGTGGTCGGGAAAGGTCCGATAAGACTGTGGAAGGGCGATTGGGTGGAAGTTGTGCAAAAGGGAGTTTAAGCGGAGAAGAATGGAGAGGAGGGCAAGGGGTGAGGGGAGGCGTGGGTGTTATGGTTAGTTAGGAACAGCGGCGAGAAAGGTCGACAAAAGATCGGGTGTTTTTAAAGAGGAAGTTCCGCTTATGGAGATCCCGTCGTAATGCCTAAAAAGCGACCGCTTTCGAAATGAAATCCTCTTTTGAGGTAATCGCGGAATTTACATGAATGGGAGACTTATCGGCGCTGAGATTCGTAAAGGTCAAGTTAAGAGTGGGCGCGCGATGTGCGTAATAGGGCGAGTTAAGGGCGGAAGTAAAGCGTGAAATTTCTGAGTTCACTTTCGAGGTTTGGCGCGCTTCAAAATGAAGATAAAGGTTTTATGCAAAGAGGAGGCGAATGTTTAGATTTATGAGATGGTGTGGCCGTTATGGATTTTAGGAAGGGTCTCCTGGCCGTGGAGATAATTTTGAAAGTTTAGAATCCGGAGGGGTGTTTGCTACTCGGACCCGGCTCTTAAGAGTGCCCTATCTATTACTAATCGATGCAGGAAGGGATGGGAGCCTGAAGATAAATTTCTTTATGGTCAGAATTGTTAGATAAAATGCTTATTAGGCTTATGAAAAACTCTCTGCCGAGTAGTAAAAATACTGAAGTTACTTTCGGTTACTGACTGTTGCTTGAATCCTAATATTTTCAAGTCGTGTATTTTTTTATTACTGCTATCATGTACCTCTTACCTTGACGTAACTTTTCTCTGCAGAGTTATCGTAATTAATATCAACTTAGCTCCTTGCTTTAAAACTTGGATAAGGAGTCAGATTGGAAAGTTTTCCTCAAGGTTTTTAAGCACTAAGTTTTCGGTTGAATGAAGATTTATCCAGGGCTACCTCTTTACCGTGAGTTATACGACCAGTATGCTGTTTGTGCACCTCATAGTCATCATTGCGTTTCTAATTCTTCTTTGGTACTGCTTATTTTAGCAACATACCTAATAAAGCGCATGTATTAGATATCATCGTAAACGAATCTGTTGCCATTATATCTTGCCGCGTTTCCTACCTCTTTCACGTGGGTTAGCATACTGGATTATCAACACCGGGTTCCTGGGTTCTAACAGTAGTTAGAACGCAGCTTTTCTTGGCTAGAAAGAAGTTAATTATATGTGTAATATCTGAAGGCCTAAATTCGCTGGCTGAACTCATTATCATTCTTGTTAAAAGTTTGTGCTGCATATTGTAATTTATCAGATAACTAACATACAGTGAAATTTAACGAACAGGAAGAAATTTTGAAATATGATGACGATTTAAATTCCGTCAAGGTGATTTCAGAGATCAAATAGCACAAATCCTAATACTTTCTCGTTGCAGAGTCAATGAACTTGCAAGTCCTGAAATGAAATGTTAGAGATTTAGAGAAAAATATTTGGAAGCGGCTGAGATTTTAATCTATAACACACGAGATTTCATTCCAATAACATAAGTTCAGGCAATTGATAAATGGGGCAATTTAATTTACTTTTATCACAATAAATAATTTATACCCTACTGATAAATAATTAGGTCAACGGGAGCGACAGCAAAAACAGCCAAACGGCGTTAAACAATCCGCGATAGGAAGTCGGGATGATCAGGCGTTGGCCAATGCAATTCATCACTTCTCATGCAGCAGACGAATTTCCATAAATTATCCTTTTCCGAGTGTCGATTCCGTTTCAATTAATCATCGGCTTCTCCATTCGAACACATCCTTCACAGAGTATTCTTCAAACTCTCATCCGCTGGAAGCGAGCTTTTTTTCCCCTTTAAAAAAAACAGCGGAAATTGATATTCGGCTCGGTTAAAAACAATCTCCGAACGTCCGAGGAGATATCATATTGGAGGATACCGGGAGGCATTACGGGCTTTGGAAAGGGGATAAAAATCTTAACAGATTTCAATCACGATATTAAATCATCCGATAAAAAGTCGCTCCTCCTACCGGAAAAAAGTGGAAGTAGGACGGCTCCCCACGAGACGTTAGCGTTCGATAACATTTTTCCCCGGATGACGTTTTGCGTACCATTCTCTCGGAGGGGGGAGATTAGGGGGATAAAGGTGGAGGAGGGTTGGATGTAGCTAGCAGGGAGGTTTCCGAACGCAAGAGGAAAGAAAGGATTAATGGGGCGGAATGGTGTGCTTAGGGAGGGGAAAAGGGAGGCTGCCCTAAAGGGGTTGGGAGATAGAGGAAAAAGCTAAGAGGGGGAAAGGTAAGGGAAGGGTGAGTCCACATCTAATGTAAGGGATATGACCTTAAGGCGACGTAAAGCGAGGGATGCCGAAATGGCGGGGGTGCCGTTTACCTAGGCGACGCTGTGCGGTGGTGCTGTGAATAGGTTGTGCCTATAGCGCTTTCCAGGTTACGTAGTCGGTAACAGAGAATATGGGAATAAAGTAATACATGTTTTTTCACCAAACTGCCAGATTAGTCTTACTTCAGGTCTTCTAGGAGCGGCGTTTCTGCATTTGAAGATATTAAATCACAATTTATCGTTTAAAATAAAAGAATTCACTTCACTCTCTGCTATCAACTGGCTAAAGATACTTGAGGTATTGTACTTACAGTATAATAATAATAATAACTTCTCCCAGTTACATGCATTTCGATAATTATTACTATTTAAAAAGACTAGCCAGAAAAATCCGACCTGCCGGGATTCGGACCCTGGCCCTTGGGGTTGGAATTCTAGCACGCTAACCACTCCGCGACCGGCCGGTAAACAATGGAAAACATTGTTCATAAACGTTGTTTCCTAAAAAGGAATGCAAGGAAAATATTGAAAGTAAATCAATTTAAATTACGGCGAGCAATTTTAAACATTTAAATAAATTTTAAAATAGTTTTTTGTCTCTCGATGAATGATTTCGGCCTTCAGTAGGTAGAATTGCGTAATAATAACATAAGTTTACATAAAAAAACTACTTATATATATATATATATATATATATATATATATATATATATATATATGCTCAAAAAATATTTACACCACCGCGACCATGGTTTGGATGCTTAATATCATCGGGAAAGGAAATTACAAGTAAAAAACTGCTGCGTATCATAACACTGGTCGCTTCTGTAAAAATATTTGTGGAAAGAATACATAAGTAGTTTCCACGGTAACCAATTGTGTTCCTAGTTAGTGTAATGTTGTAACACATTTGTGATATAATTCAGGGGGTATTTAATTTATTAGGAATAATATGCAATTAATTTAGGTAAGAGGATCTTATAACAGGATATCGACATGCACCAAACGCATGTTTTGTTTTGATCATTAATTGAATACCGTGAATGAATTACGTCATGGAAACCAGTTTTTGACCAAAAGCGTTAAATCCAATATTGGATGGAATTTGATGAATAGGTGTTCAGTTAGATTAATTTGAAAGTTGATGGAATTGAACCTGTTGCTAATGCTATAGCGTTTATAATTTGTAATTATAATTGAGAATCCAAAACTAAAGATATATTCCTTCTGACCTTATGGTAAATAACACCTTATCATCTTTTTCAGCTGTTTCTAGTGTCAAGATTAAAATTAAATGCAAACAACAATGCATTATAATGATGAGGTATTTTTTACAAATATGGACACCCTAATTACAAAGTTGGGGACTCAAATTCAGATTTATAATGGAAATCGTTTGGGAATTATTTGGGAAAATACACTAGCTTTAACGTTAGCATTCAATGCACGCCAAGACTTTTCTTTCTCATTTCTGAAACCGATATTGCAAGAATGTTTTACCAAACTTTGGGCTTAGAGAAATACGCGTGAAAGAAAATTATGCAATACCTAGGATACGAACCCGGTTATCTCATTTGCGTAGTGGATTTAATTAAAGCTTCATGAAGGAACAATCTCTTATTTGATATGTGAGTCTTTGGTGAGACATTTGATAAAACAAGGTAAACAAATACACACATACAGAGTAGATTGCAGAGGACTTCATTATGCGAAAACTGAACAAAGAAATTTCATCTTCCATTTAACACATTCAAAATAATACAAAGGAGAGTGCACATAAAAACTATATTGAAAATCAAAAAGAAGAGATATGATGAAAAAATACTACTAATACTAATATTAAAATGACTTCCACCCGATAGGCGGGAGATTCAGCTGCGATTTACAGCTACAGCAGACTTTTCTCCTTTATTTGATTTATTATAGTTCAAATATTTAACACTAGGAGGACGGTGATGGTTAGTTGGCTACTTATCGGAGTATTTCTTCAAAATATTTTAACTTAAATATTTTCGAATTTTTTGAAACTCCTTGACTTTGTATGATATTATCCCGAAATTCAATATGAACGAGTATAACTTTGGTAAAACTAATGAGGTATTTTTTACATCAATTAATACCTAGAAGGACGGCTGGTGGCCATTTGAACACTATCTCTTTTTAAGCCAAATATTTACCTTTTTCTCCGATATTTTCAGTATTTTCCCGTATATATTTATACTAAAATATGTCATTGTGTTAATAACCATATAAAATCAAAAGAAAATTATTATATGACTTGATTTCAATATTTTTTTCCAAATGTCTTAGTTTTATCAGTGGCTAATGATGCTTCATCACTAGGAATATACATTGAAAAATTAAATTTTCTTGCTCTGAGTTACTGCATGATGCATCCATAATCATTGGAATACACGAATATTTATTCTCAAAATTCATATTATTTTTATGCTTGTTACGCTGATGATTCAGATTTTTCTTTCATTCTTGCTTATACTTATTCACTAATTGAATGTTGCTAAAAGTATAATTTATGACAACTAAACGCCTCCAAGATGCAAAGTCGCTATCAAATAGGTATTTAGAAGCGCAGTGGTCACAAGACAATTCCCATTCTTCTAGGTAGGGCAATACGCCCATCCTTCTATTATTAAACCATTCGCCTATTTAAAATTTGGCAATGTTTACACATCACATTCGCTTTAGGCGACGAAGGTCTATACGTTCAATATATATGCGATTCGCAAATGTGGTGGAAGGTAAGGTAAAGGACATTAACCGAGGAGCGAGCCACTCTATTTTTGCGGATGACGGGGGAGTCCCTTTCGGGAGAAGAATGCGACGGAAGATAGTCTTCCGCAGAGAGGGTTGAGATCGGAATGAGCTCCCTTTTTTAAGGGGGCAAAAAGAGGAAGAATTTCCCAGATTTTTTTCCCATTCGATAAAGAAAGAGGATAAATTTTTAGGCGCAGAAGGTTTTCCCCAGGATGGGGTATTATGGTTCGAAGAAAAGGAGAAGGGAATGATGAATTTAATGGGAGTCTGGGAATAGGCACGCGTGCTGGCGGCGGGGGAAATGGATGATGATTTGGAGGAATGGACCGGAAAGGGTCGGTGCCGTTTTATCGCCCGAATTTCCCTCGTCCGACGATGCGGTGATGGCGAATTAAGTATCAGAATTACCTTCGGATTCGAGAATCTGTGGGTAACGTGCGAGTTCCACCTCAAGCTTTTCTCTCGGAAAAGAGTTGTAGAGTATGATCCTTTCCACGATATCTCGAGTGATTCAGAACCGTTAAAAAGTGATTTAATGTATCAGAGAATCAATTATGATATCGTTGTTATCCTTTAACGTTCCTGGAAATTCATTCCCAACGTGTGCTAGTCTTTTATACCTCATATGACAATGTTCTAGTTATAGTGACATTGAAAGCTTATGGTCCCTGACTGCATATTATATAAGCGTATATTATCAGTATAACCGAGTCTCTGTTTCTCTCACATTCGAACATAATTTGTGATACATTGTATTCACTTGGTAACCAATACCCACCAGCATATCTAGAAGGTTGACCTGTCTACACAAAAATAAGCCCCTGTCCAAGTGCCATAAGCATCTAATTTCACTATACTGTCATGATAAGGTATGATAAGATCATCATGTATGGCATTATGTTAGTATATTAACGCTAATTGAAATTCCTTTTCGATGAGAAGTAGAATTAAATATCTCATATTGAAGGTTTATAGTTACCGTAATGATTAGACAAAGGTATTATCATGATGTATTTATTCCCTCTTTTATCATCACTACTGAATCATTCAGGGATACGGGTATAAAAATGAAGCACTTGCATTAAATATTATTTCAGTTTTAAAGTAGAGATTTACATTCGAAATTCTGAGATATTACAGAAGATATGGAACGTTGGAATGACAATTTCCTTTGTAATTTTAAAGAATTTGTGCACCCGAGTAAACAAAGTATGTAGCATATTGAAGAAATCCTTTGGTATTTTAGTGGTAACTGATAACATCATAAGTAGTATTTCATAGTTTTTCATAAACCAGATCTTTAATGTTTCATTTGCCAGGTCTTGATTTTCGATTCTCTTTTCATAGACTGTTCATTAAAGGTAGTCAGTTATAATGGTTTATTCGTCTGTAAAACTTAACAGTGCTATTGTGTCGAACTTGAGGCTGCAAGTATGCTCAAAACCTGGATCATTACAAATTTAATCTATCCACACATTATGTATGCAGCTAAAATTCATGGAAAGTTTGGAATAAATGTATTACATGAATCGAGAGGTACAACTGTCATGCTTATCGTTTGACTTAAAAGTGCGGGACATTGCTCAGAAAATCTCTCTACGGTGGTGTTTAATTTTTCCACGTGCATACAGAAAATGCATAGATTACAAAACCCTCACATAAGAATTCCTAATACTAATGGTGTACCGTAAGAAATAATATGTGATACTTGGCTCTCTCCACCGATGTAAAGTGTACTCTTTATTTGGTGCAGTTTTTACGAGATGAATCATACCAGTCACATTAACGACTGGAGATAAATTGGAACTGATGGAAATGTGTTATCTGCAGTTCTACCTCGCTGACTTTTTGGGAATTTTTGTCATTTTTTCAAAAATCGCGGAGAAAATAAATTCGTGTATACGGGGATGGAAAGCGGAAATAATGAATTGATGAATCTCCTTCCATGGCCGTGAGCTACCGCACCGCTTTCGTTATTGATTTTTCAACCGGTTTGTGTTTAAATTCATCGAATTTTGTGGAACCATAAGTTATGGATCAACTGTCGTATCGCTAAGATTGGATGTTTGGGAATCCGATTCAATTATTAATACTGCAGGCAAATTTTACTACTTAATGAAAATATGGCTGTAAATTGGTGTAGAAATATTTCACAAAGTTAGATTCGTAGCATCTCCTTCAACTCAAGAGAAAAAAATAACATTCTCTTAAGTCTGCACCTTTAACTTATACTCTTCTGATATTTAAGTGACTTTTTGACTTTTTTTTTAGATAAAGCAGTTTATTTGATCTTATCAACCTGTTAATCTATAATAGTCGGTGATTTTTCTCTACAAGTTCTTATCCTTTTTTTAGGTTTATATAATTCACCTTTATCTAAAAAGTTTCTCTTCAAATACCGCCAAATTATAATAAAAATAAAATCGTTACTTTCATTGAATCACTGATAAATAGAATCTTTGCTGCTACATACTTATCCTTTTAGCAGTATTTCAGTAATTGGAACCATGCTGGTCAAACGACTTGCTCACTAATTTTACTACATTCTAGTATTATCTTTCGTTGTTCTTTGGTGTATGGGTTGATAACAGCATTTATTCCCTGTATGTATCTCCTCTAGAAGTACCTCTTTATGAAACTTAAATTTTAAATTGAGCCATAGTAGCCGTATTTAAAAAGTCTGTAACAAAAATATGTTTTACCAGAATACGAGAAACCAAAGGTTCACGTAAACACATTGAAAAGACTTGGTTGATCGTACAAAAAACGGATCACATCTCAAAAGACGTATCAATTAGTTAATATTCAGTTAAAAATGTTTATTTCATTATTAATATTGATGTATGGTACGGTTCACGAAATATTTTAGTTTGAAGTATCCTGGAATACTCTAACATGGGGAACAAATTCTACACGTGATGAAAATTTAGGAGAAAATTTGATTAAAGTACATACCGTGGGTTAAGGTCAAACATTCTCATAAGATTCTCTTTTAAAACCATTCAAACCACTATGCAATGACCAGAATTTGAACCTGGGATCTCGGCATTAGAAGACTAACATGCTAAACATTTTTCTACGAGGCAGGCAAGAGAAGAGATCTTAAAAAAGGAAACTATTTTTACTTCCTTCAACTAAACGCGGAAATAAAACGTTCAATCCGTACCTAATTCTAACAATTTCAATTCTGGTTGATTTCCCACCCCTAAAAGTCTCTGTTTGAGTGCACAAAGGTTATAGACTCGTCACGTTAAAATTTGTCAAGAGATCCGACGCCCAACTGCACATAAAAAACTTCATCCAACGGGAAAAAATCCTCGTTTTATAAACGGAAACGGGTACAAAAAATACGAGAAACGGCAGATTTTTCACGCGAAAAAGGGAGGCAACATTTACCGAAGCCACTAGCCACCTCCCTCGGAAAGGGTTCGCTTTTTTCCCTTGCTAGGGTGCAGGGAACTTTGTCGGAGAATTGGCAGTTCTTATCGTTCCTTGAGCGGGAGGGATCCCACTGCGCTGAAGGCCACCGGATGGTGGTTGAGTGCCAACTTCGATATATCGATTTCATCCATTCCGGGCGTGGAATGGGCTCCGGGTATAAGAGTGGTAAGAAGAGGCACTAAGCGCAAGTGACATTGATCTCACGAAACTTATAGGCTAGTAAATCCAAAGCCTGCAACGCCAGCTAAGGTCCAGTGCCCGAGTTTTCCTTTTATTTTCTCCGCAAGGAGCTTTTCTACTGCGCTATTTTCCCCTACCGGTTTGCAGAGTCTGCTGGGATTATTCCGTTCTTCATACTCCGAAGTATTACGTGCTTACTTTCTTACATATGTTTAGTATGATTTTTTATTTTTATAGGAATATCAGTTCGAATACGAAGTTTCTATAAACGAATCGTATGCTTTCCCGCTATTTACGTCCAATAATACGAACAAGGAGCTTGCGAGTTTCTTTAAGGTTACTTAAATTGGTTGTCGATATAACGCCCCCCTGTGTTAAATAAAACAAAGGTGCCATGTAGGCGGCATAAGATGATAAGATTCCTTTAATTTACTGTCGGCATAACGTCCTCCAGTTTGAAATGAAACCAATACGCCAGGAATAAGGTCGTGTTGCCGAATGCTGACTTGCGAGAGTGAATTACGCGCCGATGTTTGTTTAAATAAGATTGGTTGATAGATAGATGTATACATTGACCGAAAAAATTATAAATTTAACAATTATAAGAGACAGCTTCACTCAGAGAGAGATTGACGCGTAATAAAGATAAACCGATCACTGGCGCACAATATAACTGCAGTCAAATTCTAATATAATGCATAGAGAGAGAAACTGAAATGCTACATAATATGCCATTCTCAAGAAAGGTAGATAAGTCTTATATAAATCAATTTCTTCTACGAGATAATCATCCGGCCCGAAGGAACAAAATTCAATGTCCTCTCGTTTTTCCATGATCGGCCAAAACTATGGGAAAAGCCAATTTTAGGAAAATGAGTGGACTTAGCAAAGTCGGGCCACGAGCCTGTGACTTACCATAAGACCAAGAGATCGAAGGTGTCCTGCAAGTTGAAGGTTTTTTTCTTGACGTCCAATCACTGACTGATTACAAAAAGGAATTTCTAACGTGCACACCAAAAGAATTAAAAACACCTGATAGGTCGCATAGAAGGCACACTTTGTCCTCTTGTGGCCATAGATAAACCAAAATAGGCGGGATACAGGTACATTTATTGGACTCTGATCTTGTTGGTATCACTATCGACGCTAATATCAATTCCACGCGAATCACAATGGATTAGGCTTTTCTGATGTCGAATGAGGCCTAAGGGAGATGGAGTTGTTGGCCAGATGTGTCGGTATGTGTCGATGTATGAAGGAGTCCATATATCGCAGATGTCAGGAAAGGGATGTTACGGTGTTACGATGAAAGATTGAAGAATTGGAAGGATGGATTATTTGGCTTAGTGTACTTTGAAGCTACTCTGGTTGGTTGAATCGATTGTAGTAAACCCAATAACCATTGGTCCATATGGAAACGAAGGAGTTCTCTTTACATTTGTTGTTTAATATCAGCAAGCATCCACTCGTCAAGTGGAAGATATTGATTTACATCGCCCACATCAGACCTTTTCGTTTTGTGTATCCATCGCTCTATACGATGGCTTTATCAAAATTAATGGAATATAAAATTTTAAATTAAGCTTCAAATAAAGGTGTCATGTCTATACCTTAACTTGACATTATTAATCTGGCCTCCCGTTTCTCAAAGTCATCAGATATAATCAATGATTTTAATTAGGATACTAAAAGGAATCAATTATGATGCGCCTTTTATGTCTCAAACATTGTGTATGGCGGATTATTTTTCAGGATTTACTTTATCGAATATATGGGAGGAGTAGTTCTCAGAATGTGTGGATACATTTATTCGCCATAATGAGTAACATAAAACTGACGTTTTGTGAGTACTCGGTATTATATACGTACATGACATAATACTCAATATGTACCTATAACTATAAGGGAAATTCTAAAATAGTAGATAATAAATTGTTAAAAGTTCAACAATGGATTTGTAACAGAGTAAAGATTTTTGTAACAGTGAGCATGCATATATTCAGAGATTTAAAAACATATTTTGTTGGATATGTTAGATTTGATGTAGTTCTAGACTTTGAAGGAAATTGATTTATTCATTATTTGTGAAAGTAATATCCTAATCTTATTTTTAAGTATCTATTTTTATCTGCTGTAATGTATATTTCACCAAGCCTCTTGAATATTGGAAAATACCTCGACTAATGCGATTGTCTGACAATATCGATGTAGGTTGCTGAAATTTGGATTTCCTCAGTGTATTTTGGTATTACGAAGATTATTCTTAGATTCACTATTATCAGTCTGAAAATGTTACTGCTTACCTCCGTAAGAAGAATGGCCCTACGTAGATGGTGTAACTCTAGAAGATTTATCCATAAGAAATTTTCTTCTTCGCAACCTTTTCATCCCAGAGAACATTTCATTTTCCTATGATTTTTATTTCCATTTTGAAGAAGGATTTTGGCGAAGATAATTACCTGTTCTGCTTCCATATCTCCATCTTTTGTGAATAATCCCTCGCCCTCTCCCAACCTATTCCTTTTTTTAATAAATTTAGGCAGGGAACCGAAAAAAATCGGCATTTTCTTCCGTGGTTATATGCTGACTGAAATTTGTCGATATTTTAGTCGATGCCGTATCAGATGGCTTATCGATACTTCTTTAAGGAAAGAAAGATTATAATGAAAAGGAGCCCCAACAAAATGGGAAATAAATAAGAAGAAGGTAATTTCAGGGACTTTTTCCGTCTTCGCGAGTATCTGATCCTCTGCCTTCGAAGAAATGGAAAGTTTATAAACGTAGGAGGGCGATATTAAGGGATTTAACGATTTATAGGTTATGGAAAAGAGGTTTCCATTTATTCCTTGGGCGATATTTTTGGTAAATGAATTGTAAACTTGTAGTTTACAGTAAAAAAAGATGTATCAAAAAGTTCCGAATTGTTTAAAAATACTAAATTAGAATGAGTAACCTTATATCTTTGATCAATTTATGAATGAGGCTAGCATAAGATTACTTGATTAAATAATGTTCTTCCAAAGGTTTCAGAAGAATACTTTCATTAATACTACAAGGAGCTGTGCCAACACAAACTTTTCCTGCACAAATATATTCGCTTAGTTACCTGGGTGTACCTTAAGTTAGAAGTTACTTCAATTTAAAATCATTATTTATCCTATATGTAGCCAATACTCAAACAGAAAACGCTAAGTAAATTACAATGATTTTGTACAAATCATTCTTTTTCCGAAGGATGCGTGATAACAGAAGAAATAGCTATCACGATTGGTGTTTAAACTTTTAGCGCACGCCAAAATGAGAGTTGCAGAGTATTAGTGTGAAATAGATGTACATAATGAATTCAAAATATTCAGGCGTTACTTTGTGGAAAGCCATGGAAGTAATGAAGAAAAAACTCTCGCTACCGGAGTAGGTGCTATTCCGGTAATAATAAAAATCGTGTGGAAAATTAACAAGGTTTTTTCTTAATTACTTAGATACACATAGGTATAATAGCTTTATGAAACCATGTAATTTCTATGAAATTGAAGTTGTGATCTTCCTTAGAATCCACCTTATATCCTAATTAATTAAATTGCTAGTGAAGCATATTATGATCTTCCCGTTTACTTTGCAAACACGTTTTTCTCTAACTTGAATCATATTCCTTTAATTACTCTTAAGTGGTTAAATAATCTCAGAAGTTAAAGGTTGTTCCGTCTTCGAACCTTCTGAGAAAGGATCTCTAACATGCTGGAGGGAGAAGAAATATGCTAATAAGTCTTGTATTTTAATGGCTGCTCTAAACTCATTAATAATATTATACTCAGAAACTATATGTAGAAACCTAACTACTATGTATATCATTTTTAAGATTGCCATAACGTTTAATTTGACGTTTAATAGATCATTGTTAGATATTTCTCTCGTAGAAAGTACTTTTTGATGATTATTTTATTGTAATTATTGGAATTGCATCTGACTTCCTGATAATTATTGTCTTACTTTAAGGGGTGTGAAAATTTTAATTAGTTTATAATAGAAAAGAGATTTAGAATTACGTTTGGTTATTGTTCATCTCCTGCATTTTTTCTTTGCGATAAATTTGTGAGATTAAGACAATATTATATAGAAAATGTAGTGTTTAGCGAACTTATAAAGATCCTGTAGTTTAGAAGCCTGGATGGAAATTAAATTAACGAATTATATACCATTTTAGTTAATGAACAACTCCAATACATTCACGCATCCGATGTATCCACGTGATCATACGGTTACGCCAGACGATAATGGGTTGAAGTAGACTCGAGGAATACGGCTTCTAATGCGTTTCTTGGAACTTTAATAACTCAATTCCAGCGATTTCCGTTCATTTCGAATTTATCGAGAGGAAGGGAATCGAAAGAAGCGATTTCTCTTCTGCTCCTTAAATACCTCGTTAGCCGGCTACATGGCCGCGCATTAAGAAGTCCTGTTCAGCGGGACGGAAAATCTGAGATAATTCCAGTTTCCGCTACGTCTCTCAGCCAATTAAACACCAGCCCCGCACGAGGTGCATTTAATATTTCCTGCCTCGGATCGGGACAAATCCGCCTCCAAAAATGTAATCATTCTTCCATTTCGAAATCGACCGCGTTCATATTTCCGTGCCAAGACAAGGCGAAGCTCGGCGAGACCAGGCGCAAAAACGTTTCCAAGGAGAACAGCGTGTTAAACGCAGTCAAAAACGCATTACGATCCCCGTAATAGCGCCGCTTTACGTAGAAATAAGCGCTAATTGAACTTCTGCTCGGAAATTCGCTCTGATAATTTCTTCTGCGCGACACGGTGTCTGTGAGTAATGGCTCAATCCCCCTCATTCCTCACTTCTCGTATCTATGCCCCCTTAAATTTATCCTTTCCTCCGTGGGCGGACCTTAAGCAGCTCACGGGCTCTCAGAAACAGACGTAGCCGCCCACACCCAGAGCGGGTGTGGGCAGCGTTTTGATACTGTTCGTGTGTGGGACTGCTGATCCTTTGGAGATGGATGTCCCTCGCCAGAGAAGATGGACAAGCAAAGAAAATCCTTCAATTCTGTGTCCTGATATTTGTAGTTGAGATGTTGTATCACACGAATTGAGCGTTTGTCCTTCCGTGGTTCTCGATTCATTTTTGCAGTTATCTGTTATCTGGATGTAATGATTATCCGCGTTATGAAGCATTTGGGTTCTGTTTGTGGGTTATTTAATATCATTATTATGATGTGCTGCCTAATGAAAGATTACTCAACTCCGTCATTCTGGTTATAGGTAGCGAATTCATATCCTCAGGTATTCGGCAGTAAAAGTGACTCAGTATGAAGTAAACGCAAACACTTACAGGGTAAACGAAATACAACACTGTTTAACCAAAGAGTCGTGATTTTAAAGTACGTAGATTTATCCACTCATCTCTTATCTATGTACGTTTATTATGCACATTATTCTTTTAATATTTGACTTAATTTGACATTCACTGAACTATTTCATTATGCATATAGTTATGGCATTTTAATATCCTAACTGTCCAGGATTACTAAACTATCTTATGAATGCTTTTTCCTCGCCGTTTATCCTTTTCATCATCAACAATTTCTCATTCCGTTTTGATGAGATTTTTTTAAACAAATGACTTAAAGCTTTTACACACGAAAGAATCTAAATTAATAATTCATCACAGCCTCAATTGAGTAATTGAATTGAATTGAATTAAGTCAAACTTATAGTAAAATTAATTCGGATTATTTTCTCTTATATCCAAGCCAGAACTAACCCTGATTTTTTTTAAGGGGTAAGAGAACATTGAGAATGTAGCATGAAGTATGAGGCCCCTGATTCACCTCTATAGCGGGCCATGAATGAAGTGATCCTCGCTGTTGGAGTATTTAGGTGGAACTATTATATATGTAGTTATGACCATCAATGAATGAGTACCAATTAAAGATCAACGATATCTATTAAATCTACGGTTAACAGTAAGGATAATCTAAAGTTCATTATCTCCTTGTTGAAAATGTTGGATATATCTTTCACAAAACCTGAGGGAGGAAAGGTCTAAGAGGGCAACACAAAAGCCTTCTGCAGACGATAGGTATTCGACATCTAAACGTTCTTGTTTTACGGATACGCCTCTCTGACCCACGATCTACGAGCTGACCTCCGGACGTAATCCTCTGCCCTTACCCTCTCTATATCTTGCCCTTTCCACTCTCGAAATATAAATAAACGAAACTACATCACCAGCTGTACATTCCTCCGATCCCTTCGAGAATTTCTCTCGAGAGAAGTAAGGGTAGAGGGTAATTATTTCTTTTCAAATCCATCTTCATTTTTTTGGTCTTTCTTTTTGGAATCGCATTTTTTTCGCTCTTTAATCTTTCTTTGTCTGCCTTCTCATCCACTTTCACCTCTTTCCCTCCCTTGGGTTGACTTAGCGTTTCGATTCAGAGGTGTTTTTAGCATTTTTTCTCCGAGCTCCTTTCGTTCTTCTTTCATACGCTTTTAGTGTTTCATTTTTTACGCGATTCCTATCCCATCCCATAATTACCTCAACCCCGCCTTTTCAATAGGCCTTCGTAATCGTTCCTGCCGTAATATTTCGAACTTCCGACTCCCTCGCGTGTATTTCCAAAGTACCCCATTAATACTCCTCCATCGACCCAAGAGAATGGTTCGTTACAAAATCGAGTTCCAGTTATGCGAATCTCATAAGTATCTGAAAGTTTTAGTGTTCATAAAACTGGTAACGGAATCGATTTGTTTAACGGTGATGGCGCCTTATAGTATTGCTAACGGTGGATGGCCAAATTGGAAAAAGAGGTTCCTTAACATCTTCCAAAGAGTGAGAAAAGTTTTTAACGGAAAAGAAGTTTCGCATTTGGGATATTATTGGGGGCATAGGTGGTTTAACGGTGAAGTGGGAAGTAATGAGATTAACTTGAAAACTTAATACATTGATATTCATTGGATTTTAATAGATTTGTTCTAACGAGGTCTATGCTTTGTCTAATGGAATTTCCAATCGATCTATTAATATCTTTGAGTAGCTTAAAAGATATCGAATGCTCTTCGCTCAGCCAATCATGATTAGGATAAGTAATCCCATCCAAGGTTGAGTTTCTAATTAACGTTTCGGATCCCAATTTTAATCTTGTGAATTGCAGTGCATACGTGAAAATGATCCACAGTTTTTCTTTTGGATATTCCAATGCCATTTAAGTAGTCCTTCTATTGGAAGTAAGCATTATTTTACTCGATCACTTACTAATCTAATGCTTGAGTTTTGTATTTATTCGGTCAACTTTTAAGCAGTAAGTGGATTTATCCAGCTTAGGGGAATTTAGAGGATTAGGGAAAAGCTCTCCCACACTTAGTTTCTTACCTTCTAATCGCTTGCTCTTGCGTATATCATCCGTAATATCGTTTTTTCGTCTCTTGTATGGTCATCCGTTTTCATTTTACCATATTTTACATCATTCTTTTATACCTGTTTCATCCTTATGTAATCATTCATTCTTTTAATAGTGTTGTGACCAGGAGATTCTTTCGCTTTCATTAGTAGTTTTGTATGCTAGCTATTAATTCATTGATTCTTTCTTTATCTCCCAAGACTCTCTACTTACCAAAACTTATGATTGATAAGAAGATCTCTTGTAGTTCTTAATTTCTTCTGCAACTAATAGTTGGTCATGGTTGGTTTATTGCCCATGGGATCTCACCGAGAATCGGACCTTTGGCGCCAATCGCGAACACGCTGCCCTATTTAGCTATCCAGGTGCCTCTCTCTGATGCATTTTTAATTTTTTTCAGAATTTTTAAAAGTTATTTTTTACTTTCATCAATTGGTATTATTACTATGATTTCGTTTTATGTTTTTGGAGATCAAATTTTCAAGAAATTTTGCCTCAACAAGCTTGGAAAATCGGGAGTCTAGTGCATTCGAAACGACACTTGGTGGGAGCTCACCCTAGAATTGAAGGTGCAGTTCACGGGGAGAGCAAAGAACGGTAAAAAATGCAGAGGAAGGATGCGGGTGGGAGAGGTGCAGAGGGGAGGACACAAAAGAAGAAGGGTACGCAGAATAACACAACGCACGCGGTGAAAAATCGCTCGGGGAAAACGAGCACAAGGGCTGTGGATTGCTCCATCCCTTGTTCGCATCATCTTCACGTTTTTTCAACATCCTCATTTCTCATTTAGGCGATGTCGTTTCCCCTGCTTTGTGCGTCCATTATGACCCTCCGAGTAGCTACTTAATATACTCGCGCATGTTTTCGGAGACTTTGGAAATTCATTCCCGGCCATAGAAAAACTCTCGTTGAAAGTTTCGTTTGTGGCTAATTGCCTCACAACGGCAAGGGAACATGTCGATGCGATTCTTTCTTTGCGCAATAGGGGAATTATGTTGTGTGCTTTTACGCGCTAATTATCCTTATTGCCGTCTGGAACACCCTTGTATCGTTACGTGGGTCATATTTAACTCCTCAGTCTCTCTATATATATTTGTACTAAAAGATCTATACCGGTAACAGAATTTACTACCAATTTTAGTTATTTGACTTTGTAGTGCATCTCTCGTTAATCAATAATTTAATGCTTAAGATGAACTTATTTTACTTCATAATTCTTTAAGTAGCTACACATTATTTAGTTACTAATATTTCAACGTAAAAATATTTAATTGAATATTACTGACAAATCAGTAAATAAATTATAACGCTAAAAACTAATTGTGTATTACCAGTACCATGAAGTATTCTTTTCTTTTTACTATTCATTGAACTTTGCACAAATTGTTCGCAAGTTTATCTTTTAAGATGTTATACACCACGTCCTTTGATAAATTTTACTCCTATTTTGCATCATAATTAAATAACAGCGAATGGCTTTCTTTAATTTCGCTTTGACGTAAAGTTTTGGGCTTCTGTACTTCGGACTTTTATTATAGTGCATGTTATTCCGTCCTATTTCTAGTGTAGATAGAGTTGTGCTAATTGAAGTAATTGTAATTGGTAGAAATTTTTCCTTTCTATACTCAGTCAAGTCCAATGATATCTCCCGTGAAAAGCTTTTTGATATTGGTTATTTGATTGGATTGGAATACAACACATTCTCATGCAGTAGTAATTTCCCCTTTCCATGAAATCAGATATTTGATTAAATTTGCGAAATTAAAAGAGGATGCATGGCTCCTTGTTCCCAGCATTGTTACCTTCTTCTTGGTTTACAAATCCAATTTTTGTCAAAGATCACCAACCTATTCCAATGTTTACCAAAGTTGGCAGGTGTCAAGAAACAACAGGGTACGTCTCTTTCGGTAATTTGTCTTGATGTCCTGGATAAGTACTTCGGAGCATTAGACCTGTCTCTTAAACGCAGGGATTTTACACTCCATTTTACCCTTTTTCTTACATCAAAGTATGGCTAAACTACCTCCTTCAAATTTTCGCAATTTGTGCTTGATTGACTAAAGAAAAGTTAAATATAAATTAATTATTTGAATTGGTATTGGCGAAATAAATACTAATACGCTTGGATAGGTTGTATTTAATGAGATTAGAAGATCATGTACATATATGCACCATAATTCATTGATAATTCTTTTTTCTTGCAATTGATAATTCTTTCTCCGGGATACTACATGCACCTTGCAAAATTAAAACTGCCCAATCCCACTTATGACAAAAGCATTCGGCAAACAGGTTTTCTTTCAAAAGATACATCAGCAATTAAATCAGCCTTCGATTATTTCCCGTCGAGGAATTTGAAGCGAGCGAGCCACCCAACACTCATATATTCGGATTTTTTCTCATGAAAAAGAGCAGCACAGAAATCGTGCGGAGGAATGAGCCCAAGGGGAGTATGGAAAAACATGAAGGGATTCCAAGTGGCATTCGAGCGGAGAATCAAATATCAGCGTTATCGGCAACGTTTACGAGAGGTTTATCGAAGGGGGAATGGGGAAATGGCTCAAGTGTTTGTACCCGTTTGCAAGTGGGAAACAAAAGAGTTACTTGGGGCGTGAGCGAGAGGGATGCGCCAAAGACACTTCCGGAACAACTTTTTTTGCTTATTTTTCTTTTTGCGTAGGATTGTCTGAAGGGGACTTTAAGCATCCCTTCTGCTGCGGTATTTCCTTTTTACCGCGTTGTAGAGGACGCTTTCGCTTTTTCCGGAATCTATTCATCAATTTCTGCGGTGACTCCTTTTGAAGAGCGGAGATCGATCCGCGGCGAAGATTTGATGTAATGACGTCGTTGCGGGTTTTATTTCCTATTATTTATGTCCCCAAAGTGGAGGTTCTTTTATGAAGAGGAGATGGAAACAGCGCTACAACCGGAGTACGTTTGTATTTAGAAATGGGAGACGTTTGCATATGGAAATGGAAGTAGCCGAGATTTGTTGTCTGAGGAAATTTTGCGTTGTTTAAAATTTTTAAATGATAAAATGATGAATTATATGAAAGGGAATATGGCATGTTTATCTTTGGGTGTCTATCATTTCATGATCTTCACGAATATCCTCATATTTCATAATCTTCACTTCAAGAATAAACTTGAAAAATGTTCGACGGGACCAGGAATCGAACCCGGGCCTCCCGATTGCCATTTAAAAATATTACAATACAATCATATAGAAATATCAAAGCACAAGCCTAACCTATACAACTATTGAAATACTAACTTTTACAAATCATACAATACAAGCCGTTCCCGAGTTCGTTTTTAGGTTGGAGGCATGTGCTAAATGACCAAAGCTCAGTTGCCTCATTAAGAATCAAAGCATTATTAGAAATCAGCATAAACAAATCTTTGACTTTTTTTAATAATTCTTTCTAAATTACATTTTATGAATGAAGAAAGATGAAACGTATTTCGAGATTGAGCTCAGGCATATTCCATAGACCTTGACCTACGTAGTCAGCAGCACTGAAGTAAAGTTGAGGGACCAGCTGCTCTGTGGGGTAATTATAGCTACAGAATAGAGTGGGAATACTTGAGGACACAGGTGCACTGAGAATATCTCTTCTAGAGTAATGCAGCCGCAGTGTGGTTGTTTCTTTTACTTTGAAGTACTGAATACTCTATGATAATTCAGGATTCATTCTCCGTATGAACCTCTGCAATGAACTGAAATAATGCTGGATAAATTATGTAGATTTTTAAGCACTCGTCCTTAGTTTAGGGTTATTTTATTTGCGTGACTAAAATTTAATATATATATCATGCATTTCATTTGACATTTGGCTGAGCAATTGAGAATTTTTTGCCTGAGTCGCGTTCCCATCAACAAATATTAAGGTGATTTACGATTAATATTTCATCGAGTATATTTTGCACATTTTTCCAGATATGTTTTATTCTTTAATAAGGGTTAAATTAAACTAGTAGATAGATTAAAGCTTTCAATAGCTATATCATTGCGTAAATAACAGTAGGTTTTTGTATAAAGAAATAAAAAATAGTTAATAGTGATAGTAACTAATTAAATTAAGTAAGTAAATTACCTATGTAATTGAAAATTATAGTCTAAAGTTTTCTTTCTTTGCTAGGCTTTAAGTTTTCCGAGTGTAGTAAAGGAAAGAAGATGTATACTTTTCCAAAGAAGTAGATATCTAATTTCCTTCATTATGAAGTACAATTGACAAATATTTCGGCCGCCTCTATGGATTTTATTTCCAAGAATAAAGTATGACGCGAAGACGTTTACATTTTGTTTGTTTTAGTCACTTAAATCGATAGCTTACATTTGCTGAAGCGCAATTATTTAGCAAAACTCGTCAAAAGTTGAAACTGTTCCATGATACTATGTAATGTATTGAATTCAGATTTTAATTATTGCTTTAAATCAAAAGAAATAAGTTAAATGATGAGCTATTTTTGTTTCAGAACTTAAAATATTCATCTCACTATTCCATGGCATTCGTACGTTTTAAGTGACATTTTTAATTGCGTCGCTAAAAAAATGTTTTTATCGTTAATGGCCCATAAAGCACTTGGACGAATTTGAAAGTTTTTTGAAGCCCTCTGGGAAATTTCTATTGAAGCGTTCACCAATCGATTCACGGCCCCATCACCGTGAAGACGTAATTCACGAACTTGTGCGGGAGAACTTGCGGACCTATTTTGATCTTGGGTGCTCGGTTTGAAAACACTCCTTCCTGTATAAGGAAGAGCACACTCTAGACCCATATTTTAGCTCCAGGTCGCGAATACCAAATGCAGTACGTTTCTCAAGTTTGAACCTCCAGGGGAAAATAAAGCCTTCTTTGATCCCCACAAGAGTATCACTTCTCACTTTATCTATATAAAATCTTTCTAATCTGCTGTAAAGATGGGAAATGGAAGAGACCCGTATGCTGCACTTTCCTCTTCCTTTACCGTCGTCTCTTATTCCGATTTCGAGGAAGGGGGATCCATTTTTCCAACTCTGCCTTCTCTTCATGAAAGAGGAGATTGAGAACTCCGTGTACTTTAACCTATTTGACCATCCTTCATTTTAATAGCATTGTGAACGTATTGGATTAGTATTGGCAACGACTTGGACTAGATATTTGAGATCGGTCGCTTATTTTTTTCCAATAAGTCTTGCTAATTTCCTGCATCATCTTCTTTCTAGCTGATTAGTTCAGACTTAACTCTGCGTTAGTTTGAAACGCAGAGATTCGTAGTCACTACTTTTACTAAAGGCATGGAATAATCATACGATAAAATTGCTGGAGTAAAAGTTGTGACTGCTTATCTCTGGGATCTCCGTAAATTGGTTTTCTTCGTATGTTGCACATGAAGTAGATTCGTTTTAATTATCATATTATTGGAAAAAGCAGACGAATTTTAATCTCCTCTCTTACAAAACAGTATATCATAATTTTGAATATTAATTTTTACAAAATTTCATGAATAGATCTGGACGTAAAGTGTTTGATGTTTGTAACACCAGAAGCGACGCAATCCCGTTAGTGGATGCTTCTTTGTGAATTCCTAAATATGTAAAATATTCATATGTTCTAAAATCAACTTTATTCTTACGAAATTAGGAGTTTAAGATCTTTGATGTAGCCAATTACAAGAGTTTTGTGTGTAAAGCAATTCCAAGCAAAATTTTCTTTGCTTGTGATAAAAATGTTAATTTATTCTCGTAACAAACTGCGATGCTATTCTACGAAGCGGGTATTCTTTAGTTCTGAATAATATAAGTAGCTTAGGCGTGAACGAAAACTAGAACAAAATTTTTCCATTTCTTGATTTCTATGTATCAAATGCTTATTTTCAGAATTCGAATAGCATTTCGTTGAGGGTAATTATTGAATTGGGGAGAAAATATTTTACCAATTCATAGAAAAATGTTTCGAAACAGCTACGCAATTTTCCATTATTCTAGAATCTTTTTAGAGTACCTTGTTATTCTATAGTAAGGATTTTTTGGTTGTTTTTTGAAATTATTTGGTTCCCATACCCACTATTTATTGGGCTGAGAGATACATTTTTCTTAATCATTGGTATTATTACAATATATCTGGGGCCAAACATCACCAAGCTGTTACAATATGTTGTTTCAATATATTCATCTGACATCAGCACATAAATACACTCTTTATTTAACTCTGACTGTAATTACTCCAATTCTTATCCTGCATTTCGTTTCTGTTTTTATTCCTCTAACAATTCCTTTCTAAAATTCTATTTTTTTGCTTCGAAATATTTCTGAATTGCCCATTTAAATGCCATGTTAACTTCTTTGTGTTAAAATTTCCTTATAGCGAATTATATTTGGTAGGGAAATCTTTCAGCGTTTTGAAAAACTTTCGCGTTTGTGCCGTTAAAAATGTACTTAATTACGTGTTTTGTGAGTGCAATGGGGTTATTCCTACAAATCTATAGGACTAAAAAGCAATTCTTCACGGCTCTATATCTCCAGAAGGCTATTATAATAATTGGTTTTGTTTGCGAGGGTTTTCCATCATTTTTCTACGATAAAGGCGCTGCGTATTTTTCGTAACTATTAACGCTCTTATAGTTAAATTTAAATGATTAACATGAAACACAGACTAATTTAGTTCAGCACGAGCCAAGGCAAAAATTAATCAAATTAAATTAGGTGTTTCCCTTATTATTTTAATTTTCATAAATTCATATCTTTGTTGTAAATAATCAAGAATTTATATCAATGTACGCAGCTCCTAAATTCGGGATAGCTATGGCCTTATAATATGTTCTCCAGATTCGTATTGGTATAATTTAAATTGTGCATGTGTTTTTCGTAGTCTGATGGCGGGGTGTGGTTTCCTGGAAGTCATAAAGTAATGCATTTATCAGACATCGCTAGTTTTTTGGGTTTTATATTTGGTATTCATTAACTCCCTTCAGCTGATGAATTATCCTGAATCTATAGACTTTAATTATACAATTATTCAAAATTTTTAATAAAACAAGTACTAATTTCTTCCCAATAAATAAGTAAATAAAAACGGCAATTTTTCCATTCTCATACAACCATACATTCATTCATCTTTGAAATAATTTACAAATATCGAGCTAAAATTAAGCAATAGGTAATAAATAACTATAAATATATCATTTTAATTCCCTTTTGACCTTTTTTATTTTTGTATTAAAGATATTGCTAAAACAAATGAGTATGGCATTTAACACGACTATATGTGCAGATGGAGTAAGTAGGCGGAAATATTTGCTTTTTCAATTGAAAACAGTGCAACTTTTTCCTCTTCCTCTTGAGGATTTTCATGGTGGATACTAAAAGCGGAATAGGAAGGGGCAACAAAGTATCCCGAAGTTTTTTACGATTCAATTTCCGATGTTTCCAATTTCCTCGTGAGCACTTCCTCTTTAGGTTGTCCGAACTTCCCCTTTCACGCGACACAATACTTAGAGCAAGTCTAGCTCCTTTCCGATCTCTCCTACGCCCCACTGCCTTTCAATCTCACTTTATTTACACTTTATCGACTTTCCTATTTAGCTACGAAAGCAATTACTCACAGTTCATCCCTTATGTACGAATTAGTCCAACAGTTATTACTCTTTTAATTACAACTACTTATCGAAGTAAACACCCATCGAGTGCGTTTTCATATTATTTTTGTCATATTTTGTGATGTGTTTAGTTGTTTTTATTCAGAATGTAGGCCTATTTAATTACATAATGTAAGGAGTTAGAATATTTTGTCTATTTTGACATACCGTTTGTTTCAGTACCACTTAGAAATTCCTTAAGTATGATTACGAAGGCTTTGATAGTTTCTTGTGAAGTAGAGGATTGCTTGATAAGCTGCTTGAAGTATGGTATGGATTTTCTATGAGACCGCTACTTTAGCCGTGTAAGTATGTCTTGAACTCAAGCTAATGCACTGACAAGCATATGTGTAATGTAGTGCAACCAGGCGTTAAGGCCGTAGGCTATTTGTAAAGATAATAAGAGCTTAAATAACTTATATGATCATATGTATTACTTAATATGCAAATAAATGGTCTCACGAATTGTGTAAGCTTCACTTGAATTTCATACTTTAGTTAGTAATTGCAGTCATTCATGTTTAAGCTTCACCAAGATGCACTACTTGGACAGAAGAATATTGAACATGCTCCTTGAAATTAGATTCAATAGCTTAGATAAAATTTTCTTCTTCTGATGCGTTTTTATGCCAGTAAGATTGTGCATAAAGGTTGAATGTATAAAGGTATAAGTAATTTTCTTCTTTTTATTAAGTCTTATTATGGAGAACTAGCACAAAGTCGAGGCCTAATTAGTAGATTCTATCTTATTCAGTTCAATCGTACCTATCGACCAATAGGTTTCACAATCAGTGATGTTTTTCGTGACCAACATTGTTTCTCTGTTCTATTTGCCATGCTACTTCAAGGAAATTACGAACCTCTTTCCCCATTTATCTTTGGTCGTCCTCTGGTCGTTTGCTGCCTCCATTCGATCACAAAGGAGGTCCAGGGCTCCCTTTGAGGTCGGCCGTTTAAATAATCTCATTCCTTTGATGAGATCCTTGGTTACCGTCCTCTGTCTAATTTAATCCGCTACAATCACATGTGGCTTTTTCTTGTTTCATGTTCAATGTATCTAAGTGTTGTTTCCCAGGAATGACATCTTTTTCAATCGAATTCAAAAATAGTCTCTCCGCGATTTTACTGATTAAATGCGGTTCCTAGTAACAATTCACACGTATCTATGGTAATATTTGTCTTTAAATACGAATTTTGTGGCTAAGATCGAACGCATAACAGCTTTTTCTGCCTGCCCAAGGCAACATGGACTTAAAACAGAAAAATTGAATAATTACTGCAGAAGAGACTAGGAAAGTATCGCTTCTAGTTTAGAATCGCTTTGAAGCATCACAGAAATATGTTAATGCTCAATGTTGTTGTTCATAAACATTTTCTTGTGAGTACATATGTATAATTTATAATACTTTTCAACAATAAGCAAACTAGGCTATCTTTTAGTCACACATGTGACTGCAGCAATAATTTTCTCAGGTCCTTTTAAAGGTCATCCATATTTTAAAGGTCCATTTACCGGCCCTTTAAATTATAATAAAATTAAAATAGAGATTTAAGTAACTTTAAACTGTATTAAATCAATTACCATGTGTATGAAAGTTGCAGCATTCCACTTTGAAAGTAAGAAGTAGTATAAAAGAGGAATTGGAACATAGTAGGTGATTAGTATAATCTAAGATAAAATGGGCTTGGCATTAAGCTAAAATGTTGTGTGATACTATATGCTTAAACTTGGAAATCTCTGTGAGCGTACTTATGGCTATCTGCGAATTAACGATGCAATTCGTATTGTGCGTGAAATGGAAACAGTTAACTATTTAGTTCTGCTTCATTCATGCACCGAATTAAGCAATCCATTTAATTTAAATCCAAGAAAATTGTTCGTGATTAATGTTTGGACGTAATCAGAGATTTTGAGATGAATTTTTTCCCAAAAGAGGAAGGAAAGTCGGATGCTACCGGAAATTCAAGCCGGATCTCCTACTTACCTAGCGGATGCTCAGGCATCAAAGTCCGTGGCAGCGAAATCTCGTAGCGTTCCCGTGAGCTTTAATGGGTTCCCGTAGCTAAATGATTAATCAAACCCAACTATCCAATTAATTTAGTTCTTGCGAGTTGATACAGTTGAATAAATCATGGTAGTAGTTATGATTTAATTCATAAGGGGAGTTAACGCAATTGCTGATATAGCAATTATGTTTATGTACGTGCGAGGTAGTTTACCTTAGCTACAGTCACTTGTTTTATCTGCGTCAGAGGGTTACTTGCTGAAAGCTATTCAAAATAGTATACCTCGCAAGTATTGTTCTTTTCGATATATTTTTCAATTATAACTTACTACTTAATTATATGTTTATAAAAGTTCGATAATTTTCATTTATATTTAAATTGTTTTTAAGAAACGTATCCTGGTATTCAAACGTATACGTCACTAACACAATTTATATTGTTCCAAATTTTGAAAGTATTTTGTATTGTTGTTTCACTATTTTATTTGATACTTTTTCGAATTAACTACTTTGTTATCTTGTATGTTTGCTAATTAAGGAAAAGTAAAGTCTATCATGTCAGGCCGTATTTCTTGGAAGGATATTATAAGATTATGGAAAAAATAACACAGTAAACTTCCACAGTTTTATTTTTCCATAACCTAATTAAGGAAAGTTAAATTCACCCTTTAATTAGTCGATCAAGCAATTTCTTTAAAGTAATAATTCTCTGAACATTAGTTTGAAGGTCACAAACTTTGTTTCCTCAAGTTATTAAGAGAATATTAAGGAAAAGCAGGTTATAGCGGGTCCATTCGTTGCAATGCCCTCTTTATTACAAATATTTAATACAAATACCTTTGCTTACAAATTAATACATAACTGATCATCTTATAATAAAAAAACCTTGTTACTTACACAATATATATTTCAGTCGACTGGTTTCATCAACGTTTTGGCATCATTAGATCTACACAAAATCGGTCTACGAAGATCCACCAAGCAAGGATTTACCATATTAATTTTTGATACATAATTACTCAGATCTATTATTACCTGCGTAAATATGAAATTCCATAACACAGAGATGAGGCCTGATTTTACTCTAGGGATTGCAATCAAAATTAGGATTTATATCCGTCATTTCTCGACTCTTATTCCTGGTTATCTCTTGCTCGTCATCTTCCCCCTGCCGTGTTCCCCACCCCAGGCACTCCGTCGATTCGTCTCCATCTGTCCCCACGACAACTGCGCCGCCTCCATCCTCGGCGGCATGTATGAGCTACAAGCAGACATACGTACGCAAACATGGCGATCGATCAATTTAGGGATTCCCCGCTTCAACCTCCCTTTACACCCACGCACTCTCTCCCCACCTTCTTCTGTCTCCGCCAATATGTCCTCATACCTGTCGACCAGTTGGTCTTCAAAGCATCCGTCCTTGCACTATGCTGTCCAAATTAGTCCCCTACCCTCGTTCCCCCTCACGCATCGTGTCCTCTACATCCCCTTTTGTATGTTCATTCGTATCGTTGACTATAGAATAGTTAGCGACCATCGTTTTGCCGCCTGTATCACGTATTATAATATTATCGAGATATTCTGTCCAATATAAATACCCTAGATGAGTTACGTTAGGAATGATCATGGTACTATGAGAATACACCACGACCTCAGTGGAAATTGCAACTATTGCAAGGTCGGGATTTGTTTCTTACCACAGATATTCCGTCAGCAATAGGAAAAATTTCAAAAACATAAATACTATATATTTTCTTGCGCATCTGTAAATACTGTTTATATTCATCTAAGCCGAGTCTATGACATTTCTCTGTGATGAAAATTTAGACGACAATCTTTTGTCGTGCATATTATGTATTATTATGTAACGTATAAACGTAGTCCTTTTTAGAATTCATAGGATATTCTCACCCCTTTTGGCTAGCTGAGACTAATTATTCATAATAAACAAATAATTAATAATAACCCAAGAATAGACCCTTTGGTTAAGTAAAAAACGTCACATTCTCGATATCATCAGGTACTCATTTTTCCAAGATTAAATTTACAGGAAATCATTCATGTAACTAATTAAATTTACAGGAAATCAAAAAATTTATTCATGCAACTAAAAGAAAATTTATTGAAATTCGATAAAAATGAGTAGTACATTTGCTTTCTTCAATCCCTGAAGATGAAAACATGACTATTGAAATGTAATATACCCTGAGTGCTTCTTAGAAAGTCTGTTAGTTATCTGGGCTTCTCCGTTATTTGTTGAACTGGATGCTACTTGGTAAAGAGCACTGACAAGGACGGCTTTTGGAGAGTTTTTAAACTTCTAGTACTAATTCTTAAAATTATCTTGGTGAATATACCGTGTGGGCGACTCATCCATAACTCCTAAATTTATCTTGGTGGCAAAAAGTACCTCGAGGCGAAGCGGCAACTGCGAATAGTTCCATTCCCATACCGTTACTCTCTTTCCGTTCCTCTTCTCAATAGAACTTTTTTTCCCTTTTTCCCTCTAGCCATTTTGTTTTCCTAGGCGAAATTTCGTGCTGCCTCACTTCAGCCCCGTTTGTTTCCGGGCGTGATTTGTTATTTTTTCAGACGCCGTTCCTCATTTCCCTTTTCCCTTTTTTCCTCTACTTTATTCCCGTCTTCGATCGTTTCTCATCTCTTTCCGGGGACGACCTTCCTCTCTTTATTTCCTCTCTCTTTGATCATTTTTTTCATTATCCACTCTCTTTGCGACCCGCGCTTTCTTTGGCATTTAACTTTCGCGGACTTCTCGTTAATGCGCCGTTGTAAAAGGAAGATTTGACGAACCGCAGGACTCTTTGAGACATTCAGAGGAAATGATTAAACGGGAACGTCATTATTGAAAGATTTTGATCAAAAGGAATGGGGATTTCCATATAGAGGATTCGATGACTTTTTACTTCTTGGTTAACAAGGAGTAGTTTCCTGTAATTGTATCTATGTAATATCTTCTCTCGAGGAACCTTCTTAGAATTATCATCCTCATGGAATATTATTGAGTTACGCGTCAAAGTGATGCAGTATTTCATGGATATTTATTTGCTTTTAAGATAGAATATTCACTCATGAGATCTGGTAGGAATTCATAGTTTAATAACAACAAAAATAGATAGTATATCTACTTATATCTGCTTTTTATGTTATTTCCTCTTTTATTTTATTAGTATACTAATATATTTCACAAGATAGTAAAAATGACATCGGTAATTGTTTATTCTGATCAGATTATATAAGCCAATCCCATTTTTATAAAAATGGAAATGCTGATGCAACCAAAAAGCATTAGAATAAGAATAATACGTGGTAAAAACATTGGAAAGAATTAACCATTCACAAAATGTTAATAAATCTGTTCGTGGCCGGTGAATTGGTCCGGGGGAATTCGTACGCGGGGAATTCATCCGCAGGGAATTGATCTTCCGACAGATTAGTACGCGTGGAATTGATCCCCCGCGCTGATTTTATTTAGTCTTATGTTAATCTACACGCCCTGGTTATTGGTTAATGTTATAAATAAATTAACCGGGGGGATTGGGTTGGGTGGGGTGGGGTTGGTTTGGTAGTACAACATCAGCGCGGGGGACCAATTCCCCACATACCAATCGGTCGGGAGATCAATTCCCCGCGGACGAATTCCCCGCGGACGAATTCCCCGCGGACGAATTCCCCGCGTACGAATTCCCCCCGGATCAATTCACCGGGTGCCAAATCTGTCAATTGCCTCAACTTAAATCTCTAAATACCGTCATTTGAATAATCTTCACCATTTTAGGAGCCTTTGCGGAATTATTCATAATTTATAGTATGTTTAACCGTAAATAATCTATGATTCAGTGCACATTTCTTCCAGTAACACTTCTCTCGTATAAACATATGTACCTTCAAAATATGACGGGAAAATCTCAAATATACTCCTGCATGTATAATTTTTTTATTATTATTTATGCAGTCGAGTCAGTTATATCGTCATTTTCTTCTTAGATTTCCGTCAGTGCAATTAAGACAGTGGCATCGTTAATGCCATTCACTTTTTAAGCCGCATTTTCGCTGTATTTCGCAGAATTATTTCCAAGAGAGTATAGTTAAGAGTTACTTGGGGAACTAAAAATATATGGCCGTGAACCCACAATGGCATCATGAATATTCCTCGCCTTAAAGTGGGTCACGCGACACCAACTTCCTCTACTAAAGGCTCAACTCTTAAACCGAAGCTCGCGATATTTTATTTGAATCAGAGGTAACCATGGAATCCAAAATTTAAATTGCCAAACCCAAGGGACGGAAATTTGCAAACTTAATAGACCGGAGCGATCATATCTTCGCGGTCGAAATATATTCGCGAGATTTCCTCATTTTATTTCACGCCATTCAATATTTAAAATTATCAAAGTAACATATTTATCTAGGTTTCTAATCATTATTATACATACTAGGCCCCCATACACAAGGGGAGATTATCGTAAGCAGAGTGAAGCCAAAAATAACGCAACACGCGGAGCACTGGGTTGAACTTTTCTCCGGCTCCCCTTTAACTACATGCATTTTTGGGGTTTTATTTTCCTCTAATACGGGACTCAGGAGCTTGTCCATCCTATGACATTGACTCAGATAGTTAAAATGAACCTTTTACTAAACGATCATGTTCGATTTTATTCTCTAAGTCCTCTTGATTCCTTTTATTATGGAAAATAAAACATGCCTGCAATGTAAACTTCTCGGATGCTGGTGTCGTCTGCTAGAGCGATATAGAAAACGAATCATCTGCCAACCTCCCAAAAAACTCTATTAAAACCTCGTTGATTATTATAATGTTAATTTTATATATATTATAATGCATTAGTTCGTCTTAGTTTTTAATTGATCAATACCAAGTACGGCATAAAATTCCTTAATAGTCGTTTACCGAAATGAAATAAAGCTACCCTATAATACATTATAATAGCTAATCAGGGTAATTAGAGATTTTTCGCTTGTGCAAATGTTTGTTCTAATTCATAATTGGGGCTTAATGCAGTAAAAGTTGCCAAAATGACGAATACGAGAACTTGTATACCATGCAAGACCTGCTGGTGCAGCCGAGAGCACAATGAAATGTTCATTAAAACGCCTTGGATTAATACTGACGTTCGTTCTGCTTCATAGAGTTCAGATAATGAATGAAATAATAAAATTAAGGAAGATACATAGATTCTAGTTCGGAACATTTTGTGGGGGCAGCTGTTCTGATGCACAGAAATTGAGCATGCTGCAGGCAGAAAGAAGCCCCTGCTTATTTACCTATAAAACCTTTAGAAACGCGAAAATAACGAAATTGCTTCGTGTTACGCATTGCTCAAACTACATATTGAGTTCCAAATCGTTCGAATTACTCGATCAAACCTTAATAACTCTGTACCAAAGCCGCAAAATCACGAAAAAACAATGTATTGGTATAGGGAGATACGAAAAGTGCAACCCAGCATGGCTAAATGCGCAATCTGCCCCTTTACCCCTGGCTTCACTTTTGGGTGCTAGAGGGAGATAGCAACCCCTGTGCCTCCATATAACCCAGTGGGTATCGCTTTCGTTGGTCTTTGATTCGATTCCCTGCCAAAGCCAACTTTTGTCAGTATTCAACAGGCATCATGATGAATGCAGGTAGCTATTTGAAATAGGCTTTCGGACTCGATAATTCAACACCGAGGTGTGGGAGTCGATGTACCGACCAAATTCCACCCACTATAAATGCCACATGAATAGACCACATACTTCAGTGGGATGCGGAGCATTGTACTGTAAATTACTATACTCATCGGATGTAAATAATGGCAAAATTTTAAATGTTAGAATTATTTTTTAAAAGAACTCATTGTAATTTCGAAAAAATATATCGGAAAAATCCGAAGCGATAGAGAAAGTATGGATATACGGTGATAAATAGGACTTTTATAGGTAAAAGCATAATAAAAATAATGTAAGAGTCACTCTATCACCTTGTACCCATAAAAGAAGGGAGCGTAAACTCACAGAACGCCCTGCTTGACTATTCTTTTTTTGCTGCCAAAGTTCCTCTCTTTCCGTATCAAGTCATGCTCTAGATATTTTGTCTGGGCTCCGCTCATATTTTTCGGTCGATCTACCGGTCGCGATACACTTTGATTCTTCCATTCATTTCTACATTCTCATCCTTCGTTTATTATCAAGAGGATTTAATACATCAAGTTAATTTTCCATATGTTTAAGAGTTTTTGCATTGCTTACATGTTTATTTCGACTCACTTATATTGGTATGTAGTCTAAACTCTTACAATTAGATCACTGTATATAAAGTTTGACAAATATGTAGTCCCTGTTATTATGGTAAACATTCGTACAATGTATCTATCCTCTTCATTAATGATGAAATATAGAGTAAAAAGAATACATAAAAAAGCAAGAAATTATCTTTCTCAATCCATTTTGTATGTAATAAACCCCACTCTTTATTATTTAAAAATTTCTCTACCTATTCTGGTGATAAATGATATATAAAGTCTCCTTACTAGGATAAAACACATCATGATCGAATAATTTGATAAATTCTACTCATCTGGGCTTGGTGATGTAGAAGTTCTATTTAAAAAATGAAAAAGAAAACACTTTTTATAGGTTCTTATATAGTATACCGATGTTGGCCATTGAGTGCTTTATCTATGTCCTAAGTGAAGTCTGCATATTTAAGGAAAGGGAAATGGGTTACTTCCTTTTCACTATCCCATAGAAAGATAGATGGACAGATAAAGATAAGTAAAGGCTTTGCTCTGCTTACTTCTAAGTCTCAATGACGATAAATCTCCGAAAAGAGTTGTTTAAATAAAATCCCGCCGAAGAAGGGCAATATATTTATCATCTACTGTAAATGTAAAGAAAGAAGTACTGAAACATGGCTGTTAATGACTTAAAGGTTTAAAATCTCCAAAGGCCGTCTTTGTCGGCGTTCCTCCTCTTACTTCCCGGTAGTCGGAGAAAGCAAGAAAGGAATTCTGCACTGTCATTGTACCCAAAGCGCCTTTCAATGGCTATGCCACCGTCCATGATCCCTGAGGACGGTAGCATTGCTATTGAAAAGCGCTTTGGGTACAATTATAGTGCGGCATTCCTTTCTTGCTTTCTCCGACTACCGGGAAGTAAGAGGAGAAACGCCGACAAAGACGGCTTTTGCAGATTTTAAACCTTTAACCTACTATACGTGATGTAACGTTTGCTACCTTGGTGTTTAATTACTTAATTTAATCGATTTTAAAAGTTTGTCATTTGTTATCTGTGGTGGAGCAGAATCAACTCTATAAGTAAATAAAGTATCTTTACTTTATTTCCTAACGTATTCGTAAGAGCTAGCCAGATCTATCTCTATCGCAGTTTTCCATTCCTACGATTAACCGTATCCTTTCATAATCGAAGAAAAAGCTACGGCCTCAATCTAAGCCAAGCAGAATTTCCTCCCCGATTGTTTCACGTTCGGAAGATTTGATTCCGTCCGGAGGCAGTTCTCAAACAACGTCCAGCATCAATCTCCTCGCGTACCCAATCATCATCCCCTCCTCACACCCCCATTCTTACCCCGCTCCCCACAATGACCATATCCCCTATTTCGCTGTTCCTTTCATCGCCCACCGAGGTCTTCATCATCTTCCATTTCTCGACCTGCCTTCTCGCTCCAATGGACCATCGATCTGGAGAATTTCGCTTCGGATGAGATTGAACATCTCTCCCTTTTCTCTCTTATCTCTTTCCCCTCCGTCCGATCCCTCGCCGCAATTAATGGCTCCATAAAAAAAATCGGAATAAAATCCGCCCGAGGTTGGGTGTGGGCCCGGTCTCCGTGGTTCGTGATTTTTTCGTACGTAATAAACTTTGGGCTCGTTCATGAAGGAATCAACAAGGAGAATAGGGATGATTGCTGTGGTGAAAATGCGGATTTCCAGCGTGTTTGCCGTATAATTCATACAAGTTTCATATATCTTTCGGATTAATGCCTATAGTATCGGGAAACCTTCCCGACAGAGATGGGGAAGAATTCATTCCAAGATGACTAGTTTAATGTAAACCTGCTTATCACGATTAATTATACGTAATGGAGAGTTTTTACTCGGAATGTTGAAGGTATATTTCAGTTGCTTGAATAAAATAATTCGAAGTAAAACGAAATTATAGATTGCTTAAAAATTATAGCTGGATTATAGATTATATAGAAAAAATAAGCCCAGCATGAGTAATTCAAATGATTCTTTTATATTTATACATAAATATATAAGCTGACCATGCCTCAAAAACGTAATGTATTATAGGACAATATTACAAAATATAGATTGTATGCGCATTTCAGCCCTAGAGGAGTGGTAAATCCGTGCACGAATGCTAAAAATGCAATGAAATCATTTGCAATCTAGTATAACGCTTTTGACGCATATATTCCATGTAATTTACGGATACAAATAATAAGCACGGATACTTTATTGAAATTTAGGAAAGCATATAGTATACCACTATTAAAGTTATGAAATATTGAATTAAAGGCGAACGAGCAATCACGCTGAACTAGGAATCTTACTCGGGACGCCGGAGTCGCTAGACTAATACACTGAGCTTCAAGATATATACAGAGGCTGGAATACCTACTGATATTAGTGTTTATGATTTTAAAAATGTAATATTTCGATTGGGTACTACGACAGCCCAAGTTTTACTGCACTCAATTAGATTAACGCCATGTCTCACGTTTAAATGACTTGGTTATTTAATCGTTGAAATCGCACAAACATAATACTAACGTATTCTATTTCTGCAGGTAAAACATCGGTGCAAAATTATCTGCTTCTACATCTCATTTCACATATTTTATGAATTTTTACATCCATCGTCTCATTACATTTTGTGACACTGCCGAGAAAGTCATCGCAATTGCTCGTTAAGTACAGGACTCTACCAATTGAACAAGCAACCAATTTTAAAAACACCAAAAAATAAAAACACAAAAACACTTGTACGAATTCCACAAAATGTTTAATGTAACTTTTTACTGGTTTCGGTATCACAGCACCATCTTTAGAACAGGAGTTATTTCAAAATTAATTAGTAATAAATAATATTAAATAATTAATAATTAATTAATAATATAATTAATAATTATTAATTATAATAATACATTAATTATTATAATCGATATTTCAAAATTAATTTATAATAAATAATGTTTGAAATTACTTCTGTTCCGAGGATGGTGCTGTGACACCGAAACCGGTAAACAGTTGCATTAAAAATTTTGTGGAATTAGTACAAGTGTGTTTGTGTTTTTATTTTTTGGTGTTTTTAAAAATGAAGTTCCACCAAGTAACACTCGAGTTGATTTCTTTAAGCTACCAATTACCTAAAATTGCATTGTTGTAAAGGAAACGTTTTGTAATTATTGATCGCATTTACTCTTTGGATCAATTAATGTTTCTCTCAATACTCTCTCGTACGACAATCTATCTGAATGAATATATCATGTTTTCCAAAATTTGTCCAATTAATGCAAGGCAAAAACTTTACAGAACATCGCCATTCCAATGCAATCCACATATCGCTTTTGCGATATAGTTTAAGGAAGCAACTATTGAAACTGTACCTTGGATTTACATTCGGAGTCGCATCATTCATTCAGGCTCTATGTTAGCATGAGATTTTAAAGAGCTTATATTTTCGTATTCATTCTGCTTTCGCGAGTCCAAATCGACGTCAGGATTGAGCAGCAGTTCTCCCCGAGAAAAGACTCATATTTTTTTCCAATTTATGTGCGCCTCCAAAATGCATGGGGTAGAAGTTTCTTGGGAGGCATAATCCGAGACTACGCATAAACTTGCACTCTCGGAGTTTACGACTCTTATAACCGATCCTATGACATCCCCGCAAACGCACGAGGCGGGGGAGCTAATGTATTCGCCTGCGGAATCAACAGCGTTTCCTAACAAACATCCGTTCTATACCCGGAAAAAATAAGGCGCCAGATGGTTAGGCCGTTAATTTTTTTCCCACCTCTTCCCCAGCACAGTTCATGCATTCTTAATCGAGCTGTACATTCCTCTCTCACCTTGAGGCGATAAATTATCCTCCAAGAGGTCGAAATAAAACAGGTCCCCTCATGATTTAGGAGGGCTTCGGAAAAATATTGCTATGTTGCCCTGGAAGGAAAAAATCCGGGTATCCTTGACTCAGGGCCGCATGTTTTCGCAGGGTGAGCGAGAACACACGTTCACTAGCTTCATTATTCTGGGTTGAATTCAATTTTAGGGACCGAGATTTGTTTTCTTCCCTTGCATCTACGGTAGGCAGTTCTATAAAACGATTCAAGGGATATTTTAAAGCTTAAAGGGAAGCATGTTTTTAATAGTTGCTCATGTTAGAAGTGTCTGGTCCTAAATTTGACTTGAAATATCTGGCGACGCTTTAAACAATTTAGAACTGTATGAAGTAGGATGAAGAAAAATGGTGTATATATGCGAAGAATAATTAAAAGCAGAGATAGAAGATACGATTAAATATTTTGTGAAACACTATGCACAATTAAAATTTATTGTAAGAGGACTAGCATGAATTTTAGAATGCCAAAGGTAAAGACTTAAGCACATGAAATATTGAAGTTTGAATAGAAACCATTTTTTTCCTTAAGATAAAATGAACGATCCTTTAGTAAACCTTCCCTTGCTGAGGAAGAATGAATGGTTAATATTAAGCTTGATTCATGCCTCTGTACCAATTGTTTTGAAGTCATAAATTATGTATATTTATTATGAAAGTATAAAAATCATATCCTTTAAAAATGTTGCTAGAATGATTACATGGTAGATGTAGATAATTAATTTTTCTTAACGAGTTATTATTGGATGATTCTTTACATGATATCAAAGGTTCATATGTGTCAAAATACGAAGTACGAATAAATATCATCTTTATAATTAGGAACCCTTTTAGGATTTTATATCTGATATTTCCATTCATGTAGACCTCTAACTCCCTCGTAGAGTAATTTATGAATCGAATATGTTTAGGAGAGAAGAAAATTATCAGTGTTTTGTTATTGGTGTATATGGTTACATATAGTTAAATCCCAAATACTTCCATTTCCTCCGCATCTTAACGATTCCACACTATCGACAGATCAGAATCCTTCCAACGTAGTGAAGAGATACCGGGAGCAGGAATCAACCGTTGGATACCAAATGCCAAAGGAAGCCCTGCGACGGCAGAAAGATTTACAGCATCACACGGAAGGACAAAACCGCAGCATAAACGTATCTCTTTTCCCCATAATAGAAAAGCTCAGCAACAAAGTAACCCGCTGCGGTGAAAACAAACGACTTTTAAGATCCGCGAAGAAAAGAGGCTTTGGGCCGAAGGGAATCAAATGGGGCCGACGAGTCTCATTCGCAGCGGGGGAATGAAATACGGTGAAATGGGGCAGGTCGAATGGGGGCTTCCCCATTTTACCCTAACCAGGGATTTTCGGGAACGGAAAAGAGAGAGATGGATGGTTTAAAGGATACGGTCATGGAATGGAGGACCGAAAGGGAGTAATAGTGGAGCATTAGAAAGGGAAGATGGCGGAGCATGGTGGACTCGCAGGAAATGGCAACGAATGTTTTCGGGGTTATGCGTGCGTGTGGGGCAGTTTTCTGGAGGGGCTAAAGGTTCGCTGTTAAATGCCCCGCTCCAACTTCCTCTCACGTATCCTCAACATCACTTTCTCCCCTCTTTCTCCTATTTCACTCTCTCTACGCTTTAACAGCCTACTTAACGGCCTTCCGGATTCCGCTATTCCGCTCCCTTCAACATCCCCGCTTTAAACCCCTCGAATTATTTACTTATGTGAGAGCCTTTAGGAAATTAAAAGAATAGCACCACTTCATCTCCTGTGCCTTCTATTTATTCCACAGTCGAAGCTTTTGTTTCCCAGGGCGCTTTTTTTACGGTCGGGAGCTGACTTTATTTCGCTTGTTCCTTTGTTGGGCTGTTTTTTTATGGTAAATGTTTTCGATTTGAAGCGCGTATTCAGGTTGGTATAGGAGTATGCTTGGGTGTGTATTAGAAATTGGATAAGTTTTTATACTTTTCAGATCTTGAACTGTTTTTTGTAGATTAGAGAGTTCTGAGATTTTTGTAATACATACAGGTTTCAGAAATTTTCCTATGATTAAACAAAAAATGCATGCAAAATTTTTAATTCTGCATTATGAATGGAGCGTTGGTAATGTTTCATCACTCACAGAGATTCAATGATTTTAATATTCATTAATCCGTGCTATTTAATTTATTATTTGATGCATACCCCATCCTCAGTAGCACCAAGATGAATGTCATTCGTTACTCAAAATAGTACCGCTCTTATAGTAGTGAGTGCTACAAAATACGACATTAAGATAAGAGTTTATGACATTTTTAGAATTGAAATATTTGGCAGAACTTTCGAAAATTGCAAATTAAACGCCAAGAAAGTAATTTCTGATCAATCTCAGCCCAAAGTGATATTATTTGGTCGAATTAATCTTACATAATTCAAACTCAATAAATTTGAGTTTGGCTTCCTCTACCTACTTATCTTCACAATTTTATTTTAAAACCATCGCTTACCCCATGTTCGATTATGTATGTACCGAATTACAGTCTTCTTCTTTTTTTCTTAATTTCTTACTTGTTGTTTTACATTGCATAGAATATAAAAAGAAGAATGTACGTCTGGCAACAACACAGGAGAAAGGAGAATATTTTCATACTGAAATTCTTCCTCCTCATTCGTTTGAATATTCATCAGCAGCCATTCCATAAATCTCTTAACCTTTATTTTCGGAGTTCCCCATACTTTCGCCGCACATGATTTACCACATCATGTTAAATGTTTGAGAGCGTATGCGAATCTATTATTACCTCCTGCATCCCTTCACTTTTTGATGGCTTCCGTTACTTTCACCGTAATTACCTTCTCCCATCCTCGACTCGAAAGGTTCAGCAGCCGTGAAATCTGTTGCCCTATGAAAACTTACACTTGAAAATATTTCCTCTGAAACAATACTTGACTTGCGCTCGTGATGCGGAAATAATGGACATGGAAGCACTTTAGAATGGAAGGAAAGTAACCCTGTAGTTCGAATTGAAATTGGTCGTAGAGGTAAATGGAGAGAATTTAAAATAACATTCTGTGGAAAGGAATGGACATACTATAATGGATTGGAGATCATCTCCACCAACTGAATGGTGATCTTAAAATCATTTAGTAATCTGATACTTGATTCATTCGTTGTGCTCTTAAACAAATTGTTCGGGTAATGTTACTTTTTTCAAGTTAAGCAAATGAATATCAATTACAAACATCTGCGGTAAAAGAAACACGCTAAACACTGCATAAGATCAAATTTAAAAATTTTAGAAACTCTCACGGTGCTTAATTCATTTATAATACGTGGAATGTAAGATTTAGTTAAAATACGGATATAACAGAATAGATTTATTAAATAAATTGAAGCAGTTTTCCGTCTTTTCTTGAAAAAAAACACAAAAGATAAGTTAGGGTTCTTCCAGCTTGCATTATTTCCGTTGGAGTAAAAGTACCTTCTTATGAAGTATTTATCTTTGAATGACTTCGAATCAATCTCTTATAAATAAAACAAATTCTACTAAAAAATAAAATTAAGCTTGTGGCGGTGATTTACAACCTGAGAGAGAATTTATGGAGAACGTTTACTACCTAAAAAAATTGAATGTCAAAGAGATCATATTAAAAGTACAGAAAATACTGGAAAACTGGTATAAAAGCTGCTCATATATGTCTAAGCGTATTCCGGCAGTGATTAGCGAATGAAATGAGGAAATCCAGAAATAGCCTGAACCTGATTTTGACGAAGCTTCCCAGGGACTACTTCAGAACATAAATACAACAAAAATGCTCAAAACTAGAGCAAATATCGATAAAACATTAGTGAATGCAAAAAAAGGTATCACTAAACAAGCAGCGCAGCTAGGGTTTTACTCTGCCTCCAGTACAAGTAAATGCACTTCTACTCCTATTATTTAAGCGACCAAAAATATAGGCCAGCAACTGCTGATTCGAAAAAACTTTGATTTCAATGTGATCTTTTCCATTGTTTCTTTTTCCGCAAACAAACTCCCTCCGACTCTACTTCCTCTTATTCAAACAAAGGATGCAGTTCTGGGAATTATATTTTCCGAGGAAAAACCTCGGAAAAGGTAAATTCGAGAAAACTGTGTTTTGGATGATTACAGTTTTTCTCGCTAATTAGTTTTCGTTTTTTTTTGCTATGAACTGAGAAGTTTTTCAGTATTGAATTTCTAGAGATTGGTATATAATTAGATATTCCTTATGTTTGTGTGCAAAAAACACTGAACCAGTGTAGTAATTCCCAAAGTAATGAACCGGAAAGGAATTAAAACCTAAATTTATAACAAGATAGCAAGGAGAAATCGTTTTCTCATTACTCGATTGAAGATTTTTAGTTAATAATGAGAGCTAATGGCATTTGAGAATGATTAAAATAATAAAGTTATAAAAAAAATAATTTAAATATTTTTATGACTTTTTTAAGGATTTGGAATAACACAGTTATTTAAAGTGTCGAACAATAAAATCTTTGACAGTAGTGACGAAAGCAGCAAAACTCAATTATAAGTTTCAGTGTTAAGAAGATATATTTTATTCTATTTTAACTTCATATAACTGCTGATAAATAAAAAAATACAGAACGAATAGAATATGAAATTCTGAAATTATAATATAATAATATTATATGATTTAATTTTATAACAAACACGCGCACAATTTTCCGTAAGTAGAAGGGTATGAGGGTATATATTCTAAGATTATTATAATATTGAAAAATCCTTAAACTTCTGCATTATTCTGTGCTCTTTAAGAGAAACATATGGAATAAAATATTTGAAAGGACTGAAGGCAAAGCTTTCCAACGATTTTGAAATTTATCGAACTTCTTTTAATCAAATTAATGCTGACCTTTGAGAGTATAGCCTTTGCTATTTTCAAAGGAAATTGATCAAAACATTTCATCGGAGATTAAACCAGAAGACCTTTGAAATGCCTTACCGTAATTAAATTAAAGGAAATTGGGTTAAGAGATTATTTCATATGCATTCCACTATTTTATTTATATTTATTAAGATGTCAAAAAGTACATATTATGGAAAAACAATGCTATTATCATGTTTATTCGTTATATTCTCTGTGAGTGAGTTTTGACGACTAAACTTCTATTTTTCCCGTTATTCGAAACTGCGTTTTAGTCGGTGAAGTTAATGAAAGAGGTTAGTATCTCTGAGGGTGGTAAAGATTTGAAGAGGTTTTAAACTTTTTTTAATTGGAAATAACATATTGTTTAAATTAGGATCAAGGTATTTAATTATGTTGGCAATGCAATCACACACCAACATTTTTGCTTGAATATTCCTTATTAATCGTACCTATGGTTATATGAATATAAGCTTGTAACCTTATCCGTGTGGTGAAAAGAGTGTAACAGTATTAAATTGCATGTAAAGACGAAAATAGCTCAGACAGCAGTAGGTGGATGTGGAATTACGGAAAATATATTTTTACTTCGTTCCTAGTTCCTAATGTTTTCGAAAGAAGGTAGCAAAATTTAAGATTTACCATTTTATGGTTAATAGATTTTGCTCATTAATTTTTTACTCGTATATCTATTTTTAAACCATAATATCATTGTATATTATTTTATGAACTATATAGTATATTTTGAAAGCAATTATATTCTGCTCTATTACATGCTTTATATCGACCGTTTTAGGTTCCGTAGCCATTATCTCTTTTCTGATTAGGGGTCGTACACAAATTACGTAACGCAAAATTCTCCAATTGTTGACCCCCCCCCCTTATATAGTAGGACCGTAACGCCAGAGCGGACCCCTCCTCCACTCCGATACGTAACGAACGATTTAAATTTTTAATTTATTCCATACATTTCACCTAGATTCGATGCCATAACCTGTTGATAATTAGCATCGCTCAATACACAGACAGGGTAATACCCGTGCAGCCTACCGCACCCCACTCGCACTCTACTTCCTTAGACCACTCGTGCTCGCATGGATCAGATCTGCCAACTTTTCCTGGTGAATTTCGCGCAAGTTTTAAATTCAACCTTTAAACATGCAGAAATTTTGCTATTCTTTGCAATTCTAAAACCGTGACGTAACGCAAACCTTGAACCCCTTCCCCAGGACCGTGACGCCTGGCCAGAACCCCCTAAATTGTGTTACGTAATTTATGTACGGCCCCATAGGAGGCAAATGTTGGAATTAAAAGTGTTTCAAATACCTAAATGGTACCCACTGATCCATTCCTAATTTCCCGAAAAAGAAATTCTCTTCCATCATATTTCAGACGGTATCATTAGATTGTTGAAGTATGTATCCGTAAATATTTTTCGAGGGAAAATCTGCAGGTCTCTCACGTTCCTCTCTCCTCAGCGTTTTTGTATTCGTTTTTGTTTCCTCCGATAACAACTCGGGTTGGACTCGCTTGGGCGGACCTCCGGTATTGGTTCATCAAGATGGGGCTACGTGACTTAAGATGCCACCCAAAATAAGGCGCTCCGCCGGGAATAGTATTTCGAAAGGTAGGAAAGAAATGAGAGAATGTGATATGGATGTTAAGAAGAACCGCTGTTTGCCTAATCTGCTGGGGCTTATCTGCTCCTCATTCTTCTCCTCTGACAAACAAGGATAATCCTTCCAAGAAAAGGTTTCCCCGCACCACGAGCCTTTGCTTTCATCCTTCGATATTTTCTGCAGGGGATTATGTATTCTGCGATACAAATGCCGATCTCGATTTTTTCAACCGTGAGAAGATGTCTTTAGGAAGTGGATTTCCAATTTAAAGCGAGGCTTGTTTTCCTTTCTACGCTGAACTGAATCAAATTAAGGACGAGAACAGAAGTTTTCGGTTTTCGTCGATCGTAAATTTACTTGTCTACCTGATGGAGACTCCGTTGGAATATTCTTAGACTAGCGGCTCGATTGATGTTTCACCCAGAGATGGAAATACACGTATCAAAAACGCCCGGTATAGGAATTTTCTGTTTCAGATCGAGATCAAAATGATTTCAATAGTATTATTGCAGCAAATTTAATTAATGAATATTTTTATCTTACTTGCAGTAGCCCGGTGCCTCCTAATATTTTGTTTTCAATGGCAAAGTTATGTGTAGAATGGAGTTTTGCTCCAAGCCAAATCAAACCTTTATTAACTTAATTCTAAATTTTAAATTGAAAAAGCAAGGTTGAGCTTTAAAAAGTATGCAAGGAAGATATCCTAAAATAAGTATACATACAAGTTTGGTAGTCTTAAGAGAAGGTAATCATCGGATTTTACGTGCCAAGAGCTTGGAAAGCACTCTACTTATGTAGTTCATACAAAGTTTCGAATATTTAGGTACTTATGAAATATTCGCAAAATAAAACTTGTATCATAAATAAACAAGAAATTTATAATGCGTCACTTTCAGCTTCGAACCATTTATTTTTTATAGGGTAATTACCAAAACTAGCTTTTTTTGGAGAGTGTCAATAATACTTTTATTTATGGAATTATTTTGTCTGCCGGGTTTCGTTTTATACGCCAGCCTTAAAAATTGTTTTGTTATTGAGGTGGGATATTGTATAAGCAAATGTAGCATCAATTTGGCTTATTTCCCATCGGCATTTCGAAAAAACAAATAAATGTACCCATCGTTTCTGAGCCAATATTGGATACCTCGATGAAAATGAATGCCTTTGGTACAGGCTGCTAATAAACCCGGTGATAAAATCAAATAAAATAAAATATAGATTCACTTGAAAATTCTTCCGCTGTTTTATGATCCACCCTCATTCATCCTCTTTATAAAAATATCCACGTATTCCTCCACCTTTTCCGGCAATTCAAAATATCTCCGGATAATTTTGTCATCTTTATTGAATTAGAGTGCATCTTCTTCCCCTTCTTCAACATTTTCCAGAAAAGAACAAGGCTGAATTTTGAAAGGATACTTATTTCCTGCTCACTAGGAGAAGAAGGATTATATTGGCATGATCTTATTTCAATGCAAGCTCAATGTAACTTGTGATTAGCGTAAGCTATAGAATTCGTCCATGGAATGGAAATTAGAGGTATATTGTTTAATGTTTAAGATGTTGTAAAGTTATGTAAATAGTGTACAACCCAACACAACCCAACCCTACCCGAATTCTATATCTTATGCTAATCACAAGTTACATATTATCCACTAATAATTTAATGTACAACGAAGTTGTTTTTGGTCATAACCGTGGCTAGCGCCGAAGTGGCCGCGACCGAAATGTCCCATTCCCCTTCCGCACGACGGGTTGTACGAAAGAAACGACTATTTGGAGCTCCTTTAACTCTTAATGTAAATATTGAAAGCAAAGTAAAATCAGAATTAGAGTTCGTGATGGAGGAACAACGAGATAAATCACAACCAAAACCAGCCCTTCATTCCAAAGCCTTCCTTTTGTTTACATTTGGGCAATAATCGTCGGTTCCAGATTCCCCTCTAACTCATCGGCAATTAGCTTTTCAAAACGTCAGAGTGCCTTATCTTACGTCCCTCCCTCAATTCCCTCATTTAATCCTCTCACGAAAATCATTACGCCTTAGCTGCTGGAAGATCCTTAATTCTCCACTGCCATATCTGTTTCCATCCTAAGGGATAATATACAACCACCGAATTTATAACTATACCGATTTCGGGATTGGATACCCTTTCCGCGACTACGGCCGCATCTTCTGGCGCACGATACGACCTAATCACAAGAGGAGGGCTTCGTTTAATTCACCTTTAGTGGTTCGCCTTCTTATCTTATAGGTTACGCCCCCCTCCGTCTCCACCCCGTTGTTTATTATCAGAGGCGGTGGTAATTTATTCCCCAAAATTATCATTCTGGATGAAAAATTCGCGTAATTTCCTCGTCTATATCTCCCGGGTGAAATACGGCCGAATCTCGGATTAGATTTTGGGCGAATTCATTTCCATGTTGAACTGGAGGAATGAAGGAACGCATTTGGTTGATGATTAGAATGGCGGCTGATACAACGTTACTCCAATTGCAATTTGGAATTGGTTCGCTTGTAAGAAATTGGGTATCAGTTAAATAACCTCGTAACTGGGCTGATTGCTGTATCACTTCCCTAATTTTGGATATAAGAAGCCTATTTTCGTGGGATTGGATTAGAAGAGACTCCTTCTATCTTAATTACATGCTAGTATCACGCTCCGTCAAACTTTATGTTAGTGTTTTCTTTATTTTCCATCTTCGAAACACAGTTGTTCTTAAACGTTATTGTTCCTATAACCAGAATTTCTGATCCCTTGCGGAAGATCAACGTTTTGTATCCTTTTGAAAACTTTGAACCATTTTTTCTTGGGTTGTGTTGTTTTTACAGATCCTACATGGCGGATTATTTATTTTCATGCTTGGTGGTTTCAACTGTTTTTGATTATTCGGTTTTAGAGAAGAGATTTTTCGAAATCATCCCTCTCAAGTAAAAGTGGATTAAAAGGTCCTTACTCAAAGTAATAGAGTAGTTGGCAAGGCATTGTTTAAATTCTTTATGCCATTTTTGCAAGTTTTGTTCACCTTTTAGGAATAAGCTTCCTTTTGCAACCATTGGAAAACTAGGTATAACTTGATACAAAATTAAATCCACGACTTAATAAGCTGTTGCTTATGAGATAGGGTAAGCTTTCGGTCATAAAACTATTATTTAGTAACGCTCATCGTTATCTAAAAGCATATTAATTTATGGAACAATGAAGTCAATAGAAAATTTATTTTATTCTTTCTAGAATAGCTCATCACTTCATCCATTTTACGCAACTTTATTGGAAACGAAAGCTATGAAGACGAAATTGGTTACGTAACTCCTGAAGCCTAACTACCGAACAAAGTTCTAGGTACATAGAAAGTTTCTCTAATAACTGATGGCGTGTCTGTGGTTCGATAAACTATCCCACAAAATGAATTTAGTGGCGGCCATATAAAGTTCTTACCCACAATTTGATGCGGAAATATCTCTCAAGGCTTAAGTCGAGGAGGATAACGTTTCAATATTTTAAATAAACCTATATTTACTTTCATTTGTGGCAATTTTTGTGTTGTTAACGTATAAAAGGGGCTTCAATAACTGAGATATTCCTTTACTAAATTTTTAAACATATATACTGAGTGTGTACACAAGTACTCTCTGCATTAAAAAATGGTTATTTTCATATGGTACAGTGAAGTAGAACTGTGCTGAATTTACACTTCCTTGAAATTCACCGTTTTCTTATTTTGTACTCAAATTGAAAAGAAATACTCATATCGTAATTCGTTACAAATACAAATAACCTACTGTACAGATAAAAACACCAAAAAAAATAAAAACACAAACACACTTGTACTAATTCCACAAAATTTTTAATAAGTAACACTCGAATTGATTTCTTTACTGTAGAGATAAATTGCTAATTTCTCTCAGAACTATTTGATGGGAAATAAGGAGAAATTTGGGTCAAAATTTGTTAAATGCAGTGACTTTGTCGTTTTAAAGCATAAAAGTTAAAAGGATTTTCAATTAGATATGTTTTTCTTTGACTTTAAACATAATTATACTCACGCACGAGGACATCTCTGCTTGAAAAATAGGAGAGTATCCAAGCTTAAAGTGGCGTGATATTTCTATTCCAATTTAAAGTTTCTGAAAATTTGTAAGTCAGTTGCAAAAACTCAATTCCAAGGATATTTTCATCTGTAACCAGGTGAATATTCAGTGTTCATTTTTTCGTATCCTTCTTACTGTAGAATTGTGAAGGTGTATTTGAACTGCAAGGTACTGCCATTTTTCCTCATTATTCAGTTCTTCTTCCCCTTAAAGCAGCGTTCATCCAAACCAGTAATTCTTCTTTGCAAGAAAGCATTAGATTGCAACAAAACATTCGCAGAAATGAGTCGATTTCTCAGATCGAAATTGAAATAAAACACCTTTCCGATGCTCTAATTCAAAAATCAAACCGGTTGCCGAATTACAGATATATCCTTAGAATTCAAAAGTTCCTTGTGTACTGAAGTATCACTTCGCGAATCGCTTCAAATCTTTTCCACCTAACTACATCTCGCACGAGCTGCTAAAAAAGAATCCGTTCTTTCCAAAGAGTTTCGAGAATTCGTCTCCCCCATTGAAAAAAATTCTCTCCAGCCGTGCATGCGGGAAACTTCCTTATCAACGGGAAGGGATGAAAAAACAACCGCTTTTCTCTCTGCTCTCACGCATATTGCCGCACCACCGATATCTTTCTCCCTTTGTTTTCTTTCCCCACGCCTTCGCACTTTCGCACCCCGCTTCCGGCATCGGTATACAAGAGTAGCAGCAGCCAAAAAAATATATATCCGGATATATTTATCACTCACGGCGTATTTATGTTCGAGATAGAACGAATTAATGCTTCCAGATTACATCGACACGTCATTCATATGTTCGTATGCATGCGCGAGTTTGTTTTATATTTATCTTTTGAAGTGTGTCGGCGCAATTTTTTCGCTTCTCCGTTTTGCGATGACGCGGAGCGTGTTTTTTTCTGAGCATCATCAACAGCTGTTAGCTTTGAGTGCAAGCTGGTATTAGGCTCATGCTAGTTTCTGACCATCTTTCGCTTCTTTTAATTATATTTCCCTTTGAAAATGTTCAAATTGCAGCAACGTTGATAAATAAATTATGTCGCGACTCCTGGTGCGATAATAGTAGTAATAAAACACGGCTATTTTCTATTTCTTAATTGTAGCGATTTACTGAAATCAAATAATAATAGTCCTAATTATGAAAGGGTAAGATTGAGACTAAAAAGTCACTTCATACATTTTATCCTAACGATTTTATTAATCGTGATATTATAACATATTTAACATAACCGTTAATTCACGAATACTTTCATGCATTCGTGAACCAATGAATGATACCTATGATAGCATAATTATCTTTTAGATATGTCTTTAAATAGTTATACGTTTGGAGATATACTATATTGGCAGTTTCATCTCATTACTGCTAAGCTTAATAGGGGAAAAAAGGATTTTGAGCCATGAACGTTATAATAAAAACACATCTAATTTTAATGATATGCCATTTTCAAATAAAATGTTTCATTCTTTTCGATGTGTAGTAGAAGTAATGATTTTAGCTCTTCGATACCAAGATGGGTAATTTACTTTTAAATTAGCTACGAATGTTATCTTTGGGATCATTAAGAGCTAAACTGAAAGCACTTCGGCGTGCGATAACAAATTTTGATGGTCCCTATATTACGAGAGGAAAGGCAGTATAACGACAATAAAATGGATCGCCTCTTATCGCAAACGAAGTAAGAGTCGTAAAAATCATTTATTACTTTTCGGGTGATGTTCAACACGGAATTAACAGGAAGTGAAGGGCTAATCGGGGCATTAATTATCTGGCTGTTTCTAATATTACAGGCATATTTGGGTGATTTGTTAGGACATTTGGAATTATAGTGAGAGGAAATTTATTTCGTTAATGGAACTAGGAAAATATAAATTGCAGTTGTCAAGTGCTTAGATGATTAATCAATAATGAAATAAATAAATTAATGATATAAGATAATTAATTTGAGGAAGAATGATCAGCTAATGATTTTAAATTGTATTGATTGATGCTCACAATTAGGTCTCATATTGATATTAATCACAGTTTACTAGAAGATATTAGTATACAAGTTGAATCTGAAATAGATTAACATAATACTATATTGACGTTTCGTTTATTTCAATGAAAGTAAATATTATTATTATTAGTAAAATCAAGGTTATCACCCTTGAAGTAAAATCACACCTAATTGGTACTCAATAGGTGCAGTGATATTGAAATTCCACGGTGTGTTCCCTGTCTTCGTAGGGCATCAATAGATGGAGGTTCCTTTGGGGTGGAAAGCAAGATGGGAAACTATAATCTGTACGCCGAAGCCAAAGGATTACATCCCTGTCGACCAATCATACCTCTTTCTGCATCCTGTCTTTGATAGGCAAACTATTATCTCAGATTAAGCTCCTAAAAAACTCCTTTGCAACGACCATAAGCTTCAAATTTCACTGTGCATGTTCGCGATTTGGCAATGCTTTAAAAATATAATTTTTGTTATATCGCTTCGTTCCGTTTCTCGAAAGAATACTTTTTGAAATATAAAGTTCTTTACAAAGTCGGAATAAAATAATTAACGATAAATACTTATTAATTTGTATATCATTACGGTATTGGTGATATTTTAGATGGGTATCACGAAATATTGGTACTTTGTTATAGATTAAAATAGTAATTAATTAAACGGGACTACCACCATGTTTATTTCGAGAAATTTCGATAACTTCATAAGAATTTTATCCTCACTATATTCTCTAGAGATTTTTACTAGATTATTTTGAGTAATTGGGGCTGATTAGATTGCGAATTTTTGTAGATATAAATTAGGTCAGAATTAAATGACATACAAAACGTACATACTATTTTAATGTGCTGGCTCAAATACCAGATGTCCTTTCCTTCATCTCTAGATAACCGCTTTTCGAAGTACCTGACATATTTTTCCTCCCCATCGTCTTCACTCTTGTATCCTACCTTCAAACATTTCCTTTAGTATTCTTTTCAGCCTCAATATTCTGCCGTATTACTTTCTCTTGGACTTCTCCAATTGTTTCGTAGTGAATCAATCTACCTTCGTCTATCCATGTGGCATCTGTATCTGTGAGAAGCCAACATTTTGACTGCTTGCCCTTTCTTACAGTCTATATTTTACACTCGTGGAGTACTCAGGGCTTCAAAATTTGCCTATGTTTTACTGAAAATTTTCTCAATGCCTTTCCTTACTATCTTTTCGTACTTAATTAAGAAGTATCTTCCTTAACTCCGACTATTCTCCGTCTAATCCTAACTACCTTCCGTTATCCTAAAAACCATTAATGAAATAGGAAACTATAAATCTAAAAGAAGCTATGAGTAACTAGTTCATTTTCGTTCCCCTATTTGGTATATTAGCATATTCTCTTACCCTTTCGTATTCGGGTTCTTTCTCTATTACATTTTTCCCCAAAAGGTTCGACCAAATGAGGTAAATACACGAGGGAGTGGAAATGGGTCAGAGGGGCAAGTCGGGAATCGGTATGGATGAGAAGAAACATTATGGGGCTCAGGTGAGAGGATGGAAGGAGATAAAAAATAAGAGTCTGGGATGAATCCAAGAGGGGAGATTGGGCGAAGAGATGGAGGGATAATAAATCGAGGCGTTTTCGGAGATGGAACACTCCGTGGGAAAAAGAGGGGGAGAAGGTGAAGGATTGGCTGATAAGATATCGAGAGGGGGCCCAAAGCACTACATGTGGAAGAAACTTGGATGAATCCCTGTGAAACGTTACGTTATGCTTCAGCTGGTATTATGACACCCTACGCCTGGGTTTCATTAAACAATGTAAGGCCATCTACGTCTCTGAATATATTCCGAATACATATGGTAGACATGGTTGAAAGTTTGTGTTTTCACCTTTAAGTTTTCAACGCAGCTATTGACGTTTTTATCCGTACAATGTGTGATACGGACATACTTTTTTAATTGTGTATGCTAAACTATTCCTTGAAGTTTGGACGCGTATTATAGATAAGCATTATCTTTTGCTGGACTTGGAGAATGTTTTTATTTCTATGAGATTGTTGTAGATATATTAAATATTCAACCATACATAATTGCACTTGCCAGGATATGATGCAAATGACTTATTCAAATATATCAGCCAAGTAACTAAAATAAAGCTACATCATCATTATGACCGAGAGAATTTCAAACATAATGCTAATTAAATTTGTATTTCGCTGCTCTCTGAAACTCCTAACTATTGATCATTTTCAATTTCCGTATAATTTATAGTTAGATCTTTAGGATTGCAAAGTCATGATGTAGAAATACAATAGAGAATTATATATTATTGAAAGGAGGCCTTTTTGTTGATAACACTAACAATAACAATATTTAAAATTGCTAACAGGTTAAACTATACCTTAAACTGATGGAATTAAACTGCAGTAAAGTAATTAAGAAAGTGTGCGCTTTGATTCGTCATTATAACTCAAAGAATGAAATTAAGGATATTTCTAAAGTATGTAAGTAATCTTGCAATTTTGCACTGAAAAGATCAGACTTAAGTCTCCTGATATTAATGAAGATTAATACCAATTCCTTTTACAAAACTTATGGGCCTTGTTTAAGTAGCAAAGTAAAAACCTGGCTACATGTTGTATAATTGAATATTAGTGAAATGTTATCGACAAAAGCTATAGTTAAAAATGTATTGCGATATATTTCTGTTAGGTTTAGTATTTTTTATATTCCGATTAAGTAATTCAGCGATATAATTAAAATTTCTGGGTGTCTCAAGTTTGATGAAGTAATTGCATTCCGTGATATGTGTATGTCCCCGGCCAGATGAATCCTTGGGCATTCTTCACCGAGTCTACTTTCTTGAGAAGGAAAATGCAGCGGCTAGACGCATTTCTTGCGCGGCGAGACAGTTGCAGAAGTATAATTAGGCGGAGAAGGAAAAAAACGAGCAACACGCAGCTCATTTCTGCTCCCTAAAGGATTTTTCGAATAGCCAACCTCATCCTGAGCAGCTTTTGTGTTTCTTTGTTCGCTTAAATCGGAAGAGGAGCTCTTACGAACAGCTTCCGTATCGCTCCCTAATTGAGGGAGCAAAAGAGAAGAACTCATTTCACCCAAAGTATGAAGGATTAATCCAAGATTATTTTATTTATTAGGTACTTATGATATTGTTTTACCGAATTAAAGGGAAAAATTACAGAGGCCAACGCCCTTACGATTTTCCTCCACAAGATATAAGATGTTATCTAAGTAATTATGCATAAGATTCATTATGAATGAAAATAAGCATAACATCCTCCATAAGGTATTATATCTTATGGGGGAATTTTTATTCATAATGAATTGAATTAGTTCATTGTTTAAAATTTTGGATAGCATTAATGTCATTCACGCGTTTCTTAAACAGGTCCGAATTCAAGCACAATTCGACCATCTAAATTAAAATCACTTTCAAGCAATATAATTTAACTAACAGTGGCTAACTGACTTGGATCTTACCGTACGCGCATTCTATTAATGAAAACTTAATAGGCGAGGCTAACGATGTGTTTTGGAAAGTTCCAATTCCATAACCAAGTATGAAGAAAGTTGGTTTATCATTCTAATATTATCTTTTATTTATAATTAGAAGTAATTACCTTCCAATCAGATATTACTGTGGTGGCTTGACTGAAGTATTATTGAACTTCGTAAAAGTTTAAATTTCATTAATTACTTTGAATATGTGTGACATTTAAAAGAAATCATTTGAAAGAGAGACTATCTAAATAAAAATTTTATTCTATTATGATAATATGGATGGAGAATATATAAAATTGTTTAAATTGATTTATTTTAAGAAAAAGAAAATCCTACCTTGGGATAGCCGAGTTAGGATCTTAAAAAGATTACCCAAGTCATGTAATAATGATGAGAATGGAAATGACATCTGTTCAAGTGTGACGTTAAGTTTCAAATAAATCCAAGGTTAAGAGTTTATGGAGCATTAAATAAACGAGACAAATATCGTCTCTACGTCGAAATAGAGCTTCGCTAAGCTTTTGATCTAAATTTTTGCACTAATTATGTTGTGAAAATTCTTCACTATATTCAAATAATTCGAATTAAAGAAATTTTTCCTGGACGAATTTTATATTTGTGCTTGTAAATATATTTTGCGCTACGTTAGGACTTCGATGGTTTTTTCTCTGGGCTGCAAATTTTACTATGGAAATCGAGCTAACAATTACCTTTCAAATACCTAGCGCTCCACCTCAGCCTAACGTGAGCTAATACTCTCCATAAAATCAATAGATCTTTTGAGAGCGTCGTAGGATTGAAAATTAGTGAGGCAGAGTAATCAGGTGGAGCGAGATTCATCAATGGAGAAGTCACAAAGGGGTATATAGAATCTTAGACACTAAAGCCGTAAAGTAGCCGCTTTTTCTTCCTTTCATCCGCCTCTCAAGCCCTCCATTCCCCCTCCCCGATCGCCCCCCTCTTCAGAAGGAATAAAATAGCGCTGGATGTTGTCCGTCTGCAAGCACGTTGGGCTGTCTGTTTCTCTTGCTAAGCTCCCCTCAAGCCAGTCTCGCCTCCTGCACACAGCCACTGTACCAGTCACCCAGGCCGATCCTTAACTCCCGCCTTCTTGCCGTTTTCCTCCAAAGATAAACTGAAGGGAGTGGAGCTTGTGACAACATAAAAGAGGGTTTATTGCCTTCCTTGGATTATTGAGCCAGTTCCAGGAAAATACTACCGGAGACGTAGCGGAGAATTCTTCCATGTTTTTTCCTCCCTTCCGTTCCCCATCCACGATTTCTGTCTCCTGCACGCCACTAGGGAATTATTTACATGGAAAGGTGAGGTGGAAGGATTCGGGTCCAAAGAAAAGTTTTGCTAGGTTCTTACGGTGGTAGTTAAAAATGGGCGCTGCGAGTTGGGTTCCTGCCCATTGTGAGGATGACATAGAATCGTCGTGGTGTTTCATTTTTCTTCCGCGGAAGTTTGATGATTAATTGTGATATTTGGATTATGTGACGATTCATTTATCTTAAATCCACAATCATTTAGGCTCATTTATTATCTTAATGCAGTAAGTCATATATTATTATTTATTATATTTCATTCAGAGATTAAATTTGCTGTGTCATACTAAATCATAATCATATATTATACTTAGTCGCATCATAATGTCATTTTGTATGACCTTTGTTACTTAAAACCGAATTTTGCTAATTAATTAATCCTTGGTGAATACAAAATGAAAATTCATCCCACCCCCGTTTAAAAGTAATGAGAAAATGTTAATCGCATTGTCAGTCTAGGAAAATATAGGACTAGGTATAGTAGATTTTGAAATTATAACACGTGCAGCATAGTAGGCAGTCCAAAATACAAAATAGTTACATTTGCTGAGGGTGGTCACCTAAAATGGACACCAATCCAGAAATCTACTTCTATATACACTATATATAAGCAATAGGACTTAACAAACTGATTGTAAAGTTTTCATAAGTAGATTATTAACAGGAGCACTTTCGTGTAAACTCGGCGTTTTACCCACCTTTGCTTAAAATATAGTAAATGAAATTATCGATAATATATTTCTAATCAGATTGAAATTGTATGGTAGTTATTCTAGTTCTTTTGCTAATCTCTCAATCAGATAATATATTATCAGTATAGAGCCTAACAAATGAGCCACATAATGCGAAAAAGAGACCATTAGTAAATCATGCAATATATTGCAAAATATCAAATTATAAACTGATTACGCTAAACCGCAAATTGATTGAATTTAAATACAATTAAATAACTCGGAAAGCGTGAGCTTTAATTCATCTGTATAGTTCAAAGAATGAAACTAAAGAAATTTTGAAAGATTATTTTGGTAAAATACCCATCCATGTTATCATTAACAATGTTTTAACGCCAATTATTGAATTTATAAAATTTTTGCGTTGATTTTTGTCACAGCCACTGTTATTCTATGCTTTTTCTCAACAGTCCTTGTCAACAAAATCTCTCTCAGAGCAAATAAAAAAAGTCGTGACCCCAAACCGGAATTCCAGGCTTTCGTTCGTTTCTCAAACTAATTTCGGGGGAGGGAAACATAAACTGGAAATTAAAGTTAGGTGTCGCGCTGAAAATATGTTCCCAGCCGGAAAACCGGAAGGGATAAAATAAAAAGGACGTACGGACGGCGGAGTTTTTGAACTTTTCCTCGCATTTTTACCCTAATTTTTTCAACTTTCTCTTTTTCGTTTTGCCGAGGCATAATTAAATGAAAAATCCCTTACATGCAAGACCGAAATATCAACATCCCTTCGCCTACGACACCGGATGATATTAATCAAAGCAGTATGTTTGGCTAGCAGCAAGTTTTCTCAATGAATGCGTTCATGAAAATCTATGAGTAGGAATTATAACTAAGGCTCGTGCTACGAAGATAAGTCTATAACAAATTGACCCAAAAATAGGATTGAAAACTGTTAATGATGAATGAGAGTTTTAGAATATTTGTTGTTATGATCGGATGCACCTTCAAGTGGAGTAGAGACATAGAAAAGAAGTATGAAGACTAATTTTTCTTTATGGTTTCATTTTCTCCTCCGTTGCTCACGATGAATGGGTGAAAAATCTGTGTTGTTACCAAAATACTCAATACAGTCAAAAATAAAATATGGAATTATATTCCTCGTACCCTTCTTCAATAGTTGATTGATCAGCGATACATATTACTACCTGTTCGTTCTTTGGATGGTACTTTGTGTCATTTTTATGTTAAATTCTCAGAGTTTTGAAATATATCTAAATAGCACAGTACGTTTTTCCATACATAGTATATCAAACTCTAAGGTAGATGTTATCACCTTTAAGTAGCATTTATGGAAAAAAATATGAATCATTTTATTTTGAATATATTATGATGCAGTGTGATGGAATTCAGCAACAACAGAGAAAATATGACATATAGTGCCGCAAAAGAATAATACGATAAACAGACGGGATAACTAACAACAAATTCTTACGAAATGCGATAGAGGAGAAATGCCTGTTGAACAAGTATGTTAAAAAACGGAAATTGACCTTTGAGGCCTTATAATCTATTAAAAATTGTATTTGAAGGAATTATGAAAATGAGGAATGATAAAGGACGTAGGTTTGATTATGATTTATAGAATTTAGTGCTACGGTTATGAATTTTGAGAGAATTCAGCCATTGGTTGGGGACTTGGAAAGCTGCTTAGAATGTTGGCCATTGGTAATGTTGTGGTATTTCAGTGAAATCAATCAAATTTTAGTATAATTTAGACCCACTCTTGTACAACATAGGCGTTGAAAACTTTGTTGAAGAAGATACCGTTTAATTATGCTTTAAAGTATCACTTAGATATGAAAGAATATATTGAAGAGTAAAATTTTTTGCTTGGTGAAATCCCGTTTACATTTCGGCATTTACTTGACGAGCCTCCATTTGCTTACGACAGGGGTTCATTGCTTTAGTAAGTCTGGAAAAGATAGTTTTATTAACAAATAGAAAAATGCAATGCGAAATCATTGCAATAATATTGTGAAAACTGTCAGTGATATTCAAGCATTATATTTATTTTGTCCCTTACGTGATCCAGAAAAGCATTTACTCTTGTCTGTAACTTTCCTTTTAATCTCTCCTTTTCCTATTTATATAACCCTGATTTTCTTAGACCGGGAACACCTCGTTAAAGCATACCCTTTATATAATACGCTCCTCGTATCCTCACCGAATACGCATCTGGCCATAGCTACAGCTCAGGCGAAAATTTCCTCCAAGGAAACAGCGCACGTTTCCCAAAGGTAGGGTAGGGTTTCCCAATTACAAACGGCGAACCTAAATATCTCCGCCTCCTTCTGTTTTATTTTCCGTCACCTCGAAAAGTTTTCGCTTTATTTCTTCCGCCACGCAGTTGCGAGTTTTCACCTCAAATGCTCTCCCCTTTTTTGCTCCTTGTCTCACCCCAAATACACTTCCCTTTGCACTTTTACGCTTTCTTTCCCTTCTCCAATTACGGCCACTGGTGAGGAATGAGGCAAAAAACACTCAAAGGCTCTTTTTGTTCTGTCCTCTGCGGTTTGTCTTTAAAATTGCGCAAACAAGGTGTGTCTGAGGGGTGGGCGTTTTTCCAATGGGATTATTGGGCTCCTTTAAAGTGCGGCTTTGGGAATTTTTTGTTTGATAGGTTTCCCCGCCGTGGAACGATTTTTTCCTGCGGTCTGTTTTCTGCTCTTCCGAAGAAGATAATTCTTTTATCGAGGTTTATGTACGTGTTCTCCTGCTCGCAAGAAGGGTATCAAAGTAAACTTGTATCCATTTTGAGGGTCGCGATCATAAGTATATCCTCGATGTAGTTGTCTTTTCTTCTTAAGTTTTGCAAAATACGAAAAATGTTTTGGAAAGACAAAGTTTACATGAGCTCAAAGATAACCCTGTTATCCCTGGCTTTATCTCCATTGTCATATCTGATTTGTGACTTGCAACTATGAAGTAATTACAAGTCACTTAAGAACACCCTTAATAAGAGCTTCGACTCAAAATGGAGGTAAGGTGAATTGTACATGCACCCAGAAAGTGAAACAACCGGGTTTGAGTCTCAGTCAGTTGCTATATTTCATTTCTGTTCATCCTTGCGATTCTTCAGGTGCTCCCCTTGAAGTGCAAAATAAATGCCTCGTCCTATATGGATTAAATATTCAAAAGTCATGAGCTCTAAGTATTATAATATTTTATAATTATATTCACTTTAATACCATTTGTTGCAGTTCTATAACCATGCTTTCTTTATCGTTACGTCCCCTCTCTCTTACAAAAATATTCAATCGTGGGCAAAATGTTTTCCTAGCAATGTGTTGTAACATTATAAGCATCTCTTTTGCTAATTCCTAAAAATCCACTCATTTGCTAATGCTTCCCTTCTAACTGCGAAAAATTGATGCATTATAATGAAGTCACTGTAAACTGCGTTATTATTGAAGGTGCATAGGTATATTTAAAAACTATTTAGCATACATATTGACATGAATTCGAGATTATTTTCCAAAGTTTGAAAACTAATAAAATATATTTTAGGCAATCTGATTGCATGTTTACTACGCATTTTGGGATATGTATAGAAGAAATTAGTACAAATGAAATCAGGTTAAGTTATTATTCATACATACCCGTATACAAATTATCGCGGAAACATGTGTATGAAAATACGTTGCTCGGATAAAATCGTATATGTTGAAACTGAAGTTGGGCACAAATATCCTTTACATATTTATCGCATTCATAACTTATTTATTTATGTTTTCCTGAGGTAGACGGCAGGAAATTCGTACTATGATTGATGAATGGAAGAACGTGATGATCTCGCTCGTTCAGGGACTCGTGGTTGCAGTTTCATGATTCTCGGCGCATGAGTTCGTTTTTGGGGCGACACGGCGTCATCTATTAAAGTGAGGAGGTGAGCGAGTGACGAGGAGGGAAATTTCCGTGAGTGTAGCACGAGGTGCAGGTCGGGAATTTTAAGTAATAGGGGATTTGACGAAGGGGCATGAGGAATGGGTTAGGACCGGCCAGACTGTGGGCAGATGAGGGGCGAAGTACAATGGAAGAGAAAAGGGGAGCGTATGGGGTCGATTGTGCTAAAAGGGAGGGCAGAGATAAGAAATGGGTTGGCGGAAAGAAAGAAACCATATTGGACGACTGCGGGGGTCTGGTTTGAAATGTCAGAATGAATGGTGATGAAGCAGCGGGGACATTTGGCGGTGAGACATTTTGCCCAGTGACATTTCCTGCAATGACATTTCATCCCAAATATAACTGGGAAATAATGCCATGGAAAAATGCAGTGTGTGGAGATTTAGGAGAGGAAGGTGAGGTCTCTTACCTCTCCGCAGATATGGGTTGGAAATATATTTCCGATTGAATGAGAAATTTATTGAAAGATGATTTCATTACTGTGGGAGAAAGAATCGTCCTCTCCATTATAAAGTGTATGCTACAATAAAAAAAAGAATCGTTTTGGTTTTGTAAATCTTGGGAGAAAATGGAAACTATAACTGTAACGGAACAATCGATGAGTATTGAGCGCTATTCGTTAGATATCAGTGTGGAGATTTTCACCTGTAGCAATGGTATATAATATCAGGAGTTTTTTTATATTGAAAGGAGGTGTGGTTTAATAGATAAAAGTATTAGTTTTACTAGAATTTTAATATTGACATAATAATCCGTTTCTTCATAACAATAATCATTCACGAAACTTACTTGATTTTGAAAGCTCACATGTGCATGTGAGTACTTAAATTGGAAGTATAATTTTTATATTTTATTAAAAAGCGATACTTCCCTAACACCAGCTCGGTTCCCTATTTTGCTGGTGTATCGGAAGATGCCAGATTATGATTTATTATAATATCTCAAGTGAATGAGCAAATGCCGTATTGAAAATTTGGCGAAAGATTTAGTAGTTTTGCGAAAACTGTACGTTATATAATTCCTTTCTGATTGCTTTACCGTAAATTTCCATTTATTATCACAAATTAATGTTATAATATGCATACAAAATTTACCTCATATATATTTGAGTTACTTTTTATCTTTTTTAAAACCAAATTTTCTATTTATTGTTTTGTTTTATGCCCGTGCGGTTTTGAAGTAAAAATCAATTAACGATGAAGTCGTTAAGTAAATACTTTTACGAAAAATCGTGGTAATTTCACCTATGCACTCACGCTATTAATCTTTTGTTAAATTTAAAGTTATTGGGACACCTGGACCAACTCATAAAACAGCGTTGATTGGATAGCATATTGGGAAGAACTAAGTCAAGCTTTCCACGAAAGAGCGAGATCGGTGGAGATGCAGCCGAAGATATAAGAGGGAAATGAGAAAAAGGGATCTCACTAAATGGAATGAAGGCAAACTTGGGAGGGAGACCTAAGAATGGATGGAAGGGAGGTCTGGGTCACGCCCTCTGAATCACTCCTACTTGCGTGACCATCGTCTCTCACGATCCCCACTCTCGCCCTCTAATCTAAAAAAATCGCTTCCACCTCTATCCGCCGCTCAGTCATCGTGGTTCCCACACTCCGAACCGCGATACACTCCACAATACCAAACGGCCCCTCTCCTTTCGGAGGCGTAGACCCGGTGTCCCTCCGTTCATTCGCACGTTTCAACCTCCGCCACGCGATACATGATCCAAAGTTAGGCGCCGCCAAGCACTGAACACTCAGCGCCGCCTTATTTTCATCTGAGATAATAAAACAGCTAAGGAAGAAGCTTTTTGACGGGATGCGCGGATTATTTCCGAATTATTTTTGATCGTAAGGCAGCGACTTTGTGGGATAAAACGATTGGGGGCAAAGATTGGTTCCTTGCGGGACTCCCTCGCTACGCTGATAAGTCGATTTCTTTCTCCTTTTTTTCCGAAACACAATAAAGCGAGGACCCCACCTGTTTTTCGTGATGAATGGCAGTTAATCTGTTTCGATACCTTTTCGGATGTTTTTACGACGCGCAGTTCGTTTTAGCTTACTTTATTATTGGCTGGCTTACTGCCCCGTGCAGGGTAAGATTGAGATTCTTTTATCTGTGTATCAAGATGTTGAGGTATCTTTATTCCTCCATAAGCTGAAGCGATATGAGGCTGTGTTTATTTTTATAGGGCTCTCATGGTGTAAAAATAAATGTATTATTTTGATTTGATTGATACATAAAAAACTTTAAACTATGTAGCGATAATGGCAATTTATCTATATATTTTCTACCTAAGTATTAAAGTATAACAATAATTGAATGTAATGACAATGGAAACTAACCAGTGTTTTTCTTTCCTCTTTACAGGTGAGTGTCAACAGATCTGTTGCTTCATCCTCTTGGTAATCTAAGGACTGCGTGAGTTACACTTCTCATTCTAATGATGACAGCTACTAGTATATCTCATTTGCTGAAACTGAATACCTTTTTTCAACAGTAAATGATTTACACCATTTAAAAAGAGAACTCACTCAAAATGATTCAGTACTCGACGCTTAACCTCAAGAATTCGACACGTTTTATCCTTCACTTCAACACAAGCGTTTTCTCGTATGCTGAGCGGTTAAACGAGAATTTTGATATCTTAAGTAGCGCATAGCTGTATTTTTTTAGCTCACTGCCTCTTCGTTGAGGTAAGGAAGGCAATTTATTTTGGCGAATTTCTGAGAATAAACCCAATTTTCCAGCGTGCTTTGCTCTTACATGAGCAATTTCTGCTCTCGAGGTTCTTCAGATTCTTGGAAGCATCGTGACTATCTCCGTAGACAGCAATCCAATTATATGTCAGAACGTAAAATTGTGATCGCGTCCTTAACTACTGTTAACTCAAATGATTCGGTTCCTTTCGTTCGTAGTCCCTGAGTTTTTGGTGTTGGCATGCGGACGCCACTTCTTACGAAGGATTTTCGTATTTTTTAGACTTGGCTGACTTATGTGTAAAGGTCTGAAATACAGCACAGATCAGGTTAGCTACACATTCATCTCAGGAGTGGTTTTGAAATTGATAAGCATTTACAAATGGTTATATTTTTCTTTTGAAATAACCGAAGACCTGAGATTATGAAACATCCAACTGAATACTTAAAATCATAGCATTTGAAAATGGATCGATGCGAAAGATTTCATCAATTTTTTACTAAGGCAGTATTAAATATAGATTCTAGGAGTGTTATGTTTGAAAATATCTCATGCCGCATCGTATGCTCTTTTGGTGTGGCAGAAAATTTGCAACTTGTGTATGCATAGCACTTAATATTAAAATATAAGATAAAAAGTTGTTCAGGAAGGTATTTTAATTTTATTATCATCAGTAGTTAAGTTTCCGACGAACGCGATTACTTTTGAAGTTTTGTTTTGACTATCTTTTATCATTTGAAAATCAATTTTCTTTTGATATCGAGCAGATATAATTGTTATGAAAGTATAAGTATCTTCTTTCACACCTGTAATACAAAAGAGTTTTTATGATTTAATGTTGCTCTCACAATCTTTGATTTCTCTATGTTTAATAGATATTAATGAATCGGAAATAACTTTTAATGTGTAAGGGATATTACACGGAAAAACATTAATTACTGTACTAATACATTAATTAATTATTAAAAGGCCTTTTGGAAAAATATCAGCCAATATTAAAATCAGAAGGTATTTTTTTGTTCTTACTATCACGGTTTAAAAGCAGTGAGTATTTAAGGCTTTCGAAGGGAATTTCTGGAACCTCATTACTTCATCATAATTTTATAACTACAAGCGTTGAGAAACCCACTCAAGCTTCGTAACAATTTGAGGCATCTCTAAGAAATTTCATAGCGGTGCCTAAGTCATTCGTCGAATAGATCTGATCTTATGTTAAGGCCCGCTTATTAAACCACATACAAGATCGTTAAATGGGAAACACACACAGGGGTCTTATTTCGGCTGAACCTCGAAGTAGATGCTTTGGAGAGAAACGAGCCAAGCTGTGGCAAAACAATAAAGGCAAATGACGTCTCCTTCTCTGCCAACTTGAAGAAGTGCGTTTGAGTGGAGTTCGCCGTTAGAATCCGTCACGTCACGGTATCACTTTACTCTTAATGTAAGCTCGCTTCACACCACAAAGTTTTACGGACGCCTTTGCGTGAGGGGGGCATGTTTCGGAGAGGGGACCGTGAGGTCTCAGTCGAATGTGGTAAGCGTTATGGATAGTCGCAGAAGGGGAAATGATGGGGAAGAGACATGGGTGGGTGGGAAAGGAGCGTGTAAATGGCAGTGGACAAGGGCAAAGTATTTACGGGTGCATTAGCTCGCGATAAATCCGAGAGGGAGGTTCCGATCATTGTCTCCGATGGGGACGATTGAGTCGTGGAAAAAGGTCTTTCACTGTAGTCTTTTTTCTGGACTCAGAAGAGGAGGTTTATTTAGCAACTGCACTCTACGTACGATTGATGCTTAGAGGTGAAAAGTAGATACAGTTGGAAGAATGGTTTCCAGAGCTTGTATTGGAAATTCGAGTAGGCGAAGCGTAATTTGTTCAAGTAATGAACAGATTTCCGTAACAGTAACATTAACTAAAGCCTGGAATGTATTTTTACTGGTATATTTTCTTTCTAAAATACGTATTGGCTGATTTATTCAACACCGGAAACGTTTTTGCGGTTTAAATCGTTTCCTGTTTTGAGTGACTTTGACAATCTCATTCCAAATAAATATCACTGTTAGCATTTAGCCATTACTGTAGATGTATTAACTTACATAGATTATTATAAATATACATACAATTCTTTTCTCACACGCTTGTATAGTTTTTAGCTACGCTAATCAACTGCGAGATTTCTAAAGTAGTTCAACTCTCGACTTATTCACAGTCCTAAAAAAATTCTCGGCAGTATAACAAGACAGTTTTCCTAGTATGATAAGAGTATCTCTTTATACATTTAATGAAATAAAGGTTTTCTTGCATTGAAAAAAAAAAGAAATATAAATCTCGAAAAAGTCGTATTTTGGGAATAATTGCTCTCAGATGCAATGTATCAGCTACTAAATGAAAGAAATGTTTTAAATGTTTCCAAATTTTTGTAACTATTTCATAACTAAAAGTGAAAAAAATATCTTTGGATTACTTGTCAAAAATGCGCAAATTTCTATTACAGCTGTAAAAAAATTGAATTCCGTGTGTAATACTTATAGCTGATGAAACAAATAAAAAAATACTAGATTATCATGGGTCAGTGGGAAAAATTTGTTTTTGATTGAAAAATGTGCTATATTGATCTTGTGAGAATAGTAAATAACATTTTTTGATTCATAGTCAAATATATTGTTTGTCAATAATTAGGTATAGGAATACTCATTCATTAGAAGGCTAAATGAAAATCATTTTATGAACATGTTGCTGTTATCATAACTTTCTGTAGCATGTACTTATATTTTTAATGCCTTAAATTAGACAGATAGTGCAGATAAGCGAAATATTTAGAAATTGAAGCGAGTTATTATATTACTACGGCGGAACTTATAAAATAGATATGATTTTCGATTCGCTGACGACTACATGCAAGAATGAAATAGTGATTGCACGCTCGGCTGGGAATAAACCGTAAATGGAATTTGCAGCGAATAGGCTCGCTCGTTCGGATTTTATTATACTTTCACTTTTATTTCCGGTTATTAGCAGGACGTGTCGAATTGAGAACACTGCGCTGAAAAATTCGCAATCGATTTCTCATTGGAGCAGAAGTGCATTTCCCGGGGCTCCGATGCGACAGTCGAATTGGCGATAAACGTGACCATTTTAATATTGACGGCACGACAATCTCTCCTGAATTTCGCTTCTCTCTATTAAATTGACCCCAAACGACGTCATTAGAATGAAAATCCCTACCTCGTGGATGAGCTGTATCCAAATATATACTTCCTCACCTTTGCGAAGCCATCCTCTTTGCACATGAGGTTTAAAAAAATTGCTATATATGCAAAGTACTCAATATTAATTTAATTATTTGCAAGAGTTTAGTTTTTTACTCCTTATTACCATTATGTTTTACTTTCCCCTCGGGATTCATAAATATCGAACATCAACTTTATCTATTCCCGCTATCCTGAAAAATTGTTCTACCAATGGTTAGAAAATATGACGCTGATTCATTCAATATCCATTATTTACTTATTACTTTTCTATTAATGCAAAATTACTCATTTGATCTCTGCAAAACTATTTAGTTGACCCAACCTTCATTAAATCCTTTGCCTATCTTTATATGATTTCACAAAAATACAAATGCAAGCTTCGCTGATGATACTATTGCGACCAACTCCTGTTATTTTTCCTTCTTTCTCACAGTTGCTTTCATCAACCAGCTATCCTTAATGCTTCTTATTTTCTGTTCTCATGATCCTGCTTGTTCTTGCAGTCCTCTCCTAGCAATTTTTCCTCGAAGTAGGCTAAGAACTTTCCCTTATCACTTTTCCATGTAAGAGCTTGGAGAACATTTCACTAACTTTTTTAAGATTTCCATTCTTTGTCATGGTGATTAAATCCTTTTTTAAGCAAATTCCAATTTTTAGAACAAGAATTATAATTTTATTGCAATTATTTCCAAGCATTAGAGGTTTATAATCCAATTAATCCATTTTACGCCGTATCTCACCCAAAAACTATTTTATTACTGTTCTCTTTTTACTTTTTCATACGAGTTCGTTCTATTCAATCATCTAAAACGTTTCTATTGAGATAAATATTAAATGACAAATAAGTGTATATTCTGAGAATGTTATTTAGAACCTTAGATAGTACAAATACATATCCGCATGCCTTCAGGACATCGAGTTATGTCGTACGGAGTACTTTAACAAGGTTCTTTTTAAGCCTGAGAAAGATCAGCTCGCGGTTTTTGATTGTGTAATTAAGGCTAAGAATGATTTCAAATGCCATTATCTCTAAGGTAATTGACAAAGTTTGTCCAGGTACTTATTTGTTGATTCAGAAACGTGTGATAAGACGTATAATTCTCTCCAAAAGTTAACAATGTATATCTGTGATTGATATGATTTATCCTGCCAATGAGCATTATTGCTCGGATTCTAGCACAGATTTACCGTTTTACGTGATCTTTCGAGCAATATCCTCTTGGAAAAGGAGATCAGTACAAAACAAAAGTGCCTCTTCCCCAACCCCGCGTACCCAAACGGTAAAATATTCATATTCGAGCACAAAATCCTTAATCTGCGCAAAGTATCATCGCAAACATTTCCGAACGCGGCGGTGTAACCCTTTCCGATTCATAAGCATAGCTCCGAACGCATCCACTAGACCGTCCCACCGACTGAGAGTATAATATCCGAAGATTAAACGCGGGAATAGCAGAGGAGGGAAGCGGAATAGACGAAAGGAAGCGTCAATAAGGGCGATATCTTCCCAAAAGCTCCTCCGTCTGAGAAACGGGTTGACGGGGAGGAGATCTTCTGCGAAGCCGTTGAATGGATGGGTCGAGGGTCGTGTCTCCGAATATTAAACGGGCAAGACTGGCAAGAGTGCCAAAGAGATACCACCTCGCCTCTGCAAATAGCTTAGAGCGCGGCCCGGGGTTTTAACGGGGAAGATTATCGGGGAGGAAACATCCACGTCTCCGCGGAACATTGCCTACATCGTCGGTCCTTAGCCAAAACCGAGGGGCTGGGTATTAGAAGCGGGGCTGCGAGCGATCTGTGAGATTTCTGAATGGAGAAAGGGGACTAATCCGCGCATTTTGGAGCGGACGGATTCGCAAGAGTAAACTGTAATAGGGACGTTTTAGTCTGAGACTAATTTGATGACGATTAAATGCGTCGCGTGGAATGGGTGGACCGGGGATTGATTTGGGAGGGATGTAGGTCGAACTAATTGTAAGTGGACGCTCAGGAGATGCTAATAACTTGGTGATGAATCTGTGGGGTGGTTGTTGCTGGGGAGAGACGCGGCGTAAAGGCCAGGAAATGTTTCTCTGCACGTCTATCCCATTTTACTAGTTTGCGTGAGTTTTAGATAGAAATTTAGAAATAGAAAGATATAAATTCAGTTTAAATTCCAACGGGCTATACTTGATGCTGCTGTATTTAAATGATTGAAGTTCGAGCCCTTGCCCTTACTTCAAATCATAACTAAAACTAAATGGTAAGATAATTAAAGATAATGCTAATATATGAAATATATTGATATGATATTTGATTAATAATTAAATGGATAATTTCCAAATTATTGAATTTTTTTATTCAACTTCAGCTGCCAAATGCGGTTACTTACTAAGACGTAGTTCTGGAATTCCCATGAAAATTGGTTGTAATAATTGCACAGTTATATCAAAAAAATACATGATATCTGGTTCCGTATGTTTTTCACAAAATAATCCTCTCTAGAATAGAATTTCCGTCCCTGTAAAGCGTAGATACTGAGATAAATATTTCTGTGAGACTATTTTCTCAATAAATTATAGGTAGACTTTGTTCACACTCTATTCTTTCTTTTTCAATTATAATCTAAGATAATGTTTGATTTATTGGAATGATAAGCTTAATCATGATGTGCATTCTTACCTAAATGGTAATTTAATATTTTCCATGCTTCAAGCGTATTTGGGGGAGTAAAATCACTGATTCAATAATATTAGTCGAGAATCCAGGAAATAAATACGGTCATTTATGCTGAAATCCATATTCATCAGATGTTTTAAATAAAAATCTTTTGATGGCTCTCTTATACAAATTTATTTTAATCGAAAATATAACTTTTATACTAGGAAGAAATTTCAACTTAGTAGCAATTTAAGAGCAATTAAACCTTTTTAGAACTTAACAATCCGAAATAAATCTTTCGGTTGCATATCTACTTCGACCTAGGTTCCCATGCCAGAACTTCTGGGTCACCAGCAGAAGAATTCGCATCCCTTTTAAAACGGTGTCTCCATTCATAGATTTCCTCTAGATTCAGACAAAGTATCGTTTTAACTCTGGTGTTTTATTCCCGAAAGAAAGGACCCAGCGATCCTGTAAGGAGCGATTAAACTTTTTAAACCTTTTTTAGCTCCACTCCATTTACAACCGTAGTATCCAAAGTTCTGGTTGGTTTGAGCGTGTAATGGCCCCGCCGTGTACTTGCCCATCGGTATCTGATGCCATTAATGGTCCTTGGCACTCTGGTTAAAGACTTTTACCCTCGATAAAGTAACGTGAGCGAAAAAAGTTCGGGATGTAAGATTGCCCTGGCGAATTTATATTTCTTTGCTAACGGTCTAGAAATCCGAGATAAGTTCCGATGTGGGCGGCTGGCGTCCTGTAAACTGGGAGATATGTCGTCGAAGATTTATTTCAGGAGATCTATGTAGAGGCATTCAATCACTTATTGTCTGTTATTATATGTTATTTAAGGTTATAAATAACTATGACTTAATATAATTTTGGGGAGAGATTTGGATTTGAGAACAAAATGGAAAAAATCCGCCATATTCGTGAACAATCGCAGAAGTCATGTCGATTTAATGGAGCCTATAAATTATCTTATGTGTAATAATTGATGGTATTTTACTACTTCTTGGAAGAGGACAAGATATTCCACATTGATACATTTTGAGTTAGTAAATTTATGTGATTTCCATTAACATTTCGAGGGTCTTAAAATAAATATTAAGTATGTAAAATGTCTAGCTGTGAGCACATGGTATCATTTATGAATAATTTTAGCACCTGAGTTAAGCCTGAGAATATATTTGTTTCTTGTACGAAGATTGCACAAACCACACACTATTTTTATAAGGAAAAAGTTCATAAGAGATATCGTTCATAAAAAGACTACTCTATTACAAAAGTAGGAGACGTCTCCTTTTCCAAATTTCTAACGTGACACATTATGGTCATGCGTATTATAACCGTAATTGTTAATAATAATAGTGAGAGTTGTCTTTCTTTAACAGTTTATAGGCATTAAGATTTATAATTAAGGACAATTAGCTTGATTACTATGAGTTGAAAACATTTCCGTTTAGGTTTTTCTCGATTTGCTAAACAACCCTGGAAACGTAACACTTTTAATTATAGTTTCTTCTTAGCGAAGAGAAAAGGTAACAAGATACGCGTAAATTGGTCGCTAGTGTAGCGTATTGCCCAATCCTTTGGCACATCTGAAGTAAAGACGGCTGAAATTGAGGCAAATGGTGGTACAGGTGTGCATCCCGGACTGCATAAGACAAAGGATGACGTTTTTAAAGATGAAATCTAACGGGGATGCATTTAATGAGGTCATTTTAGAAATCATTTAAGCAAATTCTGTGATGGAATTCCTGGGTTAGAACTCCATTGATTATTGGCTTTCTTATTTCCTTTTTGCCTTCCTTTGCGTGTAACTCGGAGTTTATTGTATTCATTAGAAATTCTCTCCAGTTAATGACTGAAAGAATCTGTCGATCATTCATTTAGAATTTTAGATGTAATCTACGAAGTCACCGCATCCAATAGATCAAAGTATTGTTAATTATAAGTAAAAAAGAAAATTTTCTTTTGGTGAAAGGTTTCTGTTTAACATTTTGCATTGGCACGCATAAACGATGGAGACAGGTCCGTTCAGCAGAAAAGAAAGGGCGGTAGAGAAAAAGTTAAATGAGGGAAAAGAACTAATTAAATCAAAGGAAAGCTCAAAAAAGGGGAGGAAAAGTAATTGAAAAGAGAGAGAGAGCAGATAAAATCCCGCGGAAAGGAAGGGGAAGAGTAAGAGAAAATCTCATTAAAAGAAAGATGAAGAAAAAGGATCAGAGATGAGACGGGGGACTTTTTTGGGAAGCTGCACAAAGAGCAGGGGTGGAAGGGAAATAGAGAGAGAGGTAAGAAGAAAGACTCAGGGTTTAACCCTAGTGGCGATAAGAAGGGTTGGGAAAAAAGGCAGGTTATTAAGGTGCACGATAATGGCAAATGTGTCGGGCAATGTAGAGAAGAGATTAAATAAAAAATAAGGAGTGGGCAAAAAATGGCCTTCCCTTCCATCGCGCTCAAATTAGATTCGTTTTTACGCCCCCAAAATCCTTCATCGCTCCCCTCTTCGATCGATGACGTCTTATGACGCTGAACAATGGATCACAGCGAAGGCCAACTGTCTAGCCCGTTCATAACAAATATCTCTCTAGCAGCCGATCCCTCTCCCACTCCGTTTAATTTGTTCTCTGCCATTTCTACAGTCGGACTCCTGAATGAAAATGATTGGCCCCGTCTCCTTCTTTTCCTTTCTCTCGCGGCGCGACTTTATTTTTTAATTCCTCGTTCGTTTTTTCAGAGGAAAATTATTTCCATCATAGAGCAGGAGAGAAATTGGAAATGGAAGGGATTTTAGTCGGGATTTTTGTGTTCATTTTTGTGTTGACTCTGAGTTCAAATTTGAGTGGATATTATCAGTGTAGTTCTCTCAAGGAGGTATTGAGTAAGATGACTGTGTATAATTGTGCTGTTATCTTAGGTAAGAAGAAGGTAGTACTTCCCTTAGTTAACAGAAATACAAATATTGAGGGGTGAAATTAATTTTGAAACGTACATTTCGTGAGGTTACCATATAATGCATTCATGAAACCATTACCATGAAAATCCATCCTTTGATATTTAATTGCAGAGTAAGAACAAGTGAACGGAGCTCAATTATTAACGTAGGGATTATCTTCGGCTAGAATAAAAAAATGTATTTAACTTAGTTTGTTTACGCGTTTCTAACTACCATGAATGTATGGTGAGAGGAATTAGAAAGTTCCATATTGCTGTGACGTAAACCCAGATTTTCCGTTTACCGAACAGATACTTTGGTTCTAATCACGTCTGCTGTTTTACCCACCGTCTTTGCTATCTTAAAACATCCTTTTCTTGTTTTCGAATTATTCTAACAATAACTGCAATACCCCTATTTTAAAATGATTGGGACCAAGGTTGTTTCAGAATTTGAATATTTCCGTGCTTCTGATTTAATCATTCGGTGGAGTGTAAAATATGAAAAATACATTACTTAGCAAACAATGCACCCTATAAAGTTTTTAATTATTGTTCAGAATCAGCAAATTAGGCCCATAGTTGATTAATCGAATTTTCTTTGGGTGAAGAAGGGACAACGAATAAAATTGAAACATTTCTTTTTTTCCCTTTGGCTTTCTTACCGGAAGTTTTAGTTTTGTAAGCTCTTTCTTCGTGTTATTCATGAATGTGCGTGACATAAATATTATTTTTTTCATACTATAACAGAGAATAATTTAGAAAGTGATTCAAGCTACACTACGGATTTTACAATAGTTTTGAATTTGGGATTGGAGTATTACAACCTGTATGATCTGTATTACAAGAATCCTCAATGGAAAAATATTTTACTAAATTTTCTTCACAATTGCGAATTTGCGAAATTTAGTTTTACCAGATTCGTAGGAATTGATAAACGTAACCAAAAATCCTTATCCTTCCTGTATCCATATCCATATCCGTATCCTTCCTGCCTGCATTCCTTTCTATGAACCATTGATGCAAAATTCTGCATGAATCCGAGATAAATTTTGCTAATTTAGCGTTAGAAAATATTCCGAGGATAATATTACAGTAGAGGAATATGTTTGATTCACGAAAGAGCATTTTAAATTCTTTGCTGTCAAAAATAGAAATAGAAAACAAGTAATGCAATATCTTTATATCGAGATTGGAATAAAATTTTATCTCTTAAAACATTCACATTTATAGCATCCCTATCTGTTACGGACATGATAAAGGCTTTATGCATCATTTTCAATATCTCTTCTCATCTCTTTTTACGACGCAACATCTTCCCTAAACGATTCGGAAACTTGTTCACTCACATATCCTCACCCGCATGCGTCTCTTGTTCAGAGTAAATCCTTCCAAAAAGTGAAAGGCATTGTTTTGATCTCCTTGCTTCGCTTATAGGATCGTTTAATTTTTCGAGAGGACGCTTTAAGGCTGTTGAAAACGCGCCGTAAATATATTGCCCTTAAAATTGGATTTACCGCAGCCACTTTGTCTCTCTCTCTTAAAGTTTTAAAGTTATGAGCGAACTTGTTTACGTGCTGAGTTCGAGTGACGGCCGTAAAAAACCGTAAAACTTTTTCTTTCAAACGGTTTCTGTAAAGTCCATGTTAAGGACGAAGGATGAATATTTTGATGGGTTGGAGGGGGAGTTTTCACCTCCTTCAAACTGTTTCGACGTTAGAAGATGCGTTTATTTTTTCACCCCATGATAATCAATAAATTTAACTAAATATAGTACTTGCTGAAAAATACTTTTCTTGGTATTTATTTTTGTAAAAATGTTTTGGATCGTAGGTGGTTTGCAATACTTGCCAGTAAATCCTCTTGCTACTGTTATTTTTTACCTTTTTAGCTTTCGGTTCTCAAAATAACTTATAGGAGAGAATTCACATTTAATTTTTCCAAAACATGTTATGTATTAAACTATGCAGAATCAGGATCAATGCTGTGGTACTTGTTAACGTGTAAAAATTCCATAACTGACCAAACTCTTATTAGACAACTTTATTTTACTAAAAGACACAACCCGGGTTTCGTAGCGTCGCTACATCATCAGGTGACGAAACACGAATAATTAATATTTGTAATTATTATTGTTTGTAATCATTAATATTTGTAAGATTTCCTGTTTCGTCACCTGATGATGTAGCGACGCTACGGAACCCGGTTTGTATCTTTTAGTAAAATAAAGCGGTCTAGTAAAAGTTTGGTCAGTTATGGAAATTTTACTGTTATGTACTATTTAACTTCCACGTTCTTCTTATGAATTGTTTTCATCAGTTCTAAAGATATAGTTTATCCTAAAGTTTTTGGGGTAAATATTTTGAGATTATGCAACCCTGGGCAATTATTGAACTCAAATATTTTCAATCACAGATAATGCAGACTAATTGTATTTCAAAACCCCTTACCTTTAATCAAGCCTTTCGTATACCAGTCTCATTTACCATTGCAATTTATGATTTTTTCTGATGTGCACGCTCCTTTATCCTTACGTTCATATTATGTTTTTCTACATCTTCAAGATTTTCTCTTCTCCTAGCACCTCCACACCCCTCCAATCTGCATCAGTCCCCCACAATATCCCTATCAGCCATTCTATTCCATCTCACGCGTGCATCAATCCTGGTATCTCTTACTGGCCGCCTTCCAAGAAGCCTATTTGGCCTCGACAGAAGGAGGATACGTGTCCCACCTTCCTCAACTGTCTTCTTGTTTCGCAATCTTCTTCCATCTTCTATGCTTCTTGTCTTTTATAGCTACCACCGTTTCATTTCCATCACCAGTGCTTTTTATCCCCCCCTTCCCATATACTCCCTCCATCCTTTTTGTCAGGTTCTTTTCCGTTCCATTATTCGGGATCATTCTTTTAAATCAGGAGTGCCATACTCATAATGGGCCATTTACTGCGACTGGTAACATTCTTGTGGTTCGGATGACATTGACGAATCTCATTAAATTAAATTTCATTAATTTAAATTTTATTTTGGAGAAGGAATGCAAGAATATCTGTAAGGCTGTTAAAGCGCACTATGTGGTTTAGCCTATCCAATAATTCAATAATATACATTTTAAATATTATTTATTTTATTTAAAAATTATGTTTGACCACATAATTCCAGGTCGATGGTCATAAGCTTGATATGCTCGTTGTGAATTATTAACCTCAGTGAATCGTGGTGCCATTCGCAAAGAGAGTAAGGTTCTTTAATGTTAAAGAGCGTTGCTGGTGAGATTTATGTATATCTTTTTCTTTTTTTAGTTTATCATCATGTTTTAAATAACATGGAATTCGTTCATGCCCATTTTAATGATAATAATGTAGCCTTTTTTGGCATATTTTGGTCTTATGAGATTCTTATGAGAACACGAACAACTATGCCTTGAACAGGATTCTATACTGACGTTGCAAAGCACGCTCACCGCTACGACTTCTATGTATGTAAATGTATGTATTCATCATTAAGTGTTCTTATGATTGTTGTCAAAGAAATAAATATTCTTGATTGAATCGTGGGTATCTGTTGAATCTTATCCTTAAAATTTACAATATTAAAAAATATCTAGTTAATTAACAATAATGTTAAAAAAATAAGAACCAACTCTCTTCAAACTTCCATTTTTCGCTATTGAAGGAAGGGCCCTACAGAAATCATGGTTTCCTCTTCTTTTAATTCATTTCACTGGCATTCTTCGCCATTAAATTACACCTATATTCTCTCCATCGTATTTCCTTTTCAATTCGTTCATTTAGAATCCCATTTTTTTATTTCTCTGCAGTAATTCTGAATAAGTTTCAATTATACATCGCTTTCCCCGTTCGTTCTACAATACGTCCAAACTTCCATATAATCCGTTTTTGCTCCCTTTTAAAAGGCTTAGAACAGATTGATTGATGAATGGGAATCGCCGCCCATATCAGCTCTGTCCCGAAAGCGTTGTATAAGAGATAAAGAGAAACGGTTTTCCTGTCGCGCTAAATGTATTTTTTTCCCGTCATGGGTTCGATTCTTCGGTCTAAATAAAAAAATGTGGAGGAACGTTTGTTTTTTTGCTATTGAAGCCATTTGCGTCACGTTTTCGCGCTATTCATCCCTCCTGGGTAATTTATGCGCCTTGTTTAGGGCCCATTGTCCTCGTCACATCCGGTTTTTTATTCATTGGATCAAGTATATTCACTATAATGTGGTTAGCAAGCTCATAGTGGATCCCTTGATTGTGTTTAGGAGAAAAGGAAAGCAGGAAATTGCAATCAGAATAAATTCATAGATATATATTCTGTTATTTTTGCTGCCATATTGGGACGTATCGTAAAAGGTATAATTCACAATTTTACTATTTTTGATTTTTTAAAAATGAACTATTATATAGCACTGAATGGCTATTAACTCTCTTCCTGATAGACTATTCTATAACCTTATGATTTCAAATACAAAGTGCATTTATACTACTATATCCATTATTTCTGGAATGTTTTGAGCTTCATCATTATTTGCAAGTGCAATTATTTTCAATGGTTAAGAAAATAACCCATAATTAGATATAAGAGAGGTAACATCTACTTTTAATTTAACTACTTGATTTTTTCATTCTGCAGCTTTGCATAATCGTATATGTAATGATGGGTTATTTTACTATCTATTGAAAATTAATACTATTGAGAAAATTGACAAAAATCGGAAATAAGTTTCATATGGCCGTCAAGTGCATGATATTTTTCGTATAGATGCAGTGAATTTACACATATTTCATGCTTTGATATCACACTGCATTTACCACTATAGGGGATATATTTTCGAGATTTTCGCAGAATATTTCATTTTTAATAAATACTTCAGAACAATTCTCATGCTGAGAAATGAGCACTTTAGAGCCATGATTTTTTTCAGTGAGACACATTTATGGTGATGAAACTTCTAATCAGTCATCAATTCATAAATAGTCGGCCCAAATAATTGCTTTGGTGAATAAATTATTTGAAGCAGAAAATTCCTATTTAAAGTCTAAATTAGATATAAAAAACTAATTCCAAGATGAATGATTGATTATAGAGACTATTTGTTTGTAGAGTATTGGTTAATACATATTTTTAAGCGTGTAATTTTAAACAATATATTTTATCATTAATCAAAAACATGAAATCAATATTCGCAGACGTGACTTCGTGGAAAGTCATAGTAGCCTGAAGATGTTAGTTAACTTACGAAGCCGGTCGCAAATATCAGTCTGGATTGTACTAAGTATAACATTCTAATCAAAAACGTGTTTCGCTAAATTTTAACAATTATATAACAATGTGTATAGTGTAAAGTTTTCTGTTAGATTATTAGTAATTCAAATTATTTGACACTGATTTACTGTTATTCAATAAAGTTGTTTATTGAATGCCACTTTATTAGTAAGGGACCTTTTATCTGATATTCAAAAGAATTCTGATCAAAGCTGAATAAAAAAAAATGATAAGAAAAAAGTTGTTGGCAATCGTTTTTCTTTCTAAAGAACCCAAATCAGAGCACTAATTTGCTTCGACATTGAAGGGTTCGCTTCCATTCGTTATCTCCTCTTTCCGGGGTTCCATTCAAAAGGAATTAATCTCATCCATTCTAAGGAGGATGTGAATTAACTGCAAGCTCACGAAGATGGAGCACCTCGCCTCTCGTAAGACTAGGCAGCATACCGTCCCGTCTCGGAGGACAAGGGATCGAGAAAAAAAAGCGGAAAAGATTGTCGTGAGGCGGGGTGTGAACATTTTTCACCCTCGCGTTTCATTTGCACCCTCCGGATCCGACCCTTAAGCCTTCCGACATACCTTCCCTCCATCCCCAATCGACCTTATTCACCTTTCACTTTCTCACCGTCAACCTCCCCTTCTCAACCCTTGCCTCGATACCTCCCATGCTTTTACATACTCTTCTCCTTAAGTCCTTCCTCCCACCACCGACTTTTTTCCAAAGTTCATCTTCCCTTAAGCCGGAGATATATTCTCCTGTTTTCCATCCCCTTTCCTTCCTTGTTAACGATGCCTTATCCTTTCTCATTATCTTCCCTTCTTCCTTTCCATTTTCTTCTTCATTTTGCCAATTCCAGTGATTTTCTAAATCTCCACGATTTTGAAATTTACTTATTCCTGGGTACAGAATATCTTATCACGATGTGTATCTCAGCTCTCACATATTCAAATGTATTACAATATTGTAATTTCAGGGTTTATATATTTTAGGTGAGTTTTATAGACAGATTTTTTGTAAATATATGCTAGGAAGATAAAGGTAAAAGTTTTTTTCTGGAAATAATCAATGGTGAAAGTTTCTGAAGAAGGAGATGTATGGTATTAAATAGGGAATACAGATGCAATTGAACCTAACAAAATACAAAAACTTGTGCATGTCTGTGTTGATAACTATGGAAATCCAAATCTGTGATCTTAAAACACAGGAAGATTAACTAGGAATACTTTGAATGTTTATTTAAATTTCTGTTACCTCAGCTACTGATGTGATAAGTGATTTTGTGAAAGCTATTTATGCAGATAAGGTTTATTTAAATTTTATACAAAGTATTTACGCATGCTTAGCCGTTCTCTATTGTAAAATGTTAAATAATATTTTCGCAAGCGTAGATTTCAGGAGGAAATAATCTTTTTTAAGCATTGGAATAAATATGTCACCGTGATGGATAAAGAAATGTTTATAATACCCTCTAATATACTCCCTGCTCAATTAATAATTCCATCAAATCACTTAAGGAGAAATTGATATTCACCATGGGTACGCAATGCTTTGATTTATTTTTTATTGGTTTCTAGCTGTGAGTAATAGTTAGAGTGGAATATACTACAACTGGAATTTTATACTTATTGATTTTTATAGTTTTGCTGCACTTTTGTTCAAATATAACTTCTGAACCTGAATCTCAATGCGCGTGTGATTATTTTTATTTTAGATCTCTTCTCACTCCAGGTTGACGGCAAATATTTTCTTAATTTTAAAATTAATATTGTATTTTCTACGAGCTGTTGTTTTGGCCTTTCCCAAGTAAATTGACGCATTCTCAGAATCTTATATTAGCTAATTGGCAGCTAGCAAAGGAAGCCTTCACCATTAATGGATTGGAAAGTTGATGAATGGAAGAAAAAGAGCTGCTTCTTTTTTCTACCAAAAAATTGCTTATATATATTTATATATATATATATATATATATATATATATATATATATATATATATATATATATATATATATATATCGACTAATATTGTTTCTTCATTAAGCATTGAGAAAAAACTCGTGAATATTTCGATTGTAAAATTTTCTTCAAAATAAAAAATACCCTTTTGATCAGGTTTCACAACAGTCTTTGAAAAGAAAAGAAAGTTGGGACTCGGCTGTTAAGGAATCAGTGGTTTAAAATCTCGAATAGCCTTTTTGTCGGCGTTGCTCTTCAAATTCTCCAGTATTCCGAGAAAACAAGACAGGACACCGCAATTCTTGAGGAGAAGAGGAACGTTGACAAAAACTGCTATTGGATATTTTAAACCTGTAATTATGGTCTCTGTAGAAAGATATTTTATTAGTAAAATTTAATTTTTCTGAAGTCATTCCCATATTCTTTGATAACTGAAAGACTGACTCCTCTTCGGTCTGTACTTCCACTTGAGCGAAAAGTCTTTATTAAAACGAATATGAAGAGAAGGTAAGGTTACATTTTGGATAAGAAAGAAGATCAATAAAACTTTTAAAAGCAAAACCCTCCAAATTAGAAAGAAACTATTCTCTCATGATTTCAAGTTAGGGTGGCGATTCTTTAGAACATAGTTTGCAAGTTTGCCCTTTCAATATTCAGACCAATCCATAGGTAAATTATCTCGCAATGTAGGCGTTGTAATAAACCACGGTTTTGTTACACCGTAACTGGGCCACTTAAAAATTCAATTACCTGTCACGAGTACCCGCCATGTGTACCTTCGCTCCACTCTGCCATCCCTTCTGTTCCCCCAACGGAGGCCACACAGCTCCCTGTCTCCAGAGCCATTACTTTCAACGCCCTTCCTTCCACCCCCATAACCTCAAGACCACATCCGTCTCCTTATAAGAATCTCACCCTCCCTCAGCGCCCTCTTTAATATCGTTCCTCTCTTGTCTCTCCCATAAGCCCCTTCTCCGCTCATATCTCTTGTTTCCTACTGCTCGCGACGTCGTATTTATCCCCTAAAAATCTCCCCCTTCCTCCTAACCCCCCTCCCCTTACATCTGTCACGCGGCGGGATGGGGAATTATCGCAATTTTTCTCGCATCGTTTTTCACAGGCCCTTTATGTTTCTGGTCCCCCGCTCCGTCGGCCCCTTTGTGATGGTAACAATGACGAATCGTTATTGCGCGATCGGTTGGAAATGATGTCCCCAAGATTTGCGTGGGTCCGAAAAGAGGGGAAATAAGAGGAATCGTAAAATGCAGCTCCGGATCCTTACGAGGGTGCCTGCTCCGGACGGCGGAATTACGGGTGTGGAGTAAAAGGTGCGGCTCGTATGTGGCACTAGGTGAAGGGACGGAAGTGTACGGTCAATTACTGCTTGCTTTGTAAAGGTTTAATGGATGTAAAATCGTGTGCATGATACAGTAGACGTCATGGAAGGAATGTGCTGTTTGCACAGCTCTTACGTTGATTTTGCCTGTTTGTGAGAGTTTCGGATGTTTCTAATGTGTTTAATGTGGTGATGTTGATGAGCATTGCTTAAGACGTTTATTTGCATTATATTATAGGTTTATATTAACGTTAGAATGAAAGGATCTACTTAAATCTTAATTATGGGTCATGAAATCCATGAATCCAATAAAACAAGGAAAATTTGATGTGTTTGTATTGAAAACCTACATGATTTAATAATACTGTGGTAATTTAATAATAGTAATTTTCGTTCCGTAAATTATCGTTATTTCATAGGCTTTTAGAAAAAAATACTTTTCATGTTAAATGTAAAGGAACAAGAATTCAGAGATAAAAAGAGTATAAGAGGTCAAGATATAATAGTTTAATGTCAACAGTCGATACAGAAGTTAAAAGTTGAAGCTTCCCGCCGTTAATGGTGATCTTTTTATCGGAATTGTTGTCCTTAATTGTTTTGTAATAAAGTATTTAACTTATTCATCTGGAAGGGGGTAAACACATCCTAAACTATGCCTTTTGCTTGAGGAAATACTTTCAAATGAATCTCTCCCACTAAATTGAAATTAGTACTAGGAATTACTATGCCATGTCATACTTATAGTATAAATTAGGATTGATTTATACGCACAATACGTAATGGGAGGAAAATTGGAGTAGAAATGCGTGGTAGTCCGTCCATAAAAATTCTCCTTAGCGATTTGCTTCTTCGCTCTAAGTTATGTGGTGCTTCCACGGCACTTTTTCTTCTCCTCCTTCGATCTTCTCTTCGTCACATCTTACATCTTCCCATCTCTTTTCACCATTTCTTTCCATCCATCCCCATTCTTAAACCTCCAATGGTAGACCCCAACCTCCCCCGTCATACCCCTATGGGGACTGCTCCATTTTCCCACGTCACATCTTCCCATTTCACCTCTCCCTAACCCCAAACATATTTCAATTCTCTATCCACGCTTTAACTCATCCTCCCCATTCAATCCAGCACCAGTTGGGGCCTTCGATTGGTCCGAGGAAGGATACGTGAGCTCCCTTTTTAGACTCCTTCCTCCCTTGTTAGTCCGGTGAAGGGCTCGTAAAAAATGGAGCGAGTCATTGGTCGTTTCTGATCCGTCCGAGACGCTGCTGTAAAATTGCAATAAAAGACCGACGGACTAAATTGCACCCTTATCGGGTGGCGGAGGTTTCTCTTTTGTCTAGGACGGGATTTCTCCCGGGTTGGTTCTGCCACTTTTGGGTCGCCGGTGCTACTGTAAGGGGCTCTAGTGTCGTTGTGAGGTGGTTTAAGTCACTTGCAGAACTCCTTTTGGCCATTGCTACATGTAGCTCGGGTAGTGAATGTGAAGTTGAGGACTATTATATTCCGAAGGATTTGCTTGGGTGAATAGGTTTCCAGCGTTAACTCCCAAAAATTCTTGAAAAAACCTGTCCCGTCTTTTATATGCACCATGACATTATAGTGGGAGAATTGCATAAAGATCGTGTATATATTTGCAACGATGTAATATGACCTAAAATGTCTATGCTCCTTCGATTTTACAAAGGTCAGGAATGTAAAAAATATACTCTTAGCTTTGAGGATAAGTTTAACGAAAGAACTTGTGAAATTTCGTTCGTACGTAGGTATATTTTAGTGTAAATGCGTGTCATAATATCTTATAATTATCAATCAAATGTGTTATGATCAACGTTTTTACTTTCTCCATATACGTAGTATAGAGAAAGTATTGTTTTCATGAAAAAAATCGACTTCGAGATTTCAACGGAAATACATGTTTTGGGGTCCCTAGAACACGTTTTGACCATTTTCGGAATGATGTCTGTGTTTATGTATGTGTGTGTGTGTCTGTCTGTATGTGTGTGTGTGTGCTTGTGGGCGCTCTAACGTAAAAACTATTAGTCGTATCAGTACCAAACTTCATATATTGAACTGTAGTGGGTGCTGTCAGAGTTGATTATTTTATGGAGTAAATCGGTTTACCGGAAGTCCAGATTTATTCTTTGAAGCAAATTTCCGTTTTTGCAAAATATCTCCATAAATATGATATTTAGGTATATACTATTATTTATGAAAGTTTTAGAAAATGTAATTTACTATGAATTGAAACATATTTTTTTATCACTGATTGTTTAGGAGTTATTTGTGAAATACTGATAAACCGGAGGTTGCTGATTATGTACTTTGTGGGCACTCTAACATGAGAACTATATGCCGTATCAACACCAAATTTTATATATAGCATTTTGGTTGTTGTCGTTAGAGTTGATTAGTTTTTGGAGTAAATCGGTTAACTAGAAGTCGAGATTCGAAGCTCGTTTCCGTTTTTGCAAAATTCCTCCATCAATCTGATGTTTAGGTATATACAGTTATCTACAAAAATTACAAAAAAATGTATTTGTATATATCTTCCAAGTTTATATTGAATCTAGAGTTCGAAAATACTGCCGTAGATAAATATTCACATTGTATATAAGGAGAAAGTCATGTGCTGGCCACATCAGATTTTTTCTTCAGAGAATAAATTAAAATTCTTGCTATTCTTAAAGGTATTTAATCTGTCTTATTAATTTTGTCTCATATTTTAGATTAAAATAAAATCAAATTTATGATCAATTAAATATTTTAACAACTGCAATACTGAAAAACGAGTATTCGAGTACGTGGACTATTAACCATATCATTTAACACAATTTAGTGCACTTCATTGTAAATAATCCTCACCCCCTACGATTTTTCTTTGTATTTCACATAACTTTTCTTTCAATTGTATGTATGTATTATTTTTTAATATGTAAATAAAAGAAAGAAATAGTTAAAATACATCGAACGTCTCGCAAAAAAATTTTATTTTTTCCCATAAGCATACAATATCTCAAATTTTCTGATACTTTTAAGCTTCTCATTTTAGCTAAAACAGAATATGGTGGTAATCTTTCTATTGGAAACTGAAACTTAATAACACTATTCTATGCAAATTTATGTTAAAAATTGATATTCTAGGTAACTTATACTCAAAACTATTGTTAGAAGATTTTCTTACTTTACTGATAGTCGATTTTTATTCTTGATATTAGCATTGGAAAAATTTACCTTACTTTAACCATAAATATCTCCCTAATTTTTACACTTTCTTGCGGGGAGTTGTTTTTAATTATGGTTCTTGGTAATTTATCTCTTCCATGATCCAATATGGCCTTGGAGTATCTTGGAACGGTCGAGAGAAAGTGCCATAAACGAATTTGTTCCTCCTCTTTAAGCGTAGTTAAAAATTTAAAAATCCAGCTATGAAGTGGTAGGTCGAAAGGGAAAATAAAGTTTCCGCAGGGGTTCACTTGAATCATCAACCCAACCCAACGCCAAAGTATTCCGTGCAATGGCAGTACTTTTTTTTACAGCCGTTCATTTTTTAAGGAGCGTCTCTCGTCGTTCATCTTTCCCATATCTATTCACCGGGTCGGAATTCACGGCTCACTTAATAGGAAAAAGTATCATTTTTTAAAAGATAATTTTTTATCCTCCGCGTGAAAAATGGGCAAAGAGTAAGCCTTAGCTATTTTATAGGATTCAAAAGAGACCCGAGCGCGAGACGATCCCCTTATTCATCTCTATTACGTAAGATTTCCTTTCTTTAATCATTCGAAATATTTTTTGTTCTTTAAGGAATTTTAAGCTCGCGTACTCCTTTTGCACCTGCTGTCTTTGCTCTCTTTCAGGCTCCTTCGCTGCTTTTATCACAATTTTTTTGTTTTGACTTTTTTTGTTTCGTTTGATAATGTACAAAGTGGGATTGAGAGTGAGTGAATAATTTAGAAGATGCTTAGAGGAATTCCGCAAGATCTTTAGCGCGCTTTAAGAATTCCAAAGAGAGATGCCGTTTATCGAAGCAGCCGAAAATAGTAACATCCCGGGCTCAAAACTCAAGAATTCGCTTTGAAGTTCATCCAATGGATTTATTTTTTTATTTTGAGACCCTCTCACGAAAAATTTACCTTTTAAGTGGTACGATTTACCTTTGTCTCTAACGAACGTCATTGTACGAGCATTGCTGTAATATCGTATTACGTTGTATCTGTACTCTTAACTGTGTTTTATCGATGTCATCTGAGCATATTGCAGTATATCTATTACCTGATCCTACTGTAAACGTCAATTTAAAAAAGATTCAGAGTTTGCAAATCACCAATTTCAAGTTATCTTCGAACGTGAATATAAAAACCTATTTTGAAGAACGACATTTGTATATATTTAGGAAAAACTATTCATAGGTTTTAATCATTCATTTAATAGAGTCAGTAAAGTTTACTTTTTAATTGAACTCGTCACATATTAACGCTATTTCAGCATATTTTCACCTATGTCTAACTTTGGACAATAATATCACGGATTTTCATTGATGAGTACTGTCTTTTGTTTAAACAGTCGTGCATAAATTTACAAAATCTAAAAAGGAGACTTCCTTTACATTGAACTCACACATTCAAAGCTATTTATATATCATTTTTGGAATATTTTAAATGTAAGACTTAGATCCTCCAACAGTAAATTTGGTTAATTTAAATTTATAGAAAATTCTATATATTGTTACACTCAGATCTAGTACCGATGCTGAGATACAGTTTATTGTGCACAGAACACTATAACATGCTGTGCGTAACTGAGTTAGTGAATAGCCTATGTGCGATAAGCCGTTAGTTATAATATGCGTGAGAAAGATTGAAGTATATGTAAGGTTTGGTTTTAAAATTGAGAGTATCGAAGGAAATACAATTGACGAGCTCAAAATTTACTTTATTGCTAATTTTTATCCCTATGCTTTCTGTTCATGCACCATGAAATATTTACAGGATTTACCGGCGGCAATTTCTTATTAGACGGCCTAAAAATATATTTTAGGTTTCACATTAGCCTCTCGAGTTGTAATTGATTGATATCAAGTTCCATTCGGCTATATTCGTTTAATTATCCCCAATCATCCTCTCTGACTTCTATAAAGGATAACAATTAGCGACTTACTCCCTTTGAGAGATTTCTTTTCAGCCCTTGGCAGTGAAATCCCTCAAAAACTTCGGGAGTAATTCTCAGCTTTCTCTCCCCCAATTCAACCCCTTCTTCAAAATTTTTCTTTCGTCCCTTCTCCAGAAGTCGATAGGAAAAAATATGTATCCGAACCTTCACCGCTGCCTTCCCGAAGTGGGGCATGGAAAGGGATAAAAATGCAAAAAATGGATTTTTAAAAGGATTTTCTTCTTCCATAAAGAGTTTTGGATTGGTTTTGACGGGTGAAGGCGATTAATCACGCCTCTTTGATGTATCGACCTATTCCAGCACCTGGAAACCCGCCTCACACCGATTCCTCCTCAGACTCCTTGGCTTTCTCCCGCTAAGTAATTTTTTGCATCGCTTGATTCTCTAGGCGTAGAGAAAGTCGTCCATTGACGTGCTCGTGAGAAATCGAGGCAGTTCATAGATGAAAAGTTATCAGCCCAAGAGTTCACGACCCAGACATGGATTGCTTAGCTCTTTGGATAACATTCGCTTTATAGAGATGTGGGATTATGAATGTCCCCCGAATTGAAGGAGTTTCATCTCTATGGTGGATATTACTCTTCGAACTCTCGACTCCTGCTAGTTCGGAATCTTTGGAGAGAGCATGGCGATGTAACGAAGTGGCTTACAAATCAGAAATATCATTCCCTGAAAACATATACTCAGGCTCAGGCTCAGGTTTAAGTTGTAGAAGTCTGCTTAATATCGATAAATATCTCACAACGTATTGCACCCGGAAAGCAGATTTATATTTTTAATTTAATTTAAATACATACATACGTTGCAATTGGAAAACTCTCCGGTGGCAAGATCATTGCAATTCTATACATAACGGTACCTCATTATATCGTTCATCACATTTGGTCTGAGATAATAACCAGAAACCACTACTCTCTAATTAATATCCAACTTTGGCAAAAATTATTTTACACTTATATTATTAAATTCAAAATTCCTTAATATCACCAGGATAAGGTCACGTTTTTAATAACAAACATACTACTCATTTAACAATATCTTAACAAAAATATCCAAAACCCCCTTTCATTACATTTCATAATATTCTAAAAAAATCTAAGTTTAAAATCTTTAATTGATTTAGTTAAGGGCCTGAAGGCCTCTTCAGGTAACATTTTCCTTTTCCATAATCCCCTATATATCCTAGGAAGCTGTTTTTTAAATATATATTTCATCGCCTTGTAAGTTAGTTTATTTCCTCGCTCCTGATCTTGTGCAATTGATTGAATTTTCCCTCTCAAAAGCTTTCTTGGGAGATCTTGGGTAGATTAAGGCTACTTGCAGCCATCATGTAGATTACAGACAGCATATGGACATCTACAATTATTCTTAGGAGGAAACCTTGTAATTTATTGAGTATTGCTATTAGTTAATATATTTCGCGTACTTTTTTTGTATCATTGAATACGGTATTTCAAAATGCGAGGAAAGAAAGGTTTCACTGGTAGTAAACACTCAGGACGATTCGAGTGTTTGGTGTGAAATTTGACTTATTCCTCTAACGTAAACCCAGAGGTACATACATAGATGATACAATTTCTCTAAAAATATTGAAGAAAGAATCTTGTACTAGGACATAGGCGAGTTCTATTTACTCGAATTCGCGCTGCTTTTTATACAAGTTCGTGGATGTTTAAGATCTTTCTAGGGAAGAATTCAGAAGGTCAGATTCCGATGTTTTATGACAACTTTCGGTATTTCCCGGCGGATATGAAGGTGAAGCTTACTTTCTTATCGCATCTCTGTGACTGCGCTTCTTAGTCATTGTTCTAGTTCTATTTTATAGCCAAAAATATTGAATATCACTATATATTAAATTTTATAGTTATTCAACAGTAAAATTGTTAATTTAAATACCATTTTCTAATCCTTCATTAGGAATACGTGTGCAATGATCAAAGCTGTCTAAGAAGAAGTAGAAAACACTGAGTACTGGTTACTGTCATGTCTCCAAACCTCATTGAGGTCACCAAAAATAAAATCGTTGCTGTTACTGTTGATTTTAGTGCATTCCAAATTAATTATTTTAAATGTTTAATTTTAAATGCATCTTATTTTATTCATTCCGTAAAATACTTGAGGTTCACTGCCCTTATGCTTCAGCGTTTATCTCCATGAAATGCGATGATATATTTGCAAAAGTTGCACAAAACCGAATATTCTATCTGTAATAAGCTTACTTTAGATCCAATATGAGTCAGTGCTTATTTATTTACTTATCATTATCATAAATAGATCCAGATTTTTACATTTATGTTTTATTTATGATATATTTCAGCTTATTTTTTTTCAAATTCATTTGTGAACAATTTGGTGATCCAGAACAGATGCTGCATTTTCATCTCACATGACTAATATATTTCTTATTAATTTTAATGAAGTCATTTTTTATGTCATGGCTCCAGTTTTATGCTAATCTTTCTTTCAAATTGATCGCACCTCTTGCAATTTCATTCATTATTGCATATGACTACATATTTAAAGTGCGTGTGTCTTAAGTTTTTCTGTGCCTTATTACAAACTAATACTGCAATACTTACCTATAATTGTTCGTTTATCCTTTAACATTAACAAATGTATTTATCACACGTTTCTGTTTCTACATTCGATTTTCTATAAATTTTTGACACCTTCATAAATCACATTTCCCTCAGGTTCTCTCTTACTCAGCTTACTTCTTCCTCTATCTGACACTTGTCATCGAGACTTAAAGCTCTGATGAGATAGGACGAGCTTCTTTTCCTTTTCCCATCATTGACAAATGAAGGCAATATTGCTTGCGAAGGGAAAGTTGGCCATTGAGAGACACATGTTTCAAAATAACTCTCATTTCCGCATTGCAGATCCGTCGTCGCTAATTGGCATTGCCCAAAGTGTCGCAACAAGATGAGAGGAATGGTTAATATTCAATTTGGGTTTTTAAAGTGGAGATTGCATGTAACCAATTTGATCCGTTCCGCCTGCACTTTATCGAACGCTCCCGAGCGCAATCCAAATCGTATTTGTTTGTGATACACTCGATAAACCGTTCATGTTTATTTTTCAATTTTCGCTTTGACATCAATTTTGCATTCGCATTCACATGCCGGAAACGGTTTTTGCCGACAGAAGGAGCATCGTTAATTACTTGAGGGCTGCCAATTAATGGAGTGCTTAAATAACCTTCAAATGAGGACATGGCAAACTTTAGATCGTACTGTCCTTCATCGTCACTGCATTATCCTTAATGAAGCACTTTGATTTGTTATTGACAGCTTTGGGAGGTCTTCATTTGTTCCACTCATACTTGTGAAAATCGTCGATCGTAGACGCTGTTGTATTGTACTGACAATCTATTAATTCTTGTAGGATTTTAGTTTATGAGATGCCTCGAAGTCGCAGGATTCACATACTAGTACACTTGTTCTCACAAAAATTTAAAAGTTCAAACAAGTATCTAAAATTATCAAAAATGTAATAAATTGAATCAGAGGTGAATTTTGAGTTGAATCTCCTTGATAGCCATGTGGGCAGTGCTCCAAGTTTCAGTGAATTCGGTCTCGGGTTCGATTCTCAGTGGTAATCCATGTCCAAAATGTAATAAGCTTTCGAAGCACCTTTAATGATACCACTATTCAACAAGTTAATTTTATTACTCCACCATATACTCTTCCTAAATGAAAACCAATGCTTACTTTTGGTGATAGGTGAAACGCTAAATTAGTTTGCCTACAAATTTAGATGATAAAGCTATAAGTTTCGGCTAATTCTTTTATTTCCAGCACTAAGTAGATCGGTGTATCATCTCAACCTCTCAAATTTGTTCTATTATTCTAACTGAAGGATACAGGGTAAAACATTGAAATGCTATGCACAATCAATGGCTTATTTTTTAAGTTCGGTGTGTTTTTTAATCATAAATAACAAAAATCAGCTCTGGAGAAATTTTGACATGTACAAAATACTTTCTTTTCTGAACAGTAATCTGCAATCCCCATTAACCTCCTAAATTGCCCTGATAATCTATGGTCTAGATTTAACGATTTATATAGTGATTGATAGCTGCTGTCATATATCTCTCACACTCTTACGAGGATGTTGTTAAAATGATAGTAATCTGCTCCCAAGTGGATTACTAAAATCAATAGCCTCCCAAGTCCAGTTTGGGGCACGTAATGGGATTCTGGTCTGCCGCGTCTTATCTCTGAGTCTGCAATTAGTGGATGCGCCGTGGGAAACTGCAATCATGCCTCCGATTGCAGAATTGCTCATAGTTATAAGAGTAATCATGCTGATTCCGTGAGATTTTCAGCACAACCTGGAAAATGAAACCAGGTTTTTATTCCTTACGTAATTGTTTCCTGTACATAAACTCTGGAATGTAAAATCCGTTGAACCCATATCTTTACCAATCTAAATTAAATTGACAGGTTCGTAAGTATTTACTAAAATGAATTCTTAAAATACAAAAATGGACGTTTAACCAATTTCACAATTTTTAGTCGAAAACAATATTCTTCGATAATTGTTTTAAGAATATATGCCACGAAATGAAATGTCGCCTTAACGTACATTTTTGGGAAAATGATTGTTTACTGATTAATACAGTTTTAATATCTAGATTAATATTTTTAAAATTTATACCTAGTATATAATCCTATAATCTTTATGCGTATTTTTGGCTAAGATTACTATACATAAAATTAATCCATGTTTTTAATATAAAGAATACAGCATGTCCTAACCTGGATTTCAGCGTTGCAATACTAACATGCTTTTCATGACACCGTCGAAGCTGAAGATTTACTTATATATACATAAATATGATTATTGTAGAAAATAAATATGCACACGGTTGACATTATTATGAAAGATTACTTTTTCACCAAACATTTTATATGCATTTGCTTGAGTGCTCCATGTGTAAATAGCTGTTATGCTTGCAGCCTCGCTATTCTACGTTAGGAGACGAGATGACCACTGGGGGGGAGGTACGCAGACCCTCTTTCCATGGACAGAACCTCTCGAACAGGAGAGGCGTTACACCTCCCCACCTGCACCATTGTGGGTCTTCCTAAATCTGTAAAGGTGGATCGCGTAATGGGGAAAGTGGTTTTTCGCGGAGTTGTTGGCCGGGTAGGAGATTTAAGCGTGCGTGGAGGATAAGGAGAGGGAGTTTTGTTGAAGTGCAATGTTGACCCGAGGAGTAGAGGATAGGAAAAAGAAATAGAGGTTGATAGATGGGAAAGAGCTAGATAACGAATAAGTGTTGAGAAGTTATAGACATTACAAATATGGCATATTTTACAGTGTGAGCTATTGTGGCTTTAAATGTTTTAGTTCACGTCAGATATTTCTTCTGCATTCCTACTTTCGATTTAAGTCAATTTTACCAATATACTCCATTTATGATGGTATTTTTTATGATATAATCAAATGATGCTTGAGTTAATTTGATGAGTGTTCATAGAACTAAAATGTGTTTTTGAGGATAGAACTTATAGTGGGGAACTTAGGGAGAGATAGACATAATATACATATATTATATCTTATACCTTGCAATATACTATATCCGTTTTTCAAATGAATGTTGTTGCCATTTATTGCTCTGGGAGTAGTGGAGAGCTGATTAAACAGGAGGGATATAAGATTTTATATTTTCTTTTAAAGATTTCATTTAATAAGCTACTTTGGCACTGAGGTTGAGGAGAATCAAGCTTTTTTTGAACTAAAAATACAGGAAGGCAAGGTTTTCTCTTCGCATGCAACATCATACGAAAAAAAGATTACTTATATTTCTCCAATATTAATGGAAAATGTACTAGAGCTAAGGTTTCCTTACACTGATTGTGTAAAGACACGGAAAATGACTGTTTTTCCTTAAAATATATTCTACCAACGCATTTTCTTCTGATTCACATTTTATGCCAAATAAATCTATAAAAAATCATTGTATACTCTATTCATTCCCTTGTTGCGGTAACGATTGACTTTTTTATTTTATGTCAATAATAAGTTACCAATAACTCAAAAAGTAATTTTGGATGAGAATTTCCTCTCGTTGTATAAGCAAATCTTCCGTAGTTCTGCAATAGCTGATTGAAACTTTGAAGGCATTGGGAGACCGAAATACGGATCCAAAGGAAAACAACTTTACGTAACTTTCCACTCCAAGCTACTTTCACGAGGAATGCAACTTTGCCTCGGATCGTTTGATTTGAATGTCACGTTAATTAAATTAATTTGGTGCGATAGGAGTTTGATGAAAGAGAAAGGCGGAATCGAAGGCAGGATGATGACTTAGGAGGCGAGGACTGCTTGATTGATTATTTGGGAGGGAATGGGATTAGCAGACTCGTCTTCCTCTTTACGTATGAAGAGCGGGCGTGAAAGTGAAAGGGAAATGGAATAGGACGTTAAGAAGGGAAAAATAGAACCAAGATAGACAAGAAAAAGGAAGGAGAAAGTAAGAAACTGCCTTGAACATATGATGAATTAATTTTCGTAGGTAGCGTAGTTTAAATTATCATTATTGATAAATTATCTAATTGAAATTCAGGACGTCGCAGATGAAATTAGGGACTAATATGAGTATTAATTCCCTTCATCGAAAGGGTTTAATATTATTATTATTTTAATGCAAAAATTTATGGTAGTAATATAGAAAATTCGTCCGAAACCATTTTGAATGTAGAAATTTCTAAAGTCTTTTCTAGTTCTTATATCCCAAGTTACTTTCTCGTAAAACTTCAAAACTTTTGTGTACTCTAAAAGAAATTCTACACTTATATGTGTAAAATCAATCTTCAGAAGTATTACTTCATCAACAAAAATTATTAATAGCTATATTTATATAGACTTAAAATTACAAAACAATGGAGCATAATTTGATACTATTCTATTATATGATAACGAAAAAAATGTATTATATCACTAGCATACTTAATTTTATATTTGTACTTATCCTACGTTAACAATCAAGTAAAATCATGAAACTACCAAATATTTTCTAAATTAAATGACTGCAAGCCCTTTGATCATCCGCAATGAAATGGTTTAATCATTCCCAAAAATAGCACCACAAGAATAAAAGAGAAATCTGTTTCTGTCTTTTATAATATTACCAAATTTATTTCAATATAGTAATTTTAATCAGTTACCTTTTTCATTTTTATCTTTACTTAAATTTTTTTATATTTTCATATTATACTATCAGATAAAAAACCACCCTCCTTATGTTCACGAAACACTGAATATTTTTCCGAGTGCCAACAGTATCTCGTATGCGAAAGGTTTAGAGCCCCTGATTTGAATGCCTCCCATTGCCTTATTTTCAATGGGAATACATACATATTATAAAGTCTTATACTTTTTTACGTAAAAATAATAAGATCTTATTCCTTATTTTTAATGAAAATACATATCAAATTAAATTTACTAATGTAGTGGAATAAACACGGAGGATTATCTTGGTAAATGAATAGAATCGTATTTGACGTAAGTATATGAACATTAAGAGTTGCAAAGCTCCAAGAGAACAGTTATCTTTTACTCCCGAAGATGGCAACGTAGTTGCTGAAATATGTATCGAGAATAGCATCGCTTACAATACCTTAGTAACGGTTAACCTTAACCCCCATGGTAAGGATGTTTCCGCGCGACGCGTTGTTCGCAAACAATGGCTATTTGGAGCTTTTTAAACTTTAAAAGTTTATAATATAGCCAAGTTTCTTTTTTGCTCTTTTTTATCTTCGTCTCTACTCTTTATTTGATATGAGAGGAGTGGTGAGCGACAGATTACGGTACTGCAGACGGCGCGTGTAGTTCCGCGAATCGATGCGGGATTCATTATCCCTCGAGTGAATGTAGCTAGGGAGACATAATGGAGGTAAGAAAAGGTATAGAGGAAGGAAAGAGGGATGAGCGGAAGGGAAAGAGGCCAGCGGAGATTAGCGAAGCTGAGATGGATGGGGAAACAGGATGTGGGGGGATTTAGGTAGAAGGGGGTGAAGGACGCGGATGGTGATGAGTCCAAGTCGGGTCGATTAGGCCGCACGCCCGTTTCCTCCCCTCGCCCTAATTGATTGCGAGGTGTCGTGGGGGATATCCTCCCTCAGATGCAAGCGGAGGTGACGTGCAAGGGGGTGTAGCGCCAAGAAGTAATAAGGACAAAAATAGTGGATGGATTTCCTCCCAGAGCCACAGATCGACCCTCCGTTACTGTCATACTCTGCCTTTTTATTCCTGCTGTTAATGGGGGTTTAATTCAAGACTTCTCGGTTCATGAATTGGCTTTTGGATCGAATTGTTGAAGCAACGATCACAGACAAAGAACTTTGTAGAGTTCTCAGAATGATTTGAGTTATTACTATTACTTTTAGGGCTCAACAAAGTGAATCTATCAATCACTGCGAATATGAAGGGGTTTCACCAAGTCGTACCTCAAACCGTTATGTTTTCTGAAGCAATTTTTTTTTCGATGCGAGAATATCCCATCAGAAGCCATGATATCATCTTCAGGGACAGAAATAAATTAATGTCACTAATAATAGCATACGGCCCTTACCGGAAACTGTATTGAAGTGGCTCGGTGTACTGATTTAGATCACTTTTGAAGATTAATTAAACTTATACTTGTCCTTAATCCACCAGTAAAACAGGAGGATTGATTCTGGTATTGCTCATTGGAAATAAGGTTAAATTATTTGCGAAATAAACTACGAAAATGAACAATTTGTATCAAAATTTTATCAGTAACTAAGCGCAAATTGGATTTTAAATTTCAATGATTAAGTAATAGATTTGTACATGGTGATAGTTATCGAAAGAGTATCATTAGCGGGCATTTATATTTGATTTCTATCTGAGGAACTCGTTCATGAAACTTTACGAGATTATTTTGAAAATGCCGAAGATATAACATATTGGATTGTCTTAAAAAATTAATGAAAGTTGCCGTGAGACAAAATATACAACTAGTAAATTAATTGTAAAACTTAGTAGTGTAATAGTTTCTATAACTGAAGGTTACAGCCAGCAAATATGGGAGAAATATGATATTTTTCGGGGAAGGAAGCAAATCTTTTCCTCAATTTTTGTTTAAATGTTTTCTTTTATTTCAGTGATAAGTAAAAATATACCCCTTACGAGAACATACAACCTCAAATTACTGCGAGTAGCTTACAATTGAAGAGTACTATTTTTCCTCCAGGCTTACCTTTTTCACTTCAATTTTCAAAATGTGTCTGCAAATATAAGTCTTAAGGTCGGCTTATTGCTGGGAAAGCCTAGTGTCACGAGCTTCTTCACCCTATTTCTCAATCCGCCATTCCTTTCATTCAGTTCAATTTCTTATTTTTAAAACAACACTTACTTCCTCTTGTGCACCGATTCTGAGAAACATGCTCGCCGATAAGAATCCCAGCACTTCTTAAGCCTCCGAAAAAGAGGTCAAATATCCAGTAGAAACCTCTCAAACTTCGTCTCAATGAATTATCCCTTAGTGTTGAATGGACATTGTCAATTGGATAATCGTGTGAAAATTATGAATTTAAAGGTTTGAAAAGCGATTTGGATGCCATCCAACTGCTTGACATCCACACTCTCGACACGTAGCTGGCTGTCGCTTGTTTACGAGTTACTTTATCCGATTCGATCCAGTTTATTTCGAAAGAAAGAGAACAGGTGACGATGCCGCTCTGTCCATTTACAGGGAGGCGTGCGGGCGATAACTCAAGTAGTGGCGCTGTGTTCGGAATGAAATTCCGCAGGAGTGATTGGATCACGCCCAGAAAATTCGCCACTTATAAGGCAGCGATATCGGATTAACGATATGGAAATCAGAATCGCGAAAAAAGTCGTTCTCGTATCCGCGCAGTACGCTCCATGGAATAATCCAAATGGCTACAATTGCTGCATGACGCTCGGTGGTGATGAGGCTGGATATTCCATACGCTCACCGCACGGAAAAGGGGTTGCCAAAATTATTAACCGCCTATATATTTTTTCTCTTTCAATTTCTCTTCCGGTAGAGAAATTTAGACCCTTTCATTTAAATTCGTTGTTTTGGAAAGTTTTCAGTAATTTAAGCACGGACAGTACCTCTCGGATTTAAAACAATGCACGATTGGACAAGGGACATATTTAGGGTTTGCGCAGTAGAATGTAAAAACTTTTTATTGATTGGATTTGTTGATTTTGCGGAATAGGTATTTCAAAGGCTTACATGAGTTTAGATTATTTTATTTTATTCGATATATCTTTTTTATTTGATATATCCACGTAATATTCGCCACATAAATAATTTTGAATGTTTTATTTAACTGTGTACTAACCTCATTTCGTCATGATATACTGTTTTTCCGGCGCTCCGCACCTCCTTGTACAGCTATTCGTAGACAACATGATTGACCGAATCACCGAACTTCTAAGAAGCATCCAAAGTACTTTTCAGTAGGGAAGTTATCATCATCAACATAAAAAAATTGATTATTACTTTTTAGTTTTGCAACAGTTGTATGTAAAATAACCGTAGCAGCTATTTTTTCCCATACTGGTGACGTAATTTTGCGCTGATTGTCAATCTTTTATATAGGTTGAAAGAAAAAACTTCATAATTTCCAAAATAAGTTTTAATTTATCCGACTCATATAATAGATTTATTGTTATTATGTTTTATAGGTTATCCACGTTTTTGTATAATTAGTTTATATGAAGCACATTTTTCAATTTGAAATTAATGAAATCCAATCAAAGTACTGCAAAATAAAAGTAGATAAGGAATTTAAAGGGAAATATTTTTAGCGGAATAAAAACGTAGGAACTGTTCCAGAACAAGATCGTGAATTGCAGAAAAGTGTGGCGATTATACAATACTAAAAATATTCTAAACCTTATGCAGATTTCTTCTTTTAAAGATAATAATTGTTAATTTTTGTTCTGATTAGTAAAATGGCCTTATGTGTTGAGAAAATCGCAATTGCGATGGTAATCTTTCGGATTGTCGATAAGTTTTATCTTGGCGGTGTTATACTTTTTAAAATTTTTTCGTAATTTGAATAGAATGTAATATTTTTATTGTAGTTCTTTTACATAATATTTCTATAAATATTTGGGAGGTTATTCAGTAAAGGTTGCTAAGCCGTGTTGAATCGCTTGGAAATCACTCCTTTGAAATAGCACCCGGAAATGCACTCCACGAATGATAACGGAAGGCGTAACTTTGGCATTGCTCTAAGGCTCAGACGATTTTGTATTGTTCGGGGATGTCTTTGGCTGAAACAGACATTGTAAGTATCGGAGGAACTGAGCTTTCTTTAGGGCACTTTGTCGAGTGCTGAAGAAAAAGTTCCCGAAGGAAATGCATGAGAAAAGTAAGAGATTCTTTCTTCCACCAAAGTTGCTACGTAGTACATTGTAGTGCGATATATTTGTCACCGAAGCTCAGAAAATTCAGGAACATTAAGTGAATCTGAATGCATCGCAATCACGCGTAAGTACTGAAAATAGCGTTTACGAAGGAATAGCACAAACATCAACAGATCTCTATCTCAATATAGATGCTTTAGTGAGCACTATAAATGTATTATGTTAATTTTTACTTAAATTATTAAATAGATCTAAATACTAACATTTCGTGTATGTGATTTACCTTCTTCATGTTTATATATGTACACTTGAGTGTAAGATAAAATATTTTAATTGAAAAATCTCGGGTCCATTTTCACAAGTAATTCGATTGACTTATGGTCTCGCATCTCAACGTGTATAGTCCATTTGAAATCTTGAGGCCGACACTCCATAACTGTGTAATAGCTGTGTAACTGAATAATATATAAGAAAATAAGAGAGGCTGCATGAACAGAGAGGGGAGGCTTACGGTAACAGCATAACCACGGTAGAATTAGTAAAACATCATCGGACTCAAGATCACGAATGAACTATACCTCTCTCCGATGAATCGAAACATATAATCATTCTAATCTTTAACTATGCAAGAAGTGAAAAATAGTGACTTGGCCGGTAGTCGAACCCAGCTCTCCCTTTTTCCCGGGTAGTTGTTCTTACCAACTAAACAACGTCAATTTCACTTCTGCAAATGGGGGCTTTTAAGCTCCAGGTAATGGTGCCCCACTCTTTGTATAACCTTGGGTTAAGTTGCACGCTTTACTGTGCTAAGTAAAACTTCATTTCCATCATTTTTAATCCTTAATTGTTCGATAATTCGATTATATACTCAATATAATATATACTATATAATCTTATCTAAATAATATACTATAATAGTCTTTTATGAATCTTTGTTCGTATTTATTTAATGTTAGGTTAGAAAATTATTAGAATAAAACACATTTTTGAAATGATATTAAAAGAATATAGACATAATTACAAGTTATTCATAATTAATTTTTTCCGCGAACTATATGCGAAAGCAATCGATTAGAAAAATAGAGTCAAGGTGTCTGCACACCCTGCCACACGCTGAAAGGCGGATTGCAGGGTTCTTTCATAGACATAGACTTAATCGCAACGTTAAACATTGACAATGGTAGAAACTAGATTGTGATAGAATATAAGAGACAAAGATTTGTTAAAAGGACTCAATAATTCGATGCCTTTAACTTTTTAGTCAATTCTACTAACTCTTAATTAATATATGAAGTTTTCATGCGCACAAGTCAAACTATACCTTATCGAGGAAAATAGTATATTCACCTCTTTTAAGTTGGGAGGCTTCGTACTGTGCTGGATTTAGATTCAGAATCAAAAATTAAAACCTGAATACAAGCGAAATCAAATAGATTCCCATTGAGATGAGTAAAGATCATACGAAAGCAAGTTCGTCCAAGTCTGTAGCATCTGAGTCAATGGCGCGGTTCAGCGCTTGGAAAGCATTGGGTCAACATTGGCCGTAAGCACACATGACATCCTCTCGGTATTTTAAAGCGATGTAGTTTTTATTTACTCGGAGGATGTTGTGGAGAGAGTGAAGAAGAGAAACGAAAGGGTCACCATCGATTTTCACCTGTTTACTTCCACCGTCATGAGTTTTTCGAATCGTCAATCATACCGCTCAGAGTTTTCGGTCTGGGAGCACGCGATGTGCTTTTGTTTTCTTTCACGAGGGTTTTCCTATCATTTTTTGTTCCTCTTCTCCGGGCCTCTCGCTACGAATGGAGGGTTTATCTGTTGTATACATGCGCGAGTTTGTGCAGCGTTTGTGATTTGCCTGTCTTGTTAAGATTCAATTCCGTTCCTTTCTGAGTGATCGGCTCGCCCCATGCGGGAGGCTCCTTTGTCGAACGCCCAAGGAAGTGCATCGCTGAGCCCCGAGGATTTTTCCATCATTTATCCTAGAAAATAGGCTATCGATTTGTACATTGTGAGCTTTCTGGAGTTAGTAATAGAAGTAGTTTTCTATTGTGCTCTTATTGAACTTGTTCATCACGGGAACCATTTATAGAGCAAGGCTATAGGCTATATAAATTTTCATCAAACAAAAAAAATTAAAAATTTAGTTGGCGCATTAATTGAAATATTAGTTTTGTACTTCTCAATAGGCTTAGGTTCCCTAAAATTTGCTACATAAATCTGTCATTCCTCATTAATATTTATGCATCTTTTAATTTAGCATATGAAAATATTCTTCCTTGAATCACCTAATTACTAGCTACCGATATTATTTCCTTGTAGGTTTACCATTCTACGAAAAAAACGAGCAATTAATGTTTAATTATAATAGAGAAAATTTCCACACTATTCTATATTGTGCAGCCAATCACATATGCTATAGACGAAGCTATGTTGTCATCTTCAATTTATTGTAAATACGTTTCATATGTAAATTTACGATATTCATGATTCCATTTCCATTTGAAATACTACTTTTCGTGATGATTTCTATTTATACATTGAATATGTTCCATCATACCTGTTACATTAGGCACAATTTTTGTATCGTAAACAAAGAGGAGAATAAATTAATCTTCGGAGACGAATTCAGAACATCCTACGTCTCCTAGGAAAAGGGACCAAAACCGGCCCAAAAAAAGTAAATTTTTCTATCATTGCTTAAAAATGATCATAGCAAGTGGTATGACATTAGATCATACGGCGCATACTTACATTTAATGTCATGAGCATAAGAATAAATTCGTGATGGAGCCAGAAACTGCGAAATTGCTGTGGAAGGGGAATGTACTGGGGTAGTTACTCGCATTGTTTGCGTGACAAAAGTCGTAAATAATCAGTCATGGAGATAAAAGATCGATCTATCGATTCCCACCATCTTGATTCGATGGATCGATCCATATGCAAGCCCAAATGGGGTTTTTCCGCGTCACTACTTCGGATCGAATCTATTCAACAGACTCTATCGTCAGATTTGTTTCATCCGTCAAAAAAAAATATTGTGCTTATATTGGATCGCTTGATGGTGCTTTAGAGGGAAATTTTCTGCGAATGAAAGCGTGAGAGGAGATATTTTAAGCGACTGTTGATTTGGTGAATTTGGCGAATTTGGCGAATGAAACGCTTTGTTATGAGACAACGCAATGATTTTATCATTATCATAGTCATTATGTATAGATTTAGTTTCAATATAATTTCGTTAAGATTTATTTTCTTCTAATTTTTATAACCAGAATTCAGTTTTCATATCCTATCTATTTCATAATTAAGGATGTAAACTTCGCAGGCGATGTATATTTTGAGCTCATATCCTTAATTAATTTATTTATAAAATTGATACTCTCCAGCTTGCATTCGTGGATTGAATAATCTCATATCTTGAGAGAAAATTATATCGTTTATTTCACAAGAAGTTTTTATTCGATCAGTCTCGTCAGCAACTAGACATCGTCAGGTAAATAATACTGTAAGTACAAGTGAGTAAACTTAGTGGTTCTATTCCATTAATATGTATCTATTCCTCGTCTGAACCGTTTATACGACAATTGTAGTTTTTGTATTATTCATCTTAAGATGTCCACCGAAAGAAATGTCGAATAAAAACCTCAAATATCATAACTGGCATTTTTATCTCTATGTGGTGTAAGCAATAATCTTATATATATATAAAAATGCCTGTATGTGTGTATGTATATTCCACATAATCTCGAAAACTCGACGTCGCACGATGTTCTAACTTTTAACATCAATAAATGTCTTCCCAGGGATGATCAAGTGGTACTTTAAATTTGCCTAGAGTCCACGGTTCGAGCCCAGACGAGTAAAACAGTTTTTTCATAAGAAATACACGGAAAGTTCGTTTTTTTCGTTGTAGGGTTAATTTCTTTTGCAAAAATAAATTAGAAAGAACCGTTGTAGAAAGTCGAAACTAATATCAAAAGAAGGGAAATAGAATAAAGATACTTATTTTGGTCGAGAAATATCGTTTTCGATTCAAATTTGCGAGAATTTAGATAAAATATACGAAAATTTTGACTAAATTTTCATGTGCAAACAAACCCATTCCCTTGACGATATAAATTTTTAAAAATTCGAATTTTGTTGACGAGTCTCTAGCAACCAAGTTTTATTTACATCAACTTAATTGTTTACCGTCTTTTTCGTAAAATGAAATGAGATTTATAACAGTGGTTAACTGAAAATGGATTTCTGTCGATCAATTCAACTGGTTGCGTATAAATATCCTGGTGCGTTGCGTAAGTTTTGAAAAATATTCTTCTGAATTAAGTACTAAATCTAATCTCTTTGCAATGATGTATTTAGCGATTGACGGGAATGGAGTTAGCGAAGAACGTAAAGATTTCCCAGATTCGGTGTTTGTAATCTTTGAAGAGTTGAACGGCGAGTTGTAAAGTTGTAGCAAACCTCCAGCATTGTATGATAGACCAAAAAGGTAAAGAAATTTTGTTTTATTACATGCAGAATATAAAAATTGATATAATCGTTGTTTTTAAGTGCTTCCACTCCATATTCATTTACTATCCTTCTGTTATTGGTGTTTAATTTTTGTTTCTATTTTGACATTGCGATTACTTTTGTGGTTTGTGTTTATGTTACACATTTTAAGATTGAGATACCAGTCAGTTCCAAAATACATTTACTTTCCATGTAGAATATTCATCGTTGGTTATTTGAGTGAAATGTAATTTATTTCTGTCATTTACGTTTAATGCTTGATTCATTTGGCCCCTTTGTACCTGTATGAAAATGTAACTTTAAACGTGGTACTGCTTATCCTAATGTGATCTAAGAATATATTTATATATATTTCAAAACAAGGGAAATAGAATAAAGATTCTTATTTTGGCTGAGAAATATCGTATGCGATTTGAAATTGCGAGAATTTTGATAAAATATACGAAAATTCCGTATAAATTTTCATGTTATAAACAAACCCATTCCCTTGACGATCAAGGCGATTGTTGATTCCGAACTCATGTGTAATTCTATAAGAAAACATGGCGGATCAATGGCCAGTTAAAATAAATTTTGAAAATAAGAGTTGAAGATTTATGATGAAGAAAAAATTGAATGGCATTTTAAATTTTTTTGTGACAAACGATATCCTGTGAAGAAACGCACATTGAAAGGTACGAACATTTTTTCATTCATTTTTCAATTTTCTTTAAGCGTCTGTGAAAACCGAGTTTTGTTTATTGTAACGTAATTGTTAACTGAATTTTCAGTGAAATAAAACGATTTTGAAATTCGTACGTTAATAGAATTTGCATCCTCGCTGTCAATTCCACTGATTTAAAATAATAACGTGGTAAGTTGTGGACATCTCTCATATTATTTTTGAGTTTTGACGGAAATTACGGACGTCCTTATTTCTTATGTTTAATCGGTCTTTGATTTCTTTTAAATTTTGAGCGACGAGTGGTCAGGAGCGAATAAGTAACATTTCAAAGCCTAAAAAGGTAAAGGGATTTCAGTTATCTGAAGACCACAAAAAATCTACGATATTGTAGTAGAATGGGTAATCCCTTACATCAATCCAAATCCAAACTACTGCCCGCGGGCCGCATCTGCTGTTTGATAGTTAATAAAGCTGAAAAGTTTGGAGACCCCTACTTGAAACGCAGTATATTGTGGATATCATAGACACAAGTATAATAGTTTTTGAAATCATTTCTCAGTTTTGCAATCACAAATGAATAAAGTCTATTCTACTGCGCTATAATACTATGCTATTTTGTGTTGAAAATTCTTACTGCAACAGATTTAAAAACGTTTAAAAAACTTATGTAACATTTATGGCCGGTATTGTAATGTATATTTTGCGTTGTTTAAAGTTGTATATCTTCATATAAATGGCTTTGTTTTTTCGTCATATTGTTTATCAGTTTCAATATTATGAAATTGCATGATTTTATGTATTGTTAATTGTTGAAAGTGAAAAATTCTGTTTTTTTTTTCGAAACCGTATAGAAATATCTAATGCTGCTGAAATTATAGCTGCAGTAGTAATATCAACGTTCAATTATAATTACGAGCATTGTGATCAACTTACTGATTTATGCATTTCGTTATGAATATATAGTATGATTTACCTAGGTGTTTACTGGACGGAGTGCCACGTCGAAATAAAACTCTGATATTGAAAACAGCTAACCCAAATGTCAATACATATTTAACACACTGTACGCTGAAATTTATTAATTTGACCTCAGCCGAAGAATAGGTTATAATTCTTAAACATCTTGAACATAAGTTTGTTTTCGGGATAAGAAACTATACAGATAACCACAAAATGTAAATGTACTTAAGCCACTATACAACTTCTCAACGGAGGTAGGTGGTGTCTGTATTTATTGATTACTGTGAAGATTCTACGCTGAATGTATTTTGTGGGTCCAGGAAATAATTTATTTTAGAAGTTTTTCATTAGTTACTGGAGAAGGAATTAATATATCAGATCATTTACATTACCAATATTTTCCCCAGCCATACGTCACTCGCAGAGTACATAAATCTAAAAATCTTAACCAAGTCCCGTACACGGACATATCGGCAAAGTGTTTACCGAGATCAAACTAGCATTTTTCGAAGCCTTATCACTTGGATCCAAAAGGAACTTTCCTGACATATTTCTGTGTGAGACTGCCAATGTTATTATTCGATCGAAAATATTTTCAGCAATAAAATAATTGCAAATATTTATTAGGTTTGTTATCAAATACTTTTCTGCTGACTTAACCCAATGCGCTTATCATATAATGAATTTCGACTTACGAGCATAGCTCCACAGACTGATTTCAGTAAAGTTGTCCCTCTATTGTCATGGCTTTTATCGTTTCATCCTAATATGGCGTTTTGTCTTGCACTTAATCATTACCAAGATCTACGTCTACGTTTCTGGGCATTAATTAACATACCACTACATTTTATACGAGTCACGAATTCTCACTAACAACCTCATGTTAGAAGTATAGCCAAGATAAAACAATGAAACATACCTTCTGGTTCCATGATACACCATTTCTTATTTAATGTCTATAGTTTTTTCTTCACGTAGGAAATACAACAATGACGTCTTTGTCCATTCTCGGAATTACACTTATTCAGTTACTGACGATATCCTCTCAATGATGACCAGTCGAAAGTTTGCGGCTTCAGTCGGCGTAGAAAGAAGAAAAATGCTCCTTTAGGAGATAAAAGTCAGAGGGGAAGAAGCTATTATGTATGCCTCTTCTCATACGTAGATACATTTTCGTACATTGTTACCGAAAAGCTCATTCAGATACTAGAACCTGCCTTTAGAAGATATAAGCCAAGAGAGAAGAAGCTATATGTAAGCCTCACTTTCATATGTAGATACATTTTGACACATTGTCACGGAAAAGATCATCAACCTGCGTTAAATTGAATATTGAGTTAGAGTGGATTTGTACACTTAATTGTAACTTACATTTCTTGATATATTAATTTGGAAAGTCTGGTATTCGCTATTTACCAACATTTATGAAGAATTTGTTACGATCAAGGTTATTACACTGTTATTTTTTAAATTAAATATCCCCGTTGAGAATCAACGGGAATCAACTTCTGCTAGTCTTTATATATAATTTCCGAAGTGTCCGTCCGTCCGTCCGTCCGTCCGTCCGTCCGTCCGTCTGTCCGTCCGTCCCCCCCTTTATTTCAGAAACGGTTTGACTTAGAGATTCGAAACAAACTGCATTGTGTTTCTACGAGTTAGAAACCCCTAGGAAAACTATTCCCATTACTAAGAAAGCCCGGGTTCGAACCCAGGAGTCCATAATACGGCTCCATAAGGAATACACGTAAAATTCACTTTTATCGCTTGCAGGCTTTGTTTCTTTCGCAAAATTAAATTAGTAACACAAGTCGTACAAAGTCGAGACAAGTACCAAAAGAAAGGAAATTGAATGGAGATTCTTATTTCAGTCGTAGAATATCGTTTACGATTCGAAATTGTAAACATTTTGATAAAATGCACCAATATTTTATCAATATTTTGATGTTGTAAACAACTCATCTCCATGACGACCTAAGCAATTTTTACTTTCTCCCTATACGTAGTACAGAGAAGACCTCCAGATTTCGACGGAAATAGATGTTTTGGGGCCCATAGAGCATGTTTAGCTATTTTCCCGAACATGTCTGTCTGTCTGTCTGTCTGTGGTTAAAAAGTTTGTGGGCACTCTTTCTTAAAAAGTAATTATCCGATCATTTTCAAAATTCATATTTAGAATTTTCCTAACAATGCCAAGAGTTGATTAGTTTTTGGAGATTATCGCTAAACCGGAAGTTACGGTTTATCCGGAACAAAATTTTGTTTCTTAAATATCTCTGTAAGAATGCAATATAGGTATATACATTTACACACAAAAGTTGTAGATAATATACTTTACTACAACTTTTTAGGAAACATATTTTCGTAACACTAATTGTTTAGGAGTTATTCCCAAATAATGGTTAACCGGAAGTTGTTGTTTACCCAGAAATTGAAGTTTTTCATACTTATCTCTGTCAGAATGCAATATAGGTATATACATTTACACACAAAAGTTGTATATAATGTATTTTACTACAACTTTTGTAGAAAATATTTTTTCGTAACACTGATTGTTTAGGAGTTATTCCCAAATAATGGTTAACCGGAAGTTGTTGTTAATCCAGAAATGGAAGCTTTTCATTCATATCTCTGTAAAAATGCAATGTAGGCATATACAATTGTAAACAAAACTTATTGATAATGTATTTTACTACAACTTTTGTATGAAACATTTTTTCCACTGATTGTTTAGGAGTTATTCTTGAATAATGGTTAACTGGAAGTTGTTGTTTACCCAGAAATTGACGTTTTTCATACTTATGTCTGTCAAAATGCAATGTAGGTATATACAATTATGTACCAAAGTTGTAGATAATGTTTTTTACTACAAAGCTTGTATGAAACATTTTCCTGTAACACTCATTGTTTTGGAGTTATTTATATATTACCTGCATAGGCTTATGTTTTCAATAACTACGGAGAAAGTCATGAGTTGGCCACATCAGATTTTTCATTTTGAGCTCATGAGTTTATCCATAGGAAGACATATAGAATAAATGATCAGTTAAAACTAATGCTGAAAATAAGAGATACACTATATTAGATATACAATAGAAGAAATTATATTTATACATTTATATATATAATTATATTATAAACATTTGCAGATAAAAACAATATCCTCCGAAAAATCTCGCGAAAAATATACCAAAATTTTAAAAAATTCAAATTTTGTTTATTTCTCTGTAGCAACCGAACTTTGTTTATATCAACGTAATTTTAACAGTGTTTCCGTGAAATAAAACAGTTTTATTAGTATTGTGCTTCTTATAATTGCTTTCTCTCGATCAATTCAACTGAATACATATAAATAAACAGGTACGTTGCGGATGTTTTTGATATAATCTTCTGAATTAAGTATTAAATCTAATATTTTATCAACGATGAATATTTAGAGATAGACAAAAATGTAGTCAGTGAAGATCGTAAAGATTTCTCTTGATTCGATGCTCGGGTTCTCACAGGAGTAGAACATCCAGTGATCAATATGTAGCAAATCGCTAACATCGCATATCTGTCCAAAAAGGTAAAGCAATTTTATGTTTTGTTATATGCAGAATACAAAAAGTGATTCATTTGTGGCAATTTTGATTGCTTTCACTCCATATAAATTTACTATCTTATCGTGAGCTGTTTAATTTTCGTTTCTGTTTTGGCATTGTGATTGAGTTTGTGTTATTAGATGGTTTTCCGTGTTTATGTTACACATTTTAGTATTGGGGTAAAAGTTAGCTACACAACTCACTTACTTTCCGCGAAAAAAATTGTTGTTGGTTTTTAGGGGTATATAGAATTTATTTCTATATAATCATTGTTTCCGTTATCTCTTTGTGCCTTTCTTAAAATGTCTTCTTATCCTAATGTGATCTTAATAGTTTCATTTCCGGAGTCTCCGGGATCGAAATCCGGAACCCATAATTCGTTTCCATTTAAATTACAAGCACAAAAAACCTACTTTAAATCGTCCTATTTTTATTCTTTTTAGTGATGCATAAATTAATATCCTACTGTTATTGGTTTAAATGCCATGGTTTTTACACTTGTGTTCCTCTCCGAGACAATTACCTGCTGACGATGTCACAGCATTATTTTTTTTATTTTCAGCAACTGACCTGCTTTTAACTATTTAATTTACGAGAAACTTTTACTAGGCAGTAGTGAACCATTCAGACGTCATTTTCACAGTGATTGCGTTTCGCGAAGACGAGTGAATATTTTAAATTGGTACTTAATTGAAGTGTAACCACATGGGAAGCAATTGAATTAGGTGGCCCGATGACAATTTTCATAGATTGACTGAAAGTGATTACTTTTTGTGAAATGGAATCGGTCATCAATAATTACATTAATGTGTCTGTTTATATATTATTATTAATTAATGCATTCAGAAGAAAAGAACTAGGTATACTTTGACTGATTTAAACTAAACCCTCCTGAGGAAACGTTTTCGTCTGAAGTACCGAAAAGCTTAATAAATAATATACATTTATTTTAGTTTCCACAATTGTAAATTCAGTTTTGGAATTCTTTGCATTGTTACACCCAAAATTATTACTTTATGATTATTTTAGTAATAAGTTGATCAATGAAGTATCTTAATGTTTGTAGTAATATAAACTACTACGAAAAATAACTTTTTTGTATGATAACGATCAACTATGTTACTACAAGTAAGGTATACTTACTTATTGCGAGCTAAAGGTAAAATTTTAAGTAAAAATGCAAGAAATTGATCATCATCATGGTGCATAGTCGTGCATCTCATCGATTAGAAGTGAAGAATTACTTTTAATATTTCTCCCATGTATTCCACATGGGAGAATCGGGTCCATCCTGGCATCGAACCCTGGGCATTTAAGAAATATCTCTAGATATCTAGGTCAGTACAAAATGACCATCTGTAATTATGCGTACGATTTCAAGCTGAAATCTCACCTGTAACTCCCTCAATTCACGTCCTACCTTACCTATATATTCCTTATGGAAGGAAATTTACTGTAGCATGGCTTCTTACCCCTGGAACAGTATAAATTTAAAATATTGTCAATGGACGTCTAATACGATGTATGTTAGTTTCCGGTACCTAAAATAACACTAGTGAAAAGTTGATTAAGAACTATGTACTTTTTATGAAGTATTGTCAAATCTTTAATTTCTATGTGCGCAAATATTTGCGCGGGCCCAGCTAATTATTTGGAGAATGTAAATAATTAAAAATATATCAATGCGATAGTAATTATGACTTATTGTCACTATCAATTACATAGTATTGATTTATATTTAATTTAAACTGATTTTCTAAACTTAGGTCCGGTATTATAACATATATTTAGAGTCGACCTTGACTGTAATCTTCACGTAAACTCTAAAAAAACGTATTTTTGTCGATACTTAAGCCTTAATTGGTATTTAACTCTTAAAAGTAACTTTAACCGCAATGCATCATGGATGTAAACAAACTATATGGCGGAAATTTAAAGAGCTAGCCTCTCGCCTCAGTTGGTTTATCGCTGAAGATAAGTTTGTTAGTGGTTTTTTCGGTTGAAATTCCTCAAAATATTTTGAATAAATTTGTCTATTTCCTTTAAACAGATATTTCTCGCGACATTGCCTTTTTCTTTATTGCAAATCATATCACAGACGTTAGGTGCTGCGAAGTATTTTTTATGATTCAGATACTTCAAAAGTGTTATAATTAGTTATACATTGGAAGTGAAATGAATTTATATAGTTTAGAACTGCCGATTAAAGTTGATAAAGATTAAATTATTGCATTTATTACTGATGAAGTATAAGCAGAACTCAGTTTTACGTCAACATAGACGAATTGGACATAGTTAATAACATGCATACGAGTATTGTCATTAACTTATTTATTAGTACAATTAATCATGAACGCATAATGTAATTTACCTATGTTTTTAATTGAAGTGATTCACTAAGATATAACCGTGATTTTGAAAACTGGCCATCAAAATTTCAATATTTTAGTATGTTAGACTTTCTACCAGTACGTTCGTTAGGTTACGTACCTTAGTTAGTATTATTGCAACCTTTTATGACGATAGTGTGTGTGTGCTTTACGCACATATAAGCGTTGGAGATTTTCCAAAATGACACTAAGTACGCGTACAGAAGATTTAAACTTTAGTGAATTTAAATATTGTCTCATAAGTAATGTACGGTATCTGTAGAATGGGAGAAATGAGAGGCATGTAGTGTTGGAATCTATCATTAAAGGTCTATAAAACTTCTTGGCTTTCTACAATCGTATAAGAGCCATTGTAACTGTATACTCATTTATATTGAATGCATACAAATGAAATACCTACAAGTATATGTATACTTATATACTATCCAAACGTCATAAATTTCATTCTCAATCCATTTTCCTAGATTATATCTTTAATGCGAACCAATATACAAACCATAAAGTCATCCACCTAAAGGCTGAGAGGGTCTTCTACCGGTCAACCATTAGCTGCTAAAATCGTGAGAGAGTATAACTTCATATATGTTTACTTATTATCCCCGTTGAATTTCAACGGGCACTTCCGCTAGTGTATTTAAATATTTCCTTGTTATTAAATACCAAATCATACTAGTATAGCTTGTTATTTATTTAATTAACGACGACCTTTTCCACTTAAGATACCATTAACACATCTTAGAATTTTTAAGTTAAAGAAAGTTTCCAACTGTTAGTTACAATATGGTCATTTATCAAACTTTTGTCAGTTTTTGACCTTTTAAAAAGTGAAGGAATCCACGGACCATTCGTGGAGATTCCATGATACAGTTCATTTCGGTCATACCGAATCAACGATCTCAACGAGAATAATTAAAATATTAAAAAGCTCTCTAAATCTTCATCAAAAATTCCATTTCCTTTTTATACAGCTGAGTAATTTGATTGACAGAGCGAGCTCTCTTTGGGAAAAATCTCCCTCGATTCTTTTCGTTGTTTTTGGAAGAATGAATGTACTTTAAGTATGGAGTTAGGTATTCTATTTGATGTTCTGTTACAGGTAGACGATGTGAATGGAATATGCCGCATTCTCATTTGATATCTCATCGATTTTACTCAGGCTATTTTGTGCGTATTATGTTTTTCCTCGCATGTTATCCTGATGTCAATTATCAAAATTCATGCTTGCCATATTTGAATACTTGAATATTACGAAAGGGTATGATTCAATCATTGATGTGAAAATTTATTTTAAATCTTATTTGAAAATAGTACTAAATTACTTTCCATGTCTGATGCATTTAGTAATTAAACTCGAGTCAAATAAGTATGCACCTCCCTGAAGTCTATATTCTCCAATAATTAGTATTCGACGTATATAATATTCATATTGGTAATACGAAAGTGTCTTCTTCATTCCGGCATGCAAAAACCATAATTATGGTTTACACATGTCTGCTATAATTGAAACTTATTCTTGAAAGATGATATTAAAAAAAACTGAACATACGCGAATACCTACATAGGTGATAGAGCCTACACGCTGTGTAAGAATATATAAAATTTAAATTGTTTTAATTCAATTTCATTTGACTAGTAGTGGATTTTTCTTTATCTTCCTTAGGAATCACTACCCAATGAACTTAACTTTGAATCAATATAGAGACAGATGATCTATAGTTAAATTTATACGTCATATTCTGAATCAATCGTTTATTTATTTACATTTGAGTTGCTTGTTTTTCAGAAAGTCTCCATTAATTTTGATTATATCTTAAATTATGTGAAAGCATACACATATTTACAGAATTTAGTTTGGCCATAATACGGAAATAGTTTTATTAAGAAAGTATGACGAATAAATTAACCTTGGCCGCTTTCCAATCTAAATGTAAGAGTAGAAATAGCACTTTGTAGTACAAAACTAATATAATTTCTTTTTATTTGCAGGTAAGAGTCCGAAGCATTCAAGGATATTAGTCCTTCCCTCAATTCAGTAAGTAACTCCACAAGTAATACTTCTGATTAGCACTATATAGAAATCAGAGGATTGAGTCCCCGTGCAGAACATCTCCCCTTTTAAAAGCGGCGAATACCTCGTCTCTTCTGCTAACTCGACTAAAAAAGCAGATTACTGGGCACCATTCGTTCTCCGAGCTCGATATCCAGCGGAGCAGCTCACTCAATCAGGTTAACAAAATAGAAGGGTTTCTTCTCCTTGATTGCGAAACAGAAGAGGATCTCGCGCCCCGTGAAATAATGAAAAAATCACGTTTGATTCCTGACGGGAACATGGATACTGCTACTTTGTGTGCCCTTTCTCCGTTAGGAAGAGAGGAGAGTACACCCTCCACCGTACCCTAGTGCATCAGCTCATCAAATTCACCCCCTTTCCCGACGAGGCTTTTACATGAATATTCATGACTTCCCAGGGATCGACTTCCGGGATGAGGTGCTTCTCTATTTTCGCCTTTGTTTATATATTTTCGGTGCTCGTTTTTTATCGATTTTGTAGTGGTTCAAAGCGTTGATTTGAGTCAAAATTTCTCTCGGCTTTAGATTAAAGCAATAGCATACAAAATAATTGAGTTATAAAGAGACCTTGATACAAGGAAGTTATGAAGAATTTAACTAATCTTTGGTGGTTCAGAGTGAAGGTTGTATTCTTTGGCGTAGAGATTTAAACGCAGGGGAAATAGGTTTGATAGAAGTATCAACTTATCTATGATAAATATAAATTGTTATATTGATCTCAAGATGATAATTATTTTAGCTTATGGTTTGATACATTTCAGACAAGAAAGTGATTATGAAAGTGCAATTTTTACTTCTGAACATAGCAGAATTTATCATAGGCTTACAGCCAAGTTATTTAGATGTATGTCGTCAATCGACTCTGGTATTGAATAAAGTGAGACACTTGGTTGTGACCTTACTTGTCACTTGGTTCGCCATCATAGATTCTAAGGCACTAATTTTAATGCACGTTTGGATGATATTGGAGATTGTTTGGTTACCTGAAAACGATGTAAGGTATCTAAATCGGGATCGTGACTGTTGTTTTCTTGTGGTATTTGTAAACATAACATGAGTTTTCTGTTACACTGTTAATTTATTTCATTGTGGAATATCATCTGGTAAATATAAATGGTAATATAAACGGTAATATAAGTAGTAATGTTAATGGCCGATACCATCGAATTTATTTTATAAAAATTATTTCCGATCTCGGAAGAGGAAATATACTTAAAATTTTCTGTCAGAATCATCAGCCGAAATTGGATTATGGAGGCTTAAGAGACAGGAATTTCTCAAGTAGTAATGGTTGAAAACATTTTTTGATTTCTTCCCTTCCGCTACAATATATTTTGCTGAGAAACTGATTTCAGGGAATTTCAAAAATATATAACAGCGTAACACGATATAAACGAATATATATTTAAATAAGTATTAAGTAATTTCATCCAGAGCCGTTTTATAATCCGATGCAATTATCAAAACTTTGATGGGTTTAATTATTTATATAATTTTATGAGAAGCAGTTTTGTAGTGCCGACGTTTCTCTCCAATTAAAATGTTATCGGTGTATACAGCTATTAAAATAATTACTTCCTAGTTTCGGTAAGTTAATTATCGAATGATTAATTTTATTTTACATCGTAGTTTCAATTGTTGCTAAATTTGTTATGCATAGAATAATTGGTTCTCTTTGAAATGTCACCAAATATATTGATCTTGTCATGGCTGACATTCGTATATGTTAAGCTTTGTGAGTTTTGCTGTTAATTGAGTTTATAATCAAAAGAAGCAATTTATAAACCATATACAATATTCATATTTCTTTAATTTAATTATGAAAGGGGATATATTAAGCCAAAAATTCAATTTCATAGAACGCGAAAATTCAGTTTCTAACTCGATAAAGGGAGTTAGCAAAGTAAAAAATAATACTTGTATTTAAATAATGCTCTTCTATTTCGTTAATTATTATTTTTAGGGATGGATAATTTAAAGTTTGGTAAATTTGTACAGAGAGGTCGTTGTATGTTTTAAACTTTTATAACAGTTTGAAAGTTAATAATTTTAGTTATGCTAGAAGAGTACGTACGTTTTATTATTTTCCTCATTCATTTTTCATTAGATTCATGAAATATATATGTTAACATTCATTACAGAAATAAAATGCTTCGCTCAGTTACTATACGATGCATATTATATAATTTAGCCTTCAAGTTATTTAATAAGACACCGACCTTGCAAAAGAGTCATAATAAGATCAGGGAAGGTAAAAATGCAGGAAAACTCTAAGCCAAATAGGAAAGAAACGTTAATCAGGCAAAATGAGAGTTCAGAGGGCGTACTTTGACTTTGGCCGCAAACCGTTCTCTGCGGGATAAAATGGGAGGCAAATCGAGCCAAATCGCACGGCGCACTTTGAGGATTTACGACGCAGTAAATGCATCTAATCGGGCTATTCTTACAAGCCCCGGCTACATTGCGGAGAGTGCGAAAGTGGAGTCGGGGGAGGCTCGGGCGAATGATTCGGAGGAAATGAAGGAAGAAACTTTTACGGGGAAGCGAAACGGAAAAAAGCTGAATATGGAAGAGGGAGTATGAATTAAATTGATGGAATGGAGAAGGCGGAAATGAACTGGGAACTTCGTTAAAATAAAGGTCGAATCTCGAATGAATGATCAAAATGGTTTTTTAATCACCGGAGTAACTTAATTGAAAATATCAATTGTTATTTTATTCCAGTTTTTATATCATAAGTAAGTGATTTTAAAGCTGTTTTGTTTTATTTTTTCTTGTTACTTCTTTAAGCTACCTTTATTTAAGACTGCACTGTTTGAAATACTTTAACTTGTGCAGTTTACATTATTTCAATTCTACTGAGAGATGATTAAAACGTGATACATCTGTAATAATAATAATAATAATAATAATAATAAAACTCTTTATTTGGCGAGGTTAGGCCCATTAGGGCCTCTCTTACACCTAACCATTAAGGATTACTAATATTACTTACATAAAAGGAGGAAAAACAATACAAATACATATATATAAAAAGAAAATACAAAGAAGAGGTAAACAAATAAAAGAATTGTGGTGTGGGGAAAAACTCCTTGGCTGAAGGCTTTCGGAGAAAAACCCACTGTGCGGGTAAACGCTCACACAAGAAGGGGAGCGAAAAAAACCCGCGAAAACACCTGTAAGTAGGTTTTGTAAAATAACGTAAGTCGATTTCATCACCGGCTTTAAAAAAATATCACTTTTTCATGGAATCCGGGAACCTCTGCCTAGGTTACAACCCGTTGTCATATCAACAAAACCCTCGAGCAACTATTTTTTGGCACAGAATATGTTTCCGATGGATTCAAATGGCGTTCCTTGTGGCAAAAAAGGTTTTTATGTATATGATAATCACTGAATAGTTTAATTAAGTTGAAATATGAAGTAAATATATATTTCTTGGCTAATCCAAAAGATATAAAATGTATTTATGAGCTGCGGCTAATATTTCAGCTTTCTGTTCAAAGTTTGAGTTTTGAACCAGACTAAGATCGTGGTTGTTACTCCTTGCTGTGGTTTTTCCGATTCAACTTTTTATCGTATTTGTTAGTTATGGATGAAACGCTAAAAAGTTTCATATTTTTTATCTGCTTTAATTCCTCTTTAGTCCGTATATCATCAAATTTAACACATTCTACGATATACAACCTATGATGGTTCTACATAAAGGAGACTCGAGTTCCTAAACATCAGTAAACAAGTCCATAAACTGTTACGATAAACCTATCTATCGACTATTTTAAACGTAAATATACTTAGAATCAACTCTTTCCGCTCCGAATTAAAGTTGAAAAGGCGCGAAAAATCTTTTCGAGGGAGAACATATTGAGAGTGATAAATGCAAGAGCGCGACGTGCGAAGGGAAAATAAAGAGGTTTTGAGAGAAAGGGTTGGCAGAATGTTGGAAAATGTAAAGAGGAAAGAGGCGAAGAATGGGCTCGGAGAAGCGACAGCAGCGAGACAGGAGAAAGAGAGAAAGGGCATCTTTTATTTCGGACGCCTCCTCCTTGCGCCATGCGAAGAAGGACGTGAGACGAGATGTGTTTAGAGGCATTTTTACTCGGAGTTTGAGGTTCGGCGGAGATAATAACGGAGGGAATGCGGAAAGAAAGAGGAATTGGGATGAATGGGAGAAGCATATGAAAAGGCGCTCCCGGAGAAATAAGAAGAGCTAGAAGGAGATGGAATGAGGAGAGACGGATGGAGGCGTAGAAAATGAAAAGGGAGATGGAGGCGATGAAGCGAGTGTAGTGGGCATGAATAGAGAAGAGTGGAACGAAATGTAGGTGTGAAGCGAGAATGGTACAAAGTGGAAATATGACAGAGAAGAGCGGAGGGTGGAAATAAATAGGATTTTTGAAATGGGAAATCATTGTCCATATAAATAATTTGCAGCAAAGATATTACTCTTTTCAATACGCAGCAATGAGGACTTACAAGATATTTAATTCCTCTACTAACAATTTATATATATTTAATTTACGTTTAAGTGTATAATTGATAAATTGCCATATACTCATTTCTTTAGCAATGTACTTAAAAAATGCCATATATAATTAAGTTATATATGGCATATAATATAGTTATAATTAATATATATAAGTAAGCTAAAAATTTGTGAATGAAGTTAATGATAAAATGATGGTTAAAATTTAATTTCCTCTCCTTAATTCGAAACAGATTTATAAATGCATGTTTTTGTTATTTAAGGTAGATAAATGTGTTTGTTTGCATATATGAGTAGTGGTTGATAAAATTGTCACAATTTAGGTTTCAGATGTTTAAACTTACGTTTCAAGGATTCCCATTCCACTTGAAAAATGTGTCTATTGTGCTAAGAAAGCATTACAGTTTTAGCTCGTTTTATTCTTATAATCGTTGTGAAAATCATATTTATCTACAATCAGAACATTTTTTACGCAAAACCTGTCATACTAGTTCGTAATGAAATGTTCGTAAAGAATGGAATAAAAATCCCCTTAGCCATCCCTGTTGTAGTGGCTAAAATATTTTCAATTCATTTCAAAACATTTCCCGGTGATAATATTATTTTTAAAGTGGAATCTCTCGCTCAATCCACATGATATTTTAGTTTATCAGAGCACACCTTAAACCATGTCGGATACATACATGGTAACTTCCCTTAATAGACCTGAATTGCCTATATGAAGCTAAGAGAATTTTCGACTTACTAACTCGGAAACGAAATTTTAGATGAACCACATTGGCGCTGCATGAGAACAGTAAATTCTGCTGAGGTAAAAAGAACAGAGGGAATGGAAATATTCTCTTGGACATGAATGAAAGGCGTGAGAATAGGAAGGAGTCTCGAGAAGAGAGAAGGATAAAGAAGAGCAAATGGAATGGAGACAGATAGTAAGAGTGTAAGAAAAGGTAGGAGAGTTGAAAGAGATGACACAGATGGAGATATTTGGAATAGGGATACAACACATGGGGTTGGAATGAAGGAGATGACAAAATAATTAGGAGAAGCAAAAATGTTGGATGTAAATGCTTTGAGATGAGACGGCTGATTTGGTGAGAAAGGGGTGACAAATAGAAGAAAATAAAAGGGCGTAAGGAGAAAGGGGAGGAGAAGGGGTTGAAAGAATATGCGGACGGCGAGAAGAGAAAAGGTTGAAAATAAATATCGGTCGGCGGTTGATAAGGGTTTAACTCCGTGACACGCGTTTCGCCTTCGCATTCTGCTTTACGACTGCCTTCTTCGTGATCTTGGGAATGTGGGAGGGAAAGAAGCTCTTGTTCGAAAATAAGTGAAGAAAGAGACGAAGTGGGGTTTTGTTCATGAAAGACATGTTATGAAGTGATGCGCAGTGTTTATTCCTTAAAACCGCATTTAATGTTGGGTGCGATTAAATAATTCGCTAAGGCTTTTGAGGTAACGCTTTTCAGATTGTCTTGAGATACAGCGATACGCTAACGAATTAGAATTGGTAGAAGTGCTTCAACTGCCTAGGTCATTGCGCACATTGGTTCCCACCGGGAATCGAACCCGGGACCACTTTTAATGTGGCCGAATGCGCTCTTTCTTTACTTACTAGTCCTTCAGTGATCTTTTCTCTGTGTTTAATGTATTATTATTATTTGATTTATTATTCCTGCTATAATTGTGGAAGCTTTCTTTTATATTACAAGTCAATTATAACACATTTGATGTGGAATTTCTCTTTTAGGGTAAAATAAAATATTATTAATATTTTATAACGGAATAATCTTACCATAAATACAATATAAAAATGGTTAGAAGCTTATCAGTCACAACAGTTCTATCTTTGAAACTCTTTTCAGGTAGGTATTGCAAGTCTATTGACAGCATTTCACAGTATTACTTTGAATAGTATATATTTTTACATTTTTTTGGAATTTTTATCTGGGAGCCAAGCTGAAGAGGTTTATCAACAGAGTAATATTTTATTCGTATTTAAATACGATTCAATATGTTACAAAGCCTTAATTATAGCAAATATTAAAACAGGAATATTTGAGCATCTCGTAACTTTTTATCATTGCAATTGCATTAAAATTCAAGCTCGTGCAGTATTCATGCAATTATCGTTTCGATAATTACGTAATATAGTGAACAGTTAGCACCTCAACTAAATCGCCATCAAAGCAAAGGTTTAACGATGAAATGTGGGTAATTTAAGCTCACTTCGCGTGGAATGAAAATAACTGCATCGCTAATCGGAAAGTGAGCGGATAATGTCGGTATTTCTAGGATATTTTTCTGCGATAGCTTTCTCTGGGAATAAAATCATAGGTTAAACAGTGATCCATTGAATTGTGCGGTTAATTGCTGAGAATTTACCATTATTATTTTACGGCAATTAGTATTTTAATTCTATAGGAGGATGAACTATTGTTATAACTAGATAATGTACGAGTAGGTAATGTAGGTATAACTCGTAATGTTAACCGTATATTGTTTTAATTTAAAAAAGTTTTATTGCTGATGCATTAAGGTCACTGATGGTTATATTAGTCAGAATTAAAGTAAATTCCTAGTACGTATTAATTGTGTCTTTACTTGATGTTTTTTCGGAGTTTATTTAATCCTTAGTACATGCACAAGTATAGCGTATAACCAGACATAGCATAGTTAATTATGTAGAATACTATTTTGATATAAATTATGTTAGTGCATCAGTAGACAATTTGAATAATTGGCCTTTTAGATGTCTCCCTGTACTCATCAAATATGTTTCCCTTTTATTATATGCAGTTTATATCAGAATCAATTTAATTTACTCAAGCAAAACTTTTTGGAAAGTTGTCATACTTGGAAGGAAGAGAAAATTTTAATTTCCACCGAAAAAAATTCCTTTCGACTTATAGACATAATTTTATCAAATACCTGTGTATATATTTTGATGTCGATAGACATTAGATACGATAAATCTGTAAAGCGAGGCTAATCGCATAAGAAATATAATAATATGTACATTGTAATTTTCTATCCTTTGTAGGTTAAAAAAACTCTGTTCAAATAAGAGATTTAAATCAAATATTATACGATTTAAAAGCAAAATAGCACTTTTTAAAGCAATTCAAATATGGGATCAGTTAAAAGGTATATAGCAAGGGATCTTTCGAAGCAGAAATTTGTTCCTTTTCGAGTCCTTCCCATTTCCTTTCGGCGTGGGAAGCATTGGAAGAGGAAAGACCGTCTTGAGAAAAGGAACAAGCATTCGAGAGAGAGAATTGGAAGGCGTGGGGAAGGCTAACAAATGAAGGTTGGCGCCACTGCACTCGTGACACTTTCCATGAATCCGTGAAATATGCAGCCGCTCTTTCTGTCTCCATTGTCGCGATTAAGACGGCCGTGCGTGAGGGATGAGTCGTGCTGAAGACACGGAAGCGACTGCTCGCACGCTCAGCCCAAGTTTCGGGGCCAAAATTGAATTTGATAGTGCATTATTAATGGGAGAAATGCTGTGGAACCGAACAACTTGGGGGAAATTGTCTTTCATTTATTCAATCGCTTTGCTCGTGCGTTAATTATACATAACTACCGTAATGCTTTCGTACATAAAGAGTTATCATCGTTGTGAAACTTTAAAGTCGTGCTTGGCTTGTCAGAAGTTTACAGTCACATAGGTATAAATGTTAGTGTACGTTACATGTCTAAAATTACGTCACTCATGGAGCTGATTATATCCTTGGTATCTTCCTTATTGTGTCCAAAGCTTTGGTGAAGGAGGAAGGTATACCAGGCAAAATTAGGTATAAGGTATTCTCTAGCTTTTCTTGCGGAGCCAGAAAATAGTAAAATGAAAAAAGGCCACGTAATGTAGACAAATTACCTTATAAATTAGACTCAGCAGTTTTCAAACATGGATAATATTAATAAATCATACCCAATTTCATTCATGCCTGATGACGATTCATGCATAACAACCGTGAGCAAGATTGAGAAAAAAACAATTTTCGAAGCGTACATGACTTTCAGTCTTAATTATACTATGATGTCTCACTGTTAAGTAAGCAAATCTATCTTAGTATTCGCACACGTTTAAATGTTCCCTTAAACTTATGGGACCTTTGAAACAAAAAGAAATCGAGCTGCTCCGAAGAAAACTATTTTAGAAATTTCGGGGCTTTGTGCTGAAGACTCATCAAAATGCTATTAAAACATGCCTAGGAGGAACTACAAAATCCAAATGGTATATTTTATTTTATTCAATCGTACTCCTATTTACTATTAAATTTTGGAACCGTCGAAAAAACTCTCGCGCATAAATATTGCATGTACCATGTTCTACTTTCTTCACGTAGATATAGAGAAAGGAGTTTGAATTTATACATCAATACGGTGAATAAATTAAGTCATATGATATCTAGGTTTAATGCACAATCGTAGCTGATTTAATCTAGTGGATATTCAGATTTCATTCCTCGCACAGCTACTCCACCCTCTTAACTTTCACTGGAGGAAACTTCTTAAAATTTGGAGCCCATTCATCGCTGCTTTAACCCAATTTTTAAGATTCTCAGTTTCCCCGCTCAATTTTCTTCAACATCGGAGTCGACAGCCGAGAGTGATTAACCAAGGAGAAACACTAACTCTCGATCGTTTGCAGTTGACGAGGAAGATGAATGAGAGAAAGATGAATTAGAAGGGGGAAGTAAGGAGGATTGAGACATGAATCCGAAAGTTAATCAGAGAGGGTAGTCGAGCGGGAAAGACGTACGAGCGGAGCCTCTAAACGCGGGAAGTAAAAGAAAATAAAGTGGCTGCGTTTAGGGCCAAGTCTCGTGGAGGTCATGAGAATAAATCAAGGCGGAAGTCCGTGGTAAATAGAAGGGGCGATAAAAATGCGCGAGAGGAATGAAAAAGCAAACATTAAACGCTATTAGAGGCACTTAAAAATGAAGTGGAGGGAGGAATGGAGAAATATATGGCTCGCGATAGGATTAAAGAGGAATTCCTGGCGAAAATGGAACGCTGCAGGGTATCCGGAAACAAGAGAAAGTCGGAGCCAAGGGTCTTGGGGAAGCGGTGGGGATGTTCAGTGTAACGGAGGTATTTCCGCAAGTCTTAGAGATATGTTGGCGGAATTGAGGTACTAGAAAGTGGCTAGCTGCAGACTATTCGAAATCCATAAGACGTTCTGGTTAGGACGGAAATTCAAACTTGCTCTCCTTCTTGAACTTAATTTATTCGGACTCTAAATAAATGTATTCTAAGCAAATAGGGAATTGCCTTGAATCTTATTTTTCCCGCGAAAGTAAGAGTTACTGTCCATTTTGGATAGCTGGCGAATTTCTTCTTAAGTTAGTCTATCTCAGAGTAAACGAAAATTTCGAAGCATACATGTGCGATTGATGATGCTATAGATTATACTCAATTTGAAGATACTGTAGATATTGACTGAAGTCACAAGTTTATTTAGCTAGATTTACTTAATGAAACTGATGTGAAATTTCATGCCAAGGAATGTAATGTTAACTTACCAAATCATCTTTGTGAGTTATTCAAGTTTTTTATCATAATTTTTACGATTGTCGTGAGTTTGTTATGTTACCATGAGTATTTTTATTCATGTTCTAATTACGCACGTTTGCTAAAATTTAGTAAACTTTAACTCTGATATCATCGAATAGATGTTTCTTTGTAAGTTGAAGTCGTCAGTAACGTAGCCAAATACTAAGTATGACGATTTAATTAAAGAGATAATTCCCTCTTACTTATAACTAAGAGCTTAGCTAAGATGAAATATATAGATTCTTTTCTTTATAAGCAAGAGTACTGTAATTTTGTGGAGACTTATCTCCCTGTAGGAAAGCAATGGGTATTTAACTCTTATTGTTCATAACACAGCCGAGTTCCTTTTTTTCCTTTTAGTTAATGAGTAGTTAGTAATCACAAGCATTAATATTGTATCCAGTACAAGTTTATTATAAATATAAATATCATAAAATAGTATGTGAATAATTTTGCGCTTCAGAAGCATCCAAATGACTATCTATGATAGACTGATCAATTCTCATTAAAAAAGGTCGATACTCCGTTGGCCTTATATCTTAGGGGAAACTAAAATATCCCTCAGAATATGGGCATAGTGCAAAAATTTTGTCATTTAACAATTAAACTTTTAATGGTGTTGAGAAAAAAATCAGTCCTCTATTCTATGACGTGGTGATATTGTAATATACATTGAAGCCTTTTTGTTCCGGTAACCTCTCTTACTCTTAAACCACGGCAACGGAGCATGTTGGACTTAAAAGCATGACCATCGATGTAAGACAGGAGAGGTTTTATGAAAGTGAATATCACAAGAGCAGGTTGATGAATGATGAATGGGAAGAGAAAGACGTTGAGAAAACAATGCGGGAGAAAAGAGACTGTATAGTTTGGGCAAAACATCTTTGAAGTTTTCCTAACGAGTCTCAGAAAATGAAGACGTTTTCCCCTCGGTTCTTTGAGAACATAATTGAAGCAGCCGTTGAGTTCGCTCTCTATGAACGCTGACCTTTGACCTACCGAGAGGAGTTTATATCCGACCAGTCTGGCCTTCATGTTCCACCCCGTTATCCTTGGCTATCACGTACGAGAGAAGTTAAATTTATTTCTGTAAACTTCCTCAGGCTTCATTAGGATTAAGAGCATCGTTTGAATTCATTAGAGGACATTTGAAATTCTTTCTCTTCAACAAAATTTGTAGGATTTAGCATTTCTATATTTCCTGTAAGCATTTAACTTTTTTCATTCATTTTGTTCGATCAGTTCTTATTTTCATAACTTTTGCGTTGATTCAACGATTGCAATAGACTCAGAAAAATGTTCAAATACCCGTTTGATGAAAAATATTGATTTTCTATTTATGTGACTACAACATGGCCTAGTACCTATTTGTAGTCCTATGGAATAAATAAATAAATGTTTTATGGAAGTTTTAATCATAAAGTAAAACTTGAGATGTATTGCAGTAACGCAATGCATTATTTTTTTCTTATAAATCTTTCCTGTTTCAATTGAATTCCAGAAGGGATTGACTCATAGGAATTTTAGCAAGTAATTGTATTACAAGATATGCACTGTCATTTCTATTATTTAATTCCTAGTTACAACTTTTTGCGAGACATTCCCGGCGGCATTAATTTTATACATTCTATTTCTTGAAGAACAGGATACTAATTATCCGTACTGTGATAGGAAGATTGGCCAGTTGAATATTGATGTGCTTGGAGCCATATAGAAATCTGAATTTTCCATTGTATATCAATTATTAAAGGACACAGATTGCATCCAGTACAATATATTTCTATCAATTACTAAAGGTTAAAGAGGAAACAAATAAGGAGTAACTCTCTCCTACTGTTGCGTTTTGCGAGAACAATATTTTATCTCCGCAATTTCGGACATGACGATCGTATAAAACCGATATCCGCTGTTATTTCTGAAAGTTATTGGGGCGGAAGTTGGCTAATATATTCGCATTTACATTTTGATGCTAATCGTTCGGAAAACGGTCCGTCCATAAAACAGACGGTTTATATCCATAATTACCTGTTTTCCATAACTACTCGCCATTTAGAGATATAAATTCAACTCGTTCTTTTGTCAATACAATCTTGATTTACTTTATGGAATATGGATGCTATAAAAATGGAACGGAAATAGAAATAATCGCAATTGGTTCGAATTGAGTTTGTGTATCACGAGATATTTAACTTAGAAATTCTCTGCGTGTAACATTTTTATGGCGGAATATCTCATAACTGCCCTTAGCAGAGAAAGATAAACAGAATTAGGAATGGAAGTCCTCTTGCGCAAGAAATGTTATCATTGAAAAAAAAGGTACACACAAATGTAATTCTAAAATTCCACAATGAGTTATCAAGTATGAGCTTTGAAAGATATGCAAAATAATTAATAGTTATTAGAATAAACAACAAAAAATGGATAAATGTGACTCTGAACGTACAAGCGTTCAGCTAGGATAATTCGCAAGGAGAAATGGGCGTGGAAAAAGACCAGGATTTGATCACAGATATTCCAATTGCCGACCATAACTGAAAATGAGCGGTATGTTTGTGTAGGTGATTTAATGGAGGGAGCAACGATCCGGCAGACCAGAGTTCGAACCCTATTAATTTTCAATCAGTTTCTCAATGTGAACTTTAGAGTATATATTACAATGTGAGCAGTTGGCGAATATTTAGGGGGGCTGCTTTCGATATCTTTGAATGCATTTATTTGTAAAATTTGAGTTAGTAGCCTTCACTTTTATGTTTTCAATTTATTGTTATTTTTTTATCAGTATGGCTCCTCTTTAGTTTATTTATTTTATAAGTTGGTCTTAAAATATAGCAAAATAAGAAAATATTTTCATTATTATACCTTAGTTCAGTATAACTATATTTATATGAGAAATTTAACTAAAGGGAAGCACATAAATATATTTACCTCCAGAACAGTATAAATATTCTGAAAATTCTGTTTGACCATTCGTATAGATATATATTGTTACAAATGGATAATGCCATGGATTTACAAGATGGTTTTTTCGGTCGAGTTGGAAGATATATACTTTTCCATAAATCCCCATGAAGTCTTACGACTATGGCTCCTAAGGTAGAGGCCAAATGGAGAGAGTACAGGCGACCGCAGGACATTGGTGATGGACGCAACAGGAGGATAGACTAAAGGACTTTGAGGGGTTAGCACGGGCATTGAGCAGTGGAATTATGTGACAGTGAAATTGTCGACGTGAGTGGAAAGTGGGTAAGAGAAAGGACAAAATGTGGAGAAAGGGAAGGAATAAAGAGGGTTGACGTGAGGGCGTCTTGTTGAGTGCTTCGAGAAAGCAAAATCGGGGAAAGGGGGATGTTCAGCGGGATTGGCTGTCACCGTATTTCGTAGGAGAGACCTCTAAGATGTTCAAAGATGGGAACATTTTCCGGGCCTCTTCCGCCCCAAAGGTCGTTCGCCCCTCGTGTGGGACATGTAATGTGATGGATGTCCATTTTAATATTCCCGATTGAAAGGACCGAAGGTGACGGAATGCTTCATCTCAAGGAAACCACCTCACTTCGTGTAAGGAAATTGTGAGGGAATTTTTACTCTCATTCTTATTTAACAAGGGATTCCAAACCGGTTTTTTTAAACGTAAAATTCACTTTCTATATAAGAAAACGTCCGTTTTTATTTGCAACCCTCCCGAAAGAACTTCTACTTTTACTTTTGAATTTGATAAACCACTTAGATATTCTATTTTGCCTTCATGGGAGCTAACATGTATCTTTTGTATAGATCTATGCATCCATTTTCCAAAACGATGATTTCAATACAGAAATTTGATCCTAGGACTTAAATATTTCAACTGAGAATCAGAGGGTGAAAGCAGGAGTTTATACTTTTGAAAAAAAAAAAAACTAGATGAAAATACTAGAACGTGTATGGAAAGAGTGAAGAATTTTTAGGAAAACTTTGAGTGACTTCATGGCAGTATCTTTACCAACATATTTTAATAGAAATTGCTGAAACCTTAAGAGGGTTTATATTTCCTTCTTGAAAACTCCATAATTTTACAGTGTAACAGAAATTTCATAGTATTTGTAGCAGCACTCTCAGAAGATTTCAATATTCACGCTAAAAATATATTATCGTTATTGCAAATACATTTAACAATGTAACGAACGTAAATATTCTTGTTCCAATTCGACAAGGAACTTTGGAAATCAAATAGAATGCAGTTTCTTTCTAAAAGAAAAGGGAAATATAAACTATTCCCTGCATACGTAAGATTTTAAAAAGAAATGCGTACGATTTTAAAAAGAAACACATCTCACTCTTACTTTATGTTTTCAATTTTTTTTGGGCTTACTTTTTTGTTTTAATTTCAAAAGTAAATATTTGCTCTTTTCACCAGACATCCAGCCGTATTCATAAGCTGTGGCAGTAAAAGAAATCGCACTTGAACGCTTTACGAGATTTTTTATCTGTGAGCTCGCAAGTATTTTGTAATTACGGCAACAAGAGGAGAGGTGTAAAACGCAAGCGTAACTTCTTTGGAAGTTTTCTTCTCCGAAAAAAAACTCGGCACTCGCTCTCGGGGCTTCCAGTACTTACGTTTATGGATGCCAGTCGTTGATGACTAATTCGAACGTAGGTATTTTACATCTAATTTAACCCAAACAAAAAATCGCATTAATTCATTCATACAGAGGAAAGGGAGGGATCCTCAAAAACGGCCCTTAAAAAATATAAGTACTCGACTTCATCAAGTGTTTCTCTCGGAATTTTAACGCCGCTCATCAACGGGGCGAGGAAATCTCCCGCGATGGCGAGCCTTTCATTACCGCCCCGCGATCTGCAGTAAAACTCCGCTCGCAACGATCGACCGAAATCACAATTAAAACAGCGAGGGATCTTCCCTCCCGAGCGAACGGTGCCGTTCGTGCATGGAATATGAGATAACTTTCAATTCGCTGCGAAGAATTCCACAACTACGTCGAACTGGGGAGAAACTTTCGCTCTTACAATTCCGTCCCGAAAAGACGTCCTCCAAATTCGGCGAAAGAGAGTTTCCGACGGAATGGAATGGAAATAGTGAAGAGAGGAGATTGGGGAAAAAATGCGGACTGAAATTGGCGGGTTCGGAATTCGCGAGAAGAGGGACGTCGGACTGTGACGTAATGAATAAGAGCCGGGCGATGATCCTTGGAACAGGGATATTGGACCAGAAAAGGTATGAGAGAAAAAAAAGAGCTGTCTTTTGAGTCCAACTTCGGAAAATAAGGGGAGCTATATGTAAGGGTTGAATGGGACTCTCATTTCTGGAGCTAAGGGCCTTATAATGAACCGAATTGAAAGAGAAGAGCAGGTGGTTTTGACGTCTGAAAAAGTATCCGATCGATGTTTCTCAGGCGTATTTATTTATTCTTAAGGACTAAAAATAGGTAACAGGCCAGGGGGTACGCAATTGTGTGGGGGAAGGGAAAATAAAATACCCTGACTGGTGTTCACCCTAATCGGAAGGAAAATCCCCCAATACCTCCCAAAGACAGTAATAATGATAATAAACGTCTTTTATTGAGGTAAGATTGAAACTTTTAAGTCTCTTCCTAAATCTGACTCTTCAGAAGTACGTATTAGTTAGATATAATTAAAACTAATGAAATTACAAAATTTACTAAAGTATTTCAGAATTTGAAACTATTACAATAAATCAGAAAACATTCCTTAATTCTATAAATGAATATATTTCCAGGAGGATATGGTTTGAAAACTTCTCAAGGTAAATTTTCCCATTCCACGATTCCCCGATTAAGAAATTCGTAACTACAAACATCATTTAATCTGTTTAAAGGCAGCGAGTTTATATTTGTGGCCGTTTCTCCCGAGGTAACCCGGTTCCCCGAGTGTATTTTTTATTCTTTCAAGGAAGGTTTTCCACTGAAAATTTTATTTATATTTCCTAACCTTTTTGTATTACGTCTGCATTTTAGTTTTTCCCAAACAAGTTCTTCAACCATTGTAGTGACGGTATTCGTCTTCCTATACCCACCCTGCAGGAATTTTGCTGCTTTCCCTGACCAACGGAAATGATTTTATTTTTCTCAAAGTAAATCTGTCGGATTTAATTTCTTTTGAAGATTTTCCCTCTCCAAGTCGGCCGTATATTAAGAAAATCTGAACTCTTCTTCCCATCGGAAAGTTGTGATTGAGTTTTTTGGGGGATTTGAGACCGCTCGATATATTTTAATGCGGATGTTTATCAGGAGTGGGTATTCGACGGCTCTTTCATGTCCGCGGGCCTTTTGACGTTTATTGGAATTAAATTACGGGAAATTTAAATTATTCATCGCTCGTCGGCCTGGAAATTTTCCGATTAGAGTATCTGCGCGTTCACCGATCATTTGACTTATTTTCCCCGTAATTATGATCGAGGCTGAGTATGACCTAAATGAAAATGTTAAGCCTTTATGGAAAGGAGTTGAATAAAAATGTGATGTTATTTACTGCACATAATCGATTCGGAGCTAATCAAGATATTTCTCATTTCAACCCTTAAATTCCTTTTACGCTCCAAAACGTTTATGTTTGTGGGATCTTTCTTGTCCATAAACATCTCATTAGCAGCTCATTATTTATCATTGGAATTGATTCATAGATTCACACGATCAGTAGAAAGCTGTGTAAATTGCAACCTTATAGTAATTTTGTTAATGGCGTGCAAGCCAATTGGAAATTACTTTGTTCAGAGCTTCGACATTAAAGTTAAAAATGGTAAAAACCCATATAGAATTCTAAACTGTAGATTTAATTGTTTCATATCTAAACGATTCAACTCTACATATATAGATATCGTATTTCATTCATTTTGGACTTTTATTGCGCTCAAATATCCTGATGAATGAAATATTTTTCAATTATCCTTTGGTTCGGGATATTGGACATATGCCTCACTTACTTGCACATGTTTTGCTTACAGCATTCGTGCTTGGTGGGGAAAGCAATACCTCACTCCTCATAATGTCTTGTAGTGCTCATTTCCTGCTACTTGCTCTTGGTAGCTAATGGTAGTGAGGCTTTTCAACTGGGTTTTGAGCTGAGTACGTTAGAGACTAATAGTAGTGTCCCATTCACATATTTGTCATTCATATATATACAAACGAAGTTAGCAGACTGCTAACTCTTAAGATATGATATGAAGGTAGTCTAGCCAGGCACTACACTTCCATGGCCAATTATTACCTAGAGAACTACCGGTACTCATAATTACAAGCTGAATCGACCTGTTACTCAAAAAAATGCTGGTAGGTAAATAGCCATAGCTCGGTATGGCAAACGAGCGCCGCTACCTATACTCCGTCGAGGCATTCTTTAAAATACTTAGCGAAGTAAAGCTCTTTATAGACGAAAAAATTTATTTAAAATAATAATAATAATAATTTATTGATCACAAACAGGTAATACTACCCTATTACATGTGATATAATATACAAAAAGGAAAATGAATAAATTACGTAAATATCATCGAAAAAAAAAACATATATCTATAAACAGTATTTAAAAAAATAACATATAAATGGAATTGGACAGAACATTAAAGAAAGTTAGAAAAAAATAAAGAGGACAAAGTTGTATATAATTTATGCTTTAAAATTCTGGGAGAGTCATTGAAGAGGTCGATAAATTTGTTCATCACTAGGATGTCATTTGTGGACCGCATCTTCCTGGTGAGTGGTCCATATTTGCAGACATTCACTCTCCCAAAAGATACACGAAAAAGAGCAGAATGCCTTTACCTCCTCGCGGGAACATTAAAATCTATCTTGGATAGAAGGGCTTCAGAATCAATAGTACCCAGAAGAAGATTTCTAAAAAAATATAATGTCTGTAACTGTTAATTTTGTCTTCAAAGTTGTCAAAGTAAAGCTAACAAGACAAACATATGGACAATTATGAGCATTGAAATTAGGAATGTTTTCTTTCCAACAAGGTCATTTATACTATATCGGAAGCTAAGAAACACATCTCGAAAAATACTTTTTGGAGTAGATTCAAAGAAGCTAAAGTTGGCTCCGAGATATCCGTCAAATGAAGTAATCCTAAAAAGGAGGAACTCGGCATATTACTTTAAGAAATTGAGTTAGCAACTGATTGGAGAAAAACTTTCTTCATTTAACTTTTTGGTTTAGAGAAAAATATTTGTTGAAGTCTGTATTCCAACTTTTATGAGAGATTTCAAATAGCCACCGCAGTTTTCGTATCCGAGAAATGAAATCATAGTGAAAAATATGTTATTGTACTCTTTTAGGTAAATAAAATTTTGCTTCTTTCCTTTACATCCCTATTTCCTGTATCACATTTTTATAATTAAAACTTGTTAGCAACATATTCTACCTAATTCATTTGCTATAATTTATCAAGTCAGAGTTGGAATAAAATGGAGATGGGGGAACAGTATTAATTTTGGTACAGTCTCACCTATATTAATGCTATGAAAATGGATGTTTTCTAAGTAATGTCTTCGGTAGTTCATCGATATATACTGTCTATTTCAACAAGTTAGTAAGAAGGCGTGGATTTCGGCAGCCAGATAAATATACATATTTGCTGACCCTAAGTACAGGCAGACAGAACTAATAGGCGAATTGCCATCTTTTGGGTAAATTACTTTAATATATTAATTTTTTCCTTGTCACCAATTTCTATCTTTATATAAATTACCATGATTCATGCTCCATAAATACCGAGCTATGTATCATAGATAAGCGCATGCTATGGACAATCCACTGAACCGATTACATTCAAGCGGAATGCGATGTTATTTTTACAATCCGCCGCAAAATCCACATTCATCTCGCAACTTAAATTACCCCCCCTCGATGCATTCCACCAACGGAATTGTTCGGAGAGAATTAGAGAGATGGCAGATTTCCTAGCTCCGATTATAATGTATGGGATTCCAACTCGCCCATTGTTTCATAGTCTCGAGCCAATATGATCCCGTTCCGTTTCCCATCGTAATTGAGAATTTGGCCCTTACCGAATTAATCCAAGATCACAACGCGAAATTAATTTCACGGAGCGAACGAATGCCCTTCTAGTATGCCTTGCGCCTTGAATCAAACAATGATTAACGAAGTTGGAAAACTCCGGCAGTTTGCCCCATAGCTGTGTCGCTATGAATCCAATTATGACTTCGACAGGGGCAATGATAATGCGTACATTTGGGGACATCGATCCAGCACTTACTACTTCCGTATGATTTTCATCATCCTCTCGGAGTTAATCGCCCTGATTTCTAAGGCAGGTTTGAATGGGATTTTCTGGTTAGTTCGCTGCGGTCACGAGCATTTTAATCCGCTTTAAATACCGAAGGGAATATTTCCTCTCTTTGACGAGGAAGTGTTAAACTAATCGGCATTCTATTTTACCTTTATTTGCTATAAGAACTGATACCTTTGCGGAACAAATAGCAATTCATCCCATCAATTTTGACTTGGTATAGATAGCGATGATTTTTTTCTTTTAATCTCTACGTGCTTCCACATTCCAAGTTCCAAAAACTCCTTGCTCTTACGAGTGCTTGTTTTAAAATGAAACCGTTTAGATTATATTTAAATTCTGCATCCATCCTTTAATCATTCACATTAAAAATTGTGCTGCATAGACGAGACAGACCATTTTCCAATCGTTACTTAATACGAAAAGGCGAGATAGTGTCGTTGAGTTTAGATACATTAACGGTAATAGAAGGTGAAGACAATGTATGAATGGTTTCAAATGATACATAGTATAGAAGAACTACCTCCAAGCTCCAAATACTTTAAGTCCTTGCGAATGCTTGTTTTAAAATAACAATCCTCAGATTGTATTTTAGTTTTGCATCAATCCGTTAATCGTTTACATGAAAAATCGTGTTTCATAAACAAAAAGATAGATCCCATTGTCTAATCATTATTGATACAAATAATCGAGTTAATGTCGTTGAGTTAAGATGCATAAATAGTGTTAGAAGTTGAAGAAAATTTACTAATTATTTGAGATGATACTTAAAATAGCAGAATTCATAAACAGAAAACTCATTTCTGTAATTTGATATTTAAAAATTGGAAAAACACTTAAAATCACCGTAGCTATTTTTACTTAAAGAAAATCGTATTGCAAATAATGAATGGTAATCAATAGTAAGAATCAGTAACTTTATTTGATGACACAACAAATTAACATCCATGTTGTTTGACTTTATTTGTTGCTATGAGTGTTTGTCAGATCATATTGAGGTCGACGCTGATTCCAAAAGACAAAAAATCAATATTTTTTACTAGGAATAGCTGAATTTATCCGCATCCATAAATTTTTGGATTGATATCTTTCAAGTCGTCAACTCTTTATTTTACTTTTCTCTCAATCAGTCCCTATCTTCATAAACTTTCCAAGCGTTTGGTTCCGATGTTATATACGGGCCATTCCATGCCAAGTGGTCTAGTGGTCCCCGCTCGACCATCACGGATTTCGATGAAATTTTGTAGGAATATTTACACATATCTCTTATGAACATTTGTAAAGTTTTACTATCGCCGATGGTATAGTTGCTGAGATATAGAAGATTGTTTGACCCCGTGTCGCTGCCTTCTTCAACATGACTATGAGTTTTCAGTAACTTTGAGGCGTTGTATCTCAGAGAATTGTTTTATGAAGTAAACACACTTTGGCTATCTCAAACAAATTTTTGCGCTCTATTAAACAAAGTAATAAAAATAACTGTAAGAGCGACCTCCTTGCAGAAAATTCTGTGCAAACCTGGCCCAAAAAATTGCGGATCGAAAAAAAATTAAAACTTTGGCTTTTTATATTTCAAGAAAAAATGATATAATCAACGTGAAATTAATCGAATGATAACATATCAATACATAGTTTATAAATATAAAATTTCATATTCCTAGTACTTTCCATTATTTTAAAAATTGAGTCAACATTTGACAATTTTTGTAAAAAAGCCAAAAATAGGCTATTTTTACCCCGCTTTTACAAAAAAAGACCCTCTGGAATTTCTTTTGAAAATTTTTTATTAAATAGAGAATGATTTCAACCCTCTAAAAAAGTATACCTAGTTTTTCATCTCGAGCATATAAGGCCCTAGAAATAGGGACAACTATGAGGATGACATTTGTAAAAACGGCAAAAATAGGTTATTTTCTGCCCGCTCTTAGAAAAGAAAGACCTTTTTGATACTCTTGTAAATAATTTTTATTTGAAAGAGCATGTTTCAAACCTCTTAAAAAAGTACACTTGGTTTTTCATCGCGAGCACGTACAGCCCTAAAAAAATTAACAAAGTTGAGAACGTTGCTATGGTGGCGCCACATGCCTTCTGTTGTTTATCGTCCTGGTTATTTTATGTAGACATTTTTAGTATATTGCGTTGGTCCATGACTGGTACTGGTAGTGACATCGTCATTACCAGTACCAGTGGAACCAGTAACCCCATCGCCGTAGGGGTCACGCCCGATAGCCATGCCATACCAGCCGTACTGCTTTCACTGTTCGTTCTGATACCCTAAATGTTTTCGCTGTAAGTGCTATCGACCAACTCTTTGGGGCCAATGTCAATAGTTGAACTTTCATTGATCTATCGGATATTTTAATTTTTGTTTGAATTTCTTTTATTAGATCAGCATGACGAGTATTCCTCAACATCACACTGACTAGTTTGTCCTATATCTTCAGCTGATATTCCAGCGGCTAACGTTATTTTGTCTGTTACTACTTTCTGCATGCGTTCAATTTTTCGTTACACGTAGGTTCACTTTATCCCTACTACTCACTCTCCGAATTTTTAACGGAGTAGATCCCAAATCCGTAGAACTTCGATTTACCGTGTCCGAATTATCCATACCGCAATTTTCCGAAGACGAAGAGTCAGTAGTGTTTTGGACCATAGAAACATATTTGGCTGTATATCTTGGAACAAATTTTTTGACCAGGCTTCACATTTGTTTTTGCCCATTTTTGCAAATCATTAGACAAGGCTAGATTGACTTTCAGCAGCCCATGTTTAGCTGTATGTTTTTTTTGTTAAATGGGTTGCAGCATGACTTTTGCTTAATTTAATACTTTTCTAAAGACATTGCTTTGTGATAGAAACAGATTTGATCGTACTCTGTGATCTCTACCTCTGATCGCAGAGAAATAAGCACTTTTTCGTGCAACGATAAATTGTGTACATATTGCAGCCCAATTTTATTGGAATAAAATGAACCATGATGGCAAATGGACGAAAGTTTTTCCCTAACAACGCAGAAGGGCAAGGTGGGATTTTCATCTGACTCTTCGACATCCATTTAAAATTAGTGAAATCGCAATATTTAGTGCAATAATGCAAATTCTGGAAAAAGAAGTTATAAAAATATGATGGAATACGACAAATACAGCAGCTCAGTTCATAACGTGGCCATGCGAGAGTGCTATGTCAATAAAATAATTACAGAATACTAAGCAGCTGTCAATTTTCTAGAGTAACCTCAAGTGGAGTATGGATGAAATTTGAAGGATCCAAGAAATGAAAATATGGCATAACTCACTATTTACAAAAAAACTCGAAGTAACACACAACAGAATGGCTACATAGCCACGACTTAACCGAAGTCTCTACTAAAGATTCTTTACCTATGTTTCAACAGAAACTTTGTTATAATTTGTTACTTTAGTAAATTAGCTAACTTAGAAGTTAATTTAGTTTACTAATCATTCTCCCATTCTGTCCATTGTTAACCCTCTTCCTCCTCCCCCTAACACCTCTCCCACTATCAACAGTAGCTAATCTGATTGGTGCCTTGGTTTTTTATTCTTTGTGTATATATATATGCAGTCATGAATAACTCTTGTGCTTGATAATGGACTAAAGTCTGAAACCGGTCGCAGATATTAAAAACTTTAAAAGTGGAATTTGTGTAAGTTATTCCCACCCATTTACTAGGAAGGAGTTCCACTAAGTACTGGTTCCACTGGTACTGGTAGTGACGATGTCACTACCAGTACCAGTCATGGACCAACGCAATATACTAAAAATGTCTACATAAAATAACCAGGACGATAAACAACAGAAGGCATGTGGCGCCACCATAGCAACGTTCTCAACTTTGTTAATTTTTTTAGGGCTGTACGTGCTCGCGATGAAAAACCAAGTGTACTTTTTTAAGAGGTTTGAAACATGCTCTTTCAAATAAAAATTATTTACAAGAGTATCAAAAAGGTCTTTCTTTTCTAAGAGCGGGCAGAAAATAACCTATTTTTGCCGTTTTTACAAATGTCATCCTCATAGTTGTCCCTATTTCTAGGGCCTTATATGCTCGAGATGAAAAACTAGGTATACTTTTTTAGAGGGTTGAAATCATTCTCTATTTAATAAAAAATTTTCAAAAGAAATTCCAGAGGGTCTTTTTTTGTAAAAGCGGGGTAAAAATAGCCTATTTTTGGCTTTTTTACAAAAATTGTCAAATGTTGACTCAATTTTTAAAATAATGGAAAGTACTAGGAATATGAAATTTTATATTTATAAACTATGTATTGATATGTTATCATTCGATTAATTTCACGTTGATTATATCATTTTTTCTTGAAATATAAAAAGCCAAAGTTTTAATTTTTTTTCGATCCGCAATTTTTTGGGCCAGGTTTGCACAGAATTTTCTGCAAGGAGGTCGCTCTTACAGTTATTTTTATTACTTTGTTTAATAGAGCGCAAAAAGTTGTTTGAGATAGCCAAAGTGTGTTTACTTCATAAAACAATTCTCTGAGATACAACGCCTCAAAGTTACTGAAAACTCATAGTCATGTTGAAGAAGGCAGCGACACGGGGTCAAACAATCTTCTATATCTCAGCAACTATACCATCGGCGATAGTAAAACTTTACAAATGTTCATAAGAGATATGTGTGAATATCCATACAAAATTTCATCGAAATCCGTGATGGTCGAGCGGGGCACTTCTCTGAAATCAGACCACTTGGCATGGAATGACCCATACGCAAGTCATAAAACCCATTTTACTAGAGGGGCCATAACAAAGCATTGAGAATTAAAGATAAATAATTAAGCACAATATCTCCAACCTCCTGTTAGTCATGACATTTGAATTGAGCAAAAGAGATTATCAGATAAAAATTATGTTCTTACACGAGTTTAAACAAAACCGAGCGCCACCTAGAAAATTTCATTCTATTGATAACCAAGGTTATTTTGAAGTGTTGTCAACAGAATTTTGTTGAATTATGCAAGGCGCTTAAAAGAAATTGGCTTGTCACTCAACGTTATCTTCTAGGCTTATGATTCAATTTTAGTTGTGGAAAACAGCTTAGATCTGTAGATTAACCCTGATAGACTTGACGTAAATATGTAGAGAGGCAGAATTTCAAAAGTTTAATTTTATATAGAAGGAAAGAAACTGCTAATGTATTTATTTTGATAAGAGAGATAAAAATATTTAAAAAATGTACATTCATACATTCCATTCACATCATAATGCTATATTTAAATTTTTATTGTCAGTACTATGTATACGCGTGCTTAGAACTGAAAAAGCACAAAACATATCCGTTCATCTGAAATTCAAAGATCTCATGGTAAGAAAAAAGATGCATCTGAGTTGGTCACAAGATAATCCAAGAATTTCCAGATAGGTCATATTTTTAAAGAAAAAAATGCACCTAATTGAAAATTAATTAAACTTTCTGTCCAATAATACCGCGACAAGAGATTATTAATAGAAGTATTATATCCTCAATATCCGTTTTTGTCGACGTTCCTCTTCTCATTCCTCTATATTCTGAAAAAACAAGACAGGACACCGCTCTTTTTGAAAGCACTGACTACGTATTTCGAACGCGATGCATTCTTCGTATTCTACGATGGTATCTAATTACTCCTGACGAAGAATGCATCGTATTCGAAATACGTATTGAGTGCTCTCAAAAGGTGCGGTGTCCTTTCTTGTTTTCTCGGAATACCGGGGAATGAGAAGAGGAACGCCGACAAAAACGGCCATTGGAGATTTTTAACCTCTAATTCCTTAACAGCCGTATCCCAACTATCCGTTCTTTTCAATAGATTATTGGATGATAAAGTTAAATAAGGTAGATTTTTAACTTATCCAACGTTTTGTGTAGCCACAACTAGTTTCAGTAAATAATTAAAATAATTAGATATGATTGGTTCATGCAATCACCTGTAAGCCGCAGATGTTTTAGCCTTTTTGATGTTCGCACATCTTTTTATTTTTTATTTAATTTTTATTATATCTTTTATCTGTTTGTACATTTTATATATTTGTTGTTTATTTTCTCTTGTCTTTATCTTTTAACAATTTCCTATAAACTATACTTTTAATAATTTTCAGTGTAATAGACCTTTTAATCTTTCATTTTTAAATATTTCTTAGTGCAATTTCATTTTCTTAATTTCTTTGAGATTTATCTCCTATTGTTCATCGTTTATTTTAATTCAACTGTAATTAATGTCAGTTTAGTGAAGTTGATTTATTTTATCTGATTGTTTGTAGTGCAGTTATATTTTTCACCTTTCTTTTTGTAAAATTTTTATGTATCCACTGACGGTCTAGCATAACTCTTTTCTTTCTCCTTCATCAAAAATATAGTTTTCTATCTGTAGGTTTCACAGGTTTTTCACCCTCCACTTTTTGTGAGTGTTTTCCTGCAGTGGAATTTTTTTTCCTGAGCCCTCAGCTTAGGTTTTTTCAATCCACATATTACTTTTCTTCGTGTACTTTTGCTAACTATCTCTTTCTTTCTGTCCCTCATTTGACGATGGGTTAGATGTAAGAAGATACTCATTAGTCTCAATCTCATTGTGTTATTTGTAGAGTTGAAGTAGTACCTAAGTATATTCTAAGGAACCTCAAAAACTTAATGTTTATGCACCTTTCATTCATTATATCACTCAGATATTTTCTACAAAATGTAGTTTCAACAATTACAGATCGGTGTCTATACGTCATAAAATCCTTACAATTTAAATAACTTGGGTGTGGAGATCTGAAAATGAAGTTATTCGTCAGAGTTGGTCATTCCCATGGAGATGAGAAAAATGCAAAGGGTGAAAATATCTTAAAGGCTCAAGTAAGGGGCGGCGGAACTTCAAAAAGAATAAAACCGATTCATTGGAATCGAGGTTAAGATGATCATCTTATCACTAAGCGATGTCTTATTCGTCCTCTCCGAAACAAAAGCGTTTTCCGGTAAAGGATCCGATTGGTTAGAAAGATGTCGAATATTCTTCGTCTCAAAGGAGTGTCCTTTCAAAATCCCCCTCTCCACTCCACACCTCCGAATTTTCATATTTCTCCACTCTTTTCCTTTTCTCATATTCTTCCTTTGAGCTCTAAATTCCAAAGCTCTAAAGTGGAAATTTACTCCCTGTTATGCTATTTATATAGTATTCTGGCTATGACGTGTAGCGTTTAATATTCCAATTTGTTAATTGCTCTAAAGGTATCCTCATCCACCACAATTGTATTGATCTGTATCTTCCGGGATCAAATCTATGATGGATCAAATTTACATCATATTCAAGTCCATCATATCTATATCCGTCTATTAAATCTATATTCGCTCTCACCATGGATTGTTTAAGTTTTCAAATTATCGCCGAAAATTGGCAAGTATAACTTAAGTCTTCAGTTTCTGAAGTTATTTTTAGCATTTAAATTATATAAATGAAGCGAAACCTTTAGTTCTTAAACCATAACGCATTAAGTAAATAACATTATATTACTACGTCGGATTCCTCGGCGTATGTAATAGAATAGTACTATAGGTTAAACAATTTTAACAGTTATGTTTATTAAAGTGATTCTGAGTGGAATTAGAAAGATACGTAAATTCGGCCTTAAGGATTTAACTAAGATTTAAATTGAGTGGAAACAGTTTCATTGATTCATAACAAATTTCGGCAAAAAAGTTTATCTTTATTTTTTTATACCTCCTCTGAATCGTCACTAGAACGCAAATGATAAAGTCATATCTTAAATGCACTCGTTTGAAGGTAATCTAACGATCAGACTATTGGCATACCAGTTGTTTATTAATATCCCCCTAAGATATCCATCATATATAAGCTTTCTTATTTCCAATTCCCTTCTCAGCCTAATTCTCAGCCATTTTATCCTTCAGCTAAAGAGATGGCTCATCGTAGAAAAGATCCGCCCTCTTTCTTCGTTATGCTTCTCTCAGAAACTTGTGACATCCGTCCCTCTTTCCTTTGACCTTCATCTCCTTCAATCCTCCTTCGACGGCGGCCGAAATTTTCGTTTTGAATATATTTCCCTATTTAGGGATTGAAATTCAAATTCCATTCGGCGGATGCAAAAGAAGTCGATAGATCGAAGAGAATATCTAATCGATGTTTGCGGAGGAAAAAAATCGCTGAAAGGGAAGGGTATTTTAGCGGTGGGGGTCTTCTTCGGTGGGAAATTGGGAAGGGAATGAGGCAAAGAAGTTTATAGTTAGGGGTCTTCTGGTAATACGAGGGCGTTTAAGCCGATTGGTGCCGATTGCGGTGTTTGATGAGCCAATTGCATAAAGTTGGGGCGCTCGGAGTGTTTTTACGCTCTTAGCCCTGATACCTTTTCGGAGGTCTTTTCTTACGTAACGGCAAAAGCGTTCGATAACATTTCGGTTTCTATGAGACAACGCGATGGGGAGGACGGGAAATAGTTTTCCGCCAGGTTAGCTCCATTGAATGAAGCTCTTCCTTGGAAATGTACCAACAAAGGTGGTTACTGGGATTTTCCCCTTCTGGGTGATAAAACTGAGGCTGTGAATTAAGATAGTTTCATTCTATTCGAGGAGAATTCAAGTTTTTTATGAGCAGTTTTTCGTAGCAGACATAGGATTTTCCTTATTAACAATTTAAGCTAAAAATGATCATATATTAAATCACATCTATATATAGCTATGATTTTAGAAAGAGGCTAAAACTGATAATTATCGTACTAAAGTGGTAATGTATACAATGAAAATATATGACATGCATACAAATATTTCGTAAACATGGTTTTGGTTAATAATGAATCATTAAAGCATCTATATATTTCTCGTTATATCTCTCCTATTTTAAGAACGGAAGAAATAAAACAACTTTGTTTCATTTTTATATAAAATTTACTATTATATGAAAGGATATTTTGTTTCGTTGCTTACTTTCGATTGCCTTTACTTTTTATTCAATATAAAAATCTTTGTTTAATTTGAGTAATGTGAGTATAATGATATCATCCATAACATCATCATAATTTGAGTAAATTCACTTTTAGTTAAAAGTTAAGTATCTCTCAAGTCATGAATTATTTTTCTTTAGGAACAATTTATTAATAATTTCTAGAGAAAATATATAACGCTAACATTGCGCTTTCTTAGCACTAGTAACTACGACTAATTCCCTTTTTTCTGCAAAATTGAGGATACCTAAGAATACAAATACAACATTTAGGCACACTGATGAAATAGTAGTGATAAAATGAGAGTGACAGCTGTATGCATGGCGTCATTATTTCATATTCTCTCCTCTTTACCCTTTTTTTGGCCTTTCTGCCCAGGTTGACCTTTGACACTATCCGACTACTAGTGCTAGAATGAAGTCCTTTGTTACGCAAGGGAGAGTTTGTAGCAGCGTTTTGTGTGCGTGCATTCATAGGAAGAGGATTTCATGCGACGTGACTTTCAAGTCGATGAATTTTCGATTCTAACTTGAATTCTACTTTTAAAATTTAGGAATGGATTATTTCATTTACCTTTAATCCCTGACGGTTGTTGAATACAAGACACGCAAATGCCCTTATTGGAACTATCACACTTAATTCAACGTCATTTAAAATGGGGGTTCTCAAAGACCTCAAAGTTTGTTTCTACCTGTGGTTTCCTGTCTTTAGGACTGTCGATAGCCTCCTCATTACCTACCCAAATACTTCGTAGGTTATTTATGGCTGTCTCTTTGATTTATTAAGTTACTATAGTGATGTTTATAAACAATTTTATTGTTTTGTAGATCTCTCCGTAAGGGGTTTTTCTGTTGTGGATTCTTTTCCAGTGATCAAAATTAACACAATTTTAATTTTCTCCACAAAACGATTATTAACTATGTTATCCATTATAAATAATATCTTTCTATTGTCTATTTTAAGAGTGTCTTTCCTTTCATATTATAAAATCCGACAACTTAATCTTCTTTCCTCTTCTCTGTATTACCCCTTGAGCCCAAATTCAATTACTCCTTATATTCCTTCTCTGATTCACCCATTTAGTCTGTCTCCATTTTAATACTTCGATGTAAGTTCTATTTATTTCGCCTTCCCTTGCTTGCCTCAGTTTCTCCATCAATATCTTTAGTAGGATATTTATGAATATAACATTCTTTCCTTAATTTTACCAAACAATATAAAAACCTCTTACTACCATACCTTTCTGATACGATAAACCAGAGATACTGAATGATGAATTCAAGGTACTGATTTCTTGACGAGGTTCTTCTTTGTTTAAACATGCGCTGATTTTTATCGCAACGTCGCATCTAATTTTAAATTCTCCTCCGCCTTAGGCAACGTCAAAGCTGTCCTTTTCCGGAATTAATGGACCCTACGCAATCAACGGAGCTGCTTTGTTTTGTTTTCCAAAGTTTAATTAACGTGCAGCTCTCTTCCATTCTGGAAAATCAGCCGAGCGTAAACATCTGGACCATTTTTCTCCCATTGTGCACTCGACTCAAAACTGCACTCCTTTTTTGCGATCTCGGTGTTTCGCGAGAGAACGCCGTGTCCAAGAGCGAGCATAATAAGTGAAAACTTTCGTCAAACCCTTTAAATCGGTCCTCCTATGATTCGTTAATAAAGAAAGACCCCTGTTTCGTTCTTTTGTCGCGCCAGTGGGCGTGGCATCTCGTCGGCGAAGCGAAGACGGCCTTAAAATATTCAAGCAATTAGCGCCCGATTAGCGACGAAGGATTTTCTTTTTTAGTTTTACAAGTCTCCGTTCTTCTTCAAAGCGCTGCCTCCCCTTTTGTCTACTCTCGGAATGAGGTCGCTGGTTTGATCGCTAGCGAGGAAAAAAAAAGATGTCAGGGGAGAGCTTTTGTTTTCCTTTTGCTGTCCCTCTTGTTTCTTTTATTCTTCGCATCTCTGTCGCGTCTGTATCCTTCCATCTGCATCTCATCTCCAGCGATTTTTTTGTTTTCTTCTTCGCTTCCTGTTCTGATATCCTGCTATATTTCGGCGTTGAATTTTTGACGTTTTGCTGGAAGGTTTCCGATAACGAGATCGGTAGATCTTGATCATAATCTTGATCTTGAACCATAACGAATGGACTTTAATATATATCTTTCAGAGTAAATACTGAAAAACGTAAGGATTACTTTCCCTTACTAAGCGAAGAAGTATTATATTGATTGTACGAAGGAACTAATCATAATTTTAATATAGATAATTGAATCTTGATGAAATTAAATGAATCATATATTGAAATTAAAATTACGAAGTCCTGTTAAAGACTGAAACAAAAGTAATCTTCAACATTCGCCATTATTGAATTTACATTTTCCAAACATTTTTATCAATCTGCATCTTCTCCCAAAACGTCCCCTCAAGGATATTCATAAACAAGGAATGCAGTTGTATTTAGTTCTTCTGGAAGAAAACATCGGCAATTAAGAATGTTGGTGATACTTGCTCTACATTTTTATATTGATATTCTTGCAGGACTAAAGGTGTTTTCGTAAATGAAAATGATTTGGATAAAAGAAAATAATTTGGGACTGTAAAGACTTAGGCTGATTAAAGATGCTCTGACATTGTTATCTTTTACATCCAAATATGCAAGCAAAAATGTATGAATGGGGTGTCATGCCCAATATTTAGATTTCTGTCTGTTTTTGTTTTTGAAAATAGTTTGAGACGAATTTCCGGAATTTTTTCCATTGGATGTTAACATTAAACACTTATTTTTTTCATTTTGGTCTCCAATTTCACTGCAAAAAAATATGTAACATGGGATTGCATTATTCCTGTAGTTTCCTGTACTAGGTCTTTCCACAGTTTAGTTTCCATAAGTTATCAATTAATCCTTCTCGAAGGGATTAATTGATTTATTAGATGAGGTTATGAGATTTAATTTCTCCTGTGAAGCATAGTAGTGCCATTTAATTTCATTCGCATATTCATCTTGTTATTGATTGGACAAAACTTCATATCATTCTTGTCTACTAGATTCATCTATTTATTTATGTCTCCGATTCATTTATAAATAACTTACTGCATTCAGTAAGCAAAAAAATATTTCATCTTTAGAAGCACGTGGTTGAACTTGACTGTCTCTCAGTTAACTCATGTCTTGAATCTAGAAAAGAGAAGTGTATTTATTTAAATGTGGAAGATTTGGGTTTACATTTTTTACCAATATATATCCTGCTCCGAATTCTAAAGATTTTAGGGTTCGAGAAGTATGATTCAGTTATTATTGTCACAAATTGCATTCGCTGCAGCTCAGTCTTATCGCTTAATATGCATTGATAAAAACGTTTAATTAGTGAAGAGAACAACCAATTCGACAAGCTCTTACCCAGATAGGTTTTCTTTTTAAAACGAGCACCGAGTGGAGAACAATACAGATTCGTCCCTGAAAATAAATTGAGAAATTGGAGCACCGATTTACTCAGTGCTGCATGAAGATACACTCTTATACCGCTTCCCAACTCGCTTATTACGCATGGAATTCTGAAATTGGTACGAGAGAGGATTCCCTTTTGTGCCATCCTTTGCTCTTCTCATCCGAATGCAGCCGTGCTTTCTGCAGGGGATTCCTGCAACAGATATGCTCATCGCGATGCGCGCCGTTGTCCCAAGCGAAGTGGGTTGAGGAATGAATGTCATGGACGACGATTCTAAGGCTGCGATAACGGAGAATTAAGACCGTGGGGAATCCGTAAATTAAGCATATTCTCAGAGGGGCGGGAAATGGAGGATGTCGAGGTATAAGGAGAGGGTATTGCCAAGCGCTTAAGAAAGAAGTCCCTGGCTTTGTGATTTGAGCAATTTTCATTCAGTAAATATGCTGGATTATCCGTTTACATAACTTAATTCGTAACTGTTTTTGTACATGAGCCCGTTAGTAGTCATTGCGAGCAATTTCTATCCGTATGAAAAACTGTTAGAATTTCTATGGAGTGTCTTAGATAACCTTCAGCTTCGTAATTAAATCTGTTTGTTTTATGAGATTCTTCGAACCCTTCAAATATGTTTTCACGTGTCTTGACCATGCTTTCTTATTTTATTTGAAGTAGTAAGATTCAAAATGTATCGATTCAGTTTTTAAAGAGAGAATTTCCAATAGATTTGTTCACTTCCAAGATAGTTTTATTACAAGTTTGAAAAGTCACTTTTTCATTCATGATTGGGAAATATATTCCTATTGAGATATATTTCCAATCAGGGGAAAAACAGAGGGGAAGATAAAGGCAACAGATGTAGGAAGACATGAGGGGTGGGGTTAACTATAAGGAAATTAAGGGTATGACGCTTTTTGGGATTTTTTATTGTAGGTACATGAACCTACCGAAAGGTAGAACACTCATGACGATGATTCCTATTGAAAATGTTTCTCATTAGTACATAGTAATGTGACAAAATACCGAAAAAACATTAATGACTAGCCGCTTATTGGTAGTATATTGTACATCCATACACTATACAAGTGCATATTGGAAAACCCTAATACACATGCATTAGGGTGTTCCAAGATATAAGGGAAAATGTTTTCGCAAAATCACATACGCATACCCTCTATTTTTTTTCTATTTGGCCTTATTGACTTACCTAATAAATATACTTGCGATTGGAATATGGTAACCCGTGCTGACTAGATTCCAAACAATTTTTAGAAATGAAAATTTCTACCGACAGGGCATGTTCTTTGATTAAAAATAGTGCACACACATCCGATCATTTAACTCGATGGCCTTTTGTTTATAATAAAACAGCAGCTGAATATCGGAGTTAGGCAACTACATACGCGTGCATTCCTATATAGATTTCGAGTTAATAGGAAATTAAATACTTCCTTTTCTTTTTAGGATAACTTATATTTTTTCGATTACATTTTATCTTGTTAACTTTCAAGCATTCTTTAATTTCATTTAGCGTTTATTCGAATAGACATAACTCCTTAAAGTGGGCTGGAATTGAAAAAATCTGGCCAAAAATGTAAAAGTGGATTTAATTTTAGCAAACTTTGACACCTTGCTTACTTAATGCTGAATAAAGTCCGTATACAGCTATTAATGAGTTAATTGCTTTGATTCCTGCCCATTAAAATGATACAGGGGGTTATATAGTATATTCTCTTTCTTCGCAAGTTTGCCTGGCTCGATTTTTTATGGCAGCCGAAAATTGAAGAAACGTCCTCTGCCTATGTGCTTAAACTAATGGAATTACCATGGGCATGATACCTGTGCTCCTCTCGAGCTCTTGCGTGACTCGAATATTAGTCACGAATCAGAAGGAGTTGCCTCACACGGGGCGACAGTCCAATAGTCTCTCTCATCCGCTTGAGCCCTTATCTTGAGCCACGTGTTTCCATTATATCCATTAGGCGGATATTTTCACTCTTTGATTCATGAATTTGATTGAAAACCATCGCGGTCTTAGATTAGGTTGTTATTAATAAATATGGCTATGTTACTTTAGATTGAGGTACTAATATTTAAACCTACCGTAGATATTCTATGTAAATCACTCAGGGAAAACACCATAATAAATATCAGGGAATAGCTTGTGAGATTTTGCGTGCAGTGTATTGACCTTTCTTGAATATTTGTAAGATATTGGCTCTGTAGCTGCATAAAGTATCTATACAGCTCTTTATGGGATTTTTGAAATCCGAGAAAATGCTTGAAATTAATTAAAATTGAAATTTATCTGATACAATAGCAAATAAAATATATTCTATGCAAAAAAAAGAATTTTTTATGGAAAATAATTTATTGGGAAAGATATTCGAAAGAAAATATACATAGAGATTTTAAACAATACCTAGCTATAAAGATAGTGTATTGCTAGTTAATACAGAGTATGCGAGTAATCTATGACTTTGTACGGCAAAAACATGTACTCAATCCTATTCGTTGGAAGATATGAAGCCTATTTCCTCTTTGTGCTATGCAAGAGTCAATCCGTCAATTCAAGTGTCCCACGTTAGAACTCGGTTGCGAGGTGAATGAAGGAGAAAGTGGTGAATGATTGACAGCTCCATCAAAGTGCGGTATTTGCGATATTTCGTACTTTTAGATTGCTGATGTATTTTTGCATATGCAAAAGTAACCCAGCTGCGAGTATTAACCTAATTAACGGTATTCTATAAATCGATAGTTCCAGAAAACTCTTGCATCGTTAATGGGGAAGCTAGGTTGGGGTGAGGACATCTGTGAGCCTTGGCATTAAAGGAAACGTTGAAATTAGGTCAGAACACTACATTAAGAATTATGATTAATATAATGAATAACACATAGTAAGGCCCGGTATTATAATGTATAGTTATCTATAAGATGACTTTAACATCCAGGTTAACTCAAAAATTAGGTATTATAATCGATGGTTAAGCCGTATCTGTTAGTTAAAGTATTTGTTATCTTATCAAACAGATTGGGTTGTGATCAAGTCCTTAACTGATTGATAGCGCAATGCATCATGGGAGTAAACCAGTGTAAACAAGTAATGGCGGACAAGCTTTACTGCTAATTTATCAACTCAGTTGGTTTGTTGATGAAAATTAAGTTTATACTCCATAATTTCTGGAAAATATTTGTTCGGATATTCTAATTAAGTTGGTATGACTCCTATTAAATGTATATGTAATATTTTAAGGTCGTTTTTTCTGTCACATTCATTACGCGTAGAACTATGTTGGTTCCGGAGATGTGTACAATAAGTTATTATATATGTAATAAATATAATATTAATATTGGGATGATTTTGAGCATTTAAGATATCAAGATAATAGTCATGATTTAACAAGATCTTCATTTTCTGACGTGGAAACTACTGGCCTAGAAAAAGCAAATGTCGTGTAACTTAAAAGAACATTGAAATTCGTGTGAAAGTAAAATTAAGGAACTGAGGAAACTATTATACAATTATCTGAATTAATAGTAGGCCTGCCTGTCAACGTGTATGGTCTCAAGTATTGCTTTGAAGGCTTCGATAAAAGCATTACCCGCGAAGGTGCATAATGTTGGACGTACTCCTTGACGCAAGTTACTTTTTATACTTATTTGTTGATAAAAAGTATTGAAAATGGGGAAAGATATCTAACAAATAAAATATTAGAAAGATTTTAAGCAGAGTGATAAAACAAAAACAGCCAGCATAATTTCCTACCTCAGAAACGAGTCCCTTTAAAAAGGGATGCTTATCACAGGTAAATAATATTAAATAATGTTGCTAAATACTTCTCTAATAACGATATTTATTATTACCTCACATAATAGACAAGAAATGGAAGTATTGAAAACGTTTCAAGATATTGAGGATGACGACGATGAATTTTTATTTCGAGTACTGCTGAGAACAAGAAATCCTAGAATATTTAAGATTCGACCGGATTATTTCAACACATTGAGTGAAGAAGAGTTTTTTATAAGGTTTAGACTAAATAAAGAAACAGCGGTTAAGTTTTTAGAAAAAATTGCGATGAAAATAGAGCATCGAACAACAAGGTATTGCAAAGTTAATCCAAAGTATCTGATGTATGAAATAACTGCTTGATCATTACACTTCCTATTTTAAGAAATAAGGCGATGTCAGCAATGGAACAGTTTCTACTGACATTAAGATTTTATGCCACTGGTTCGATGCTAATCGCTTCAGCAGACTTCACTGGTGTCCATAAATCAACTGCTAGCCGAACAGTTAAGAAGGTGACTAGAGCCATTGCTGAACAATCAATGACATATATAAATCTACCAACAAGCAAACGAGAGATTGGACTTAACATGCAAAAATTTCACAGCATGGCCTCATTCCCAAGGGTCTTTGGCTGCTTAGATTGCACACACATAAAAATCATATCACCAGGTATAAAGTGTTCTTAAAATCTCAAGCAATGTTGCTGTAATTAGTAAATTAAATTAATAGTATCTTTTATTACTGCTTCTATCATCCATCTCTTTGTAAAATAATTAAGATATACGGATATTAAAAAATAATGAAGATCAGTTTCATGGTTAAGTACATCACATGTCTCTTATAAGAAAGATTTCTTCTCAAATTAAGAAGGGATATAATAAATATAACTATACTTGCTTGACAAATACTTCATAATTAAAATTTAAATTCATAGTTTTAATATTTGTCTTTCACTGATAGATTGAAATTGATCATAAATGATGTTACAGGAGGTGAAGAGCCTGAAAGCTTCAGAAATAGAAAGGGCTACTTCTCCCTAAATATTCAAGTTGTCTGCGATGCAAAAATGAAGATTGCAGATATAGTAACTAGATGGCCAGGGTCAACCCATGACCAAAGAATTTTCAACAATTCTTCACTGAAGAATAAGTTAGAAAATAAACACTTCGGAAACAGGGTATTGCTGGGAGATTCAGGATATAAACAGACAAATTTTCTGATGACACCAATTAGGAGACCCATAGATCAGTATCAAAAATATTATAATGATAGTCACACAAAAACTAGAAACATAATAGAAAGAATGTTCGGAGTATGGAAGCGACGCTTCCCAATCCTCTCAAATGGTATGAAAATTAGTTTGGAAACCGCAATGGAAGTTGTAGTGGCATGTGCAATACTGCACGATGTGGCAGTCATTGCAAATAACAAGGAACCACCGCATAATATATCAAAACCAGTGGAGGTTGAAGAAGAGGTAGGAGACCAAAGTGAATCTGAGGAGGATATTGGTGCTGGGAAAGATCCATTTAATAAATATTTCCGTGACCTGATACTATAAAACTTTCATGATTAGAGACAGAATGGATGTATTGAACATTTTGAGTCTTATAAATTTCAAGGCTTGTGTAATAATCAGTTGTAACAACTTAGCATAATTGCTAGTTTGGCTTAATTTTACATTTTAATTTCATTAGTTTATTTTATTTCAGTACTATAATTGAAGTGAAACACCACAAAGGTTTAATGTTAGTCTGTATTTATACATTTAAAAAAAATTATTGGTTAACTTATGGTGATTCAAAGTAAATACTGAAATTCACCTAAATAAATTTATTTATTTCTTTTTCTTTCAATATAATTTCTAGTAACAGTTTTTTTTCTTCTGCATTGGCTATTCTAATCTTAATAGCATGTAATTCCTCTTCTCTTCTTTGCTTCTCCTCATATTCTTTCTTTAAAATTTCTTTCTGTAGATTGATTAATTCTAACTTTGCTTCTGTTAATGAGATTAAACTTTCCTTTGGATTTGTTTTACTGAAATTCTTCTGGATCTTGGATTCTATGAAAAGAATACTTATTATTTTCTAAAAAAGGCATACGCTTAAAGCCAAATTTATAAGTATTGCATACTGCCTGTTTTTCCATTGCCTGGGATCTTATGCTTAGCAGATTCATTGTTTTTGTCTCCAATTATATTAACTGTTAAATGAATCATGATATATCATTGAGAATGAAACAATACAAGGAAATTAATAATCAAATCTTACATATATACTTCAAACTTACTTTCCACTACTTCCACACCCTGACTTGAAATTGTAGTTATATTCTCTGAAATTAAACAACTTATCAATTCTCATATTTCAAGAATGGTGAATCCTACTTCAAGGCTATTGGTACTCATTAACACATCGAGATTAATATAAAGCTCAAGTTTGTCAGAGAGGTGACAAATTCTGAAAGCTACAGGTATGCTTAACCAAGTTTCACCAAAGGACATTCCTAGAATTATCTTAAATTAAGTTGCATGAATGATAACTTTAAAGACTGTTGAAGTTACTGTACCATTGTTTTCATTCTCTGGGTGAGATGTTTCCATTATTACTGGAAACGATGGAGAGTATAAGTTCCAGTCTGGAAATGCAAGCACTCATGAATAAAATCCTTTTCAGAAAATTTTATGGGGATACTGTCAGAATTACAATTGTAATCTATAAAAAATCATTACTCCAAGTATTAAAGATTATAATGCATTAGGTATCTATATTTCTTGGTCAAAACTTTCAGAACTAACCAAGAAGTAAAGTGGAAAAAGATGTAACAACCATGAAATAATGCTTGGCACATATTGTTACAATAATGACATTTTGCTTGATATGCTTATGCTTCTGAGAATATAAGGACTGACAAGACTATTGCATTGACCTATTTCTTACAAATTTATCTACAGAATATAAATATCTTTCATACCAAACTGGACATCAACATAATCCAACCTTGTAAACATTAGCAAGGCATACCAATTCCGCATGCATTGAGAAGAAATCATCAGTGACAACATCAACGAATTGTCTTTAGGACCTTAACTGGCAATATTTTCGTTTAAATAAAATTTCTCTTTCATTTGATTATGGACAGTAATAAGTAATGTTTTACCATACGAAGCACAATCCGAGTTTGAGTCATTTGATACCTGTCAAGAAAGTATTATCAATTTTGTGAAACTTCAAAGAAAGGAAATATTTTTATAGAGGTCTACTTTAAAGCACAAGAAGGCTTTACACTTCAGTACTAAATATTTCAGTGGTCATGATAGCATTTATGAATAAATAAGGAAATAATTATATGAAATTAAAAATATGTATTTTTGTTAATTCGAAATTTCCCATTAATTATTAGAAGCACAGTCATTGTTACAATAAAAAAAAAAAACAAGATAAGTATTTACCATCATGGCTTGAGAATTATGTGATAGCTCATCTCTTGAACCTGAAGGAAAATCGTTGTATAGTAGACAATATAGTGAAAATAGAATTAATTCTGTTATAAAACATCACTTCAATAGTACAAGGTAGATCCCTACACATCATTTGTGAATCGCTATCCACTACATTTTCCAAGCCCTTTCCGTTTAAACCAATTAAACTCCTACACTTTTCGTACACCGGGTTACGTTTAATGTTGGATGGACCTCCGCCGGTCTGCCTCAAACTTTGTTTCTCTCCAGCCATATCCTTTTTCGTATCTTTCTTAATAGCGTCGTACTTCGATTTTAGCTTTCTCCAAGGCCTTGTGCTTCCCGTCTGAGCGTCGAATTTATCACGAATTATCATCCATGCTGCCTCCTGCATTTATTTAGTTCTCTCATGTAGAATTTCGTATTAGATAGCAGACATGACGAAAACACGTAACTTACCTTCTGCTTCCATGTAGTTGAGTTACTTATTATATTCTCTACTACATTTCTATTCTCCTCAACTAAATTTAGTAGCAAGATCTGCTCTTCCTCTGTGAAGTTTTTACTTCTTTTAGCATCCATTCTTTATTCCTTAGATTAAGTTAAGGTAAATAAGAGTAATAGGAGATAAATTAGTAAATAGGTTCCCGCATGAATGGAAAAAGCAAGCGGAATAGTCGGATATTCGCATTACGATTCGTTTATGTTCAAACAAAACTCGCAGCAACGGGTATGAAAATTATTCTCGGGCAACGCAACTCTTAGTTAAAGTGATAAATAACTAACCATGAGTCGGAAAAGTTTTATAATACCGGCCATATCGCTAACCGATAGTTAAGCTTAACCTTCATGTTAACTATTTATCGGATTTAACTATACATTATAATACCGGGCCTAGATGAATTATTATATATTTTTCTCCCTGCCTTGATTTCAATGACATCTTTCATTACTTTAATACTGTCGAAAACATTAATTGAAGGTTATCTCTGGCTTGGTCTTTGACCAAAGTGACGTTTCCTCGCTTAGCTCCCTAATTCTTCAAGGGCAACTTTGCCTTTGATAGCTCGACGAGAAGACGGTCCGAAGGAATCCTAGATTAATAAATCGATGCTTAAACTTCAGCTGGAACTATGCTCAATAATTTCTAACTTGCGGCTTGAGCGTACCCAAAACTGGCACTCATACTGAATATTCCGCCCACTTGTTAACCACCTACCCCCATCGCTCTCTATATAGTTTTCTCAGCAGTTTACCATAAATATTCCTACTATGCACTCCATTAAACCGCTGCCTTTCAGCCCCCGAGCACGGCGGAATCCATTTTAAATGAGGAGGAAGGCGAAATAAAATTTTCCCGATCGAAAAGCCCGGTAAAGGTCGTGGATATCATCAATAGAGATGAATACGGGATTAATAGCGCAGAGAGGAGAGAATGGAAATTTAGAGGGAACGAGAAAGATTGATTGATATGTATCCCTTTCAGGCCGTGATTGAAAGAGGAGAGGAAATGAGAAATGGAAAGGTAGAGAAGCGAGAAAAGAGTTCCGTAATAAATGCAGACGAAGAGAAACTAATGTATCTTTTGGTGAACTTATCCACGAGTACCAGGTATCTCAAAGTCCAGCGGTGTATTACTTCATGTTAGATCTTTTCGCATCTAAGATTGGGCACTTAAGTATTGTTTCCGAAGTTTCATAGAAAAGGGAATGAAATTAATCAATCAATCTCTCAGAGGCCAGGCATCCTACCCTGGCAAATGATCCCTCAGCTTCAAAGATTTCTGCAGTTTGGAAGGAATAAACTTGAATTTAATTTCGTAACATAAAAGTTAAAAATCTTTTAAAATTTTAAAGAATCAGACTAATTATGATAAAAATCTATATTTGAAATAATTTCAGAAATTAATTTTTTCCGCAGAGTTATTTTAGTATATCATCATCATCATCATAGTAAAACTAGCAAATGGTTTTTAAAAGTGATCATCTGATATGTCGTTAGCGTATTCCCGGTTGTACGTTTTTAGTGGAAATTAAACCCCAAAAAAATTAAAAACTTAATAAAAGTACAATTTCTACGTTATTTATATTTAAAATTCATTTCCGAATCACAAAAAGATTTAAAAGCAAGATTTCATATTCTGTGGAAGAAAAAATTTCTAAGTGAAGATTTGTTTTTCAATAACACTCTCCTACTCTCTGGATGTTATATCCATTAGCTTGGGTAAACCTCCATTCTAATCAGTAATAATTAAGAGAATGCTTATTTTAAACTTAGATTAAATTTTCTACATTTTTTTTATTTACGACCAGTTTCGTTAACGGAGTAGCATCTTTTTTGTAAAGAAAAATATTTAACACTGTTTAAATATCCATAATCCTTCATAGCAATATAAACTGTGCAAAATATTTTTATAGACCAGAAAATGCTACTCCGCTAGCGAAACCGTTCGTAAATAAAAATCGCATTTACTAAGTTTTCTCTTCATTACCTCAATGGCTTTCCAAAAAGTAACGCCTGACCATTTAGATTTCATCCATTTCAATCCTTCTGTTCTAGCTGGATTACGATTTTGCAACAGACTGGCATATTTTCTAATTTCCTTTTCGGAAATTGATTAATCTCTCAACATGATAGCTACTTTCAAAATTGTAAGGTGATGTTCTTAGACGTAAAGAAAGCATGCATTTGCCAGAATCTGAGTCTCGAGGAAACTATGAAGTAATACCTCAACACTTGATGTCTCATAATCCATTTTCCGCGACGAAAAACTTGCTGCCAAGGATGATAGGCGTGAGGAATTAAAAATTAATAAAAGGAAATGACGAAAGAAAGAGGAAGATCCAGGAAAGGGAGTGAATGGAGTGAGGAAAAATGCACAAAGGGAGAAGAAGAATTATGGAAAAATTGAATCATGGGACAGGAAGATATTTTCCATCACAATGGATAGCATCAAAGACGGTACTTTGGTGTTGGTTTCAGTCCACCAGAGAAGCGGGAAAGGAAGAAAAACTCGGCGGGAATGGAGAAGAAAGGAGTGAGAATCAGAGGTCCCGCAGGGGTATGATATGGCACTTCCGAGTTATGGATTATTTCAGCATTCGATTTAGGCTCGGATGAGCGAATGAGAAATGGGCAGGCGGAGGAGAGAGGTAATGGGGTATAGGAAGGAAAAGTAGCAGATTAGTTGGAGAGTACCGAAAATATTTTTGAGGAGTATTGCTCTAGCAGAAGCTTATGGCAGTACAATACGCAGTCATTGTTATCATGGACGACCTGTTCGCGCAGGTCCTAGGAGTTGTTCCTCCAATTTTCCCTTCCACTCTTCTCTTCATCCCACTGTACCGTTCTTCATTCTTTAAGCAATCTATGAATTACACTCTCCTCCTTCCTCGCTTCACTTTTCCTTCCACTGTACCTTTCAGCATTTCCTCAAACAAGCAGTTTCTTCTTATTGCATCCTCTATCCAATTCTTTTTCCTTCGGATTATTAAATCGATCAATCTCCATTTTTCATTAACTCTCCGCTATGCCTCTTCATTCTTAATTTTATCCATCCACTTGATGTTTAAAATTGTTCTCCAAACCCACATTTTGAACACCTCTATTCTATTTCTCTCTTTCTTATAGAGATTCGACGTCTCGCAGCCATATAGGAGCACTCTCCGCTGAAAGTGTTTAACTATCATGTTCCTCAGTTCAACAATAATCTTAATACTTTAAACATTTCTCTAATTTTTGAGCAGTAGGGAAGGTAACAGAATACATGGAGGGAGTGAATTATAAAAATGGAGACATTGTCACAACAGGGTAATGCCATCTAATAAGGAGCTTGAATCAGCCCAACACCCTATCTAAAGCCTCGTGAAGTCAATCCGTAAATGTCGAGTGTACGCATCCAAGCCTAAATCTTCTCACAGCGCAAGTGCCTGGAGTTTCTGTGTGGTCCATACAAGAAGGGGAAATGAAGTAGAAAAGAAAGGTGGGAATTGATTTACTGGAAGTGAATCGCGTTGCAGATGGAGCAAGGATGATGAACTGGGAGGGAATGATGTATCATTGGATCCCATCTTAAATTTAGCCGAGTTTTGAATGCGTCGTAAATCAAATTGGCAAGTGTGGTTTTCGGCCGTGAGTGGAGCTGGCGATGGCCCAGGACGCGCTGGTCCCAGGGGCGGCCGGTAAATTGATGACTCCGAGCCAATTCTAGCGCATAAACTAAATTTGGTCATTTTTATTTATAGCCGATTGAATGAAAAACACTTAACAAGTCTAAGGGATTAAGAAAAATATATACCTCCGTGAAAGCCATTAAATTCATTGGGCATCGATAAAATACACTTTGCAATATATCGAGCGTGCGACTGAGCCCTTTTCGATGTTGATTAATGAAACATACTCTTGGGAAACATTTATTACCCTGATATGGATTTCAAGTTCATGAAAAATTTTTATTGGAAACTCAAATAAAACTTTGATTTTAGCAGTTTATTATTGCCCCATTACAATAAGAAAATATGAGTGCAGAAAATAAAAAAAATACAAATAGTAAGCAAAATGAAGAAAACGGCGTAAATATAGTTGTTTCGTAAGGAGTAAGAGATTTTCCTTTTATCGTTTGAAATGAAGCATGTAAGAAAGGAAACGTTCCGTTAAATATTTGAAAGATAAACCGGTCAAGTGTGGTGAGGAATCTATACTAACGAAACCGAAATTCTCGGCACGAGTTGTAGGACACGGATGTTTTCACCAATTCTATGAGTTAAATGAATACTTGGAAATTATTTTCCACCATAATTGACTAAGTTACATAATATGTTTTAATGAAGCTATTTTTTAAATGCACAAATAAGTCAGGTTTTTCGTTTACTTTCACTTTGTATGTAACATATAAGCATACGAATGAGCACGATATTGTTTTTAGAGTTATTGTAGGATTCTGCAAAGAGAAGGTATGACATTCCATAGATAGTTGAGGCATAAGAACCTCTAAAAGGTTATTATGTATGATACTGTTTAAGAGTTGTCCTACAATTAGAGAAGTGCACAAAGTTTTAATGTTACGAATAATTACTTTAATTTCCTAAAGTTTTACTCTGTGGAGAACAAAGCAAGATAGGGCATTTCACAGAGTTCGATAGCTTAGTGGGTTAAAGCAGCTTCTTTGATAGAGGAAGATCTCGGGTTCGATTCACGCCCCGTTAGACTTTTTCAAATATATTCTTACTTAGGAGTTTGCCTTGTTTCATGCCCTAATGTGCAAAGATACCTTAACCCTTTCCGTTTGATATTAATCCAAAAAAAGTAAAACTATAACTTTCAAGTTTATTGAGTTTACTGTTGTGATAGACTTTATTGAATATTAATTGTTTTCAAATCATGATGGAGATCATTCGATAAACCGAAAAAGCCAATTAAGTGTTCATTGAGAGAAATGTGTTCAATTTTTACTAATATTGCGATGAATTTCCGCCACATCTCCTCTCTCCAACACTCCCAAAAGTGGATTCTCATCATGAAATATTTATGATTTTCGATTCAGATGCATTAGAAAGCAATGGGACTAACATATTCTAATGGAGACAAAAAGGGTCGGGAGAGTGGAAACGAGGAAGATGGCAAACGAAAGAGGCAAGTTTTTTCGAGAGGCGCTTTAAAGTGGGATGGAAAAAATAGGCATATTGCAGGGGAAATAGAAAGGGGAGATCGAATCTGCAGGGAAGAGTGGGGATCAAGAAAGGAAAATTGAGTTTTGAGAGGTGCCTCTCGCAACAGCGGCAGGGGGGAGAATGACGTAGAACTCTATTCCTTTTTTCCCTCGGCTAAGCCTATTCAGCCGGAGAGCGGGTGTAGTAAGAAAAGTATGATGGACGGGGATTCGACGCGGGGAATTGTGGGGCGGGGTTTTAAACGAAGCGAAATTCGGCGTGTTGCCGATGTTTCATCTCGGGAAGTTCTTTTTTCGGGAGTGTATGAACTGAGCGTTTGGTTGCCTCGGTTCCCTTGAAGATGGATTACGCTCTTTCGAGTGCATGTGCTATTTTTAAAGGATAAAGATAAGTGCGTTCTTTATTGAGGTGTGTTTAAGACGTGTAATCCATGGATGAGTTTGATGGAGAAAAGGAACTACGGCGCCGTTCACTAAATTGAAATTAGGTGAAATTTTACCTATAGATAGAATTTGCTAGGAATGGAAGGTTTATTTTCGGTAGGTTTTCTACCCGAAAATAAGTGTGTAATACACAATGGCGCAGTAGCTTGTGTGTCGATTCTCGAACCCAAGGTTCCAGGCTCGATCTTTGGGATTGTTCTTCCACTAGTTTTGTTTTGTCTTCCAGTGTAACTTCTCTTCACTTTACTTTAAAATTGAATTTCAAGAAGGTCTTAAATCCTTCTTTGCTGTTCACTCTTTGTTTATTATTTATTTATTTTTAAAAATTTGCATTTCAAGTTGGTCTTTCGGCCAGATGGCAACGTGTAAGGGGAACATTAAAATGAATTTAAGCCTGGCATTTGCCCAAAGACGGGAGAAAAACCCCTACAGAAACCTCCCGTTTGAAATGAAGAAATGCTTGATATCGTTTTTAATATAAGGTCTTTGAAAAGTTACGTTTCAAAATTTTGGTCGGATGGAACCGACAATTCTACGTATATTATAGTAAATGTATTATTAAGTGCGACTTCACAATTCTCATGGTAACTTCGACAAGGCATTCAATCTTATGTGAATATAGATTTAATATTATTAATTGAATACAGGGTACAGATACAGATAGAATAGGGTGTCAAAAAGTTTCTGATACTGAGATCTAAACATTGAAAAAAAAACGAAAAACCTTCTAAAATTTCAACTCACACTTTTAGAGGACGGTTTGATTGGTCTTTTCCAAAGTATTTTTGGTCTGTGCACACAACGTTGGCTCTTGCCAAGAGTGGTATATTTTGTGACGCTGCTAGTCGCATAGCTTTGTACACACGTGAGAGGCATTGAAGCTATTTTACGGTAGCATAAAATTTTTACTGCACAAAGTGTAGCCTCGGAGGAGTTCAGTGAATGCGTGAATGAGAAAGATTCTACACGTGTAAAGAAGCATTTCTGCGAAGTGTGTGCGATGCCGTCTGAGAATTGCGTGGAAAGAGTGAAGGACGAAATAGCACAATGGAGAGGGGAAATCAGAAATGCGGAGATACAGCTGATATTCGAAAAGGGGGAAATGCAGTTGGAGGGCGGTTTGTGATGAGAAGAAAAGGAATAGGTATGAGAGACTCGACAAGAAATGTAGAGAGAGACTGAATTGAGGGAAAATATTTTGAAGAAAACTTGTTACTCTTTGTTATGTTAGCGTTCTTGTATATTTCACAACTTCCATCACAATGCCTATGCTTTAGGTCTTCTGCAACCTCGTCAAATAAGATTAATAAAAAATGATGGGGTAGAATTAATAAATTACTTGAAATTTGGGACTATCAATTTAAGATATCTACTTTATTTTCATATTAATGACTCTTTCTCTAATCCGCAATGATCTATTTTCTTCCGAATACATCCAATCCGTTACATAAAAACTCTTAAATATTATAGCTTACCTGTACCCTTTTTCGCATGGAAAAAATTCTGTTCTTTCGCAATTATTTGCTACTTTACTGTAGCCTTTAGTTTAATATAATATGGTGATTGATATTGATAATTAGTTAATTCCCCGGTTCGAACTCGTTTTAAATAACTCTATTCTAATATTTGTTTGAAAATCATTTGAAAAATCTACTAAAAGATTTGTGTTTCTAAGATAGCTTAGCTACGTGATGGTGATTTAAGAGATGCGATTGTGAAATTGTCTTATATGTTTCCAATTATCTTTGCGCAATTCAGAGAACTCAATTTATGTAAACAAGTGGTACTTACGATAGTTTTAAATATACATGATTCTGTAGATAAATGTAGAAGACGTATTTAATTATTTCACGCTGCTATTGTTAAGTATTTGATAACCCAACCCCAAGCCGTATTTCCTTACGTTCCTTATCTAGGTTGTCACATGTTGAGAAAAACGGAAAATCCTGGATTTACCAGGATTAAATTAAGGATTAAAATCCTTACCTCATAAGGTATACCCCTCCTTTAAATTTATATTCGTACCTCTAATTGATAATCGGCCATTTTGCGATTTTCGCTATTATCACTGTTATTTTTCTATATGAAGTAGAATCTGTTAAAAGTTTCTAATTTCCAAAATTTATATATCATCGGGCATGGTATGCGTGTATTTGTTCAACATGTAATGAAGAAATTTCAATGATTCATATAATTTGATGGTGCACCGTCAGCCCGTGAGTCGAGTATATCTTCCATAGGAAGAAAGCTGACATCCATTTTCTCGCAGCAACCTTCTCCTAGGAATATTTCATCCGATACTGGCTCTCGCCTTGGACAGATTTTCCAATCAGCTGCATGATTCAGGTGAAGCGAAGGTATGCCTCCATACATTTGGAGGAGTGAATAGAGTGACCGGTGAGGGGAATCCGCGAGGCATTGGAAATTCCTAACGCGGCGAGCGAGGGAAATGTACGGGATTCAGATGACAGCAGAAGAAAGAGTGGGAATCAAAGGAGCGGAGGGTTTAAATGGCGGATATAGAGTTGGGGGTCACGGATTTAAAGGGGATACACCTACATAGCTGGGGAGAGAGCGCATTGTGTATGAAAAAAGGAGGTTTCCCATAAGCATGTTTCAGTCCAAATTCAATTTAGCCGAGTTGAAAACTGCAAGATTTATAAAAAGAAAAGCAGTTAACATATAAGCTGTCTCTTCAACATTATAATTTTCGGAGTTGATACATTTAACCACACCTGATCGAGGTAAATGGAATGCAAATTAAAACCCATTTGGTATATTTTTGCCAGATGTTGAGTCTATCTTATTTACATGGGTCTTAAGCAAGCTCTCCAGACATAAAATGCCCATAAAGTGTTTTCATGGCTATCTTTCTTGCAAAAAATACATTATTAATTTATATTTTTTATTTGCAGGAATGTAAGTATTGATAGTTTAGTGTTATTACAGAAAACAAGAGAGAAAAACGTATGTACACACATTAAAAAGTCAGTTTTTCATTGGGTATTTTCCTAAGTGTACGCCTATTTGCGTGTAGTAGTTTAAACCATTTTTCTTGTGTAATCGAGTAGATTTGCCTTAAAAGATATTGGGTTTAAATAGGGAATGTTATTAAAATATAACTGATATTTGCGGAAATAAACAGTGTGTGAGCATGGCTTCGCATACACATAATTAATCATATTCTCTTGTTTTATATTACAACTATATTTTTAATATTTTCTAAAGTGACTTTAACATTAGAATCTCTGTTGTCATTAGGGGAAAATTATCGTATTTAACAATTATTTTCCTTCCATAAGCCTAATCCAAAAATGTCTGATTGCCTGTCGTAAGACTATTTCATGAATTGTGTTTTTCACTATTAATTTACACTCGCCTCTATGCCTCATATCGATATCCATATCAAGAATATGCTTTAAATACCTTTCAGTCTTTAGTTATAAAAAATAGTTACTCCTATAGCCAAAGGCCAGAGCTCAACGAAATGTTAATGTAAGTCAGGCCGAGAATCTATAAACAAAGAATCAAACCAAATGTTTCATGGAAAAGTAGCTGTTTTCAGATAAACGAAATTGTGCTTATAGGCTACTTAAGGTGTTTCTGTTGTGTCATTTCTTCTGGTAGACGAACTTTATCTCGTAGATTTAGTAATGGCTGGAACGCAAAATTTTCTTCATCGGAAGGCGTCAGCCACTCCATCAAGGTAAGCTCAAGTGCATGGATGAGGAAGAAGGAAAATTATTAAAGGTACAGCGGTAAATTACCGCCGCCAGATTTGCATGATGGGAAGGCGCGCGAAAATTTCCACGCTGCAGAGTAAATTTTGTGCATCGCGGAAGAGTATAATGACGCAGAGAGAAAAGAAGGAAGCCCATTAAATGGGATGTGGCTTGAGCGCTCGTAAACACAAACGCATAATGTCTCGGGATATTTTTCATTGCTCTCGGCGCATTTTTCCCACATTTGAGCTCTCGTTCAGTGCTTGCATCGAAAGCGCAAATAATATCCAAGCAGACGAAATAGGTTTCGAGCGCGTTCACGACAGTTGAAAAGCCACTGCCGTAAAAAGTAATTGCAGAAACGGAAATCGGTGGCTGTGCAATAAAAGATGAATGTTCGCAGATAGGGGATGGTCTACAGGGAAGTGCGGAGTAAAATAAATCAGAGGAAATTGGAAAAAGGGGCATTTGGAATGAGAAATGTTAAGTGTTAAGTGACGGAATATGATAGGGGAAATATACAACAAGGTAAAGCTGGATCCTTTATGACATGCGATATAAAAAAAAGATGAACTATGAGTTGAAGATTCGTTACTTAGGATAGACTGTTTGTTAGTTTGTGTTCTGGAGACATTTTAAATAAGTTGAAGTAATTTGTAGTTTAAATTTGCTAATATGGAAAGTCTGTGAATCACTTGTCCACCTCCTTCATCTATGTAAAATGATCTTATACTTTTCTGTGTAAGAATTATCGTCTCCTATGCCTTATTTTTTCAGCAGGAAAAATATATTAGAAATAAAGAGACTTGGTTCCATTAAAGATAGTTAGAAAGTACGAGTTGCGCACGACCTTTGAACATATTATTAAATTACGGAGCAAATATTAAACGTTGTAGAACCAATTCACCGGGTGTCAGCAAATAAGGGTCTACCTTTTCATTTTTTTTTCTGAGCTACTGTTGTCCTATATCGGTGAAGTCCTACTGGAATTATCAGGGCAACAGCAACAATGATCATACACAACCATTCCCTGATCGTAAAAGCCCGATCAGCTGGGATTCGAACCCCGGGACTTGAGGTAGGAGCGATAGCTTCTATTAATCTATCAATTCCGTCAGATATGACTTTGAGGTACGATTCCATAACGTTAAGAAATGAAAAGATAAGAATTTTACCCACGACACAAGGTTAATTTTTATCACCTAGGTTCTGACTCTTCGGGTAGGTATAAATTATTTCAGTGGAACGGGTAAAAAACTGTTTCTTTACGTAACGGTTATTCCGTTATATGTTTGATGAAATTCTCATAAAATATACTTAAAAATCTTACATTTTTAATCATTTGATTTTACTATCGGTCCATCCTTCGCCACCAAAAATTACCTCAAAGAGTCGACGCTAAATTATTAGAACACGAATTTATTGAACCTTTTGCTCGAGAGTAATTTATACCTTATAGAATATTTCTTGCTACGCTTGCATTCAATCCTAAGTCCTATGTCTGCCTCATGTCTCGAAGCACATTGATTCTCTATAACTGCGAAAGAAAATAATTTTAACAGGACGCTCGTCCATCAATGGCGCAAACAGATCATTCTAAAAATAGCAGACGGGAATTACGACGTGATAAATGACTGAAACAAAATGGAGGATGAGCCTCAACACCGCGGTAGCGAAATCGCGCAGTGCCAATGAAAAAATGTATCCCGGGACTCATCCGTTATGAGCAGCGAGAGGAGTAAAACCGCTCTCCGTTTTTATTACAATCATTAAATGCGAAAATAACGCCAAGGGTGACCTATATTTTCTTTCCTCTTTCACTCCATCTCTCGCTGCGTTCGATACGTCCAATCGCAAAATGACAAGCGGACAAAAACACACGGCTCATTATTCCACCTCCCTAGAGAGAGCGCCGAAATAATGACGATGCGGAGAGAAGGGATTTTAAATGGCGAAGAACAAGTATACTATGACATATATAGCTATTGTCCACTCGGTGCAGCAGGTTTAAACGTCATCCCTATGTTTACAAATTGGACGAGAGAATGACGGAGCTAATTTTCTATTTCTGGCGGATAGCTTGTTCAGTTTGAATTGAGCGACTCCGATGATTTGTATTGAGAAGAGGAATATCGGATCTATCTAGGGAACATAATGGTATTAGATATGCATCAAATGTGTCCAAGACTATGAATAACGTGAATCTTCGTGTTGATAATTGCATTCCACGCATCAGTAATTTGTTAGACGGTCAATAAATCATCCAGTCCCAATGCGTATTTGGAGCTTCACCCCGTCTAAAATTTGCCATGTAGGTCTAGTAGAAGAGATTTTTATCTAATAAGCAAGATGAGGAATGTGGTAGTTTTTCGTTGCTTTACTAGCCAAGTCAGTAGGCTATAAGCAAGCTCTTGTCCATGTCCATAGGAGTTAAGCACAGTGACTCTATGTGCAACACTTTTCTTAAATTTCTATAAGGAGAACCATTTATCATCGCTATTTTGTATTAAATAACTCATATCTTGGTAGATTTTATGCCATCTTAGCCAAGAACAAGATGGTGATTTTAGGAGATAAAATATACTTTTTTATTTATCCTTTAAATAGACAGATAATGAATTTTTCATTCATCAAGACATAATAGCACTAATATAAGGACAATAACGATTTTAATTTGTCGTTTCCAGTATAATTACTATTACTTATTAGGTAAATATTGATATTATTGGAATCCAAATTAAATTAATAAAGAGAGGATATTTATAGCAGAATCGATTGATTTAATGGATATCTAACGAAATCATTTGCTGGAACTAAGGCTGATAATTTGATTAAATTTATTTAACAAGATTAGTTGAACGATTTCCTCGGCTTTAGGAATATACTCGTGTCTTTTTTTTGTTTTATAGTCTCTTATTAAGGTATAATTTCCTGCGCACGGATTTTAATATAGTTAAGTAAAAAAAAGCAGATATTTTTTTATTTTCTCTCAAACCTCTGAAGTATTTCATTCAAATCTTTGTTAAAAAAGACATGCTATGCTCCTATGTCTCTAATTTTAAGTAATTCTTTTAAAACAAGGTGGTCCTACAACAATGGCTCTTGGCCCAAAAAAACAGTTGCGAAACTACTATCCCAAATGCACGTTTAGTCTGGGTTGCATAAATATCTACCATTCCAATTTAGCTGATATCTCAAAAGAGAGGATATTGAACAATCCCTAATCCCTGCGTGTTCATTCCGATCCCAATGTAAATATTTCCGAGATGGAGGAAACAGTCTCAGAGAAAATCCGATCTCCCATACGTTAAAATCGAGTTCTTCGGAACGCGCGATTTACTTCTAGACTCAAGTGGAGAATTGGAATAAGAATGGCGTAAGCATAAAAGAGATAGATTGCGAGAATGTTGGGGAAAGAACAGAGGATCCAAAGCGATCGAACGGAACGTAGCGGAAGATCCGGAGTGAATCGCAAAAATTTGGGAAAGATTACGGAAATCAGACGGGGATCTCTCTCCTTTTTGCTGGAACAGGAAAGGCGAAGGAGGGATTACGGGAATATAAGAAGAGGAATTAATGGGCGAAACAATGGAAGGGGAAATTAAATGGGGGAGAGGGAGTGGAAAGTTAAACGAATACGCGTAAGGTCTCGATTCGGGGAAAATCGGTACTAAGAGAATGGGGAGGCGATAATGGAAACGGAGGGGGTTTTACTGAGGATTACAAGAGCGAGGGATGAGTCGAGGATGAAAGAGGAAGTATGCTAAGCGCACGGGAAGGAGGTCGTGCGACGGTCGTTTTAAAGCAATCTATCCTGCGTTCCCTTCCTTTACAGAGGTGATTTAGTCGTTTCAGTACCCATCCGTGAGTCGGCATGCATCTACCATTTGGATGCAGCATCACCTGTCAGTCTTTTCTATCTATCTTAACGTCTTGATATCTCTCCATTTACGCATCTGGGTTTTTTGAGTTGCCTCCCGGAGAGGCTATCCAGATATCACGCTTTTTTAAGTAGTCCGTTTGTTAGCCCTTCCTTATGGTCATAAGTAGTATTTCATTGTGTTGGAAATTTTAAAGGTTTAAAATTTCCATTAGCCGTCGTATTCGAAATTTCTCACCTCCATTGGAGCGTCGACAAAGTGATTAGAGATTTTAAATCCTCTAATTTATTAACTGCTGTATTCAAAATTTTCTTCTTTGCGGTTTAATCGTGATTAAAACTAATTTCAATCCAAACTTTGGATTTTAAACAATATTATTTATTAAAATCACCACGCAAAAATTTTGTAATCGTAAAATTTTAGTGCAAAACTTTTTTTATGAGAAATTCTTGCAAAATTACATTTGTACCGATTGTCTTTCGAAGTGCTTGTTCCGTATCTAATGATGTTGTCATTCTTATAATGAATCTTTCAGACTCTTATAAGTGTTTGAGATCCGATTTCTTATGCATTCATTATATCTATATTAATATATAATTTCACATTTCATCCATATTCTTGTGAATCGTTCGATTGGATAAGATTCTATAATTGTAAGATTTTTGCAATGTATTCGTAAATTAGGTAATTTGTGAGAAACGGAAAAATTGATCACATCAAAAATCTTCTTTACTGAAAAGCGAATAAATCGATCGACAAAAAAGCTAGACAGAATATCTAACTGGGGATCAATTTAAAATCCGTTGGACATAAGCGAACAAGGCAAATTCATGAGAGGAGTTTCTTTGGCTAAAGATTTTCCCCCTCTATTCCTTATTTCTTCTATCTTTAAGAAACGAAGAAGAGATTGAAGGGTAAGCCTGATTTGGGCGAAATAGCAGACGGGAAAATAAAAAGCAATAAGAAGATATCATTAGGCGGAGGAATCAAAGGAGAGAGATTTAAGGTCCATGGAGAGGAAATGAGAGTCCTGAATGAAAGAGGGCTATAGATAGTGGAATTTTGAAACTCATTGGTAGATCGTAGTTGGAGAAAGAAAAGAAGGAACAAAAGAAAGAGATAGTAAGAAGAATATAAAGGTTGGAAAATATACTGAGAGTGCGTAAAATCGGGGTTAAGATTTTTAATTGCACTATGTACTGTATTGGAATAATATAATTTCATTATAACGAGAAATATCACCTATAGTAAAGGTAAAATGGCTATTATGTTTTTAATACTCATTGTGTAAGGTATAAAATGAAAATTTTTTACGGAATTAAAATCATTACGGATTTCTAAGCGATCTATGTTTTATATTTCGCATTAATAACGAAGAATATTTCTGTGCTTATATCTTTAAGCCTCCATAAACAAGTCTCAGTGATGATAAATTAGTCGAATCATTCATTGAAATTCATTCTTGGTATAGTTTACTATACTATCAATTGAGAATTTAAATGTAGGTATATTCTGTTCTCTTATCCTTATACTTCTTCAAAAGTCCAATCATTTCCGACCCATTAGAAAATTGATGGTTTGGAGGGCATATTTGTTGTTTATTGGTGATTTCCGGTTAACATAAGGGGAAATTATATTTAGTAGTAATGCTTTTAACAGTTGGGATCCTTTCACTGGAGTATTAATTATGGTGTGCAACTTCTAACAAGGGAAACACCAGGTTTGTGGGAAACAGATTCAAAAGAAACTTTCAGGGCACATTCTCTGCTTAAAAATAATGGACACATTTCCGACCGTTCAACTCAATGGTCCTTTGATTATGGAAAATTAGCAACTGAAAATCGGAGTTAGCCAACCCAACACACACATTTATTACCCTGCAATCTGCAGATTTTCCACTCCCATTTTTTTGCTGATTGCTTGTTAGAAAAGAAATCAATTTTTATTTGAATCCTGTGAACTATGAATTTTACATGATACAAACATTTGGTATCATCAAAAGTAATCGTTATTTTATATCACTAATCGTCTATTATGAGCTATTTCAGAACTTGAACCTCGATGAAGTTCATAAATAATCATCGATTAAGTTACAAAATATGACAACATAACATTTTCTCATAAACATATTTTCCACATTTCATACTACTTGAGATAATTCGCGTAGAATAATTATGGATACTCAAAGAGAAAATAACATTCCAAACACGTACTCATTCCTATAAATATGAGATAGATGAACTTATGAAATAGAGAGAGCATACCTCGATCCCACTTTTTTAGATTACCTCGTGACACAGTTTGCACGACACCCCGAAAACTCCGCCATCTGAATTTAAGAACTCGAAAATTCACGAGCTCGGAATTTTCGCCTCTTTCGCACGTTAAGTAGCGACTCAGAGGAATTGATCCACACGCCTTTTATTTCGGTCCATGTGCGATTCTCCTAGACGTGTCGGTCCGTAATCCATAAACGAAACCACTCATTAAAACCGATGGCAATGCGGGATAGACTCGAGATAAGAGACGGAGAGAAGTGGGCATAAAATGAGCGGTGGAAGATTTGAGAGAGGCGGTGGAGAGAGAATTTTGGAGCCCTTGGAAAGGAAAGATTTGAGATCCCCGATATGAGAAGGGGGAGTATAAGGAAGGGAGTGTTTCCTTCTAGAGGGGATAAAGCTGATGTTGAATTTCCAGAGGGGAAAATGAGAGTTAGGATGAATAGCAGGTCGAACGTTAAGCGAAATTAAAGGAGAATTCACCTCTCTGAGATGGAATTAGTTGGCTCTCTCACTATTGAAGTTAAATTTATTCAGGTACGCACCGATGAATTAGAATATATACTTCCCGTATATTCTCGAGTATAAGCCGACCCAAATGGAAGACGAGGAACCTAATTTTATCATAAAGAACAGGGAAAATTAATTGACTCGAGTGTGTATATATATATATATAATTCTAGGGTGGGAAATGCAGCAGCTACTGGTAAATTTCAAAATAGAAATATATACCAAATATCACTGTGATTGAGGCATCAGCAGGAGAAAATTTATCGAGAATTAGTAACTGAGCAAGTGAGGAATTCACAAGTCTTTTCCCAGCAGCGGCACACTTTTACCACCTCAGAACCAAAAACAGCTAAAGATTAAATATAAACCTCTTTTCTTTTGGGGAAATAGATTCCATTTTAATGAATTAATTTACCAACATACCGTACACCTGAACCTATTGCTCCCTTGCATACGTACATCGGATCTTAAATATACGTGATTTTTGTTTTCCCTTGATTAAAGGTGAAACTTTTTTGTCAAAATTAAGCCCAATCTTCCTTTTCATGAGTGGCATTTTGCAAGGTTTAATCATTCATGCTAGCATCTACTATGTAAAAGAAATTATGTTCTTAGAAAATTGCCTACAATTTATTTACTTATATTTGCAAACACTCGTATCTTCACAGATGTTTACAAACGAACGAAGTACTATTATCAGGTTTTACTTCTTTTGAAAGCACTTTTATTTTGTAAATCATGATTGCGTGCTCTTGGTTGACAGGACATTATCAGGTTAAAATGCCCTCTTATCAAGTGTTTCAAGATTAATAAATTCTAGAGGAACCTTTTCTAGAATTTTTTTTCTGGTTTTAACCTCAGGGACTTCCAATTTCGTGGTCAATTTAAAGAGAAGTTTAAACTTTTGGCGAAATCAATCATTGAGCAATTAAAACTTTGATAATAACTCTTAAAGTCAAAAGTAATCTTCTTGCTGAAGATGAGGAACTAGATAATTAATTACTCGCTGAGAAAATTAAAGTGGGGCCAATTAATCTCTATCGAGTATCAATTACCGATCAAGCTCATGATTTTAGTTTTAAATTTCTATAATTAGAAAATTTTATGCCTGAGGAATCCGTATTTTTTTCGTTCGGAATTAATATTGAATGTGATTTCATGACAAATTTCATTTTCTGTATCATCTCTTTTGAAGTTTAGCCTTCGGGAAATATCAGCATAAGTAACGTTCATTGGAGGAGTGCCGATATATTTTTCATTGCCATAGCCGTGTTCATATTTCTTTTTTATCTTTGTTATGATGGGTAATCATATTGGGATTGAAAGCAGTACATCTATACTTCTATAATACTGAAATATATTATTACTAACAATTCTGGAGCTGTATATCTTAGAAATTAGCGTGTGTAAGTTGTAAAATTGCCCTAATAATTTATTTAAACTAAATTTGCCATTGACTTACGAATAACTTACATTATGATAAACAAAATAATGTTTTTAATGCTAAAGGTGCTATAACACTGAATCAAAAATTATTCTACATTGTATTTAGAAACAAAGATATGTTGAATAATTGGGAGTCTATTTAACCGGTAGAAAATAAATCAATAAATAAACCACAATTTAATTATCGAGCTAAAATTTCTCTATACTATATATTCCTGAATGAAATATTAATTTTTGTTATTAGATCGATGAACACCTTATTTAAACTCTGAAAGGTATATAGGTCATTCAATACAAATTGTGTTTTATTTCTCCGTGAAGATAATCCGATATCCTCATTCCTGGTCTCCTTAAAGAGGTTCCAGGCTTGAACTCATATGCGCCGGAGTTCATCAAAACAGGTCAACGGTTTGTTTACCGACCCAAGCAACGATTTTCGATTTTACCGGCTCACGGGTGCATTATGTGTGCACGAAGCGAAACACAGAGAAGGTTAAATATGTGTCTCGACCATTAAATTTAATCCATACGCCGTAGGAAATGCTATAGAGGCATAAAGATGTTAGCTTTTTGTAACTTCTTGAACATTTTCGCGTTTTTAACGGGATTGTAAGTATCCATTTATATTTAACGAATGATTAAGTAAATGTTTTAATCGCATTTATATTGTCAGTAGTGGTTTCAGATTTGTAGCTGTTATAAGAAAAGGTAATTCCGACCTCTCTTTAAATATTTAATTATGGAATTATCAAAGTATACATCTTATGAGTCAATGGAAAACATGCTTGCTTCAACGATCTCGGAACTTACAATTAGTATTAGTTCATTGGCCGCACCAGTAATGTAATTTCATATTCAAATTACTTAAATAGGATATTTATCCATTATTTTAGTTATTTCATCTGCGAATTTTTTTCACGGAAATCACGAACTTCTCATTAATAAAAAGCTATTCACGTCGTATCGGTAATTTCTAAGAACGAGTTTAGGCATTTTTAATTCATGTTTTATTATACGCTCTCTTAGATTTAAATATATTTACTTGATAATCTAAAGTTGGTACTATTTGCTTCGCTGCTTCAAGGTAATTGCTTCTCTTACTCGCAGTCATTATGTAAACCCCCTCCAGGTTTTTATATTCATGAAAAATTATTTAGAAATAATTTTTATCTATCATTTTGGTTATTTAAGGGAGGAAATTAATGATATAAATCTCAAACTTCCTATTAATAAAACGTTTACTTCTTCATTTTGCCTCAATTATTTGTAACAAGTGTAGATATTCTCAATCCATGTTCAGTTGTGAGTTCTCCAAATACCACTTCTCTTGACAATCAAACATTATTGCCCTTTTACATTCTTTCCCAAGGTGATTGCTTTTCATACCAAATAAGTGAACCTGTTTCAGGTTTTCGAGTTAATGAATGTGATTGTTGAGGAAGAGGAAAGCTTGACTCAAACTCTTCAAGTAAATTGAAAGATAAAGAGAATATTGGGTTTAGATAAGGCAACCATATCCAAGTTTCGTTCTTGAATAAGTATTTTGCTGATAGAATTGAATTCTCAAGAATTAGGCACTGAAATTAATATTGAGGGAGTGAGCTTATATCATTTTCATTTTCGGAACTCCCAACAAGATTGAAGATGAGCATCGCTTGACTGAGAGAGGTATACAAAGCTTTGATAAAGGTTATGTTTGTACTGATCCACTCTCCCCACACTGAACTGCAAAGAGTCAAGTGTCATATCTCCAGTATCTCGCTTATGTCTGCTCTTTCTTGCAAGCTCACAATGGCTCTAACGCCAGCGATGATTTTTCCCGCGCGAACTGGTGGCATACGCGTCCCCAAGATCTTATCGTTTCTCTACCACTATCATTAGGATTCCTACTCGATATCCACTCCTCTGTCATCCTTTATTCCAGAAACACTTTTTACCCCCTTCTTTTATCTTTTTTTCATTCTCTGAATTTAATCTTGTGTTCGAAATAATGAACTCTCCTCCCCTCCATCCCCTCGCTACCCATCTCCCTCCTTTAACAGTCGATATTATTCGATTCTTGTTTGCTCTCCCCAACTGCTCCTTCTACTCTATTTTCCGCCTCTCCGGGCTTACATTTTTTTATAAACAGCGCAGTGTCTCTCCCAAGGCGATCGACGCGATACTCCCAACTTATACGAGAGGGAAAAATGAAATCAGAGCGACAAACAGGTCATAAAATGCCGAGGAATATTTCGTTCTCCATTTTTCCGCTGCAGACGCTCGTTGGAAAGTAGTAGGAATTTATCGTGCCCGTGCCTCGAAGAAACGATCGGCGTGCATACAAGCTGAGTTTATTTTGTTCCCTCGGATGCGAGACGAAATTGTTGGCGTTTGTCTTTTATTTCCTCGATCGTCATCCGCTTTGATTTTCAATTATTGTGACGGGGACGAGAGAAAATGATTTTAGTCGCCATTTTTTGTCCGTACTCTGACTTTGAAAGTGTCTCTCCTGTTAGAATGCTGACTATTTTTCCCACGAGAGTGTTTTTTGGCTAAAAGCAAGGAAATACGAATATTTAAGCCCTTTACAAGGAAGCTGAGTATAGAGTGTTGTTATTGGAATGACCTGAAATCAAGTAGTAAAATTTCATATTAATTTTCAGTAAATCAAAGCGATAAATGGTAATATTTGTGTCATTCAACACTATTTAAATGGTGACAAACAAGCTTGGTTTCGGTGTCTACATGCCTTCTATCAGTTTTACCCTCTCTTATCACAACTAGAAGTTCAGTAACTATAATTCTATCTTTTCTATTGTGACTTCTAAATAATGGCATTTTCTTTACTCAATTCCACTGACTAATGAATATTACGAGAAAGGGATGTATGAAAATGAAACTTGAACTTTTATCGTACCCAATAATGAAGATTTAGGTTGAATTGAAATCCATTTTCGGTGACGTATAGTTTCTAAAATAATTCTTCAAACAAGAAGGTATACTCTAATATGGCATGATTGCATGCTTACGAATGAGATATATTTCTCGTAGTTAATTTCCAGTATTCTGAATTGCTGTTTTGTTGTGAATATAAAATATTTAAGTAACGGAATCCACATTTTTAAAATTATTCTACAAATCAATAATGTTTAAAAAAATCTTAATTTTCAGTTCAATTACATAATATAGCATGTATAAATGATTGAGCTGACATAAAATTTATTCATCTCAAATATTCAATTAGTAGATTACGTACTCGTTTTTGGCTAGTGTGATACTTACAAATTTCCTTTTTATATACCTATGAAATTTACATATTTTACAGCTGCTATAAATAAAATCCGACGTAAACCTAACAATAATGTGAATTTGTTTCATCTCAGCTCTTTTTAATTTCTGTAATGTCCAAATAATCCTGATTCTGAGGCAAAACTTGTGTTGGAAAAAAACTGAAACCGACGTCATTTTTTGCACTAAATAATCCAAAAAAAAATCAATTAAATTTTTCACAGTTAGCTGAAATATTCATTCATATTTCTTAAAATATTATTATTTATCATAACAAAGATGGCCTAACTAAAAGGCGAGTTTTTATTAAGAGGACGTCTTAAACTCTGAATATATTCCAATAATTTATACAAGGTTTAATTTTGTTATATGGCAACGCAATATTGCATTAGTTAGTCAGATTCTAACATAAAGCTTATTTTCAAATGAAGTAAGGTGCAGAAATAAATATTTTTTACGTATTCCTTATTTTTTTAATTTTTAAGTATCTCATCTTTCCTCATCGGTTAGAATAATGTGAACCGTGAGACACATAAATGTAATAAATGCCACTTTCAAAAAAATGATACGATGCATTACAATAAAAGAAACTTTAAATCGAAGCTAAAGCATTTATCAACGCAAGGCTGAGATCAGCTCGTTTTGTAGGCACAGGGAGCCAAAATCTCCGAAAGAATTTTTCGGGAATCCTCTAGAGGATGCTTGCTTAATTTTTCACTCTCCTCTCGTCAGATTTATTGTCGTTCCTCCGTTTTTAATTTCTCTTTCCAGCGCTTATTGCTTTATTTCCGATTGTAGCGCTGATAAAAATCGTGGAGAGGAAAAATCCGAAAGGCTTTGACCTCAATAGTTCACGCCAAGCCATCTGCTTTGGGGTTTAAACCCGAAAAAATGCGGATCCCGACTTTTGACCTGCTTTGCCTTTTCAAAAGCGCTCGCTCACGCATTTCCCCAGATCACCCAACATCCTTTCAAATGATTCCGGTACCACAGTGTCTTTCCCCACGCGCTGCTCGAAAAAATAATAACGCTCAGGAAGGTTTTAAATGTGAGCAAAGTTCTAAAAAGAGGTTATAGAGGCAAATCTAGCAAGTACTCGGGTATATATGGCTCAATCTTCCGAGCATGGGATTGAGTGCAAAATATATGAAGAGTTTTAGGTTATCCTGATTAAGATTTTCGTATCTTTCATTCATTTTTTGAACCTATATTTCTTCGTTGAGGTTAATATCTGTGTATCCATTTGTGTAAGAGCAAAGTAAGATTAGTTGGATGTATTCAATTTAATATTATCCATCAGAGAGCGCGCTGTGATACTGTTGGTTCAGTGTAATGAAAGAAAATTTTCGAACACGGCTGTTAATGAATTAGAAGGCTTGAAATCTACAAAGCCGTCTTTGTCGGCATTCCGATTCTTACTTCCCGGCAGTACGAGAAAGCAAGAAAGGAATGCCACACTTTTAGGTACCCAAAATGTTTTTGGGATACAATGTAGTCCTCCTCAGGGGCCATGAGAAGGTACTCAAAAGTGCTGCATTTCCTGTGCTGAAAGACTCGGAGCGCCGACAAAGACGGCTTTAGAGATTTCAAACCTCTAATAATTTGTTCAGTCTCTACGCCTCGTAAATGTATTGCAGATCATCAACTTTTTCATGCACATATCAATACAATCAGCTTAATTTCATTAATTGTCATCTTTTTCTTGAACAAAAAGGAATGATTTTTGCCGCTAAAAACTTTAGCCATTAAAGACAGACTTTTAGATACTATGTTTTGAAAGAAAAAAACCTGGTGTCTAACCTTCCAGGAAAGATCTATGAATATATTAGTGTCAAATTTATATTTCAATAAAGCGTATCGTTTGATTCTATGTCTGAAGTTACATAAAATCTATCATATATTTTGAATTATACAAAGGTGTTGTGCACCAAGCCAAATCAATTATTTGGGAAACTATATTTCTTTGGGCCCATTTTACTAGAGACCTGAAGTTACTTCATCAGATTATACAGACTACGGAAATATTTATGGTATAAATATGCATGACATATCTTAAATAGGAGACGGTTCGTAGTTTTTCAGTAAATTTACCTTAAGACGAGGATGAAATGACGGGAAAAACTTTTAATTACATCTCTAGGCAAATTTTATTTGAGAACGGTGTTAGTTCATCAGTATTTACCGATTACGAGAAAACGTATGGTTGTCATTTGCATTATATGTCTTAAATAGGAAACGGCGTTAATTTTCAGAAAATATATATACTTAAAGATTAGGATGAGTTGTAAATGAGTGTTTACGGCACAAAAAGTTGTAAAATTTTTAAGTATTCCTAGTGCCTATACGGCGATTTTATCTTTTAGTTCTTCAACTAATACTGTGGTATTTAGAACTCTGTTATATGTTAATTATAAGCAATATTGTAACAATATTGTAATTATAGGCAATGAGGTAATATTTTGAACTCCGTTATATGTTAATTATAGGCAGTTGTAATTATAGGCAATATTATAACTTTAGTTTTAATAATAAGAACGACTTTATTGAAGGTAGAAATTGACATGAGTCTCATATCACATCAAACAATAAGTATAGGGTGGTATATTTTCATCAACTACGGGTAATACTCTAAATATAGTATAGTATGACTTTATCCTATACGACGCATCTCTAGTCTACTTTAAAAGATAGTTGCAATTTCGTTTTGAATTTGCAATTTGAACTACGGAGATCGTGCGCAGACGCATCAACAATTTCGCATGGCTGTTCGTCAAAGGTCAACTCTGTTCGCTCCACTGGATCCCATCTTCGCCGAATGTGTGTCAGCGAAGGGGCGCGCACCGCACGGAGGCGAAAAATTCAAAACCGTTTACAAAAGCGCTCCCTCCTCCCGAGCGCAATCGAATTTCGAATAATTGGTACAGAGCCTTTAAAGCGTGGCACGAGGAGAGAATTTTTAAGTCAACTCCATTTTTCACTCCTAAATCCTCGAAAAATTGGCGAGGGGAAAATGAATGTCGAATTCTTCATCTCCGTTTCATGTAGCCTATCTTTTCATCCCACTCCGAATAAAATAAGCGGAAGAGGAAAAGGGAATAAAAAATCTCGCTCCAGATCTTTTGTCTCCCGTTCTCCTTATAACACACTCTCACTGTGCCACCTTTCTCTTGATCGCTTCCCCTCACTTTTCTGCCTTCGTTTTGAGCTTCTACCCTTGGGCGATGGATGAACTGTCTTCGGGTCATACGATGAACCTGCAGACTTTATATAGCTGGATGATTATCAATGGCACTAAATTATTTCTTTTATAGACAACATATAACGAAAAAAATAATTATCTGTACATGAAGGATATGTACACTCCTGGTCAAAATTAACACAGCACCTCCCTAGCGATCCTTACGGCCGGTGCTGCGTTAATTTTGGCCGGGAGTGTACATAGGACTGCATATAATAATCCATTTATATTCTCCACCGATGTATGCTGTTTACGTAGCTCATTTTCATTTCTACTTATTTTGTAAAAGGCTACAATAGGAAGATTTGACAATAGTTATGAGCTAACATTTCATTAGGAGAGGACCAATTCGATTATAGAGAGGAGTTATTAATACTATATTCTCGCCTCTTCATTCCTATCTCAGATTGAAGGGGGTTTCACCATGTCCCTAGAATCAATTAAATATTGATTTTGTTTCAAGACTCAACCTTAGAAGTCGAAATAATTGTCTTCTTGTCATGGTAAATATATCTTGTAACTTTTCTGGTTTGATTGTAAAGTACGTCATTAAAACGTGGCCGTTTTAGTATGCCATCCGACGTGCGTGATGAAATTTAACGTTTAATGTTTTAATTTTGCTATACGGATGGAAGGTTTAAGCTTTATGAAAATGTGTCCATGTGTGTAACAAAGTTGGTCTGCTCTTTACTGTCTAAGATTATTTCTTTTTGAGTGATAAAGTTTAGACACCTAGGCTTTGAATGCAATAAGGCAAGAGCTAGACTTGAACTCATATTTGATCCTGATGAATGTCGTATAGAACAGTTCAGACAAAAGGCGAGGGGTGAGGAAACACGATGCTGTACAGGCTCCACTGACAGTAAACCTGTCTAATAAGCTATAAGCGTTGAAGTGGCTTTAATTGCGAATGCAATTGCAGCTTCTCAGGAATGTAAGCGCTGGTAACACTGTTCTTACATATAGCATTCCTTCATTCGCATCTTTTATCTTTCTTTTGGTATTTCTCATTTTTTCCCACTCCCTCCCCCTTCTAATTCCCCCTCCTTTGCTTCCCACTCTCTCCCTCCCCAACCACTCCACACCCCCTTTCTCTGTACTCCATTCCGAAGCTCTTTCACCCACTTTTTGCCAGCGCCTTCATTGTTCCCATCCTTTCCCCTTCCGCTCACTTCATATCCATAAACGTAATTACACCACCCCCTTTTTACTCTCTCTCCAGATACCCCACTTTTCGATTGTGCTCCACATTTTTAACTTATCCTTCCCCTGTCGAAAGTTGCCCCCCGACCGTTACCCCCTCCTCCCGCTATTTTCGCGACCTTTTGTATCCTTTTTAAAAAGACCGGACCCCTTCTGACCCTTCCGACGCCATACAATCGCCCTTTGTTCGATCCTCGGATTTCGAACGCCGCACCTCTTGACCCAACAGCTCCTCATGAGGAGGAGTTTTGCTAGGTTTACGTCGCCTTTTGTGAGTCGCGGCTGGGGAGTGGCGGTCGTCCGCGCATAATGAGGTGGTTGAGACTCAGGCGATGGAGTTGCCGCGGGAGATGTAATTGAGCATGGCGGTCTTTTTTTTAGTGTTTTTTACCTTAAATACCTATCTTAATCCGGAATAATAATCGTTTAATAAGGTTATATTGGACTCTACCCGTAAGAGCATCTTCAAATTCATGTGTGATCGCTCTTGTTAGAAGCCGCTACGATTTTAGTCGACTATTTTCAAAAATTGTTACAATCTACAGCTCCAGAAATTCGAAATCAACTTTATCGTTCAGAAAATGTTCTGTAAATGATAGTGCGTAAGAATTTATTCGTTGAATCGAGCCTTGGGATTGAACGTTTAGAAATTATTAGAATGCATCTTTCGTAAGCAGTTGATTAAACTACGGTTATGGCTATGTTCTTGAAATTGATGAATTCAATAGGGAGCGCTTTTAAGAATTGAAGAATAGAGAATTGAGAGTTATTGTCCCAATTAAGACAAGTTATGTTCTGATTAAGTATGTGAAAGATTGAAAATTGTGGTTTCTATCAGGAAGAGGAAATCCTTATTTGTTGCTTACATTCATAACAGTTTATAGCATTCCGTATCTGTACCAACAAGTCTTGATAAATGCATGCATAATATATGGTAATTATTAGTTTTAGTGGCATTCTTCAGTATGATTTGTTCATTTTTTTCATATTTTCTGCTATACCTTGATTTGAATTGATTATTTTTCGATGTTTAATACTGTGTTTAATATTCTATTTCTGAGTAATTTTCTGCAATGTATCGTTATCTGAACAAAAAGGTTTGACACAAAGATACGAGGATCATCTCCTTCATCAATAATGGCGACCTAAAAATCCCTATCTATAGTAATCAAGGTTTCAAATACATTGTTTAAGGAGAATGATTTTAGGCGAATCTCTAAATTATTAATCCATAGCCGTGCGGTTTTCATGCGCCGACCAAAAATTACCCTCCGTACCTCTTCATGAATATTGCATTTCTGATGGGCTAAATTAAGAGTTAATTTTTCAAAAGAGAGGCTTATCCGCAAGCCGCGGTTTGAGCATACTTTGATGAGGCCTTCCCTACCATGTAATGAAAAAATAATTTTCTTACGGACTTTTGCGTAAAAATTAAAAAGAGGATTTTAAATGTTAGTCGATGCAGATGCTCTATATGTTCACGAATAATGAAATATCGTTGCATACTTGATACCTGAGATCGAAATCTTTTTCCTCGCTTAATTTTCCTCATAACTTCTCTTCTTGTCTACCTATTCATATCCTCGTAGGAGCAACAATACGTTCTTGTCTTTATTACATTATAATATCCTCCTGGCATGAAAATTAATTCAAATATTCAAACTAGCGAGAAATTAATGTCATAAAGGTGGAATGATAATATTATTCTAATTGCTGATACCTCTAATGCTAGCTCAGATAATTGCGATAAAATAAAATTTATCAGTGTTATAAAGAGTTGAATGTTTTTCAAAACATATGCTTGTATATCCTTGTAGCCGACGATTAATGTAGTCGACGACTTAGACATATAACAAAACAACTGTCGCAATCAAATATGAATTTCTGAAACTTTCGTGTGAGAAGACCTCGACTTCGTGTAACAGATTTGAAGACTATCAAAATACGAGTTTTAAGATCGTCTTTATTCTCTCAGTTCCCAGTTAACAATGCTTGTTATTTGTAACTAAAATAACAAGCAACAATACAGAGATAACGCGGTGGTGATACGCGGAGTATCGCCACATCCTCATATATGCCATATTATTCCTTTAGGTTTGTGGCAGTTACACGGTATTATATTGTACTCTATTTTATATCACGGAATTATAAACTACGATAGTATAATCTACGGTATTAATATTTTCGTGTACCTTTCCAACTTAATAAAAGAACTTCTAAAGCTCTAGAATACATCCCTAATTTTTCTCTCAGTATCTGGTAGGCCTTTAAGGTAAGCTTAAATGCATTCTATTAACTAGATAATCCGAGAGCATACTTTCTTTAAATTTACTGAGGAAGTTTAAACTGAGCTGTGACCTTCACCCTCTAACGATTTCAGGCGGTAATGATGAAAATCTTGGATACCCGTCCATTTTATCCATTCATTTTTTCAATTCGTTACAAAACATGCAAATTTGAACTTGAGTGACTTCATTTAAATGATATATAATCTACTGGGAACCCTGAAAAAAACTTGTATTACGAGGGAGGGGAAGGATAAATTTGTGAATATATAAATTGTTGTAATAAAAAAAATGTAGATGGGATTTATAATAGTATGTGTTACCACCGGACGATTACTCCACTTGTATCATTTATAATAATAACAATATACGTTACCAGCTATTTTACTGGCATGAATTTAGATTTATAATCCCTAAGAACATCGACACTACTTAATGATTTCTCATTTTATAAGATTATATATATATATTCTCAACTTCTTCGACTTCTCTTCATTCCTGCAAAATAATTTCCTTTCATGAATCCATTCCTCAAGCATCTTCCTCGGCATAGAGTTGAATCGTCTCCAGCACAAGAAACTTCTCCCTTACAGCTCCTTTTAATTACAAAAATTCTTTCTTCAGCCATCCTGCGAATGAGGTTGCGTGCCTCTTTTAATTCTGGGATGAGAATGTTGTTAGAACGAGCGTTGTCCCAATGAACTGCATACTTGTGCACAGCTGTCCAAGTGACCTGCATTTCCCTTCACATCCGCGGGAGCAGTGTTAAAAATCATAGTGTTGCCGATTCCCTTTTACCTTTTCGTAATTGAGTTTCCTAAACAAATCGCGAACGACGAATACGTACGCTTTTCCTTTAATTCAAATAGCATTCAACTGCTGCACAGACACTGCGCATAGAATCCAATCGGAAGAGACAAATGACATTGAGATTAATGCAAAGGGAGGATCTCGTCGGTTTAATCAACGCTTGACTGCAGCTCTCCAGCTTTTACTTCCCCAAAAACATTCCGAATCATGTTTTGTCGGCCAAATCAGTGCTCCACAAAACACGAGGTAGTGAGGCACTCATCTCTCTGTATTATGAGTGAAATTTACAAGCCTTTTTACTCCACGTCTGCTTTAAACTTTGCTTGTAATTGTGATCATGATTTTTTCCCTTGTTTTTTCCTTTCAAGAGAATGTTGGTGTGGTTCACTCCATCCTACTCTGGATCTACCCTCCTGACAAAAAAATAATTTAATCTATCTCTGTTGCCATCATATTGTGTCAAAATGCAAAGGTTTTTCATTCCATAAGTTTTGCTTTACTTTACCTATGAAAATTCGTATCCATCCAAGTTGCTGAAGTATATACACGGATATATAAAATTGCACCAATTCTGTTTATGTTTGGATATTTTAATGGCCTCTTCAAATTATGCACAGAGCATAATTTCCGGGAAAGTGCGTGTAAGAACTTCTTTTTAAAATATTCATATACTTGAGACAGTACACTTTCATTTTTCTGAATATATCCATTGAATCCATCCATTGAAAAAATCTAAATTATAAACTAACTTTACTTTATCAGGTCCATTGAAGTATGGTAGAACACAGTACTATAAAGATAACCAGTATTTGATGATTTTTATGGAACTCTGGTGGAACGTTATACTTAAAATATACCCAAGAAGTACATATTAACCTACTGTCCGCTGCCTATCCATTATAAGACTATATTTTCAGTTTTATTTCATGTCATTATCAGAGTTGAATCTGGTGTTGTAACTACTATATGATGAAGTGGCACGAAACCGAAACCATAGTAATCTCATAAGAAATCCATGGGCAGAATACGAATACTACATTGTGTGTTTTATAGCAATTAATGTAAAAATGTAACTTTTAGAAGGATTGGTACGACCAGATAAACAGAAAAACTCACGATGCTCTTTCGTCATACGAATGTTTTTTGTACTTTTAATATCCAAACACCCCAGTATTCCCCTCATGATCTTTCGCTGAAATAAGTCCATTCTCTTTTCTTCATTCCCTGTTCGCGCTTCGCACCCTCTTGAGCCTTTTCCCTTTCTCCTTTTGACCTCACTCCCACCTCTCCTTTGTCCCGCTGTCTCCTCCTCTTCGCCACTCCCCATCTTCTCCACGAAAAAAGCACTTCGCCTTTTCACCTCTCCTTTGCCACCTTTAAATAAAAACCACCTCTTTTAGCGAAATCCAGCGAAATAAGAGAGAGAAGGAATTCATTGTTCATCAAATCCTCCCTTCCTCATCGCTGTTTCGTGTTCTTCCCTCTCTTTATTCCTCCTCTTTCCACTCTCCACCCACACCTGCGAAGACTTCGTTCTTACGTAAATCCCGACGACAGGTCTCGCTGTTTTCATTTGAGCCTTTTTTCTCCTTTTTTTTGCTCCGAGCTCAATTAATTCGCGATAGGAATAAGAAATCCCTCGCGTTTTCTCCCTCGAGTTTCTCTGCGCCCCTTGATTCGATCCGAGCATTTTTCGGAGCTTTTTCAATCTGCTGTTTTTTCTCTCTCCACATGTGATTTTATTTAGCGATGAAAGCTGCGCTCGCTCCGGAATGATTTCCGCTCTAGATCTGTCTATCTCTTCTGCTCTCTCCAGGAATCGAATGGAGTCGCTTCACGCGATTGCTCACTTTCGTATTTTGAATTGGATGGGGGTGATTTTTCGCATTTGATGCGACATCATCGCGTTATGGAAGTATAAATATAGAAAGAGAGCCTCGACAACTTTCCCATACATGTAGCAACTTTAATTCACCACTAAATAAATAATTATAATTTTTCGGAGCTTCCCTTTATTCTAGCGTGGTCGAATATTAATTATTTATTATTTTTCTTGTTTTCTGCTGCAGCTAGAAATACGTATATTGGTAGCCTCTTACATATAATGTCTTCAGATAATAATAAGAAATTATTTACAGTATTTGGTGAAGATCGGAAAGAATGTAATTTTTCTTTATTTTTAAACTCTATGAAGTAACGTTAATTCCCGTGCATAGATATGAAGTATCGCATCCATTGTAGTAGAGTTAAGTAAATTATAAATTTGCAAGAGAGTTAAAATATTAAGCTACTCCTGAGACAAAGTTTAAGAGGACAGTATATAATTCAATACACTATTCACAATAAACTAGAATCGTTAGAGATATAGTAAATTTTTGGATATAATTATTAATGAGAGTTTCTTACCATATTCAAGAGATTCTAATAGTGAGAGAATAATTTATTTAACAATGGCATACAATAAATTGATTAAAGCAATAATTAATAATAATATTATAACGTTAACCTTAGAATTATATTTATTATTTATCATTATAATTTTTATTACACATAAATAAATAATGTAGTCAATGCACGGTATAGCGTGCAAGATTTTTCTGGTGGTATAAACATACTCAACATATTGCGTTTGAGCTCCAATCGGTGTTACATTGAACACAAGATGAAACCCTTACACGTTTAACTATATAAATGCGGGTATGACTTTACAGCTATTCTAGGCAGGGCTTTTGTAGTTAGTGAGATAAGCGTAGCCCATAAGTTTATGGAGCTCCGATTATCTTTTACTTTACGAATTCCACGGCAAGATGATCAAGGAGACGCCCCTATTCCCACAAGGGGCTCCTTCGAATGAGAATACGGGCGCCTAAGCACCTAGAGCTTGCCCGGACCGTAGATATGCACATATCTTGCTCTGGTAGAGTAGTATCCTAAACCGTCTTCCTTAAATAGCGGAATTAAGCGGATGTATCGGATTATATTTTAATTATAAATGGATAAATACGGCATTTTTTAGTTTATTTCTATTTCTTGCAATGTATGCTGCATTAAATATTTCAGTTAAATGTGCAATTCATAGGATTATTCATTCAATGTTTTCGCTTAAATTTATACAACTAATTGGCCGCTTGTTTTCCTAGAGCCTCCACTCTCCTCTCAACCATATCTATTTTACTGTCTATATACTCATTCGTAATTTCCCGTGTACCTAATACAATAATATTAATAATACTAATTTCTGAGAGACTCATTAGACCATTTTACATTACATGTTACATTTTTGTAGACTGCATTTTGCTGATTTTTTTTCTGTCCGTCATTTCCTCTTGTTACATCAAAGTAAGTTTAAAGTTTACATTTTCGTATATTTTTGAGGACATCTTTTGTTTTTCCCAAATACTGAATTTTATTTTCTGTTTCCTCTCAAGTTCCTCAACTCAGCCGTCATCTTGAGGTGAAAACTCGTTTAAGTGGGCTCTGAAATAAAATAACAGCATAGAATTGTGAAGGAGTCCATCCAGGACTACGACCCGCTTTTTCCAAAAATGCCATTCAAATTGCATCATCTTAATTATTACACGCTGCTTTGGTGCTTAAAATTTAAAAGTGTTGTTGCTAAAAAGCCTTACATTCATACTTCCGTCTTTACGTAAGTAATTTCATAATAAGTACTTGTGTCATGTAAAAGAAGAGTTTTTGGTTAACCAAGACAGTCAAAAGCTCCAAGAAGTTAAAAAGTAGGAGTTTCAATTTCTTTACACTACTGTAGGACTTCATTACGTTTTCTACACTCCATAAACTTTCCAGTATAATGGCGAGTCCTTAAAAAGCAAGAAGAATGCATGAAGTAAAATTATTTTTGTTGTATATGTTAAAACATTAATACAAATATTATGCGAAAAAATAATATTTTGCTATAGGCTCAGTGACAAATATAAAGGCTAATTAGTTATACACTGCTCTATTTATGAATTTTTAACTATTTTCAAGTTGTTTGAGTTTATAATTGCCTTCAGGATTCTAGATTTAAACTGAAATATTTCTTAATATGAAAGCTTTCACATAGGCAACGTAAAAGTATGATGCATTAAGCAATAGATTTTATGAACGAATACGTCTGTATTTTGTTTTTCATTCTTTAAAGAGCTGTGGTTTAACCTGTTTAGTTTTTTTGATGCTCATATTTCTGTGGAAACAATCTCATTTGAAGATCATTTGGGAATCTGTATAGTATCTATCTTTGGAAATTTGAACTTCAGAATGTTCCTGGGACTAATGCAGTTCTTTTAAGTTGTCCACAAAAGAGTATCCGAAAGTGTTATTAGTTCCGTAGCTAGACAAGATGTTCAATGGATAAGCTTCCAAAACTCCCGCCTACGTTGCAATTGCTTTTTTTAATTGGGAATTTCATTACCGAGATTCGCTCCCTCTGGATGTTGATAAGGCAGCACTCAAAAATGGAGAGCGATAGCTTTCGGATCTGAGGAACCACCATTCAACGGAATGCAGTAATTAATCTTCACAGTAATCTGCACCTCAAAGCTTTCCTTCTTCTTTAAAGAGATGATACCCTATTCGTTCCGAGGAAAAATAGTATTTCTTCCGACCTCAATCCAATAGCTCTCAACCTTTTAAGCTCTGATACTCACCTAAACCCGGAGAACCCCTCCCTTATCACTTGACCTTATTCAACGGCGCGAGGGGGTCAGCTGACAATAGCGACGGAAGAGGTCCTAGTTGCCTCCCACGAGCCCACACTTCACAGTTTCCTCCTCCGCATTGTAGCGAGTTCTCCGTTGTTAGCGGAAGAAAGCGTGGTTGCCCGGGGAAGGGGTACTTCTCTCCAAGCGAAGAAAGGAACGAGCCCAAGGCGTTCCGTAAATGAGGGATTATTTCGGAAGGGTATTTCTTTCTCTCGGAGATTTTGTTTTAAGGACAGCTCGAGACGGTTCCCTTCTTCTCATGGCGGAGTTGATGGATTTGGTTGGCGGATGTTGTCGGGTCATGTCTGCGGGACTTGGAGAGTACGTCCGCGGAGGTTAGATAATGAAGACAATTACGATAGCTAAAGATTTGTAGCCCCGTTACGGTGTCGCGTCCTACTTTCGCGAATATGTTGGTGGAATAAGGACGTTGCGATGATGATGTCCGCGAACGACGTCTTTCGCTATCCTCGACGCGATTATTCGTTTAGTCTTGCCTCGAAGTTCTGAGTGCGTCGGACGTCTGTCCAAGTTCTGCATCTCCGCGCGCCCCTTGTCAGGGCAACTGTAATTAAGTTCACTCAGAAGAATAGAGTGGCCTTCAGCGTTTATTCCATAAAAGTTATGAATGCTATAAACTACAGTGTAGATTCAAAAGATCGGATACAATTTGGGGAAAAGATCTTCGTGAAAAAAATCGCATTTAATATCGACCTCTGTCTCAAGAGATTTCATGCTCTTTGCAGCTGACCTCCAGTCTTTCTTATAAGTACGCTGACCCTATTTTCTTGATAAAATCTAGAACTGTAGAAGTGATTTCATGAAAATGCATAGAAATGGTGTTCTTAACCCAAATTACCCAAGAACAATTTTACGAGCTAAAAGAAATGTAATTTTTGTCTTAATTTTTAGGTGGAATATTTCTGGGATGAAAGTACCTTTTCAAATATCTATTGTGTGAGTTTAAGGAAGATGAATTTTCCAATACTGTAATTTAGCTCCATTTGATTCCGGGTTTTACCTTATTTCTCTTGTCCATCCCGCTATGCTTCTGAAAATATATTATTGTAGAATTACAAACAAAGTCCCCTTAGCTAATTAATAGTTGTTGATTTGCATGTGGTAAACATAGCGCAAATATGCTCACCACTTAGCCATCTAGCACTATATAGTATTGAATAAAGCAACTGAAAAATCAAACTTTCCCGTTCAATGTCTCCGAACACTAAGCTAACTTAGAAGATATCTGGGCAATACTAACATGTTGCTACATTTAACAACTCCTGGTAGGAAATTTCGATGGAATAGAATATCCTCGCCGATTTCTACTATCCTTGCATTCTATTGCAATAGTTTTCTGCATTTCGGTTTTCCTATTCGAAAAACGTTCCTAATTGGTTCGGTTGAAAATCCATGTTGCCCTGAAAAGAATTTTAAAAGCTAGATATTTAAAACTTTGTATATCTTGAAATTCCTTGAGCCATGTGGTATCTTCGTAACTGAGATCTTCTCATTCCTTTGCCGACCTTCTCTTAAGAAGAAACACTAGGAGAATCTCCTGGTAAATACGCTTTAATAGCAAAAAGTCGACCTTTGACAAAAACTCGTGGAAACGAGAAGCAAAAGATATCAGAATCAGCCTCAAGAGCTTCTTTTTTCGGAAAATCCTTTTCGAAAAACACAAACGTTAATCGAATGAAAATTAACCGAGATGGAAGGAAAAAATAACCTTACAGAGAGAAAGAGTTCGGAATTTTCAGTGGAAACGAGGTCTTCAAAAGAGAATTAATAATTAATGCCCCGTTTTCCGTTTAATTTCCATCTTTCGGCATCCGGAGCATTGTCCTCGATTCCGCATCTCAAAGGAGAGCGAGCCTCACCTCCGAGACATCCCTTTGAGGAAGCCCTCTCTCAAAAGGTTTCGACGTTCGAAAGGGGAAAATTAGAATTAAATAAGAGGGAAAACTTCCTCGCACCACTTCTTTCGAATTGAGAATAACTTATCGCGGCGCATTCATTAGCGGTGCTTTTTCTCTGTTTCGTTCATCATCAGGAAAAACATCTCGTTTTCAAGATAAAGGATCTCCCCGTTTGGTTCAAAGCGCGGCACCTGTGGTGCGGATTCTCTCGCAGGAAACATTCCCGCTCCTGCCTCTACCCGGAGGTCCCTTTCAGCGCATTGTTCGGCCGCGTTAATAAGTGTAATCGCTTTTTCCTCTTGCTGGGTTTTACTTTCTCCTTTCCCCGAAGATTTTCCTTTCCGTTTTTGCTCGAATGGCACATATCACCTTACGATTTATTCCGCTCGATTAACATTTTGTCGTTTTTTGTTCACCGATACTTTCCTGAAGTAAAATCGCTAGAATAAATGAATGTGCTCTCACAATACAGAGCAGGAATATTTTCAGCATTTTATTATGCCATTGGTGACCAAGAATTCGAAGCAGTGGTCTTCAGATTTTAGTCTCATAAATTCAAAACTGCTGTCGATCTACAGACATTATTACTGATAAGATTTCCACACAGAAAATTCATGAAAATCAGAAATTCGATGTGATTATATGTAATTTTTAGGTCAATTTGAATACAGGCAAACGAATAAAAGGTAATGGTAAAGTATACTTTGTAGATGTGAGTTTGAGTACTTGAAAATTCTCAGTAATTTACTTCCATCTTTATTTAATTTGAAACAATAACGAAAATACTATGGATATTGATGCTGCAAAAGGGGGCCTTGAATTATTTTAAATTGCAATACGAGAAGATGAAATTACCCTATTTCTTTTCCCTTTTAAATCGTTTATGTGATTTTTAAAGTTCATGAAAATTAGCCTTCAGTAGTTCCAAAAATTATGCCAACAAAATTTCTACAATCTACGTTTCAAATTTCATAAATGATGAATTATTGGATGGAAAGTTCAAAGGCTTTCTATGTTGATTTTATTCAGAAAATGTTCGCTGCAGTCATTTGCCTTGGAAATGGCTTCAGGGATGACAGCCAAAAAGTCTGAGTTCTCCAAAATCATAACCCGAGAGGAATATCTAGGCAATCATTGAATGTGTATGAAAAATAACAGGCTAATGTATGTTAATCTCCATTTAGTAAACGAGACCATAACATGTACTTCATCATCAATTTTGTTCAGAGATATTCTCGCGAAAAGTTTTTAACAAAATTTACTGTGATATCCGCCCGGAATATTTCTATGAACAGGTATCACCGCAAGCTTTGTTCGAATAAAGTCACGTGATTGGGTCATTTCCTGCTATGATCGTCGCTACGTGGACTTCTTTTCATCCGACGTAGAATGTCATTGCGGTAGAGTTAATTTTGAGTGTTGATGGAAGTTAATTGGGGAATGGAACCCTTTGCTAATTCTATTTGTTATTTTCTTCATGCTATTCCATTAACGAAGAGAGAGCTAGAATGTTTGGATTGGATTAGCAACTATTTCATCAAAGTAGAAAAACAGCACATTTTTCAATTCGACTCTGCTCTCATCCAATTTATCTAAAATGGAACGTCGTCCAAATCAGTGAGAAATTTGACAATATAGCAATCAAAAGAAGTTGATTTTGTCACTGATGGAATTTTGTTTTTCTTTGGTTGATGGATTTTTGGCGGATACATGTGGATCAATTTGCAATCATTGATGACAATTTGCTTGGTCGTATTTCTCTTAAACAAACGCTTTTTTTCCTGATAAAAAAACAAACAATTCCTTCTTCAACCTACTTTCATGTCCACCGATTCTATTTGTTAGTATCCTGTTTATATATAGTAGCTAAAACTGGAATTTAGATTGCATTTATTTCTTTCTCGCTCTCATATTCGGAGATATAATTAATGCCCTTTTGCTCCAAGTTATTGTTATCAGCAGCATTTATTTTACTTACTGTATGCTTTCTTAAGGACTTAAGGACCGAAAAGATCAAATATACGGCCGAGTATATTTGTGCAGGTATCTCCTCTTCAGTAACATTTAATAAACCTGTGAACCAAAAGTTAATCTAGGAAATTTCAATGAGGGAAACGATGTTTGGCAATTTTGTCTTGCATTCATCTTAAAGTGAAAATAATATCTGAGCTGTAATTCTGTCAGAATAGCTTTTACAGTGGCATTCTTAATGGAAGATTAACATTAATATTTTCATACTGATTCTGCTTGCTGCCAGTGGTGTGTGGCAATGGGTGTAAACTTTCCATTCTTATCTAATTCTAATTGCTATTAGCATTTATGCTACTCGGATAAAACTACAAAAATCAGCCATCAGTTTTTGAAATTATTTGCTCTTATTTTTTTATTATTTCTCATACCTTCCATGCGTTGTTGCCAAAGAATCTCGTCAACAGGAATGGTATTCATAAATTTAGCGGTTAGCTTCTTCGGCAATTCAATTTATAGTATTTAAGTGAATATTAGAAGATAAAGAAATGATTTAAATGTTGAATACTAGTTGTAAATCATAGGACTTTAAAAATAATCATTTAGACATAAAGTATAATCAAATTTGGATAAGATCTTCCAATTATCGCATGATACAATTGATTATAAGTTGATTGTATCTTTAATTGTTTATTAGCATTAAAAGTGTGTTTTTATATTTTTATATTGTAATTAGAGAAACATAAAAAGTTTAAAGACGACTGAAATGCTGTATAGAACAGCAGCCTTTACCACAACGTAATATAATCTGTTCTGAATATTCAACGAAAATTTATTTCCGAGGAAAAAATTGCGGGCACAGCTTTACAAAAATCCTTCCATTTATTTCAATAAGGCTGGAAATAGAATAGCGTATCTTCGGCTCATAAATGAACCAAGAGGAAAGAATCCTTGCGAAACTTGGGAACAGCGCTTTAGCACCCTTTCTCTCGACTTATCTTGCTGCTTAATTGACCGACCAAGTTCGCAGGCCTGTTATCACTGCTCTTATGAAACATTTATGACTTTCCTCTTTCCTCGTGTAAGCCATTTTTCTTTCGACTTAACCCTAATGCAAGTTGTCTCCCAGTTTCTGTATATATTTGCCCCGCATGGTGTCTTCTCTTTTCCCCAATTCCTTCCCTTTATCGGTTTTTTCACTCCTAATTCCCATCCGTATGGCACCATCGAAAACTTGGTCGTTATACGCACTCCTCCCAGAATTTCTTCGCGAAAAATTATCCGTGTTTCTCTTAATCGAGGAAAGTAGAGAGAATGGAAAGTGAATTTTCCTGGTTGAGAAACTGCGGGTGATTTGGGGAAGAAGATAATCGGCCAGTTGATGATTTAATTTTTGGTGGGTGTAAAGTGAAGAATTACTACAAAGTTTTCATCGCAGTAATATCCGAGTGTTTGGACTCTTTAATAGTTTTGGTCTACGAGTTTAAATGATAAATATTTTTGGATCGCATTTTGTTACATCTTCATACCACCAAGGTTTATTCTTTTGAACCGATCGCAAATTTAGCAATTATAAAACCACTCAACACTACTTTGATTCGTCCGATAAATTTGTTATTTTCTTCGTTATTTCTGTCACATAATGTTTCAAATTCAATCATTAATGCGAGGAGTTGCAGGGGTGGAACAATTCCCATATTTATTTAGGCTGACGCCCAAAAAATGCACATTCTTTTTCTCATGTTATTAATGTACTAATAATAATATAATCATGTTGATAAGACTGTAGGTAATTATTTTCCAACTTTCATTTTGACAGGTATTTAGTCTTCAAATAATTAGGATTGGGATCGTGAACAAAGTTTATACATGTACTCATATAAGATTATATTTTACGAACAATTTAAATATTCCAATCTAGTTTTTAACCATAATTCCACCAACCAAAAAATTTCGACAAATAATAGCATCTTGGAAATTAGCGTTCAGATTCTATCCGAACTAACTTAAAGTAACTTGAGTTTCATTAATCAGTCAGCACAAATTAATAGTAAAAATACTGAACTGACATAATTAGCCTAGAATATAGGTAGTGGAGAAAATGTCAATATTAGAAGATACTATTCATGGATTATTCCAAGTATATGATGGAACTGTAAACAAAGAAATATTGGAACACGGCTGTTAATGAAATAGAGCTTTAAAATCTCCAATAGCCGTCTTTGTCGGCGTTCCTCCTCTTACTTCCCGGTAGTCGGATAAAGCAGTAAAATAATACCGCACTTCCTTTCTTGCTCTATCCGACCACCGGGAAGTAAGAGGAGGAACGCCGACAAAGATGGCTTTTGTAGATTTTAAACCTCTAATTATGATGGATTTGAATACGCACCGGTGTAAATGATATTAGAAATTTTTCTAAAATGATTGTCTCTGGCGTTATCTTTGCAGAACTTATGTTACAGATTTGTTAAAAAATTATATATAGAAGGATTCTATAAGAAACGAACTTATTTTTAGAGTTTATGAATTTTGTGCATTTAATGTTGCGATTTATGTAATTTAAAAAAATCAACAATGTTTACTTCCATGGCCAATTCAAAATATTCCAACGTGATTTTGGTATATTCAATGATTCGATCCGTATTTCTGTTGGATGGACTTTCAAAGATTCGATCAACGTGTACATGCATTAAAGCGTATTAAATCAAGGTGTCGGAAATCACGTAGTTTACTCCCGAATCTCGCCTCCGTTAGGATTATTTCAATGAGGAGGTTTTTGTGGAGAGATACCCTCGACGGTAGCACATCGAAAGTGTATAGGAACGAAGTTTCCGTAGAGAGCGGCTGAGTAGGATGGCGTCTCAAGAGGAAAGAATGTTTAAGAGGAAGTTGGAGTATGTTTTGAGGGCCGTTGAAGTAGCAGGTAGTTCTCACGAGAGTCGGAAGGTACGCGCGGGGAGTGCAAGTTTAGAAGTCTACTGCGGTTTTCCCTCGTCCAATGGCGTGGGAGGTTGAAAGGTTGGGTTTCCGCAGCAACGATGGGAAAGATGCCTTTAATGATTGATTGGTTCGTTTATTATCCCCGTTATGCGAACGCAGTAACCGGTGGGAAATGCTGAAGATCGCTGGGCGTGTATATGCTTCCGAGGATTTGTGTTTAATTTCATTGGAGATTTACGCGTTGGTTTACCTAGCATAATGAGGGGCTCGGTTATCTTTCGAGCACAAGTTTTTCTGTTGCTCGCAATTTTTTTAATAACCTACGGATATATCATTAATTCTTTGTAACATTCTCACAAATTTTAAGTGAGGTTTATACTTATAAATCCTCAGTATTAAAATTTTCAGTACAGAAATGATCGACTACCACAGCACCCATTTCATGAAACCTAGCTATATCGTGTATCTTGAAAAGAATTGCACGTATTATTATGCCTCCCACATTTCATTTTACAATGAATAAAATTGTGGATATTTTTATCATTCGCTGTATATTTTATTATTTTGATCGATCTCTATAGATGGATGCTTCTAATGGTTGGAAGATATTCATAAAATGTTATATCACTTCGTAATTTCCTGCAGTTCGACCTCAACGAATTTGAAAACTAATCGAAACATTATTTTAAACTAATACACATCCAGCTGAAACGTAATCCAAATATTTTTTACAGCCAATGATAGCCTTCTATTAACCTAGTGTAACTAAAAAAAAACATTTGTCCAATATATTTAAGAATCTGGTGTAAACCTTGTATGAATTTGGAATAAATCATACTTTAACCTGTTCTGAACGTCATGTAAGCATGTTCTAATCCTAACTTGGTTTTGTGACCTAAAACTGTCATAAAATGCTAATACTCCTTATTTGCTAGATGAATTATAAATGCCCTAGCTACTTTACAGCATCATACACTATTCAGCAGTCTCATATTTAAAATAAAAATAATATTCAATTTTGTGTTAGCTTTGAAACTGTGTTTGAGTTTCAACGAAAAACACTGCCACCGATGCAGAGTTAATGGAATAAATGACGTCGTGCGCTCCTAATATTTACTCAAATTCGCGCATACTCAAATAAGGTATGCAATTTATTCTATCGCTCTCTATGGGACTCTTTATTAAGTCCTCTTCATCATATAGGTCATATAGACTTAAGCTACTTATTACACTTTCAAACGGAGAGAACTTACAATCTCTTCCCATTTAAAGAATCTCGAGAAGCTCCTAGCGCCGGTTCTTTAAGCGGGACGCCTTCCTTCATTCCACTTTTCAATTTGGAAACTTTCTTGCTCCATTGACACCCATAACGAAACGTGAGGAGTTACTCTTTTCCATTATCCTCCTTTAGATCGCTTCCACCTGGCTGAATCCACGCCTCTTCTCACACATTCATTTCATACTCTACAAATGTACGATTTGGCAGCGCTACCGAGAAATGTGGCAACGTTGAAGTTTGCGATTTTTCTCCATAATTGTTCGTCAGCAATTTTCCACTATGAGTTATAGAGTTTTCAGTTAAAAACCCATATTTCTGATAGCTTGTTATTAAATACCAAAAAAATTTCCACCAATCTAATAATGGTCTCCATTATTACACTTATTTGATGCACATTTTATGTTTTGAAAATTATTTCACGAAATTTTCATAGAACTATACACATTTAAAAAGGCGCTTATTATCCATAAGAGGTTTTTGAGTGGATTCCCTACGACAAATGCCGAGTACACTAGCCTCACGTAATACGACAACCGTATTGCAATGTAAAATAAATTATTAAATAGATAAAAATTAATGCAACTAGTTTCTTTTTCTTATAATTAAGATAAATGGTTTTTAAATGATGTTTCGACTAGTATTGAGTTAAGATAATCACGAGATACCGTTATGCGATGAACATTTGCTGTCTGCTGGAAGTGATTGTCTTAATTTATCATCTTAGTATCTAAGATTAAATACTGCTTGATTCTACAGTATTTACTTACAGGATATATATTTATTTAGTGTAAAAAACCGCGGCAGTTAGTCGCAAGGACTGGTGGAGACGTTAAATTACAGGACAATTGATTTAAAATAAATATATTACTATGCATACATACAATGAATCCAACTAAATAAAAATAATAGTTTATAAATAAAAAGTAAATAATTGCAAAAGTATTAATATGCAGTTCATACATGAATTATGTAAAAAAACACCAAATTAGAATCAGATAAGTCAGTATGAATTTCAAATAGCCTTAATCAACATATACGTTACTTGCACTTGTCAGGAATTTTTTTGCGGGGTTCCTGATGGGCCTTCAATGCTACCTTAGTGGCAACGAGACCCACGTAGCCCCCACCGTACATCACTCTACCAGGCGACTCCCTAATTGTCTCGCATTTCGTTATCAGCAGGCTCATTCGTCAAATTTTTAATTTTACTTATAATCTTACTAAAACATATAATATTTTTTGGGAAAGGTTCGGAGATTTCTGCAGGATTCGAACGTACAATCTTCGGATCCGAAGTCCGACGCCTCATCCTTTGGGCCACGTTGCCACTATAGAATATTAGTATATTTGCTAACTGTAACTGAAGTCACGGACTCTAATTTTTCTTTTCTCTCTTTTCAGGTGAGTTGATGTTTCTGTTATCTCCCATCTCTTTGGCCAGGAGGAGTTTTATGTAAGTAAATCATGGAGATGCTTTTAGGAAAAATTGTCGAGTGATGTATGTTAAAGCCACTCATTGAATAGGGGTTAAATCGCCGGATCATGAAATGAATTTAAATGAAATTTATAAATTTCCAATTTAAAACATTAAATGGGTTCCCAAGTAAATCAGAGGTTCCCACAAACACCTCTGAAGGAATAGCTTCAAATCTGGCCGGCGATCGTCCCCGTGTTTTCACTCGTCAATCATTATGAGGGAATAGTAATAATAGTTTGGCTTAAAGTATCTAAACCATCTATAGGAATGCATATTTATCTTTAGCGTATCTTATACGCATGGCATCAGGACATCTTTGAAATTCAAAGTAATAACTGTGATACTTAATAATAATCAAGATGTATCAAAGAAGTTGTATCCAATGTTTTTTCAAGCATTTCCGAAACGTTACTGAACGATAGATGGTTATTGCTGTGATAAATTACAATTTAAGAAAACGTATAGTCTGAGCGTCCAAAAATAAGGTACATATATTTGAATTTTAATTCATACCTTACTCATTGAATAGCTCATTCTTTTAAATAATACTAGTTCATAAGAATAAAATTTTATTCATGATATTCTTGAAATATATTTTTACGCAAAATCCTCAGTACCATTTTACCTCCAATTGTCTTCTCTTTGTATATTTCATAGAGAAAACGCTATGCTAATATTTTATATGTGTACGTTACATTTGAGGGCTCTTGGCAAACTCGCAGTACTCGGTACCTTGAGGTTTTTGGGATAAATTTTTGATGATTTTTTTTAATACTTTAAAAGGGCGTATTTAAATACCCCGAGGGCCCCATTCACAGTAAACCGCATCCGTGCTCACCATGATTTCATCCGAGACCCTAAAAGAAAGGTTGCTTCTCGATGCTTAAAGAGAAATGTTATCAATTTTTCATCCATGAAGGAAAATATGAACATTACTCTCGTCCTCAAACACAAGAAACTCGCGTTTTCGCCCGAGAGCCCATTCTCTTTCCCTCTCGCAACAGTTTTAAATATTTACCTCCGTGGAAAAATGGGCGTTGTTAATAATGTAGTTGGCAATTAGGATGAGAGACGATGTGTTTGAGTCTTCAGGTATTTTTAGCGAAAAGAGAAGGAACCCTTAGAGAGAATTGGAGCCCTTGAAGTGGAGAGTTTTAGTCGTAGAGAACTGAAAGAGTCGTAACACAACCGATCCATAAGTACACAAGTCGAGTTCAAGTTCAAATTCATGGGTCGGATTAAAAAATTACGATCATCTGGTGAAAGGCCGAGAATAATTCAAAGGATTTCCCTCAGAGAATGTTTTCCAATGCGGAATCAAATTTCATTCACCGAGCCGGATAGCAAATAAAGATGTTTGTTGCGTCCAAGGTCAGTCGGAGGTGAGTTTGATCTCCTGGGGTTTTGGGGAATAATATTGGGATTTTTTTTCTCAATCGGCCGATCATTTATCAAAGCCCTTTTTGCAGGCGTAAGCAAACATATCATTCAGCAGAAAATAGGAGGTTTTTTGGATTTTTAAGTAAGTTTTTCATTTTTTATATCACTGATGGGTAATGGAGTGGCGTTTCTGAATCAACTTGAAAATATTCAGGGCTGTAGGTAGAATCAAACGAAATAATCCTACACTATAGGAGCGCTCAACTCATTGAATAATTAACGAAAATATTGCGATAATTGCATTTTTTATGAATATTTGCACTTTTCATTATGTATTTGAGGTGCAATTTGTGATCTGAATTAATTTGAGATTTCACTTTAGCTGACTCCCTATTACTTTTCATTGCAAAGATGCTTTGATTGATTTCACTAAGTTTTGCGAGTGGCAATATTGAAAATAACAGCATATAATTTAATTTTAAGAAATATTTCGAAGCAAAAATAATGCGAATAAACTTCTGTTGTTCTAATTATTTCAATAAAATATAAGAAAAGTGTTTCTACTGTAAGAAATTCTAGAGTTTTATAATGTGTAATATTCTTATAAGAGATATTTCTGCATGCTATTTCTGATCATTCACTTTTTTCAAGCTAAAACAAGAGTATTATTTTCAATGAGTAGATCCCTACCGTTGCTCATCACTCTACCTATTTCATCCAGGCTTGGAATCTGCACGGTATATCTTGATTCGTCCCATACTTCTACATTACCTATTTGGAATTATAATATGCTAGATATATTTATCGTTCTATAATAGATTAAAACTAAATAGAGTAATTTTTGTTGCTTAAAATTATTTGGTTTTAAAGTTGAATTAATTTTATACAGTACACGAATCAAATTCCGCAAAAATATGAGGTTGGTTTATACAGTATTATTTTCATTAGTCTTAAGGTTATGAAACTGGCTTACCTATTCTTAATTGTATTAAGCCTCTTAACGGAGATTTAGGAAGAGCTGTTGGTTCCAGATTTTCAAGGCTTCTTAGTGGAGGGTAAATTCCCATAGCAAATTCTATAGAAAACTTTAAAAAATTATAGCCATAAAGCATGATTCTAATGAATGACATTTTCGAATTTATTAACATGAGAGGAGACGCGATTATCGCCCTGTTATTATCGCAACACCTTGCAAACTCCACTCAATGAAGATTACATTTCCGAGTGTTAACATTTTGTTCGTATTTTATTTTACGAACATTATGAGGATGTATAAATATCCCACAGTTTTTTAATACCCTAAGAGTGGACGCTGTAGGAGTCGCTTCCATTAAATTAGACAGCATTCCTCCATTGAATGCGAACGGGCAGTTCGGTCTGTGAAATATAAACGAGCCACACGTTCGTGGGACAGGAAATATGGAATACGCGGAAGCAAGCGAGAGCGTTCTTTTTTATGAAATATAATGCCGGGAGTTTTGGAAAAATCCTAATGGCGATAAATATGGATTAAGGCTCACGAAAAAAAGCGAAACTCGTCGGAATAAAAGGTTCACCCTCTGTCTTCCTCACGGATCACCATATTTGATCCATTTCGGGATTTTTTTCATATCTCGTTGCGGTCGGAACAAAAAAATATGAAAGCGTCGCTGGCAGCGCCGGAAGTACAGCGTGGCACATTTCGGAACCGACCGGAAAGAAACGGATGGCGGAATGAATGTTGGACGAAGCTTTAAACGATGATGTGGGAAGAGAGAGTGGATACTTTGGATGGAAAAAGGAGGAGGACCAGGTGAGAGGGCATGGGAAGGAGGGCATAAAGTAAACCCTTGGGGCGCCTTTTATCGACTGAATTCTGCCTAGGGTTTGACGCGAAATGAAGTAGCGTGCAAACAACCTCTGGTGGACTTCGATGGTACTAACCCCCCAATTCTCTAATTTTTTTCTCGATCGAGTGAGAGAGGCAGTGACCGTTTAATTTTGCCATCCCGAGCTGAAGTGTGGAAGAAATTGGAAAAGATAGGAAGGACGTGGGAGAGAATGAGTTTTGAGGAAGAATGAAGAGACAGCGCGTTGTGAAACGGCCTATGAAGGTGATGTTATGTGGTAGGATCGCAGGAGACGAGCTTTAGAGATACGAGCTCCAACGAACACAAAGGGACACTATGATCTTTGATCAATTTGGTTTTGGGGAGGAAGCTTCGCCGGGAAACAGAATGATATGTTGCGAAAATGAAGCTCGTTTTTTAGATGGAAGGAAATACGAGTTGGGTAACCACTCACATTCACCATTCCGTCAATTTATGCAAACTTCTTGAGACATAAGAACTGTCTGTATAATATTCAGCTCGAAGGTCGGTTGGTGCTTAACCCCCTATAACACAAGTAACAAGAGATTGTAGGTTCACTAGGCAGGATGAGGCGTGAAGTAGTTTGCCCCTGCTTTCCTCACTGAGCCAGAATGCCCTAAACGGAACATGTCCACGCAAGTGAAGCACAATGACTCTACGAGTAATAATTTTCTTGTCAGTCCATAAAAAGTGACCTTGATCAGTACAATTACTCCCATCATAAGAACACTTACCTGAATATATTTTCTCTCTCACAATTCTCCCATTCCAATGAATTAGGACAGATAGCTACTTTTGGTCATTTTTTCCGCGAAGTATTATAGAAGCAAATAGCTCTTCAGATTAGATAGGTATTTTGGTGTCTTACACCCCCTGTCACGCGCCACTGGCGGATTGCAGGGTTTAAATGTAAATGTAAATGTAAATTAATGTATAAACTCAGTAGCTTAATTTCTTTTGTAAATCCTGCGTAATATTGCTTTGATCATTGCTATGCGCTAGTGTTTGATTTTAAACTTCAAATTACAGAGGAAAAACATTCATTATGCTTGGAAAAAATCATAAGCGTAAACCCGCGAACTCGAGAAAGTGCAAGTGCATGACGATACGTTTTTTAAAGAAATGTTGGGATCAAGAAGAAAGCGTAACAGCAATAATACTTCTTTTATTTGGCAAGTGTTTCATTCACAAATATAGAGACAATAATAAACAAAAGATAGATATTTCTCCTCACCGTCATTACTATGACTTTTGAGATATCGTTTAATAAGATAAGTAAACCCAAAAACATTTTATTTAGAACACCTTATTTTTTCTTATCTTGAATTACGTTTTATCAGTACGCATTGATAGAATTAACAATTAATCCTGCGTGCTGCTTATTTCCACAATAAGTTAATTTGACGAAACTAAATATGCAAAAACAACTTCACATATTTAACTCAAAAGATACCCGCAGAACCTTCAAAGGACATTTCAACCTCCTGTGATATCGCCTTGCTGAGAATTACAGGTGGACGATGTCTATACAGATAATTGTTCGTACTGTTGCTTTCCTTCATCACGCAAGATGTTGCAGAGCATGATAACTTCGCATTGTACACGCAATAGTGATAAAATTCGTCGTCACCCTGGCTTGCCATTTTCTTTGCGAGAGAAATCAAAATTAAGGTTAAAATTATTACTCTGCTTTATCGCAAATTTATGGAAATATGGTAATATGGGACCGAATTAAAGAGAACATAGCAAAAAGTTAAGACGAAGAATCATATTTATAGGGATGGTACTGTCTGATTTGGAGCATTGTTATATAATTAAATAAAGGTATTCATCAATGCAAGATTGAGGGAAAGAAATTTGTTTTGACATTGTAACCAGTCGTCATTGATGTGACAATTAAAGCGAATTATGCTTGGGTAGAGAATTATTGAAAGAAAATATTGGATAGAGGAACCATACTATGGTACTCAAAAGGTAAGAATCTGCTGCAATAAATAATGCACGAGAAGGGGAGAATGATAAACCTGCCCAAACCCCTGAATAGTAATTGCAGAAAGATAGGAATAAATTCCTTTCAAAATTTTGCAATTTTGCAATTTAATATCCAGAAAGTATTTAGAATTACGCTGACTCTAATAAATTTGACGGGAATGGTACATAAATATTAAATCAAACTTATTAAAAGCTCTGGTAGAGATAAAAGTATCTCTATCATATAAGTATCTCTATCTAAATCTCTATCTTCTTATAGAGATAAAAGTATCTCTATAAGATGATTCGAAACTTGGAAATGTAGAGAGGAAACCTAATAACATGTAATGAGAACCTCAAGAAGCGTCTCAGGTCCATATTGAATTGGTGAGTGATACGTTCATTGCCGTATGCTAAAGGACTCCCAAAAGCAGGTAGGGACATGTAAGGGTGAAAGAAGAAGTTTACAGCTAGCCATTGAAGGATGGCATATGAAAATCTTTTGAAAATCCAGCAGATATGCGAAAATAAATGGCAAAATCTGAGAATGTAAAGAATCCATACCTTGACCCATTTTCCCGAAAGCAGCCAAATCAGGAGATGCGAGAGCCAATTTAATCCTAGAAACCGAAGATATCCATTATCCCTCCTCTACCTGCCTAATGATAAATTTTTAAAAGCTTTTCAGAGTTGCATGTGCTGCACCGTTTAGTCACTCATCATTCCGCGCTCGCCTTTCAATAACGAGCAGAAAGCCGAGTCACATATTCGCGCCGAAAATAAAAACCCACTCAGCTTCCCACGTCTCGCCTAAAAAAAGGAGAAAGAAAAACGCGCCGTATTTTCACTGTGTTCATAAGGTGATTTTCTCGCGCGACGGACAATAATTCACCTGCAACGTACCCTCGAAACGATGTCGCGTTGAAACGCATGTGCTTTAATTAACTCTCAAAAAATCTTCTCCAAAATGCCAGCCATGAGATGGATTTTTAAATCGGGCAAATGTTATTCGCGAGAATCCTGAAATTTCGAACGCCCGCGGGGTAAAATGCCTGCGTTGAAGGGCGTCGGTTGAAGCAGTGCCGCTCGACTCTTTCCGTCTCTGCACAGAGGAATAATTTCCCGCTGATAAAGGATCCACGGGATTATTCTTGAGTTCGTCCGCCGAACTTTTTCTCTTTCTCGACGGAATTGGCGTAGTTTGCCGAAGTACCTGTGTCTCTTTCCGTGCTTTTTGAAAGAAATCAACCGTTCGCGTGAAGCTACGCGAGCGCCCTCAAAATCTCGAATGCAACAAACGAGATATTTTTCACTTTTTCGTGTATTCTCGCCTGGTGTTTTTCGGATCCTATTTAGATAACATCGTAACCACGTTAATTTTGAAAATTAAAGGTTTTTAATCCCCATTCAATCTACTTTAAAATTTCAAAGCGACATTAATGTAAAATTTGACCGTTTTAGTGAGATTTTGTTGCGCATTTGCCTTCCTTTTACTGCATATTTCGCAGGCGCTTATTTTCCTCTGCATTAGTTACCTTTCAGTGAAAAAGAAATTTCAAATCTCTTTGACTCTTATCAATGGATATTTTGAATTAGTTTCATAAATGAAGTGGGCTAACGTTTCTGTGGTCGAATGAACTGAATTCGGAAATATCTGCGAAAGAAGTTAGTATTGCTTCAGAGAACAGCTATTCAACGACAGAGACAGAAAGACACAGTAGAGAATATAAAATTAAAATGAGAATGTAAAAATCTTCTTTAGTTTTAGTGTGAAACATAAAAATACATAAATGATTTTTCGAATGTTAATAATGCCTTAGTCTTTTGCCACTTCAAATAGCATAATTCATAAGTTTGAACTACTAAGCTCAAAACGTACTCAAACAGAAACATTAAGAAATTAATATATATCTTTATGAGTTTTATTAGTATTCTATCGATCATCATCATCACGTGGTATTTTGCCCGGAAGTAGCCACTCCACTGCAGTCTCCATTCCTCTCTGTCCATAGCCTTCTCCTTAGTCTCTCTATAGTTCTTTATTTCAACCTCATCCACCATCTTTATTCTTCTTCTTGCTGTCTTATTCCTTTCTTCCACTGAGCCTTCTAATGCCACTTGTAGTACCCTATTTCCTCCAATTATGTGGTCTAACCAGTTAGCTTTCCTGTTTCTTATTTCCTTCATTTTCCTCCTTTCACTTTATTTAAATTCTCTCTATATACGTTTAATATATTATGAGTATATTGTGATTGATGCTTTTTCCCTTTCTTCTTACCCTATTTTGCTATTATTCACAATCAATTCGCTTTCCAAGAATTAGAATTCCAACACCAGGAGTTCCTCTTTTTCTACTTAGTGATCTGTTTGGAACGCTGAAAAATACTCGTCTTTAACGTTCCGCGTTTCCCCTAATTTCGAAGGAAACATGTTAATGTTTTCTATTGTAACGCGTCCAACCATTCTTAATGAGTTGATTGCACGCTCCGTGTCGTTAGCATCCGTGTTCAAGGGCTCAATGTTCGACCTCCGTTGTGTGATGGAAGGGCGTTGTTAGGTCACATACGTTTCGCATGCCCCTAGTTATTAGGCACTTCCCATGATATAGAGGTTAAGAGCTAAATTGCGATAATAGCACCTTGATTGCTTATTGTGCATGTGATTAATGCCTACCTAAGGTAAAGGGAAGCCACGTAAGTGTTCTGCCGATTTCATTACCGTAGAAAATTGAGGCATTCCGAAAACCTTTCATTTATTCTAAATTGAGCGTTAAATCTATGACGAAAATTATGTCCTGTTTATTCAAAACACCGTTAAATCTACATGACAGAATGCAATGAAAATTTATAAATTTTCAATAGCTTAAAATTATCTATTGTATGGATATTTTGAATTTTTGTCCGCTAATTTGCATGCAGTACCCAAATATGCAACTTTAAAAACACTAACGTTTGCTATCTCTTGAATCAACTCTCAATTAACGCAAAGCTTTAGAGTATATTTAGGAGACACGCAAAATTTATATTCATTTCATCCAGAAACAGCCTCCATTTACCAAAAAGGGGAAGAAAATATAAATTCTAGAGATAAATAAACATACCTTGACGATCACGTCATCTCGTCGTGTTTGGATAATAATGTTTGCTATTCAAACAGCGTGCGTTTATTTTCAAACAAATCACCTGGATGAAAACCGGTCAAAACACGAGAACCTAGTTTTTAATGCTCCAAAGGGTACCTATACAAATAGGGCACGCGATGTAAAAAATATCGTTAGCATTACCTATTTCCAGCTGATTTGAACGATACTCAAGGATTTAGCAATAAAAATGGTATTTTTTTAAACTATTGAGTAAACTGAATTTTACGTAACTGAAAGTTCAATTTAAATCGTCTGCCGAATCTTCATAGATTTTGTTCATATTTGTGCATTTAAGCGTAAGATCATGATAGGTAATGCTATAAATTATTCTAGCTATACTTCGTATTTATACACTTCAGATCATCATAAAAGGAATTTATTGCTCTTATATCGGAATTATTTTCTCCTTCACTTAGCCAGACTATAATGACGTAGGTTACGAAGAAATCCTGTATCATACATTATGTCTAATATGTATTTATTGTTATTGTTCACCGCAGTTTTTCTGTCATCAGGTGGCAAGAAACTGTTAGTGCTCCAACATCATTATCTTACCTGCAATAATCACAACACAAAAACAGCCACAAGCCCTAATACTTACAACATCTGCCAGGTGCCACTCAAGCATGCTTATTCCCCAGACATCCCTTATTTATCCTTAATGTATGTAAGATATTACACATAGCAAAATAGTAATAGAATTATCGTTTATTTGCTAAGCCAAACAACATTTTGACAAATCATGAATCACCAACTTTATAAACTTCACATTTATTTCACTCTTTTACTACTAAATTCTCCATATCTCTGTACTTTTTGTTTCTCCGTAAAGTTTCAAAGACCTCTAATATTTAGGTGTCTCAAAATGGTGCAGCTTTAAAACCGATTCCTTATTAATCCGTTTGCTTTATTAATAGCGATTTTATGTTCCTCCAAACCACATAGCTCAGATTTTGCTTTCTTGATTCACTGGATTGTGAAGCGTATCGCTGTTGGCTCTGATTTACTTATTACTTTAATTAATCAAGCAACTCAGGATATGCTATGAGAATACTATTAGATTGAAAGCTTAGGTCATAATTTTTCAATTTTTGTAGTGATGTCAGTAACTCGCATGGTATATAAGCTCCACGAGTCCCATGAAGTCTCCCACCTACCTTACAGTGTATATGACAATAAATATTTTTTCATGTGTTCAGTTAATCATCTCCCTCACTCAGCTGTGTCACGGTGGGGATGCGTGTGAGGAATTTGTGATGAAGTGTACCTTAAACGAATACCTGAAAAGGGTGTCTTGATGGGGAAGACACCTCGGAGCGAAGCCATGTATCAATATAAGGGGATATTGCGTGAAGATTACGAAGGCAGGGTAAAGATTACGTGGCTTTATGAAGGTGTAGAACGTGATGTGCAGCAAGAATGATGGGTTATGAAGGTATATAAAGGGACATTGAAATTGTTATGTTTAGATGTATTAATATTTTTTTAACTTATATTTGGTTTCAATAAGAGCCTTCATATCAGTCTTACATTACATAAGTAGTAGTTATGTTAACCCTTCCTTGACTGTGCCTAGAAAACTTCCAAAAACAGCGGTGCCGGGGTACTTAGGTACCCCAATGCTTTTTTCACGAGTGTTACGTTGTTTTTTTGTTTTTCTTTTACTTAACCTTTAATTATGTTTAGAAATACATTATTAATTATTAAGTTGAGATTATCTTTCATTTATTTGAAGGTCGCAGTAGATTTTTTACTATAACATGAGATTGTATATTTCAACTAAATTTGAATAAACTTATTATATTTTAATTATATTTACTGTTATAATTACTTTAATTCAATAAATAATGAATTAATTGAAAAATCTGTAAGAAAGGGTGACTGAATTGCCACTATCACACGACATGACATTGTGTATATTAGTCCAAGCAAAAATGGCTGTGCGGGGTACTATGGTACCCCATTCAAAAACTAAAGATATTTTGGAAATAAGTATGTGAAAAAAATTTCTTTCAATTACATAATATAAAAGAAACATTGATGCACGAACACATGGAATAAGAAACATATGTGGTTAAAAATAAAACTTTTCTATTGAATTTAGCTATTTTGGGGTCCTCCAGTATACCCGCACCGTCGAGGAAGGGCTAAGAAAATATTACAAAGAGAGTTATAAAATGCGATTTTGTTCGTGCTATTCTACTATATGAGTTTCATTTCATGGCTTGATGTATTGAGAAAATATATTTTCCAAGGAGTTAGTGACATACTCTGGGTAAGCGAAAATGTTTGTGTTCTTCGAACTGCAACACTGTTGCCAAAAAATACCGTTATATCGTTCTATAATCATTATATTGGAATTTGCTTGTATCAATTTACCTTGGTTATTTCATTTTGTCCTTTCTCTTTGTTCAAAAGTGCAATATGAAGATTATTCTATTGACTTATTGGTTGCTTACACACGTATATGCAATGTATGTACTTATATAAATATACGTACTATATAGAAACGGGGTAACACTCATATATATGTCATAAGAGAAAATTTATGCTAGTCGATACAGAGTTAGTTGAAGACTGATGATATCTTATTACACATTTCAAGTGCTGTGCTTGATTTAGTCAATAATGATAAAAAATGTAAATATAGCTAATATATTAACTATAAAATACCCTCTCTAAAAATAGTATCGGGATTCAAACCCGGGATCTTGGCTTCAAAATAAACTAAATTAATTAATTAAAAGTAATGCTAGCTAGCTTACATCTAGCTCAAATTCATCATCCGTCAGATATTTATAATCTATTCTTTGATCTTCTCTTTAAATTAAGCAGTCAATTTATTTGTGATTAGCATGAACGCAATAACATTTTCTGAAAACTTCTCCAAATATAAATTCATCTTCTAGGGGAGGAAAGAGTAGATACAAAACCCCGCGAGGACGTGAGAGTGAGCAGAGGGAATGAAGCGGGGATCGTGTTTCATTTGTTTCCTCCTCCACGCTCTATTTTTTCCTCGACGGGGAGTGTATCTCCGCTTTATTTCGTTCTTCTCACGGGTCGCCGAAGAGGGGGCGGCGTGTGCCAGGTGATGAATTGCCGAAGGCGTCAGCGAATGGGCAGCAAAAAGGGTCATCCGAAGGGTTCTTTATCACGGATCGAGTTGTCTTCATCGCATCGGATGGAATAACTTTCCAAGGGTGTGACGGAACTGAATGGAATAAATCGCCATTACGAAAACTTTCCAGACGTTTCTTCACAAGTTTGAACGGATCTCGCTCATTTTTATCCGCCTTTCCATTTTCTTTTAAAGTCGAGTTAAGATGAATGGAGCTCGGAAGATTGTGGACTCAATGCAGTGGAAATTTGCTCTGGTGCGATATTGCTCGGGAGAAAGACAATAGCCCGCGATGTTGAGGGAATTATTGCTGATTTGATGATAATGATAACGCATATACTATGCCTATCTAATTCTGCAATGCTGAACTCTCCATGTGTTTTATAATCACAATTTACTTTTGGGTCAAATTATAGTTCAAGGGCCATTTCGAGTTATCAAGTTTTTAATATGAATCGCGACGTTATCAAATTAAGTGTATTTCTGTGTTTTTCGAATGCTGTTTTTTCTTTCATCGAAACTCTTGCTAGAATTACAGCGAAAAATAAATTTACAGCCAGATACCCGAATAGCCAGTTGCGTTTGGCCTAGGTGAAAACGATCTTGGGTTCGAATCCCGGTAGAAGACCATGTGCGAGATGGTCTAAGGTGGCTAAGCTCTTTTAAACAATTCTATTAATAAATTTAGTAACTTAGTAAATCAACTGTTACTGCATTGACTGAGACAGTTTTATCTATTGTTTCATATAATTAGAAGGTAATTTCATTTCTTAAGTGGTTACTTTATATACATAGTTACTATGATACATTTTGGAGTACTCAAAACGTGCTGTCCATATTTGCGATCTTTATGTTCTCGAAATAAAATTAGTTCGTCTATCGATTTCGCAGCCAATTAAGCTCTGCATTAAATTGAACATGACCATTAAAGTTATTCAAAATATGAAAATCGCTTGATTAAAGATTAAACCAATCGTAAATTAGAAATATAAGTAGCGAAAATGTTGTTCTCTCGTATAACGTGTATTTGCAAAAATATTTTCCTGGATTGAACAGAAGTTTATGTCCTAGATGAATAAGCTCTAGCTCAATTACCCAAATTAATTTTTTGTGGAGGCGTACGGAAAATTCACCGGAATTTTAAATTTACCTCAGGTGTTCCTCTGATGTTGCTAATTACTCTTTCACTACCTTGTTTGAGTATTTTGAAATTAATTTTTCTTTTATATTGAAATTTACCAGACTATGTTCGCAGTTGATCAATACATTTCTTGTAAAAAATAAATATTTATTTTTATTTCTATAGAACCATTATTTATTGCTTTCATAATTGTTATTATCACAACACTTAAGCATTGGGTTTATAAAAAAACAATTTATTTTCTACTTATTACATCCTTGACTTAGGGTTTCAAAAGGTGTACCATATGTTCACAAAGCACCGGATTAGTTGTACTGTAATTAAGTTTAAATGCTCTTGGACCTTAACATATTATAAGTAAAATGTATGTACGGTTTTCATACCACATTCATCATAATATAAAAATGTTAATACTATCATGAATAAAAATATGTGGATAATATTTTTTACGAAAACTCCTATAAAGATAAATAAACAAATACGCCAAGATGTAGATATTAAAGCGTATTTTGAGCAATATGCCATTGAAATAATTGAGTAATCATAGAAAAACCGTGGGATCTCAGGACTACAGCTAAGTATACGAGTACAACGTTGAGGACCAAGGATAGTTATGTTGAAGGTTAAGCATGCAATTAAGTTTACGCTATTTTTGCCGTGAGTAAAGTTGAACACGACTTCCTGGCTTGTGCGTATACCATATAGATTCTATAATACCTTTCATGACCTTTATTTGAACGCCTGCGTGCAATTCCTCAACTTACAAAAGGAAAATAAAAATGCACCCGGCACGCGAAAATTGTTCAAATTTTATATCCATTTAATCTCCGGTTAAAGATCTTTTCCCTTACCTTCCGTGCTCTGAGTCATAATTTGGCGTAGCTGCGCGCAAATAAACTGCTCTCCCCTCATGATTTCATTTACGAAATGCGATATCAAAGGTTATATCGTTCTAATTAAAAATTATTTTGAATTGCTTATCAGGATCTCTCATCAGAGAGGGATAAGAAACCACGTACTCTTAAAAATAACCGCCAAGAGTATGTATTATTAATTTCATTGCAATTCACGATCGTGATTGAATGTAGTTATCCCAATTTATAATATTCTCATGCAATGTAAAAACGTTAATTAGAAATTATTTTAGTTCGCAAAATACAAATTCCCACTATAATAAAAAACACCATAATTTAAACAGATAACTTTAATAAACGGATAATTGTAAATACCGCAATAATTTCCAGGTTTTATCTCTCACCAAGCAAGGATTATACGCAGGGTTTTAATTTCTTTCCGAGCGTAAACTAATATTTTTCAAAAATAGGTTCCTTAACTTTTTTTTTCAATTTAACCCTTTAAAGCTAATTTCTTAAATTATCTGAATTAAATTAAATTGTAAGAAGAATTGACTAATAAAACTCACCCTTGAATAATTACGCACTGATTTACTATTATTACAGCCAAATTTCTAGTATCCTCTACATTTAAACACATTGCACGTGTTTTATGCATTAAAATTTCAGTAAAGCTATATTTGGGCATAGGTTTTTGGTTCCTTATCAAGGTGATATCCAAATCTATAATGCCGGCTCAGTGATATGATAATTCATCCTCAACATACATTTAACGTTAGATCGGCCGTATTAGTGAAAAGAAGATCCATTAAGAATGTTTCCCTGGTAGACTCTTCAATCATCCAACGTAAGAGATTTATGTAAATTATACTTACAGAATTTTTCTCTCTACGAGTGACACTTTTCTTGTCAATCCATAAAGAATGACCTTGATCAGTACAATTACTCCCACCATAAGAACACTTACCTGAATCTATTTTCTCTCTAACGATTCTCCCATTCTAATGAATTACGAGATTAACTCAGAAGCGCAATTTCTATGCAGTCACTCTCTGGAAAACGTTTCCTAAGTCTTTTAAAATCAGTAGGAATAGTATCCCCGCCAGTTTAAGTAACTTTATTGTTTTTTATAATTAATCCAACATTAATTCAAATCTCCGTTTAGAATGAGAATCCCTAGTTAAAATAATTATTGTCTAATGAGATCTGGTGGTAGTTCATATCGATTAAAACTGAGGGTGGTTTTTAAAAGTACAGAAGCAGAAATGAAAATAAATTGTAAGTATATGGTTACTGGTAGCTAACATCTTTCATCAGCAAGGATATTAAGAAAAAATAAGAAACAATTCAATGTCCTATGGAAGAAAGAATTATGAAAATAACTATTTCCTGTACAGTTATCGGAGCTCTTGAATTCCTAAATTCGTGAAACGGATCCCAAGGGTTTTCGTAAAGAAGCATATCATTTTATATTAATTTTCAGAATATTTCATAAGTCCCTAAATTCTTTCAATTCTTCCTGAACGTTCTGTTAATATATTACGGGAGCAATAACTACACCACAGCCGCCTACTTATTTTCCAGAGTTCCCATTATGTTCTCCATTCCCGCAAGAGTGCGCTGCGGCGAAATTCTATTTTTCGCATGAAAAAACGAAGCGATATTTTATGCGAGCGTTTATTGCCTTGTTTCCGACCTTGAACTTTGTGGAAATTTCTAAACTGCGCACATATTTCGCCAATTTTATCCTCCACGCGATTTTCTCTGCAATGTGCGAGTGTCGTCACGTGGGGGGGCTTTTGACGTCAAATGAGTCGAATATTATAACTGCAGGAAACGGCCGTTATAAGGAAGGCATCTGGCGAAAATTGGAGATAGAAAGAGAAAGGAAGGGATAAGAGGGGGAGAAGTGGGTAGCACGCGTGGGCCATAATTGCGCTTTTAATGCGCCTCCCACGGAGAAACATGGAAACTTTTTATATGAATGTCCGGAAATATGTCCTTCATGGCAAAATTGCCTGCCCCTCCTTTATAATGGCTTTCCAGAAATAAATAAATACACATATACATATTTTTGATTGTTTTTTTATTTTTATCAATCGAAGGCTATTTACGTAACTTTTAATCTCTGAGGATCATGTATATATAACAAATGTGGACATTGATCTTATTCTAAAAATAGTTCACTTCTTAACCAAGTATATCAATCCTTTTTTAAGCGTAACCCCGAGAGACCGGAAAATTTTCAGGCTTAGCATGGTTAACGCAAGGTACACACCTGGCCAAAATTAACGCACCACCGATCGTTCGGATCGCTAGGGAGGTGTTGCGTTAATTTTGACCAGGACTGTACATACATGTGCCTCTTAAGAATTAATCCTTCAAGAAATGCAAAACTCGAATAATTATAAATTAATGCAGCGAATGGGGTAGATTCATCGAAACAAAATCTAGTTTCTTTTCATAATCAAATAGTCCATTGAGGAATAAATTAATGTAAGAATGCCAAGACGTAGTAGAGTGGGAAAGTATGGAAATCTGAAGCGTATAACATCAATATCAAGTCTATCGTCCTCTATAAAGAGTGTTTTCTTCCGAGTACTCTTTACTTTGGGATTAAATGTTTTTTTATTCCTTCAAGTCGGTAAATGGACTTGGAAGAGAAGCAAGCCATTGATAAATACTCTTTTAAGTATTTAAGATCCTAATTAACTCTCAAAATATTTTTATTTATAAACATTTCGCTTCTAAATAGGGCATAATAATCAATTAAAACGAATAAACAAAAAAATAAACATTAGTTACAAGTAAAGACTAAATCTTTAGACGTCGTTTTGTATCCTTTAGAATAGATGTAAGGCGTGTCCGGCGTTTATTAGGATGAACATCTTCGATTCTACTTATTTTCCTAGTGACCGAAGTTTTCTTAATTGATCGATTTGTTATCTATTTTCCTATAGTTTTCCTTACCTATAGTTTTTCGTATAATTCCCAGCGGAATTCAACAGGCGCACGTAACTTGGTGGATGTATAGTTTTGATCCGCTATCATTTTATTTGAATTTAGTGAATAAGTTAAAAATTATTTCTAATCTGGTGTTATTTTAACTATTTCCATCCTTAGTGATATAATATCTTGGTTAGGGTTATTCTTTTTGCTAACATTACATCCATTTTGATCATTTGGTACCTATAACCTCTACCTCCGATGTCACCCATAGGCGGGTTTTAGAGTATATATGTTGTTTTAAGTATATTGTTTGGTTCCTTGGCTTATAGTTTTAATTAAATTAATGTCTGTTGAAAAATAATTACAATTCGTTGAGCCATTATTGAATATAACCAAGAATATCTATCTATCTTTGATTTAGCTTCATGTGCATAAACTATAATTAAGAGTTTTAAAATGAAATTGCAGATTCATATTCACATTCTAATCGTTCAGAGCGAATACGGGAAAAAGTCTTAGAAACGAAAGGAATCACTTGAAAGAAACAAAAAAATGTGCTAAGAGAACCAGAAAACAATACTAATGGTATAAGAAGCTTTTTTTTTGAAGAAAGAGACAGGAAAGAGATTCAGTCTAAATGGTTTTCTCATCCAGGCAGTTAAATGCTGCAGCTGACTTGACCATTTCGTGTTTATAACCATTCCCATTGATGGGTGAGTTTTAGTGTATCGTAACGGAACAAAAACGTTCGCCACATCTTACAGAACAATCAAAGTAATTAAATTAATTATTGGGTCCCCGATTTCGGCGACGGAGGACACCACTGCCCCACCTCGCAAGGACAAGTCGAGCGTGAGTTCAAAACAAGAATTTAGAACCCCTATTGATACCTCATGCACAATTTATTATTTAATTGAGTTAAACAGCAAAAAAACTAAGGATTAACAAGAATAAATTTAGAGCCTTTTACAATATGGCATCCAATGTGGAACCGCTCCATCCCGAATGCCAATAATGGGAACCACTCGTCGCGATCCCCTTCCTCTGCCGTGGTCTGGTCGCGGTATAGGGCCGGCCGGCAATTTCCTCGGCGGGCTGAATGCGATCCTAGAGGCAGCGTAGTGAGCTAGGGAGTGTCCCTCCCTCCTCGCGATCTCGGTCCTTGAATATTTTCTTAGAGACATCCTACAAGTCGCTCACACTATTCACCGATGTCCTTTCTGCTGGTCCTTCAGCGCCACCAAAAATAAATACTTCCACTTCGAACATTCACGACGTACCACAATTAAAAAAAAATGGACCAACACACCTTAATCGAAAGAAATAACGGGGCTCTAAAAAATATTGTTACAGTATGAATATCGGATTGAATGTATTTATTATTTATTTAACTCCTATTGTTAATAAAATGAATGCATATCTACAAATAAACACCTTTTAGCGATTTTATATCGAATTAAACAGAGACCCACGATGTGAGCAGAAAATCTGAATAATGCGTTGTTTGCGAATTCCATAATGGCCTTCTCTGTCAGAAGGAATGCTGAATCGCGAAGGCATTAAGAGGAGTTTTTAAAAATCGGGATCCCCTTCGCCACTCAGAATTCAGAACCCGGCCCGATAATGCCCCGCATATTTCCCCGTTCGGAACCCCTTCCTTCGGCTTCCTTCTCTCAAAGAGGAAATTCCGAACTCCATAGAAGGCCTTCGTTTCCGCATATATCTGTTCCCCTCACACACGCACGACGTCGCACACGCATTCCGACACATGCGCCTTGTTTCGATTTTTCCCCAAATCCATCTCCGACACGTATTGGATTCCAAATCCTTTCGCCTGCATTTTTCCCTCGACTTGTTCTCTAAGAGCGGCGCGTGTTCCTCACGCCTTCCCCATCGTGTCAACACGGATTCCCGCCTCAGTGTCTAACCCGACTTCCACTTACCAATCCGCCGTCCTTGTGCATTTTCCATCATCCCTTTTCCGAGTCCGTCCCTTTGACTCCCTCATCCAATTCCCCTCTTCTGCTCCGCTGCTTCCATCGGTAGTCGTTCAACGTCCACACCCATTTTTCCCTCTGGCTAATCCGAATTTCCTTATCCAGTAAACTCGCCTCGATATCGTCCACTTCTGGTTCCACGTCTGTCGCTATTTTTGTCTGCTTGTTCTAGTGCGTGGAATCGGGTTTTTGGGCTCGTAAATGTGTCCCTAGGCGTACATGGTATCCGATGACTACAAATAAAAACTACATTTTGCAAGTTTAATGCCAGAAAATGATTAATAAGCTTTTGTGTAGGATGTGAATACATTTTTAATGTATCATCGTGATATACAAATATGTTTCAACAATCATTTTTAATCTATTCTATTTTAACGGAATTAATCTTGTTCTTTTTTGATGCTTTCATATAGCCTTCATGGTTCCAGAGACCTCTCTACAATACGTTAATACCATTCAATTGTTTTCACATTGAATTTATATTTTGTCTTTATACCAAATTTAGAAATTAATCTTTCAACCGATGCCAGGTCATCAGTTTAGTCTCAAGTATTTTCAACAAGTTAGAATTTTTCAAACTCGAGGGTTCAAATCACTGTCATGGCTCAAGGTAACAGTACAGATATAACCTAATAGAAGTTAATGTGCCAATCGAAACATCTTTGAAGTATTTTTACGTCGACAGATTTTCGTCGTTTCAATAGCAAAAAGGACCAAAAATACTGTGCTTCAAATCTTATCAGTCCTAAGCCAGTTTTGTGTTGATTGTGAAGAAATAAACCGAGAAATAAAAGTAAGTCCCTTCGAAGTTATACTTAGACATTAAAGTTTGCCGCAATATATCATAAGCCCTTAATGGTATTATTTTTAAGTTATTTCGAATAAAAGAGGATCTCATAGAAATCAAGGTCATGACTGATGAATATTTTTTCTCTGTGTACAGTCCTGGCCAAAATTAACGCAGCACCTCCCTAGCGATCCTAACGACCGGTGGTGCGTTTATTTTGGCCAGGAGTGTACCATACTGAGTACAATTCTCATCAAATGATCGTAAGCGTATCTAGTGTCATTTCTTCATGAGAAATAAGAAACTGCAATAGAACGAAAGGCATTCATCTTATGCATGACCAACAATTTATTCAGCTCTTTTCTACAAACATGGTGTTTTTTTTAAAGTTGCCTTGTCATTCTTATGGAAAACTCTGATACCCTAAGTTATCGCCGGTCTTCATTTTCCCATATTCCCCCTGCTAGTCTTTATTTTCATCCCTACTTTTCTTCCCCTTCATGCATGAATCCCGTAAATCAAGCGGGGAACCCATAAAAGGATAGCTGCCGACAGTGGCCGACGCCGAGGGGAAGTGTATTTCTAAAAGGAGGACTGCATTTTAGTTCAGGTAGTTCTCCATGGATGCCTACCGTAGTGCTTTAGGCTGTGATTTACGGTCGCAAGGAATCGAGTGTTTAGGAAAGAATGCCTATCGTGTAGTGATACTTCATGAATTGCAAATCTCTGTAAGATAGGTCATGCCAGATTCCTCGACTTATAATGTAAACGAGTTATGTGATATTGAAGAAAAAATGAGAAATTCTGGAACACTTGCTCGAAAACAAGGAAGACCTGGATTCGAAATCCATCTACGTCACTGTTTTCACTTATTCTTTAACCTTGGTTTTAAGGCGCAAGGGTCCTTGTTCCATTTGAAATTTCAATTTCATGTTGTATGTTATTTGATGTATGCCAATATGCTTGGAAGGACTTTTTAAATAGGTGCTCAAACATCTAATATCCAAGTCATTTCAGAAAAATGTTTATAGTTTTTGGTGACTTAATCAGGAGTAAGACTTAAATCAACGTGTTCTATCAAGCTAGCTTTTTGCGTGTGGTGTGGGGATTAGACTATGGAGAGGGATTACGAAATCAAGTGTGTTATTCAACAGTTTTAGATTTCCTGATTCCTTTAATATGTATTACACTATAGAACACTTCTTGCTAAACGCTAAGCTAAAATTACAAAAATAAATCTGCAATCAACTTTCGAAATAAGTAAAGACACACAACACATATGGGACATGTTGTGACACATTTTGATTCACAAACAATATTCGGTTTGATGTTATGGTTACTGCCACATTAATGAAGCACTATTCTGATATTGTCAACAGAAGAAGATTTATTGCAAGCAATAATCACCATATATAGACGATAATTGAATCAAATAAACATGAATGACAATGACTTTTAGTACATCCAGAAGTACAGTGGTAATAATTGAGTGAGTGCTATTCTTCTTCAATTTGTTATTTTACTTTTGGGTATACCATAAACAGCCATTAATTGGCCAATTACCTCTCAGTAGACCATTGAACAGCCGTGAGCGATTACAAACAACCGTGTCTGGGACTCTATGCAGGCGTCGTTGAACACACAGCATTGCTTAACTAGCGCGTTGACTGTACACATTCGATGCTTGCAAATGTAAACAGCATTTAGAAAATTAGGATTAGAGAAACAAAAGCTGTATAACGAAACATTCGTCGACTTCCAACATATGACGCGCCACTTATTTCTCTGGTTTAATCGACTAATGCTAAAACACACTTCTAACCCATAAACCGGGTTCAGCTGCTAAGGTTCCTTTCATCATGAACGCAATTAAGATTTAATTACTTAAACCTTATTTTTTTGAAGAGAAAAGGAAGATTGGCGTTGCATATTTTACCAGCTGCCTTCTCGTCAAAAACGTTATCATGAGAAGAAATCATATTATATGCGATGTAGAGATTTTAAGTATATGCGATGGAAGGAACTATGTTTCCACGATGCTGCTCTCTATCGGGTGAGGCAGGAATAGCGAACGATTAGTCGGTCGAGTGCCATATATGATACAATCAAGGACTTGCTAAATAATATGGAGACAGAAAATGCCCTGAAATGTTCAGTACCTATGTTACTACGTCTATAATCGGCTTAAGATATTGTCATTGAAAAAATCAATTATTCGTTAGAATTGCTAATGTACTGAATCCACATTCATTTAATTGGCGGTCAAATATTTTCATTTATATTAAGTTCAACTGGCAGGAGTTTGGGGTCCAAAGAAGTTCTTTTGCGTGCCGTCTTGGATACGAGTACTTTAGGATTGCCACCCCTAGCATTGTGTTGTTTTACTGGTGCAAAAGAGGTATATCTCAAGAAAATTAATGGGAAACATTTTAGCATTGATAATCATTCAAAAGCTTAAAAATATGATTTCCAATTTATAAACTCCTCCTACCGCGTAGATGCAGAAAAAGAAATATCTGAATATTTCTAGTTCTTTTCTTCATTTTTCCTTTCTCATTCATCGGCATCAAAAGCGGAATGATAAACAGCGAAGCGTTCCCACCGACAGACGGTTTTTCGGTCTAGAATTTTATCATGAGAAAACATGAAAATCGATTCATTTTAATCACATTCCTCGCTCTCTGAAGGGTTATTGCAGTGTAGAGTATGATTGGGGTTTTCATCTGAACCTTTCATCACTCTCTGCACGGTAGACACACAGCTACATTCAATGTTTCCTTCCCCATTGAATCTTCTACAATCGACGAATGCTGCTATCTACTCCTTCACAGAAGAATGTACGACACAACTCAAAGCAACAATTCCATTAATTGAGATAGGTGAATATATTTTTTTAAGTTTGAAGATGATTAAGAATTTAGCAAACGTCTCGAGTGATACACTTCATATTAAAAGGATGAGAAAATATCCAAAAACTGAACAAGTTTCAAAAATTATTTTTAAACCTTAAATGGAGAGTTCAGTTACTTCGATGAATAAATGCATCTCTTTGAATGAGCTGTGTGAGAAAATTGTTCATTCTTCAATTGGACAAATTTAATTTGGCAATAGAAGCATTTACTGACAGGGGAAGTGATGCTAGACTTCTATAATGGCAATGAAATTCCATTAGCGTTATTTAGGCAATGCATTTTTATGCCCGAAGGATAAAGCCCCGTCAGAGTGCGTTTCAGCGGAAGAATTTGAAAATTGAACCTGTAGCATTGAGAACGTAACCAATAGAGGTGAAATCTGCAGTATTCTGAAACATTTAGGCGTATGGAAGAATCTTCCACCGCGATATGTGACGGCATTCCTTTCTCAGCCGTTCGCTAAAACTTGAAACAAATTTGTGGAATGTCCAATAGAGGTTGCGTCAGGTGTCGTATTTTACTTACTAGTTGCTAGTAGGTTGTTGTGAGGATTTCATTTTACGCATTCGATTTTGGGTTAGTATCAGACATCAATGGTTCCAAATGCGTAACTGGGCTTTTTAACTATATCATGATGGCATTGCTCCTGCTACTATATAGTGATGCATGTAATATTTTTCATTTGTCTTTTGATAAAACATAGAGAAAATACATCATTCATTTATTTTATAAATGCTACGAATGACATAAAGACTCGTCTGAGAACTCTAAGTAGTTGCGCTAATTTAGTTGCACTCTTTATGGAATGTCAAGAAGTTTTACTTGTATAGTCGTTATGCTTCACTTACGTGTACAAGTTTCACTAATAACTATTGCCTTAGTGAGGAGAGCAATGGAAAACTACCTCACTCCTCATCTTGTGTGGTAATCCTCATTCCCTCTTATTAGTTCTTAGTAGCTTATGTTAGAGGTTATTATTTTTTACCTAATAATATACTCTCTGGAACTAAAAAAATACATGAGGCTTGCAAAAAAATAAACCCTAAATTTCTCATTCTAAGAAAGACGCGTAATTTACGTGTTTCCTTCCATGAAAGGGTAACTATACTTTCTTATTTAAAATAGCCTTATTTTAAACAAAAGTCTCATCTGACTTTGTTTTATATTTCTTCGTAGAGTAAATACTTTTTATTAAATTGTTATTAATATTAGACGTAAACGGCGAGTAGGCTGTGCGGCTGGTTGCAGCCTTATACCCACATGTTGCCAACATAATAGGCACATAATAGATAAGTACATATACACTATATCAACCTGATATATAAGTACCTTAATACATTATTAAATTATACCAGACACTAAAATGATGCATATGATGTGTCTGCCTACATATAATCTGCTTTTTCTTGAGTTCCCGGCTTGATGATTTTAATTTCTCTTTAATAACCGTAATTGCCTAGCATAGAATCATTACGACTGAGCAAAACATATCTTAAATACTCTCCAAGGAGAAATTGATCGAACGAATTTTCCTTTACTTATTACGTAACGCATTAATTCACTATAGTTAATATATATACGGGCGCCAAGCACGTGGTATCAAATCTACACAGATTCAATCAGTCCTATTTCAACGTTCAAGTGTTTGTCGAAAGCGCCCAATTCAGAGCCAAAATTACTGTTCATTCGTATTAATCAACTTTCGGATGTACGACTTGGATCTCATAGTACAAACAACTCGCTCAGTTTACTCAAGATTAAACTATACACCTATATATTTTCATTCGATTCCCCTACGTTTTGTTCATGGCTTCGTAAATAGTGGTATCGCTTCAAAATTAATTTCGCAAACGTTTTAATTCTCGCAGATATTCGGTGAAGGTCATCGGTGGAGAATCGGCAGATATAACACAATTAGGTCTCGTGGAATGAATGCGGAGGGAGATAATGTCAAAGTTGAAGAAAGGATTTGAAGAGTCAAGTAGAAGGGAAAGTGGTTTCATCCACATAATGAACGGGAGAGGGTTGAGACGAAGAGAGAGAGAGAGATGAAGTAAAGGCAGGGGAGAAGAACACGGAGTAGCCCAGGGCGTTCAGAGAAAAGCCTATTTTTTTCTCGGAGAACAAGATTATACGAATGTCTTTCTAAAATGAAAATTCTCAAGCAGTCGGCTTTCCGGGCTTTCTGGAGTATATGATGTCTATGTGTATCTGTAGAAATTTTGCAGCAGTTACGGGTTTTTGGAAAATTTTCCTCCTGCAAGTATAAACTCACGAAATCCACATTTTTACATTGACGTATTTACATTAATACCAAACGAGCTGCCATAAGGCGTATGGCAGGGGTATAAGTCTAAGAAGAAGGAATTTAAGCAATTAGACGATTGAAACTATATTTAAATTTATGCGTTAAGGTGCGTATGAATTGCTAAGAATTCAGGAAAAAAGGGCATCAATAAAATGGACTAACTGAATTGTGTTGTTGTTCTGATCCATGAAACTGATTCTGATAAATGAAAATAAAAATAAATTTCAACGTGAAACAAAGAAATTAAATTCTTTCAGAATTGACTTTTTTCCACGAATAAAAAAATACCATTGAATTTATTTATATTTTTTCAATACATTTACACTAATGCCGCTAATAAATTTTGAAATTTATAATTTAGTTAACAATTTATGAGATTTACAATATTTTTGACACCAATTTAAAACTGTCACTAAAGGTAAAGTTAGGAACTAAAACTATGTTTGAATATTCTTCTTCTATATGTTTTAAACATATGTTCAATGATATATATAAAAAAGTTGTAATAAGAGTAAAAATGGGAACATAAATTACACTCCGAAATTCTTTTAAAATACTCGTGACATTCCGTTATTCAAAAAGCTATAAAATCTTACTGATGAGACTCCGTTTATATAGGATTTGCATAATATTAAAATACAGGACGCAAAACATTGAAATAATGCAAAAATAAACATTAAATTAATATAAATAATATATAACGAGCACTGAAAATGGTGTCCGATACATCGGATAAGTAACCTTGTCAGATTCACACCGACCATTGTTAATCACAACCTCTTAGCTCCATTTTCCTTGAGAATAGGTGTTTTACAAAGTAATATAGATTCTATTAAATTATTCATAGCCTTATGTCATAGTGTCTTATGAATCAAACTTAAACTTTAAAACTTCTTAAGTCAAAGTATTTATGCATGACCTTTATTCTCTTGAAGACATTGAGTAAAGTGTAAATTTAAGGATGAAAATATCTTTTTAAGAAAAGAGACACCGAAACTGCTGCTCGCACGGCTTTGATATTTAATTTCTTCGGTTGACAGTTTATCCCTCGAGAATCAGGGTAAATACTTACCTTTCAAATGGTGATGTACGCCACAAAACCTGAACTTATATAGAATTTGAAAATATCTACCTGACATTGGGAATCAAATCCAGGTCTTTCTCTTTCCATCTCTTTCGCAATTATATTATTCTGATTAGTTTTAAAGTTCTTCCACAGTTTAAGGCCATTTTGCACATCGTGGACGTCTTATTTCAAAACAGAACGCGCTTCTCACATGGACATTAAGTAGCACCTACTTCAATTCCTAAAAATTATTTGTATCAATAATGCAAATAATGAATTAAATTAATAGATAACTGAAGTACATAAAGCAAATCATCAAACTAAATGAAATTTTTCACATAATTATCATCATTTAATATAATAATTCAGTTTATCTATAATAAACATATAACATCAATAGTTATAAACTCAAATCTAGCGCAATATAATCCCAATTAAATTGATTTGCATCAAGGGTACTTGTTGAAATTCCATCACACAAAACAATTTATTGTAGCAAAAACTAAATATATGTAAAAGGTATTAGGAATACTACATGTCTCAATATATTATTGTTACATATGATACAATCACTCACGAACAGGTTTCGATGCATGTCATCATAATCTGGCGATATTTTTCATATTTATTTTATCAGTGAATCTTACCTCCGTCCATTGCGGCAACTTTGCACCCGCAATTTTTATTGCTCTGAAAAACTGGAGGATCTTCATTCCTTCGAAGTTACGCAGGGGCGGGTAACTAGCGATTGGAATACTCAGGAAACTGCTTCAAAGAGTTGAGATGATACAACCGAAAAAAGGGAGAAGAGGATAGGATGGCGGGAAAGGTATGTAAAAAGGGAGTGCGATAGCAAGAGTTAAGAGGGAATAAAAAGGGAGAAAGCAATGAAAGGGTGGGTGGAGAGGAAATTGGATGGAACCTAAGTTTCGAGCGGGTTTTATAAAAAGTGTTAGAGAGAGATTGGATGTGATTCTTCCCCCTTCCCCCAGAGGGCGCGAGTGAAACCGTGGAGAAAGTAAGTGGAATATCCCCGTCGAATGGGGCTCGGATGCACGAAGGAGTGGAAGGGGTTAGATTGGGCGTTGGCTTCGGAAGAAATCAGCTTAAGAGGGAGGGAGGTAATAAGGAGGGGATGGGGATAATGGAGGGAGATTAAGGGGTGGAAAGGTCGGGGAGTGAGATATTGAAAAGGGCAAAAAGACGCTTTTTGGATAAGATGGAGGGAGAAGGGAGAAATCACTCTTTCGGTAGTAAAACAAATGAGTAAAGGAAATCGCATCGGGAATCTTTCACGTTTCAATTGCGGGCCAATTTCCGCCTACGATGAGATCTTCCTTTTTTCTTCGAAAGAGATGGATTTGCATGAAGTTGCTGTCTCGTGACAGATTCTCCTTCAATGCTCGAGCGATACTTTCTAAAGCATATGCACAGGTTATTGTATTAGAGATATCGTATTCGCTTTTTTATTACCTGGCCGCGGTACTTGGTTGAATATATATCATAGTTGGACATTATTCACTTTTTACGTTACTGACGAGTATATCGAATTATATATATGCTAAATTTACATATTTCTAAGAAAAAGAAAGTATGAAATTAAAACAAAATTATCAATCCTTTAATATTTAGTTGTTTTCAGATATGCCTAAAAATAATAGAAGGAATAAAAAGCGCGTAAAAAGAATAATTCGAGCCGATAATTACTTCAGAAAGGTCATATTATTCTTTTGTTTATCAATAGAAAAGAAAGAATTGAAATTGATAGTGATGATTGTAACAAATTATTTTTTATTTAAAAGTTACTTCATACGACCAAAAAATAGTTTTAAATCTCTCACTTGCAAGATAACTTTCTCATATTGAAGGAATTGGAATGTTTTCCGATGACTTAATTTGTTAAATTTAGCTTGAATATTGTATTATTGATTTTTGTTGTTTTTTAAGAGAAACATTTGTTAGCTTAACTACAAAAGATAATAGCACATGGATTTTGCTGTCAGTAACACGTTCCAATAATCGTAACCAATTCCGATTTCCGATAACAATTGAATTATTGAAGCAGATGTCGTAAATAATCTTGTTAAGCCGTAATAGATTGCTTATGCCTTCAACTTATGGAACCGTATAAAATTATTCATGGTGAATAAATTGAACTAAATATTTAGGCTTCCACCTACGTTTTCGTAGAAAACTGACAATTTTATTTAATTTGTTCACCATGAATTCTTGCACACCGTTAAGTCTTAAGATTTTGCTTCAAGTATTTATATAAATTCTATCTCAAGAAGAGAATAATTTATCAATATGGTATTTGTTTCAAATAGTCACTCTCGGAAAATTAAATTTAGCGTATTTAAGTATATTTTTGAATTTGTGAGCGTAAAAACAGTGTCTGTATACAAATTAGAGCCATAATTCAAGGATTCATTCATTGGCATATGGTATTTGAATGGACTTTGGTAAAAGGTGGGTGCTTAGTAGTCAAGATTCAGAGATTGACATTCCACTTGAAGCTAGAAAAGGGGCAAGAGGATGGTGAATAAGGGTGGAGAAGGAAATTAGGAGCCGTTAAGTGACGTGAGGGAGAAGATTGAAGCAAAAGTGAGATCTTTCCTCGAGAGCCATCAGTGTGATGATGAGTGAAGTAAGAGAGGATTAACGAAGGACTATTAAGGATGAGAGGTTAAAGTAATGGAATGGCATCGTCAGGTGAAGAGAAGGTTCTTTTTTAGACGGAGATGTCTATAGTTAAAGAGGGAAGAACCTTGCTAGAAGTAACTACTTTACGCGGCAACTTTGAGTAAGGAATTCTTATCTTTGACTTTTTATCCTCGTAGATGCTTAGTTAGTTTCAGTTTAAATTATATTTACCCTTTGTACCCTTGAAGGTTTTATGCATGAGTAGGTTTTCTACTACTGTTAATTTGTAATATTTACCATTATGAAGGTATGAATTACAAGAGGCTAAGCTTTTTGAAGAAAAACCGAGTACCAGCAGATCACCAAATGTATAACCATTCTACGATAAAATACCTCACAATCTTTGAAGATGGCAATGCCACATAAACATTGCAGTTATAAGAAAAACAAATGAAAGAGAAAAAAATTGCTTCCAGAAAATTACACTAAAGACAACAATAACGAATTTTCCTAAGATTACATACAGCAATACGTTGATAAAAAACGTACACTCTAAAACCGTGCAGTATGTCATTTCAAACTTAGAAATAATATGGGAAAAAACAAACAAAAATGTAACGTATTGTAACGGAATTCCCCGTTCAAATATTTTTTTGTGTAACCTGCGATTTATTTTTTATGATATTTGTTTTTCTTTGAGTAATATGGTTGTGTTGATTAAGGCTGTGTGATTTTTTTGTGGTAATTGAAAATTTCCCAGCTTTTGTATCTGAACGAATGTTACGCTTATCGTGTTTTTTTTTGTGGTTGGGTTTTTGAACACCCGAGGGCGTGAGGAGAATAGTGACTGAGGGTAGTGAAGGACAGTGAGAAGTGAGATGTGGGATGAGCAAGCAAGAGAGGTAAGTGACAGTATGGAGCTGTTTCGCTCGCAGCGGAAAGAGGACATAACTACTTTCCAGATTTCCTTTAATTTATTGTCTGCTTTCATAATATTTTGATCATTAAATGAGCGTTTTGCTTTATTGATTGTTTTCCTATAGTATCTTTTAAGAGAGAAATGTGTCTCTCGCTTTCGTACACCATTATTAACTTTACACTCGTTTGCAGCGTGTTTTGGTTGGAGGAAGGGAGGCCGAATCTCACCTGAGAACGGACACAGTATTATAAGGAAATGTTAGCCAGACATTATTATTCTCAGTTAATACTCTTTTTAATGAACATGCTTCATGAACATCAAATGTTGCATATTGAGAACGAATTGTCAGAACTTATATTTCTCCTCCCGTATTAGTTGAAGATCATTTAATAATTTCAGTAAACTGTGGCTTTGAAGTTTTATATAAACATTTATTTTATTCGCGGAGGAATAGTCATCCGAATAAAACTTGCTGAGGAGAAAATTATCTTCTTACCTATTGTAAATAGTCACTCTTTTCCACAGTTTATAGTACAGATATAAAAATCACACATGAATGATACTCAAATTAATGGTTTCCAAGGAGATCTGGTGGAAATTCATAATAAATAAATATTTATTACAAAACTAGTACAATTCCACAATAAAATAAAGACTAACGTTTGACCGGTTTCGGCAACTGGTTACGCCATCATCAGAAACAAGAAGTCTTGTCTCAGCTCATTCTTGTTTCTGATGATGGCATAATCAGTTGCCGAAACCGGTCAAACGTTAGTCTTTATTTTATTGTGGAATAGTACTAGTTTTGTAATAAATCTTTATTTGAATGATACCCTTTCAAAATAAATAATAAAAACTAAAAACCATAGTGATTTGCTATGATGTTAGAAAATGGTACTCATAATGTACAATTCCTTCCAGGTGAATGAGGAACATCGAAAGCGATGACCCCATTCCTATGCACTTCCGCTAGAGACGCATTCCAATTGTAGCATCGCTAATTAAAACTTTAAACTTCGTTTCATATGGCAAGGAGATCGAATATTTCCCCGCTGGTGAATATGCTAATGGAGAACCGTGTATTGTTCAGTGGGTCTGTGTATCCAAAAGCATCGACTCTCGTTTTAATTTACGCTCGCGTCAATTTCGCGGAGGAAAAGGCCGCTGTTTCCCAGTCCACCGAATAAAAAAGCATCGACCGGCGTCGATACATCGAAGGCGCCGCATAAGGGCAAGATGGGATTATTATTTCAGCGATCGCGAGTGAGCCCTTCGCTTCTTTCGTCTCATTCATTAACCACAGTATTACGGCACGAGAAATTTTCGAAAAGGTCAACATTGCAGAGACCATTTCATAGCCCCCGTCGAGGGTAAACACTTATTTCCCCAACCGAGTCTCCGGATAATCGCGCAGAAGCCGTAAAAACGCCCGCTACAGCGTTCGCGTCGTGTGTGCGTGAATCGTGGGGGCGGGGCAAGGTTGCGTTCGTTTCGACTACCTCGTTTTCCGTTGCAGTGGGTCGAGAGGAAAAAATCTGGGGGCTCCGCGGGCGATTTGCTTCGTTTTTACTTTTCGAAAGGGTTGAGTCGCACATATTTCTGTCTCGACGTTTTGTTTCCGCGTGGAATGCGTGCTTTTGTCTTAATTGTCCCGGCGTGTCTACCGAATGGGTGGAAGGTTGTGGTTTCGGGGTGATTTCAGGGAATGTTAGTGTTTAGGTAAGGAAGCGGGGCGTAGTAAAGTTTCGGAACAGAGTTAATGCGCCTGGAGGATTAAATAGGGGGTTTCTGCCTTCTTAAACGTAAAAATATACTCTCCAAAACATCCATAGCAAACCAAACTGTAACTAGACTTTACTTGGAAGATGACACAGTGGTGTACGTCTTTTTGATTTTATGTTTCTACGTTCTAAAGTAACTTTTACCGGGCAACTTGAATTTAAGGAGAACACAGCTTTCTAATAAAAATGTTGTTTGGTATGGAGTTTCACACGTTAATAACTATCGCAATATTATACCTGAATCTGTATCGTATATTCTCAAAATTTTCGTGTATACTGACGCAGACAATAATGCATGCATTATTACCTTCCTATATCATGTACCAAATACGTAAAAGTTGAGTGCATCAAATGTATTGATTTACTTTCCGTGTATTCAAACTTTAAGCGTACTGAAATATTTATCTTTCCCTGAAGACTAGAAAGATGTATTTTGCAATATGTCTTCAGTACTGATATTTTCATATTTAAAGGATTTAATGTGTACTTTTAAATTATCACATTTCAAAAAAATAAAAAGTATTTAATTACTTTCGAAGTATAATCGTGTTTTAAGTTTGCCATCAATATATTGATTATTTTTAGGAACAACTCAAGGGTTTTACCTTTTAATAACAAGTTTTATATTGAATGTTCAAATTTAGAAGCATTCAAAGACGCGGAAATAGTTTAATTTTCTTTCATTTATTCAATTAATACGCTAAATAAAAATTACAATTCTCTAAGGATAAACCGATTCCCATCCACTCACTAACATGCTAGTATCATTTGATATTAGAAGAAAATTAGATCAACAAAGAACAAGCACAGAATAAACACCCGTTAAACTTACAGTTATAATACACATACCTTAAAAATGCCCAGAAAACCAAAAATTGGAAATATATTTGATATGCGATACGAGTGAAATAGCAAACTAAGCTTGAACCGAGTTTCAATACAAGAGTTAAAGGAGGTGCTGGCATTTTTCCATCGAAGAAAAACTGTAGATAATTAAATTTCGAATGGTAACGGTAAATAACACGAGGTGAGTCAGCAATTGCTGGAATTTGAAAACCTTGAACAATTCTCAAAATTGGAATTGTGGAAGATTCGGAGGAAAAAAATAGAAGAGAATTTGAAAAATTAGACGTGCCGAAACGTTTTGGATAGTTGGACGCACATTCACCGAGGGAGGAATTTGGAGAGTTGGAAGAACTGGAAAAGTTTGAACCGAAGTATTTGAAGGGTCGAAATCTTTGGAGGCGTCCAGATTGTATAAATACTTGAAATGGAGTTCTAGCTCATATCAAAGATTCGTACCACGAGTGAGTTTCCGAACCTTGAATGCCACAGGGAGTAGTAAAAGCTCATGGATTGCAATTTGCACTATATAGGGATGAATAGGTAAAGTTAGAGCGAAAAAATATTTACAGTATAGAAAATAATATTTTGGAAACAAGACGCTGATTCATAATTCATTTATAATTGAGGAAATAAAACATTAGTTGGTTTGGTTTGGTTTGGTTTGGTTTACTTCATAAAAACTTCAGGTTTCGATTTGGTCAGAAATTTTGATAAACTTGATGCTATGGCTTGCCGAAACACGATCAAAGCTTCATTCACTGTGTAAATACGATTTATTTTATTCTTTGTTTTCATTCTCTGTTCATTGCAAAAGCAGCTACGGGAAATTTTCAACATGAGGGGTCAAGACGGAATTTTTTGTTCAGTTTAAGCACTTTTTACGCCTTTTGCTGCTTTATTTGGAACTCTAGAAGGGAGTTATGAAAACGTTACGTTTCAAATAGCTCTAGAAAACAGCTAATTATAATTAATTCCAACTTTTTTCACTTACGTCGCTTGCTGACTCAAATGAGTGAAAAAAAGCGATAGGAAAAAATGAGAGTAGGATGACGAAGAGACGATGCAGGTGTAACTTGTATGACGTCAAAGCCCTTCCTTTAAACATCTCACTATTGACTGGAAAGGCCGAAATCGCCGCGGGGTAGACGGAGGAAAGAGACGTCACAAGTAGTATGAATCTCGAGAGGAATGACGTCAATCGTGACGGAAATATGCGTCTCTATCCAGCCGGAGTAGTTAAAAGAGAGAGAGAGAAACGGAGTAAAAATAGAAACGGGGAAACAAATGGAAAAAGGTAGCGATAGATTGAGTTTTTGGGGATCTTGAGGAGGAGGGTCCTCAGATGGCGGTTGTGCGTGTGTGCGCAGGACAAATAAGGGAATGGAAAGAGGGAACAAATAGAGATTCTCATTAATGAGATCCCCAGACGTCCGCCAAGTGAAAGCCAACATAGGGGGCGGCTGAGACCGAGTAATAATGAATACAAGGGAGCGAATGGTGGGGGAAGGGAGGGGGAGATAGGGAGGGTATAAAAAGAAAAGGGTGGCATTATAACAACAGCAGGAGTCTTCTCTTTACGGCTGTCGCACTGGGTAAGAGTTTTCGGACGTTTATTTTTGCGAATAACTGTGGGATTGCGGGAGGCGATTAAATGGGAGTGGAAGTCGCCGCTCTCCCTTTGTTACGGGGTGATTAAATTTTCCTCCGAAAAGAGCGCTGTATAAATAGTTATGATGTGGTATGAACTAGAAGAGCGGCCGTTTTGTCGATTGCCCTCCACTGTTTCGGAATAGAAATCCTTTTCCCTACCTGAGGAAAAGATCCTAGAACGTTTCACGCGGTAATATTTGTTTCTGGAGGGTTGTGACACAGTCATCTCTCATTCCTCTCTTCAGGTAATCAATTACTCCAACCAATACCTTGATGTTACTCCGTTATTTAAAGTAAAATTTTGTATTTAAAGATGGAGGAATTATTTCCAGTACAACAATAACAATCAATATTTACACTAGGTTAATAATGTAAAATCATTGTAATAAAATAAAAAAACATCTTTTTTAAACTCAGGTTTAGATACAATGGATAGGAAAAAGAATACTGTTATTCATTTATTTACTTGATAATGTAGCAGCTTGAATTCAAATTAAAGATAAGATTAATTCACTTCTCTATATTTGTTGAGGAAATAATAAAAATAAATATTTGAGCTATGTGAGAACTAGGCTAAAGGTCGTATTTGCTTGACTTATATTCAGGTGAACTCAATCTTTATGTCTTTATTTTGGAGCTCTGTTTCTACCAAATTAAAAATAAACTCATGAATGCCTTGCAGACATTCGGAAGTTGTTTGAAATTCCCAAACGATTACGGTCACTTACTATTTACGGTTTTCAATAAATATACAAATGCGGTTATTTTTTCATATAATTAAATATTTCAATCACCATGTTCTGGAAAATTATTATGTTGTATGAATATATGGATACAGCCGATACAGCGTGGATCATTCTTTGCGTATTGTTCTTACTCTATTGGAATAAATACCCTGACGGCAGTCAATTTAAACATATTAAGATCTTAAGATTAAGGTCTGAATTGAGATAGAGTACCGTGCTTAAAAGTGAATCATACATATCAAACATGCATGAAAAGTAACGAGCGTGTTGCACTTCTTCCAATTTAAAAGTAAACATATTAACAATGAGCAAATATTAAGATGTTGTTTATATTCTACAGATAATTTCAGGCAAGTCTTATTTAAGGTTTCAAAGAATATATTATTTGCAACTATTCAATTAATTTATCATGTTTATCACAAAAATGCTTGGGTGATATTTGGATATATTAGTATGGACATAGACTATATAATTACTATATTATAGTAATATTTTACTGTTTATTATTCTTCTGATTCTTTTGTAATATATGTCGTAACGTAAAAGAATATAAAAATGTTTAAATTTTAAGATTAAAGTCTGTTTAAGATGATACTATATTTTATAAGAACAAATCATACAGGGATATATCACAAGTAAAGGTAATCAAGCGTTGAAAGTCATCAATTTTATTTAGGATTGTACTAGAAGAACTGGTTAGAATTTCTGGGCAGTAATTAATTTCAATTCCTTACGGCACAGTTTTCTGAAAACGCTCTTCATGTCAATTCATGACATAGAACTCCTTTCTTTTGAAGGGCACACGCTAAAATGGCCTTCCCTTCTTCGTACAGGCTCGACGCCTTTATTAACAGCACGCACCAATTCAATAAATGAGGAGTTTCGATATCCCCTGTCCCTATCTTTTTTCAATCGAGACCCACATTTATTTCACCCGCTGGGGCCAACCACATCACCAGGGTGGCATCAAAATTTCACGCAAACACTTGGAAGGAGAAGGAAAAAAGGGTCCGTCCTTTATTTCGATTCACACGCATCCCTCTGTGTCGGTCTTTGCCGCAATTCCCTTAAAAAAGAAGGAGGGAATGGTTGGCTCGTTGGGTTGGTGCTATTTCTTTCAGAAGGGGCTTTGGGGTTGCCTCGCCCTTCTTATATATCTCACCTCGGTCCGAAAAAGAAAACACTCAACCCCGAGGCATTTACCCCTTTCTCTGTCTCCACGCTGCGCTATTAAAGTTGCAGGGCTTAAAGTCTCGGATCGTGGGACGGTCGTTTATGTCTTTCTACCTTATTTTCGTGCCGTCTCGAAGCACTTCCAATAGTGGGCGCCTTTCGATTTTAGCCACCCGTGGGAACATTAATATGTCTAGCGCTAGTCTGTTACGGTCAGTAATTAACTGTGCTAGGGTATAACCAATAGATTTATTTTATTCAATGTTCATTAACGAATGATGGTAAGGTAAGAGGTGAAGTATAGTAATCATTCATTACTATATTGTAGTTTAGCTCAATTCTACCAGAGTAGAGAGCATAAAGTCTCAAGGTTTATTCGCCGCAGTGCATTTTCAAAACGTTCCAATCATACCTTCTACATTCATGTATATTTATATTCTACATGCCCCCTTTCGTCGTGTAGAAGATGTTGTTCTAACCCAACCGTTTGAACTACCTATTTTGTTTGTATTTATCGTTCTCGGAAAGAATGAATTTTAAAACGAATTGTCCTAGCATTAATTTCGCTAAATTTACGCTCATTATCTGACATGCAAACATCGCAGAGGTTTGCTTAATACCAATTACGTCTTTTATATCATGATAAATATTGCATTATGAATACAGTACTAGAGTAAAATATTTATATTCCTCCATTTAAGCTTTTCTTTGCGTTAAAATTTTACCTTATTTGATGGAAATCTGACTTTTTATTAAAAATAACTTGTAATAAATAGGTAGACAACTTTGTAAGGGCTCCCAATAAGTCTCAATAGATCTTATCATACTTGGGTGCAATATTCTTGGCATTCTACAATGTATTCGTAGATTGGTTTTAACGATCTTGGAAGTATTCTTTCAATCAACATTCATTTTCAAATTTTGACTTTAAATCACATTGATGTATACCAGGACTGTTAAGTTAAGCAATAAAACTATTTTTCCGTCGTAAGGAAAGCAATATGATAATTTCTTTGAGGATAAGTATTTTTTTGTAGTAGACTTGTTATGCTGAAAAAAGTTGAACTCTATTAGCCTCATCGATTTGCAATTTAATTGGTTTTTGTGGAAGAAGTTTTTGGTCTCTTCCACTACTGGAAATCCCGGTATATTTCTCTCAACCAATTCCCATGCTGTTTATATTAAAAGCCAATAGCATCGCAAGATAATGACCTTGCATCCAACTTCCGAAGGAGCTATAAAAGGAACTTGGTCCACGGAATAATAACCACGTTTACCTACAGACCCAATATTTCCTGTTGCACAACCACCTACGTTCTCAGTATTTCCTCCAGTCGCGCGCTCCGTCAAAATGAAAAGCTCTTCAGCCTACAAAGGACCGCATTTATGAAACTAATTTCGCGCGGGAGTACAACGGACTCATCGATTTTTGAGTTCCTCGCAAAGTTTCGCGGGGCTTAATAATTCCGGGAATTAAAATTCTAATTTAAATGCAGTTTGGAGCGCGCACGGGAAGGTGGAAAAGTTTTATGAAACAGGGCCTTTGTCAATGCACTCTCTTTGTGGCGCTTAAAATGCTTGCAGATCGCTCTCCGTTATACAAAGGGACGATTTTCCCTGGATGCAAGAGCGGTTTAATTCTTGGAAACGCCACACTGAATGAACAGGGGATTCTCTGTTTGCGATTATTCACAGGGAAATGGCGTAAGCACCCAAGGAAGCAAACTTTTTCATGAGCAGTGGTCTCGAGTTAGCATTATTTCCTCCTCACCGATAAAATATTTCGCTGTCTACGAGACTAATTTGGGCTCAAACTAAGGCCACTGTTTTCCGCGCTAATTTTAGAATTCTGGGCGCAGCGGTCTTTAACGAAGTCTCGGATACCAAAAATCTATTAATTTAGGAGCGCCGTAATTTTGCGAGGCTCTTAAAGCGGAATGAAGCCACTTAGAGGATTGGAAATCATGCGGGTCTACAGACGGTTTTGACTTTAACCACCAAAGTACAAGGAAGTTTTCCTGATACATACAGACAAGAAACTAACCAAGTGACTGGGTAAATGTAACGAGAACAACTTATCACGGATTTTCCTGTTGAGTCAATCGAGAACAGGAAAATACGTGATAAGTTTATGCGTACGTTTTTCATTACGGTGTGAATTTCTAAAGCTGTATTTTAAGTCAGATCAGTGAAACACTGTTGTTGAGGAGAATTTTTAGTTTCATCGAAATCGTCATTGCGTACCTTAAGTAGTTAATGGGCATCTTGTAGCTATAAGGATAAACTTTTCTCTTAGAATTTGTTATATAAATAAATAATAAATGTTTTTATCACGAGAATTGCTCATAAACTGCTCATACATTGCTCTTGAATTTATCTAGCATAGGTAGCCTGCACAGTTTAATATTAACTAAACTTAGCTTTCAAATCTAGTTATTGCTCACTGCTACCATTAAATTTGTACCTATTTAATATTCATTCAAATGGGTAAATACACTCAAACTTTATATGTACTAAACAAATGGTGACATTTAAAACGCTGAATTTAATTTTGATGTATAAAATATTGTAATTTATAAGCCAATGTATCCTAATGCCTTTTCTTCTCTCCTTGCAGGTAAGTTCCTGAAAATCCTCCTGATAAACGACTTGAGAATAAGGTGTCTTTGAGATGATATATACACTAAGTTCTCATAAGGAATACATTTAAGAAAGGTGATATTTTTAAATGTTCATATATTTAGTATTAATATCTGTAGATATAAGCTATACGGTTCTGTCAACTGCTATTAATGCCAAAGCTATAGACACTAACTGCACATGGTGCCTAACGTAGAAAGAATTTATCTTTTTCTTGGAAAAGACCCGCTATAATAATCACTCTAGATGTTATAACAAATAATTTATTTATAATAACTATATGCATTTAAGCTCTGTATGTGGTAAGAACTTTATGGATTTTGTTCTCATTCAAATTAAGAGTAGACTACGCTTATGAACTCCACATATCCTTGCTGAACAAATTCCCTTATATGTTTTGGTATACAGAACCGAAGATTTTAAAGAATATGTTTAAATGCAGCTTTGAGAATCTGGTATTTAATTTGATCAAAACGATTAGCATCAGTGAATTTTTCTAGTAAATTGTGCTGATTGGACTACTATTACTAAGGTGGTAAGGTGGTCGCCTGGTGGTGTGATATTTCAAGGATATCATGAATGGTTCACAAAATAGCTCTGCACTGGTAGTTCTTTATTCAGTCGTTAGCGACGGAGAAACAACTTCAACTATCCTTGTGCGTTTGCATCGTTGGGAAATATTCCTCGCCAATTAATAGAGAACAGAGGAGGGTGGAAAATAAAAGCCACCATCTCCCCTATCCTCCACTGCACCATTGATGGATGCTCTTCGCTTATACAGCGACTCGAGGCCTTTTTTCCCCGGTCCGTTCCGGTGGCTTCTTCCGGCGCTCCGTGTTCGTCGGATGTTTCCATAACTCGTTGTCGGTGGGGACGAAGGGATGGCGTCGGGTTACGTTTTCCGAAATAGACAGAGGGAGGGATTTCTGTAGAATTTCTGGTTTGCATTTCGGGTGGAGGGCGAATATGGTTTTCTGGTGTATCACGGGGAAGGGGAGAATCAGGGTTCGCGGGTGTATGATACCCAGTAGGTCATTGATACCACGCGCTTATTGTTTTGACCTCAATTTTCCCTGGGGTGAACGTTTAAGGGGCGTTTTCTGTCTCTGTTTACACTTCTATTGCTTCGTAACAGAATATTAGAGGGACTTTATGGTAGACATGGTCGAGAATTTATTTAGGTTCATATAAGATCTATCATACGATAATTTTATGAGAAGGAAACAACGTGTTATTCTTTTGAAAATATTGTTTTAGTAGCACTTAAGTTTGAAGTAGCTCGTGGCTTTCTGTTCTCTAAGTTTCTTAGTATGTGTAATAACTTGCGTATATGCAGTTTAAATTATTATCCATGGAATTGCACACAAGATGGTTGTATAATAATTATGGCGCCGCATAGCAAATTCTGACGCAATATTCCATAATTTGCTCTTTAACTAGGAGAGGTCGTACAGCGAGACGAATCTACGATTTTGTTTCAATCAACACATTGTAGAAATTATAAATTAGTTGTATTTATGCTTTATAAACGACTTTTTCCAGATACGGAGTTAGATTCATTAAGAATACATGATTCTCCTAAAATTTTCATGCGATCTAAATGCAAATCCAATGAGAAATTCATAACTATAAACAACGATCTGCTATTCTATATATCTGCTATTCGATTCCCAAGGTGTCTTCAGTATAATTGGCTATATTTTCCTGTGTAGAGTATAATGGGTGAATCATTTTTACTCTTAGCCATTGTAAATATCCAGGCGTATGTTTTGTTGATGATTCGGTTGTAATTTCACGCATATAAACGTTACGTCTATGTTGGTGCTTGAATTCACTAGGCAGTAAGTTCCCAGTCATAGTCAAAGCATTCAGTGCATCCTGGAGATTAGGCAGATTATTTACACTTTTAAATTGCACGTTGTCTAACTCCAAGGATGAGAGTACTTTATGCAGTGATAAGCCTGGGAGAGAGAGAAACTTAGCTAGTTTAGCCACATGTGAAAAGATTTGGCCCTTGGAGAAACCGTTAGACCACACTTTACTAACGCATTGGCTACCTTAAAATATTCCAACAGCTAATATGTACTTGGGAAGAATAATTTACCCCTTAAGTCAATTCTTAGGAAGTGTGTTCCGTTTACTTTCATCTGACGTTTATACTTTAAGTGAAAAGAAAATTACGCAACAACTTGAGGCAATCACGAGAAGTATAAGTGAATAATAGTTCCAAGCCAAATTCCCAACTCCGGAAAAGCTCTCAGGTTATCAATGTTTTTGCTCGAATAACCCAGCTTCTTGTAAAGGAAATTTTCGGTTCGTAATTTTTAAAGATATAATTTCTATGGCATCGAAATTCTCACTTTCTCATGGCAGTAGTTGTTTCCGATTCATAAATGAAGAGCTTAATGATTGAGCTAATGAAGGAGTCTGCCATCGTGGGTGAGTTTCGGAGAGAGCGTAGTAAACTAGAGCTTCATCGGTGAAGGCGAGCGTCCTGTTTCTGCAGCCCGTGGCTGGAAAAAAGGGAGAAGGGTTAGGTAGATAATGGCTGAAGTGCATATTTGAAAGATTTATTTCTCGATGGCAGCGATATATCTGCTCCTGAATGATTTTATATAAATACTCATTATACCTCAAAAAAACGATTGATAGTCAAGAGGGAAAGATTGATTACTGTTTCGTAGTTGGGTATATGTATATATATACGATGCATATGCCATTATGAACTTTATAATAAACCAACTTCCAAAGCTACGTGCTTTTTACTAAGTAAATCAGCCTAAGTCCCCCCATAAGGGGTATAGAATTAGGTATTAAAATATAGATTTCTATAGTATAATCATTCTACCTTGTTGGAAATTTCATATACTTCTTTAACATTTTTGAGTACTACATATAAATTTAATGGATTTTATAAAATTGTCTGAGGATTCACCTTAAAGGTTATCTCTGTAATACACACCTTCCATGAATATTCTTCACAGAATCTTTTCACATTGCAGTTAGTAATAGATACTACAATTTTAAGCCATATTTTATCTAAATTTAAGTGTATATTGTTTTAAAAAACATAAGAAAAACATATAAACTATATTAAAGCCTCTTGTTTCCTAATAACTCTCTTTCCCTATTTAATTTAAAAAACTTTTTTCAATTGAGAAAATTCGAATGTCGCAAAATTGCTTCGTACTTTAAGCAGAAGGTAGGTTGATTTTGGGAATCGTATCGAACTAACAACTTCATGTTCCTACATAACTACTTCAATAGGCTAAAATTCAGTTAATTGTTTCAAATTCCAGTAAACTACAGTACCAGCCATTAATTAGAAAATCGCGAGTTTAACGTCTCTAAGAAAAGGATTTACTTTAAAACCCTCCCACTTCTTTCCAACTTCCAAATCAAGCGAAAAGGTTCTTTTTATTATTTTAGACACGCTTGTTTGGGATAGAGAGGGGAAGGAGGTGGGGCGATCGAGAGGGAGCTGGGAGGAAGGAAATAAAAACCACCAAGTCGGAATCCCGTCCCAATTCCCCATAACAAGATTCGTTCCGTCCTTAATCACTCAACCGAATTGCGTATCAAATTTCTCATCATATTCGGGATCACGTAGTGGTGCTGCTCCTGCGAAAAAAGCGAGGCAATTCCGACGTGGCAACTTCGTCGCAAACTACCCCGAAAAATAAAAAGAACTTGCAATGCAAATAGACTTTCTAAAACCTCAAATAATTGAGAAATTTCGGGAGAGTCCCCTTATTATCACCCCTTAGCCCCCTTTCCCTTCCGCCGACCCTCGTCCGACTAATTAAAATTTCCTTCGCTTTTAGTATTCTTCAGTGTTCCGAATTTCCAACGCTTCCCCCCCGATTCTCAGTCTGCCCCAGATTTCCTTCCACGACGTTCTTCTGTGACCCGAGAGGCTGTCTCCCGGATTTTTCCTTTCCTTGAGATTCTCCCTCCCGCACCTGCATCTCTCTACATGTTGAGGCAATTGTTCACCCTTTTTGTCTCATGTACTCACTTCACTCGTTGGCGTTCTAGGGACAGGGTGCTGTCGGGTTTGTTTCCTTTCCCCCATAAAAGTAAATTGAATGTCTTGCGTTTTGAAGATGACTTCCTGTAGTAATGTTCGTGCGCAGATACATAAGGAAGTTTTCCGCGCTTCCAATTTAAGTTTACATAGAATTTTTTTCTAATAACTAGTTGAATATTCAGGTTGAAGTTAATGTATTGTTTTCGGAGAAAGGCAATATTCTGCGTAGTAATTATCGGAAGGGTTATATCAGGATTAATTTTGAATTTAAATATGAACATTATCGTGGAAGGAACTGAGGCATTTATGACTTAAGCTGTTATTAAAGAGAGAATTAACTACGATTATTTACCTCTAGTTTCATGAATGATATTTCCATAAACAGTCATTACCTTTTATAAAATAAAAGTCACAATCAAATGCATATTCTTGAAACAATTTGGGTAGTAGAAACTGATGATCCATGATGTCTCGAAACGACAGATTAATCATAACATTCAGCTAGCCTAATTCTTAGAGTTTGATAACAAAACAGGGAATTATGTGTAAGCGTAAGGTGATTCGTTTTTTTAAGAAATGGTACGATAAAAAAGCGAGCGTTACAAAAATGCTTTCAGACGTACGTTGGGAATCCTTGAAAGATATGAGATTGGAAGCTAGGCTGTGATTGCTTAATAAATTCAGGAAAACTACATTTGCGGAAGATACAACCTGTATCATGCAACCCCCCTGCTACCTCGGTCGATCCAATAATGAATGTAAGTTAAGAGAAATAGATGCTAGGTCGAATCGATTCAAGAATTCATTCTTTCCGCGAACTATACGCGACAATAACAGAGTAAAGACGTCGTTTAGATCAACTGGTGCTTACACCCCCTGCCACACGCTAAAAGGCTCGCAGGGTAGGGTAGATGTATTTTTACCCTAAATGCTAAAACAATTTACATCTATAGTCTAAGTTAAAGATTCACACCATAAAATGAACTTTCGAATTCAATGATGACGGGATTGTTCTACCAATCTATTAATAATTGTTGTTCTTCTGAAATTGACAAGATATGGAATGTAGATTTTTAACATCGATAGAATAATAAATTGTATCAAAGGCCTGTAATGAGGATCAGGTAGGTTTGGGTTGTTATTATAAGTTGTTAAAATCGACGATCAAAGATACATCGCCACTATCCGTACATTACTAGTTAATAAAAACTCATATTAGTTTGCAAATCTTAACTAAATAGTTCTCATTCGTTTTAAAGTAATGGTGACTTGGATAGTATTTTGTGAGCAATATGAAAGAAAGTTCCATAAATTGCATTCGTAAAAGAAAGTCTGAGTCTGAGACTGATAAGCAAGCAAACTACAATCTCCTAAGTTCAATGTAACTAGATATTATGTAACTACTGTTTAAATAATTATAATATTATTCCTTATATTTGTTTGCATTGTTATATTATTATATTACAATATTAGTAGTTATTATATTTATAGACTCATCTTTAAGGAGAAAATGATTTCGTGTATTTGTAGATTATATCGTACTTACTTATTTAATCGAATTATATCAACCACTACGATGTCTGAAACTTCACACTAAAATGTCTTTGCGCTTGTGCAATCCGCTTTGTTTAGCTCCACTGAATGTGCCACCGCGTAATTAAGCAGAGGGACAGGAGAAAAAGTGTTATTGCCATTGTTCTCTCGGGAGTTTGGGGTATAAAGAAAGTTTTCCGAAGGAAGAGGCCTCCTCCTCAGGTAGCAGTCGGGAACTAACCATGTTGCGGAGCTATATGGATTTTCTTCCCTCTCAAACCCTCTTTCTTCCTCTCCATCGTCCCCTTTTTATTATTTAAATTGAGAACTGGTCTCTCTCTCTTCTCATCTTCTTCGTCCCCATTGTCACTCTCGGGCACCTTCGCCTGTAGATAGAATTTCCAGTATTCCAACATCTGAGGCCCCTCTCTTCCTTCTTCTTCTTCGCCTATTCCAGACTCTCTCCAGAGGTACGAAACAGACACGCGAGAGTCTAAGCTGGCGGGCGGACCCCAAGAAAAATGTTAAAAAATAACAAGACACACGTGGGAGTTGTGGAAAAAGAGTAGTAGGACTAGTTGGAATGGGGCCCGTGACAAGAGGTCGGCATGCCACGCGATTAATTATTAGCGTGGTAATTAAAAGGTAGGATAGGGTGAGTGGAACGGGTTCTGGGGTTGTTAAGGGTAGGTTTGGGTGGGATTGTGGTGTAGAGGGGGAGAGAAAAGGTTGCGGGAAAAACCCCTTATGGTCATGTTTCCGTTGCATGTAACAGGAACATCGTAAGGCGTTTTATGAATATTTAATGGTGCAAGAATGAAGGGCAGAATAGAGACTAGCATTATAATCAGAAAAATTGAAAAAATCCGAATTCTTAGATGATCTATCTGAGTCTATATAGTCTTCTGCCTAAAGATGACTGGATTATCACCCTTACACCATTAGTTATAATTGCGACTAGGAGATGGGTATTTAAATAGTTTGCCCTTTTTATTTTCTCTAAATACGTATACCATAAGTGGAGAATGTGCTCCATGGTCCAGAAGAAAAATCTCAGGGAAAAAACTATTCATAACAATCAATGAGTATCTAGTTTAAATTTAATCACTCAGGATTATCCGTACCACAGCAAGTCATATATCACAACACCATAGAGCTAGATCAACAAAGGTTCATTACAAAGTTAATTAAAAGTAACCCATTTCATTATCTTGTACCAGAACACTAGTGACAGCAGTTCAGCAATTAGGTAATTCTGAAAGGGAAATTCCTTGTACCATCACACTATTTATCCGCTCTAGCTATCACTTCAATCTTCCAAGACATGGTTAGAGCATATAATATGAGATGAATCTCTTTCAAACTTTCTCGATGAAAAACTTCAAAAAAATTAAACCATTTTCCAAATGACTAACCAAAGTTTTAAAGTATCACTGTCACCCAAAATAAAGACGTTTTCTTGTTGAATTATCTCAAATTTAATAATATAAGCTGTTTCTCCTGTCTCGTCCGAAGATGGGGCGAAAAAGAAGAGGGAGTGATATCCTCATCTACCCCAGCATATAAATAGATAATAAGTCAACAAGTCAAGTGCATCATGAAGGTAAACTGTCTTTTCTTCAGTCATAGATCATGACATTATTGATATTTCATAAATATTCTCATTGAGTATTGGTCCATCCTCTGTATATCTCCTGCAGCATATTAATAGTTCCTCCATGGAATTTTGTAGCTTCTACTTCATTGAATAATAAAATTCATTTTGATAATTCGATATAATATTTAAGCCCTAATTATCCTCCCGTTGACCGCTCAGCCAAAATTCACCTCCTTCCCTATCCCTATCTCCTTCCCTCTACTCCTGCCTCGTCCTCCGGTCTCATCAATAATTTTCGCCGAGGTTCCATCGCAGCTAAGTGCTTATATGAGAGTTTTGCCTCTCCTTCCTCACCTACCCTTATCACCTAGCGCGCCTTCAAAACTACCCGTGGGAGGTTTTAACTTGGTTTTGCTACCCCCTATATTCTCCTGCTCCCTCGGCTATTTAGCTCCCACTAAGAGGCTTTGATTAAATGTTAACCGTTCGACGGCCTTACGTCATCGGGTCCCCAGAGAAGGAGATGACTGACTAGCAGTCAAAATCGAGCGGCTCCAGGTGAAATGGCGGATGGAAAAATAAAGAATATCGCTTAGGAAACTTCCTCAATTAGTTTACGGCCCAAAGGAAATGAGTTGGGGAAAGAGGGGGATCAAATTTGTTCCCTGGAAGCGCTTTCCCATATTTTTATCATCGGCATATTGATGGGCTTTTAAAGCATAGAGACACTTTTTTTCAATTTTTTTCTAATTAAAGAGGAGGGAAATCGGCCATCTATGGGTGTTGCCGCGTTCTTTTTTTTGGAATATATTGGACACACCTCTAATGTTTAAAGATATGGTTAAATAAATGGGGAGCGTTATTCATCAAAGTTTCTGAGCTGGGTTTTACATTTTGTGTTATCGAGCACGATCTTCAGGGTCGCATGTTTGTTTGAACGGTCGTGTAAAACCGGGAGGTAATTGATTGTTCAAGTTTTCGCTGATTGATGCTCTGCGGAGAGCTGTTTCGTTTTATTTGTTTGTAGCTTCGCCTATGATTTTCTGATACTCTTTCATCAGGAAAAATAATACTTCGCATCCTAGCTTTGCAAACATGTATGTAATACTGCGCGTTTATTTACCGTAATTGGGTAATAAGGAAGATAAAAATCTTCATTGCTTCGATTGATTATTTCTCTCGTGCCAACATCTGCTAAAAGTTTCGATTATATGAATAAATTTCCAGTACTTATTTCTTATTAAATCTGAATTGGATGCCCAAGGACATTCTGAAACTCTTCGCCTAGTTCAAGAAAATTAATTGCGCATTATTCTAAGTCATAAGGATTTAAAGAAAAGAATCATCTAGTGAACGGAAATTCATCAAGAAATAAAGCAAGTTAATACGAAGTTATTTTGTTGGAAAAAACATTTTGGATACTTATATTTTTGATATTGCAAAACATAAAGAAAGGCTACGTTTAAATATATGGTCAACCATTTTTTCAAGTTGAATAAAATATATTCTCTTCTTACAGTTGTTAATATTTCTAGTTATACATAGGAGTTTTGTATTAAATATTCGTTTTGACGTATAAAGTTATTAAGAGCATATTTCTGCGTTTTTCCAGTCTTTGAGCTATAAATATTGGATTGCATTGAATTTATTCTTAAATTTTGCCAAAAGTAAGAAATTAAAAAGAATTGGAAATGGTATGAATAGAGTATGAATAGAGTAGGATATCTATCTATCTACTCAAGGAGTGGAACAGAAGCAACCCCTCCTTTTCACTCGTCGATACTTTTCCTTTTTACTGTGCTACCCTCCATGCAAAATTCACCCTCACATCCAGTATTACTTTGGGTTACAACTGAATTTTAATGTGACAATGTAAGATGGGTCGAATGGAGTATGTTACAGCGGAAAAGAAGGAACTCTATCTCAGCTGATTCAGCTTTAGATATTGAATCGAGAAGAATAAATATTATATGACGCTAAAGTTATCTCATTTAATCTTGTATGAACTAGTCTCAAACCATAGGTAATTTTGAAAATTCCTTTCCTTTCGTCAGCCTTAATGCGTGTAAATGAAAAGTCGAATAGATTTTCTTTGTAGTTTATGCCTCTGGAGAGTTAGATATGTGGAATGCTTTCATAAATGTTTCTATGTATGATCTGAGTGATTTCATTATATCTTTCGTGGGATTAATCTTCTGAATATTAGAGCGAATTATATAACTAAGCATATAACTATTACGTTCTTTCGGTGTCGCATAAAAATAAATAAATTATTATTGGTTCCGCAGATCCAAAGAAAGATGCGGAGGAAAATATTTGTGATTTTTCCTTTTTAAATTCTATTCGGAGAAAATTTATAAAACAGCAAGTACCATCTTGTCTCTTCCTTTTAATCAATACCAATTCTGTAAGGTCATCCGATGAATACTTAGTAGGATCGATTCAGACTAGATACTTCAAAATAAGGTCATTGATTCGTTAGGAAAATACCATTAGAGATGATGACGTAAATGGGAGATAGCATTACGAAGACTATCGATTAATTGACGGAGCGAGGAAACATGCTGATGAATTTATCCAGGAGCGGTCCTTAAGCTGAAGGTTGGGAAGAATCCCAACAACCTGATAGCGGAAATCTATGATAGTTGAACCAGGTTAGGGCTTAAATTCTAAGTTATATGACGCAATCCTTCACATGCAACGTAATATAAAGCATTAAGAACGAATTAGTTTTTATGTGCTCATTATTAATTTTATCTAGTTCAGAGGTCGATTGAATATATTATCCGAAGAATATGTCTTTTGTTTTCAAGTTTATTTCACCATATTTATTTATTTGTGTCTCCCCTTGTATTTCAAGAGATTCATAGCTTCCTTTCCTTTCGATCAAAATTTATTTCATAGTAATATCGTATGTAAAGAATTACTTTCAGTATCCGAGGTTAAAGAATTCATATTTTTTATTTATTTTATATTCAATGTAGTCTTTCTGATTTATATGAATTAGAGGAAGTCCATATGGCCCGCTAGCCGCACTTGACTCTTTAATGCAACTATTTCCGTACGTCATCCAACTCTTGGAGTTGATTACAAGCCTCTCAGTACTAGTACATACTTGACATGAAAGATGTGACCTATTTAGTAACTTTGTTATTCATGAAGTAAGTATTCATTTAGGAAAACGAATAATTCTTTCAAACCTAAACCTGAGTGAGACTTCTGAGATACGCAATTTTTTACATTTTAGATCCAATCACATGATCATTTTCTTAGTTTGCACATATACTATACTATCCGCTTGAAGAATCATTAAAGGGTTAACCCGGAATTTAGATTATGCACATTAATTATGGAATATTTTTCAATGCAACCAATTCCCAAAAAAACTGATGACGTTCATTAAATATAGGAAAGGTGATGTATTTATCGAATTCGTTCCTTAAACTGAAATTCCATTAAATAAGCGTAGATTATGGGAAGGAGACAATTTTTTTGAAATTTTAAACTCATTGAGACTACAAAAAATTTAAATACTTTTATCATGGTAGTTACACTTATTACTATGGTAGGTACACTTACTTAACACAATATTTTTCTATGGTAGGTACACTTACGATCGACATAACTAATTACTAAGAGAACGAATTCGGAATTTAGATCATGCATCTTCATTACGGAATCTTTGCCAATGCACCCATTTCCGAAGAACCGGAGTTCATTTCTCTCGGATGGACCATCCATCACCCCGAGTTAGCGGAGACATCGGATGCCATCTCCTCCAGCTCTCACACCATCTCATGTGGGTTCGTCCCGAGGTATTTTTCAAGAATCGAACGGAGGTCGCCTGAGCGGAAAGTCTCATCAAGGGCGACGCTCGGAGGCAGACTCTCGATCGTAAAATGAGGGGGAGTGGTAAGTGGGCACTCCAGCGCACCCTTCCTTCCCTCATTTATTTTTTAATCAACTTGTGGTCCCCGGACCCTGTGTTGGCCCTTCTCCGGGATCTTCCATTTTCGAAAGGAAAGTGGAAGGGAGGATTGGGCGTTTTTATTATTTCGGGGAGTTTGACGGGAAGGATGAAAGGTGTTGGGAGAAAGGAGGGTTTTCGATAATACTGGAATGGTTATGATCTCGGTCTCTTTACGTGCCCGCCAATTTTGTTTGGATTTTATGTTGATTGTGGTGAATGCGAAATTTAACGAGGATACGTCAACTTTGACGTATTTAACGGAGACATAGTGTTTCCATTACCTAATTATTCGTTTAATTTATCTTTTTTATCAACATGTAAAGTATAGTTGCTTTTAATCTTTACTCGGTTTGCTTACTACTATCCGTATAGCTAATTTTTATTTTTTCAACTCATTAATGAGTAAGATTAGTGAAACCTTAGGATTTCAAACTATTAAGGTAGTTCTGTGTATTTTATTTGAAAGCATTCCTTAAATTTTTCTGTCGGAGTGTTAATGTTTTTAATGCTAGCGATCAAAAATAATGATGATAATCTAATAAATAAACCATTATATAAATAATAACACAAAGGGACGAGATTAGATCAGATTGCTTCAGGATAGGGTGTACAATTTTAAGCTAAGTGACGCAATCCTTAGCATAAAACGTAATTTACAAATTAAGCAGTAACAGTAAATCATATTTCCTCGGTTTGTACACATACCATCCGCATAGCTGACATTTATATTTCTTCATCTCATTAATGAATATGATGAGTGAAACCTCAGATTCTAAAAGCCACATGGCGTTTTTCTTCTGTATATTCTGTATGGCAAAGGATTATATGTAAGAAGAGACGTAGTTATCTCAATCTGGTCCTCATATAAAAAGCTTCATTATACGTGTATTATTATTATTAATTTACTTTTATAAACTTATTCAAATAAATGAAATTATAAATAAATTCGAATAATAAAAAACGATGAATTTCGATCAAGTATCTACTTATACTAACAGCCCGCACATGGAACAGGTCGCTCTTAAATGGCGTTCTATCCTCATATACTCAGTTTAACTTCTAGGATACAAGAAGTGAATCAAATTGAATCGCTAAGTAATACATCAAAACCTGTTTAACAGGAGTTTAGCTAACACGAAATCCGCATTAACACGAGAAGCATTCTATAAACGTATTTGAACATATCACGAACACGAATTCGTCAACATAACCCTAGCAAGTTTCCCACTTTAAAACGACTTCAGCTGATTTCGTTCACGATTAGATACGCTGATACACCCACTTAATCTAAACATGACGGATTCAGGTGTCACTCGGTGGGAATCCTTCATTTTATCACCTGAAGATCTTACACGGTAACGAAACAAAGGTTGTTCTATTGAAAAATTCTGTCTGTGGGCTCTACTAAGTGAGTTTTAGTTTCTTTCCTACTTAATCAAATTTCAAATGCAGGAAATCACTACAAAAACATCTTCTAACGTAAGGAATTCAAACATTTATTAATTTAATTTCTTATTTAGTCACGACAGACTATTTGTGTTATCGTAATAATTAAATAGTATTTCAACACTATATTGTGTAAGAAATTAACTTTCATGTTAAACGGAAGAAAACTATTCTGTTAAAAATAAATTATTACATCAATTCTAAATACAATTATTCATAAGAAAGAATTTTTAGAGATTGAATCTACAATTATTCATAAGAAAGAATTTTTGAGATTTAAGGCCACATTTAAACTTCCAAAAAGGCTGTATTAGATGTGAGGCTGTATTGCTGGTTTCCAACTTCTGCTCTGCGCGTAAATTTAGTTCCAAGGTAAAAGTACCTCGGCTAAAGATAAGAAACCATCTTTGTGGGTTTCTCCTTAAGCAAGAGTTTTTTTTCACAAAATCTTATTTCCCATCATTTACCAAATCCTAAAATTAACGTTTAAATAGCATAAAAAACCTTAGTTATCATGGACGGTCGTGTCAGGAAAAAAATTTCTTTTTCTGTTACCAGAACAACACTCCTACACCACTGAGTGAGGAATAGTAGAATATAATATTTTTACGTATGGCATGTTTTTATTTACGTAAAAAAACATGTTATCTTAACTTGTTTTTTACAAAGAGAACGAAGAGTCAGATTTTGACATGTTATGTATTTCATGTCATGGCTCTCTGCAGATATTTTCTTTTCAATGCATGATTTAATGTAATTTTATTTTCATAATTCAACCTCTTACGCATTAAATCATTCTTTTTACGTTACTTTACTTAAAATTTTCCATAAATTCATATTCATTCATTTCACATTCATTTGGAAATGAACAATCAAGCATTCAAAGTTTACAACATTGGAAAGCTATAATTCTCTCGATATGAATGTGGAGATGGAACTCAATGGCATTTAATGCATGATTTCAGCAGCTAAAATCTTTCCCTTGAGATTTTCAACCTGCATTTATCAAAATTATTTACTCTACGCTCGTGTTGGTCGTTTCTTACAGATTCCATTCCATCCCCGTTCCCCATCACCAAATTCGTTTCTTTCAATTCGAAGCTGTCCAATTAATTTCCCTTTACCGCTTCAGCGAATCTGATTGAATGACAGAAGAACGAAAAAACGTGTCTTTCAGCACCCTTAATTATTTTCCACATACCCCGTTTTTTTACTCCTCCTACACTCACGTGCGTTCATTTGTCATCACCCACGCTCAAAAAATCATTCCACTTTCGCTGCTTGGCACTCAACGAGCTCTTCTGCTCCTTCTATGTGCTTTACTTTTCCCCACGAATATATCCTCGTTTTAAGAGATAATGGATGAAATAATTTGTAAAATGGATTCAATTATCGGTTATTGAATTTATCAATTTATAAGTTCATTTTCTTTCTTGTTGTTAGGGCTATGTTTATTATTATAAATAGAGAAGATTAATTGAGGATCGTTTTAGGTTCAAGATTATAATTAATCATATTAAATTATAATAATTATACTGTGAAATAATGATGGTATTAAATAATGAATAAAGATACGAATTAACCCTCGAGCGCCCACGGTTGCGTATACGCAACCTGCGTTATAATTTTGCAAATACAGTCCCTGACACCACAACGCTATTCTTATCGGTTTATGGAACTGCTAAATTGTGCTTAAGACTTCTGTCTACATGTCCCAATGACTTTTTTCTGCCATTAGTCAAGCATAGGGCAGAAATGGTGGCAGACGTAGATCGCAGTGCAGCTCACGCTCAACATGGATGTACGCTTCGTGGTAATAGAAGTCTAATTTTTATTTCTTGTAATTTCCGGCGCCTATATTGCATAATTTCGTCGACATATATCATAATGCTACTAACTACATCACTTTTTGGTTGTTTATTAATTAATTAATTCCTTTATGTTTATGATAATTGGTCTTGATACATGTGGCTGCGTATACGCAACCACGGGCGTTAATGGTAGCAGTAGGACTCTCTCTCAAATTCCGGTGATTTCTTGGAATTCTCATTTCACTCTGCAATTTTTGGTGAAACTTTTGCAGTAATGAAGGCAATAACGAGTATTAATGTGTATAAATGACAAGTTTCAGTGATATTACGTTGAAAGAAGCGCTGGACATTTTTGAATCTAATGATATTGACGTTTATTTAAATGCCATTTTCATAGAACCTACGGAATGCAACATCGCTTCTGATGAAGGTTATGCAGAAGAAGATGACGCCGGCGAAGTTTACAATTTATCTTGTCGGCAATTGAGTGCAGGTGCTTAAATTTTATTCCGCAAAATACTTGACGACCTTTTAGGTGATATTGGGACTGTGACTGCCGTCATTCCTGGAGAGCAGAATTACACGCACGCAACGCCGAGTGTGTCATCTGCTGCACATAATTTGTGTTTGAAGGAAAAGTAATATTTACAAATAGAAAATAAAAGTATTTATAATTAAAAGAACCTTTTTTGGTAGGAAAAAGATATCAGTGATTTCCTGCCCCCTTTTCCGGAACAACATTACTCTGAGTTTAGGAATAAGTTATGCGTGGAAACGTTCGAATTATTTTTTGATGATGACATTTAGTGACCGTGCACCATTTAGTGACCGAGAGCAATGAATATTCGCTCTTCCTCAACTTGCCAAACCAATATATTGAGAAAGATGAGGTCAAAGTTTATCTTGGCAATATTTTGCCTTCAAGTTATCACCAGTTACCATATAAGACAATGCTTTGGGAAGAAAGCGGTGATACTCGTTGTGAATTGGTTGCAGACAAAGTGAAACGCTGCTGCAAAAAACTTGGTAATTGGATTGAAATGCGACGTCCACGAATGAATCGAGAATACAATATTTTCATGGGAGGAACTGATGGAATGGATGAAAATATAAGCAATCGCCGAATCGCTATCGGGGGGAAAAATGGTACCGGCAAACTCTAACGTAGATCAATGATACTGTGGTACGAAATGCGTGGGTTTCATTGCGGCATTCAGGGAAGTCTTTAACGCAGGTGCAGTTCAGAAGAATTAACTTTTGAAATATGGCAAGCCTTAACAGAAAGGAAAACGAGCGAATGTAAGAAATTGAGCAGCTACGGAAGAACTGCGATTTGATTCGATTGGCCATTTTATAATTGTGAAAGGTGATAAGAGAAGACGTAAATGTGCAGGAGAATTTTCTAAAGCAATATATCAAACATCATGAAGGAAGTGCAATTTTGGTTTTTGTTTATATCTTTTTGAGAAGTACCATATCTTTGCGAACAGTTCTTAGAAATACTGTTTTTTGTACCATTACAACTAATTATTTGTTTATTTTATAAAAATTTAAAACATTTGCGACAAAAATAATTATATATAGATATTGGATCGAGTAAGTATGGTTAAAATTTATTTGACGAAAAATAAATGTTAACAACAGGTAATATGTTGCCTGACTTCTTTAGTATGGCGTTTCACGTTCACTGACCGGAGCTGACATGGAGAACGCCCACGGTTGCGTATACGCAACCACTATTTATCGCAAAACAATATTATTTATAATTAAGAATTATATTTATTCAATCGTATAAATTCAATACAAACAGAAATAACACAAATTTAACACATTTATACGAAAACAATTTTCTGGGCGTTCGAGGGTTAAGTATGATAATTTGCTTCATATACGTCGGTAATATTTGTATTTAAGCAATCATTTGCATTATCAATTCTGTATATTCTTTACACTGAAGTTAATGAACCACCAAATCTAGATATATAAAACGGGTATGTAAAACTTACCATTTAATTTCGCTTCATTCCAGGTATTATATTTCGATTTCAATGCATGTAAATTTCACCTGAAACGAACCTATTGTGAGGAAATATATTGCAGTGAATACATTTATGTCCATTTAAGAGCCCTGCAACCCGCCTTTCAGCGTTTGGCACGGGGTGCTGGCACCTTGACTCAATTTTCCTAATCGATTGCTTTCGCGTATTATTCGTGGAAAAAATTGAATTCTTGGTACATTTCGTTCTATCATCTATTTCCCTAATCTTCCTTACTGTATCAGTACGGCCAATAGAACAGGAGGGTCGCATTATATCGGTTACATCATCTGAGAACGTAATTTCTCTTAACATATTTAGGAAATTTATCCTTTGAATTAGTCTTCTATCTTCTAATAATACCCATCCCACGTCCTTTATCATCCGAGTAACACTCGCTATTTGATCGTATTTTTTTACAAATCGTATAGCCTTTCGTTGTACTTTCCTAAATCCCGAAGATGAGATTTGTCGGCAGGGTCCCATACACTACATGCATATTCAAGGTGAGGCCTAACTAACGCTAAGTAACATCGTCCGCTAAATTTTTCTTCCTCCTACCGACTATTCTTTTAACGAAGCCGAGATTCTTAAGTGCTCTTCCACATATTTCGGATGTGGGTACTAAATGATAAATTATTATTTAGAGAGTTGTTCCAAGATACTTCACCGATTCTACTGTCATAAGGCTTACCCCCCGTATGGTGTACTAATAATCATTTATTCGAATATAGTAATTCGAATTGGTTAACTACTGAACACTTTTCTACATTTAGCTCTAATTGTCAATCATAGCAACGCTTCGTGATTATATTTAAGTCGGTCGGAAGGGTTAATCTATCGTCTTAACTATCTATTTCCCTTTGATTTTCATATTTACTCTTGATCTTTGTTCTTGGGAAATGATTATTTCAACGTGCCTTGTATATTTTGCAATAGTACTAAACGACATAAAAATACAAGCGCCAAAAATTCATGAATGAACCGTACCATAATAAGTTACTCTAAAAACAAGACATGATCGATATACAGTAAGCAATAAGTTAAACAAACGTGTATACCTTGCAGTGAGCCCATTCCATACTCAGTGTGCCTGTCATGGGTAAATATACTTGAAGCAATCTTATTTGGATTTTATTTTACTTCCCTGTTGTTTGAACCGTGGGTTTGTGTGTGACTTGAGAAGAAATCAATTCCTTCCCGTATTTTGCCTGCAGCGCACCTTTCAGTGGACTGGTCACTGTTTCCGTGAGGAGGAAATGTTCGATTGGCGTGTTAGGAGTCGATTGCTTTTTTGGAAAAGTAGTGATGGACTCTCCTCTTCTTATTTTCCTTCTTACCTTTCTCTCTACCCATTGTTCTACTCTGATCCTCTCTTCTGCCATTGTGGATACTCTCTATTAAAGTCTTCTAATTTTCAATCTCCCTTGTGTAATGGCTTTCAACTCCATTTCGGGTATTAGAATATTCTTTCATTATTAATCGATTGTGTGCTATTTTAGACATAGATAAGCTAGCGAGAATTGCCATGTTTTTCATAATCAAAGTATTCCTTGAGTGTTGCTTAATACGTCGATTTACGTAATGTTGGTGGAAAGGATCATAATATTTCACTGCTGTGTTTCGAAGCTGAAGTGATATAAATTTTTACTGGAGAAGGTAAAACTGCTGCATAACACTTTTCTCTTCTCTTGTCTTAGATTGAGTGCTGTTGATAAGATAAATTTTAAAATTAAATGAAATTTTGATGGGAAAAAAATCTTTTAATAAACCAAATTATCAGATATTTCTGATTTTATTTTGTTTGTTGGAAGTTTAAAATAAACAAGAGAATATGAAAAGGAATATAATGCATCGAATTGTTCTAGGTTGTTTTTGATTTAACTTTTTGTAGATTCAGCAGAGTCGACACGAAAATATTACTCAGTAATGTAATTTATAATTTAAGCATATAAAAATTATGTAAAAAGAAGGTATTATTAGTTAATATTCTTAAAAGATTGTGTTATTCAATTAGTAAGATATAGGATGAACTTGGCTCATTGCTAGGTAATTCATTGCTCAAACGTTCATTTATCTTTCGGAAGAGTTATTTTTCTTTAATATTTTCCTGACTGAAATTTGATTAAATTAATCATTTTCAGTTAGTACGATAAATATTAGCGCAATAGTATTCAGTACTATGCATGAGTCAAATATTGACGAATGAAGCAGTAATATTTGCTTTTGTGGACTTTCCTACTTGAAAACAAAATTCATGAACCCATCCATACACCAGAAAAACTCGCCCTACGTCTCAAACACGACTCAAGGTATCATTTTTTTGTGGTTTCTCTCGAGAATATATTCAGCTTAAATCATTTCGACTCCCAAATCGGTACAACTATCGCCCATTTTTTTCATATAATGTCTCCATCTCAGGCAACTAAATCACTGAATCGAGAGTCAGACTTTTCCTACATTTCGTTCTTACTCGTCCTCCCACCCATCCCTCCCCACGGGAAAGAGGAATGCTAACTAGACTCAGATGAGAGTCCACGCAACGAAACAAGCCATTCGAGGACGACTCTTTCCTCGGGGAAAGAGAGACAAGTCACGTGACCGGAGGGAAGGGACGAGCGAAGAAAATTAGAGGAAAGGAGAATTGAAATCTCCCCGGATTCAAACGCTGATCACCGCCATGGCATGTACTCCGGCCATTAATCTCGGGCCCAATAAACCCGAGGAATCAGTTCTTTCAAGCTGTTTTCAGCCTCTATTTCCTCCCAAGGCAGTGGATATTCGAGGGGAATCCATCTCCGTTTTGCAAGGCTATTTCCAAAGGTTGCGTACGGGATTTAGCTGAAAAAATCTGGATTATGGTCGTTTCCCCAGCTCTTTCTCCGGAGTAACCGCCTATTTCTTGCTCCTTCTAGATCCCCCGACCCATTAGAACCTATTTTCCATTTGACCTTGCGCTGAAAGGGTCGAATAGGGCAGTTGGCGTGACTCCCCCTCGTGGTCGTTAGAGTCCGAAATGGATGGTACGATGGAAAGGAACGGCTTATCGAGCTGAGCCAATTTACCTACATCGTCACCTGTCAATGTTATTTGCCGCGATGAAATTGCTCGGCGGTGTTTGCATCGCAATTTTGCCCGTCGAATGAGAGGAATTGGATATATTGGGACGTTTTACCTGTCAAAAAGCTTTCGAGCATAGATTTGCGACTTGATTTTCTTGACGGGAAAGTTCCCGAGGTTGATTTTTTTCGCTTCAGCCGGATGCATATCAATCGGATTAGCTTTTTTATCGACCCTAGATTAAAATTTGTAGAAAATTGATTTTTTTCCGCCGATTTTGCAATTCGAATTTTCGACTTTTCCTCTTGAAATGTTTGCTGGTGACGTATAACCGCTATGGGATGTAGAATATATTGTATTGATGATAAATTAAATTTTTTTAAATCAGTTAAACCTCTACTTGGCAGTTTATATTCGTTTTATATTCACATACTTTCCTAAATAACTGGTGGTATCGCAAACTCATTTTGGGAACAATTTTGGGAAGAATTATTGGAACGAATAGGAAAACAACAAAAATACTAATCATGAGTAGTTACAACATTAGTTGAGGATAAATTTACTTAACATTTTATATTTTCAATTGTAATTATTTAACAATAGTTCCACAATCATTGAATCACTAGACCGTTACAGCGTGGTTGCAACTACTTTCAATCACATATTAGTGACAGGAAGTATTCTCGCATTAGATACCCAGTTAGACTGGAACCGAACCCGGGACCAAGGCTGCATTGATACCTCTAATAATAAAATTTAACAACATCCAAATTGGTGACTAGTCATGCTTTGGTTTAGTAATTATTAAGCCCCCTCAAAATAATATATCATGCAAAGAAGAGTCGATCCTATTAGAAAACCTATTTTGGTTTCTTCGAGCTATATTTCAGTTTTTTAGAAGTTATTAAAACAATACTATAAACAAATGAAAGGTTAGCACGTGCACTTTTTTTTGCATAGTTAAACATTATTTTCAGTATTCCTGTTATTGCTGGAGTCATTAATTATACATATTTTTGTAATATATTGTTCTTCACGGCCGAAACGAGTAATTGAATAATGGAAGATAAAATGTCGTTTACAATGCATTATAATTAATTTTAAAATTTAAAGTGAAATAATATAGTTTCTAGAGAAAATAAATACTTTAATCAAGAAGGAAGGACTACCATTTTCTAACTCAGTACTCCTACAAGCTTTCCATGTTATGGCTTCTTAGACTTTTCTTTAACTGGTTATGATTTTGTGCAACCATATTATTTGGAAGAAAGATGTACATTAGAGGCCGGAGCTCGCGAAATAAATTCATACCTTATCTCATCTTTAAGAACTATAATCCGAGATAAAATTGGGGTAAGATGACAGGTCTCTTATCTCCATTTTTCAAAAATTTTTTTTTTCTTAGGTGCCAAACGCTGAAATGGGGAACAAAATTCCATATAAAATTATGCCAGAAAAGGAAAATTACCGCTATTCTGGATCGGATTATATCGCTATCTCAGATTGAAATCCCGATTTTTATGGAAATTTCAAATCTAAAGTTGGAAATGGTTTGACATGAGGAATACGGTAGAAACGTACTGCGCGCTAGCTCTGGAAGTCTATCTCTCAAAAATAGGCAGACGAAAAAGAATTTTGAGAATGTCAAGAACCTAATGAGCTGAATATGTAAAAAGACGTTCAGAAATATCTGATTGGTGGGGTAGGTTAGGTTAATTATATAATTCTTTGAACGGAATTAAGGAACGTATTTAGCATGAAAAACGTTTTTATATACATAGATATATCAATATTATTAAACATATTTGGTTAGGTTGTGATCTCCTCGACATTGATGTTTTGTCCTCTTAATTATTATAGTATTGTTAAAGACATCGTTGTAGTAGTATTTTTAAACATATCTATTAGATCATTTCGCATAGAACCAATAACCGCTTTCCTAAAGCTGAAGGCTCATACTTGACTATCCAGAAGCCAGTTTGTCCACTTTCAGGCCCCCACAAAGGTAATAGTAATGAGATGTTACGACACAATATTTTTAACAAAGTCAAATAAAAACTACCACCATTATTCCCCTTTCTCTCTCGCAAATTACCCTTGAGTTAGTTTTGTTTGAGTAGAAAACGAAAACGAAATTTTATACAACATGATTTTTTGTAAATTAAACTCAGCGAAATATTTAATTTAATTTTTTCGCATGGTCTCTGTTAGTACGCAATGTTGAATTAGTCATCGCGGACTACATTAAACTCATGTTATATTAACGAACAGTCGGTAAACACCTGCGCTTGAGTAAAGTTCCCTCAGTGGTAGACATTTTCGAAAAAGTAGCGAGGCGTTGATAAATACCACTCAAAAAGGGGGGTTTCTCTAGGCGAACAGACAGAGGGACTGAGGTCAGCATAAAAATCATTTCGGGCAAAGAGACGGGAGACGGGAATAAAATAAAAGAAGGCGAGGGAGCGAAGCTCGCATTTTTTTCGCATTGCGGAAGTTGGCGTCCATTGATCCGCTGAGGTGTCCATTTTCATTGGTCTCAAACTCCGCATTCTCTCTATCGAAAGGAGTTCTTCCAAATTGCGACTCACAGACTATTAAAGTTACTATCGGAACAGATTTCAACTGCCATACGTCCCTTTGCTTCCAGACAAGATAGGAAGTCTCTTATTCGAATGTGAAAGCTGTGGTTTTTTCTCATGGGAGAATATAACTCATGCCGATAATGACATCCAAGGCAGAGAATAATAATAGTAACTTTATTATTGTATGAAGCATGTACTTAATTTAATTAATGAATTCATTTCCTATTTTTTTTAATCACGGTATACGAGTCCTCATGCTCTCTGCAAGTGGATTTTTATGCTCTATCTTTTTTCTGGGATTAAGGTATCGGAATAAATCCATACCTTGACGCCAAGATTCAGTCATAGAACAATTAAAAAATAAGGTTTAGTTACAGAATTTTTTAAAAACAATTGGCATATTTCGTGACATCATGCTTGTACTGAACTGAATTTCGCTGCGTTTCACAATTCTCGGACAATTTTCTGCTATTTCTTGAAATCTGCTCTTATTTTTTTTACCTATCTTTCAACTTCTTCACTCAGATTCTCCTCCAAACTGTTAATACGTTATACTTTTTCTTTAAATAAACGTCACATGAAATAGCCTAATTAAGTATTCAGGATATCTCTTCTTAGACAACTACTTACCAACCGTAGTGGACGAGTGGTTAGTGTGCTCACCCGTTATCGCTCCAACCACAAGGTCCCGGGTTCGAATCCTAGCTAGTCGGATTTTTCAGATTAGGGAATGGTCGTGCGTGATTGTTCTTTGTTGTTGCTAATTACACACCGCTTTTAGGTCCTATAAGTAGATGTTTGTGGGGTGTATGTAATAAAAATACTATACGTAAACAACAGGGGGCATATTCAAATTATATGTCAAGTGCAACATTATGAGGTCATTGTCTCCTTACCGATGATGGTCCGTTTAAAATTTGCAAATATTTTCCTTCTATATATCTCTCGTCTTCAATTTTATGGGTGACTTATCTCTGGTGTTAAAATTTTATGTCTCTATCTGTCGAAAGTGGTGGGTATTTGATGCTTTGATAAGTAGGCGTGTACTGAACTGGCATAAAGATTGGTTGAGTAGATAATCTCATGAATTTTGAATCTCGATGAGGTAATTTTGACCGTGAGCTTTGTGTATAGCGTGCGGCATATTCTAGCAAAATGAGATCATAGGTCGTAGTTAACACATCCACATGCTAGAAGGTAGTACTCGTTATCAGTTTCTACAAATGATATATGATCAGCACTATTATGAATTTTTAATGTCTTCGCCAACATTTTCCGCAAAATTTTGATTCATACACGTTATATAATCAAATAGGAGTTGAAAAACCTAAATGGAGTATACATATAAGTGAAAACACGAAAGAAGAAAGTGGTTTAACCTTGAAGTGTTTCTATGAATCAAAAGAATGCGTATGTTTCTTGATTTAAATTAACTTTGTGTAGCTCTATTTACCTATTCAACAATTATATTCGTGGGTATTAGAAATTTAAATAAAGCTTCAATTAGAAATGGAGGCGTTTGGATACATTAAGAAAATAAGTTAATATTTTAGTATTTAGTAGTAGTAGTATCCCAATAAGCTGCGTACTAATAAAAGCATAGAAGAAATGAATAACTATCAAAAATTCATATTTATCACTTATCTGCTAATTAGCTATCTCTCTATTAACAAAATATGCCAAAATTGATGAATGATGGAATATAAAACTCAAATAATGAAAAAAAGCGAGTTCAAGTGATGAAAGGTATAAATGAAATATTCAAATTTATGTTTCACATATAATTTCTACCTTATAATTACCTCGCACTATTTTTTTAATATCGTTGTATTTTTATACCATTAATCGTATTTTTAATTTTTACAAAGTGAAATTGAAAGTTTTTCATTTTACTAATTTTTTGTCTAAAATACTGCTCAACGAAATTTGTAATAACCTTTGAGTGACAACTTTTGTTAGTTTGGTTCTAATTACATTGAGTCCAGTATGTATCATGATTATAATTATAACACCGCAACTGCAATAAGATTGACATTGATGAAATGGCATTCGTCATGGTCACTTTTTATTCATAGCTTTGAGAAAAATAATTCAAAGGATTATTGTGCTGCTCTTATATTTAGTATTAGTCTTAGTGCTTACTTCTACCTCATTAAGCAAACTAGAAAGGTTCTCTTATACAGTTCGTATAAAGTATCTCAAAATTCGTTTTGTATTAACAGACTTATTTCCTTCCAAAGCATTCGGTAGAAAATTGTGTGTTTGAGGAATATTCAATCCGTTTCTATGGCTGGATTCTTAAAGTTTGGGAAGGCACATAATAGAGTAATATCATGGACATGGAAGTATTGAAAGGCTTTTAAGGCATAAAAAAAATCCATTTTTACTACAAAAACATTATTCAAGATTGCTTTCTTTAGTTGGGATAGAAATAAACTTTTTACTAGCCTAAATTACTTACCTTTTCCTATTTGTGAACGAAACAGTATACCACCATAACCGGGTATTTACATTCCTTTACTCTACATCTTTAAGCAGCTCAGCTGGACCATTCATAGGGTATTGTGTGAGCTTCTTCGTCCTTGAGGGCTCTATCCTTTAAACGGAGATACGCTAAGAGGAATACATTTCCTCACTAATAAACGAAAGAAAAACATCAGTGAGTAATAGTGCGAGAGAGGCCTAATTCTGCAATTATAATCCACCGCAGTCCGAGTCATTGTTTATGTTTTGTCACGTCTCATTCTCTCGCCGATGTCTTCCCAGCATTTCCGCTCCTTTTGTTGCGTACATTTCGAGCGAATTTCACCCCCCTTTCGGATATTTTAGACAAACGGGTGTTGCACGTTCCGTGGCTCTTTTGTTTGTTGATACTGCGCCCACGTCACTTCCTTCGCCGCCTTTCTCGTCCCTTTCATTTCCCTCCGGCGCTCTCGCTCCATTTTTAAGAGCGTTCGTTCAATAAGAGTTGTGCGTTCCCCTAAAATACGAAGATACTTTTCAATGCACGTATACGAACCATCAGATGTCGCGTTGCTATCCTCTTTATTTATTCGATGATTTCTCTCCACAGAGTGTTTTCCTTTGGTTCTCTCGATTCGCTTGGTTTGCCCACTCGTTCGATGCACCTTCTTCGGTGGGGGATGCCGGCCGACGAGCTTTAGCACCGTAGGACGTTGCCAGTTTAAGCAAAGGAATTGGGTCACTCGAAAGCACGATTTTTGTATTTTTTCGCTCTTTTTAAAGGGGAATTTTTTATTTTTACAGGTGTATTTGCCCCGTTTTTGGGCAGTCACCGGGAAGATGTGTGTATACTTTAAGGGAATGACGTGTATTTGGAGAATCGTTCTCCTTGTCAGGCTTTGATCAACCATTTACTCTGCTCTTACTAATGTATCAACGTAATATCTCTCTTTAGCGCGGTCTATCTTCATATCAGTAATGAAAAGGGCAAAAATGGATTACAGTGGATACCCGTTACCTGGTTGTGGTGTAAAATTTCTAAAGTAATTGGGACCCTGTTTGTACCCTAAAATGAGGGAAACAACAAAAATGCTATTCATGAATAGTTACAACATTAGTCGAGATTAAATTTACTCAAAATTTTATGCTTATAGCATCACTTATTTAACAATAGCTCCGCAACCATTGAATCAGTAGACCGTTACAGCAGGATTGCAACTACTTTCGATCACATATTAGTGACAGGAAATATTCTCTCATTAGATACCTAGTTAGCCTGGAACTGAACCCGTGACCAAGGCTATTTTGATAGTACTTCGATACCTCTAATAAGAAAATTCAACAACATCCATATGGGTGACTAGTCATGCTTTGGCTTAATAATTATTAACCCCCCTCAAAATAATGCAATAAATCATGCAAAGTAATGTCATGTTAATGATAAATCATGCAAAGAAGAATCTACCCTATTAGGAAACCTATGTAGGCTCAGGTGATGCTCTTTCCAAATAGAAGAGCAGTGGGCTGAGAAATTTCAGTAGGTATATTTTAAAATTCACGATTCACCGCAGAGTGAAATATTATAACTTTTTTTCGTTCTCACTGTAATCACCTTCTCCACAATGAATTATCAACAGTCTGATACATAAGATATTAACGTTATTTCATTTTCCTATCCTTTTATGTTCTTTTTTCCTTTTGCATTTTATTGCTCCTTCTGTGTTCCTCAGAGTTATACGCTTTAAAGAAAACGGGTCCTCCAATGGACCCCTTTGTCGACGCCGATCTCTTATTCGCATTCCCACGCTGTTTTGTATCTTTCTTTCTCTCATCACCATCTAAACTTTAATATCCGCTTTCATCTTCTCCTTTTAACACTTAACTGTCGATATAGCTTTCGTATCATCTTCATTCCTCTTTCATCAACCTTTGATCATTTTAATTTTGCGTTTTCTCCAATGTTATATGAAACGCTTTTTGACAAATTTCTTTGTACTTCTCTGCCATTGTCCATTATTAGTTTTATGTTAAGTATTGTACTTCATCAATAAATTATCAGCAAGCAGTAGCTTGATTTCAAAGTACATTATTGTGATCTGTTTTTATTTTATTTCTTGGGTTAAATATTCGGCTCAAACAGAAAGCGTTTTTCCAAGCATTCTTCTTTAAAGGAGACATTATATCGATTTTGAAACGGAAAATTAGCAGGGGAAAAACAGGCTTTGTTATTTTTTAAATTTTCTTTAATATCGTTGTTAGTCAAATAAACATAGAGATTTGAAATAAATACAAATAAAAAATTATATAAGTGCCGCCGGACTAATATGCCTATTTTAAAGTTCTGTTGGCAAGATAATCTAAAGACATAAATACTTATGTGATATAATACGGTTCATTAGAGATGCAGTGAATAGCTCATTTATATTTTCTTCCAACACATTCCTCCCATGGTAAAACAAGGAAAATATTTAAATGCTAAAATAAAGTAAATAAAAGTAGCAATAGAGCATTTGGTGCATTGAATCCTACTAGTTCCATTCTTACGTAGTTCCCATATGGTATCTCACGATCGTATAGAAATCAAACCCATTACAAGAAAGTCCGTAGCCAATTGCACATTAAATACTAACGAAGCTATCCAACAACAAAAAGCTATTTACAGATAAAAGGAAAATTTAATATACTTTTGAAATAGACCGAAATAATTCTGTGTAGATACCCTTTTACAATTCCTGATTAAATATTAAAGATCGATTTTCCAAGAAAGAGCTTTCCGTAATCTACAATTCTCGTATTCTTAGCGCCAGACATCCAATATGACGATTCCCTCGATCTTTTTGCTCTTCTTCAGAAATAAATAAAAGCATCCATTCAATTCTGAAAAGAAGTGAAAGTTTAACGACGCCGCTCTTAGAATTTCAAAACTTTCCTCAAAAACTCCCTCCGAGAGACAATCTCCGATTCATAGGACTTTTCATTCTCCCATTTCTTTCGCTCGCTCCTTAGGAAGAGAAACTCTTCTATCAGCCTCATAAATATCTCTTACCTTTGAGGGAAAATTTATTTTTTCTCTTCGAAAGAACTTCTTTTTGTCCTGGGGCCATATCTCCAGAACTCTATGGTGACTTAAAATATCTCTCTTTTAAGCTGCTTAGAAGTATTTAATTGTTTCTGATGTATTTATTTGATTCAGCGATTTAAAATATGAAATCTTATTTATATGCCTAAAACTACTAAATAAAAATTTTTTGACATTAAGTAAATCTTTAAGCAAATTTTTGAAGGATTTTTCTAATCGATTGTGTATCACTAACATAGTTATTTGTAAATGCTAGCGTTATGTTACCAAGAATTATAAATTATCTAGTTAATAGTAAATTTCAATCCCTCTTGCCTCAATTGTCAATTCCAGTTTAATTTAGAGAAAATAATCTTATAGTATATGATGCTTAACTGAGTGAACCACCATAGTTTCTCCCTTAATATCTGTCGGAGGAATTATTTATTTTACGTAGAAAGAAAAATATTAATGAATTTTCATTTAACATGCCAAACTTCCAAAAGCGTATAAATTGGGGAGTATCCTGTGAATGAAAGAAATGCTCTGAATCAATAGAGGTGAACCATTGCGAAGTCTTACGAAATTCAAATTTCCATCTAATCAAGTGTCTATGTATGTGTAACGTGTCTTGTCAACGTATTTGGTTACGTTTAACAGTAAATATATAGAGGTATTCAAAGCTGAGATGTAGAGCACAATGGAAATACTTCTCCTGTACTACTTTTTAATTGTGCATGCTAGGTTACAGTTTCAAAAGCAAAAGTCCAAAATTCGCAAAGATTGGTAATTAGCTCAGTTATTGAAACTTGTAATTGCACTTTTGAGGCATATTTTCAAGAACCTCTTTTTTCTAAATTTATAAGTTCGAGTTTCCAAACAACTCTTCTCAAGGGAATCGCACGTTTAAAATAACAGTGCTATCTTTAGCAGTGGCTATCTTTTCTACAACGGTTTATTTAGTCAACGATTCACGATTCAACGATTGTTGAATGTCGTATAATTTATTGCCCTGTTGTAAAGTTAAGATTTAATATTTAAGAAGAGTATTCTCGCGCTGTTCATTAGTAATTCTGTAGAAAAACACGAATTCAATCTTCAACTTCGTAAAGTGAAATTTTAAAAAGTTTTGCTGCGCGTATTATTGATTTTTATTTTACCCTAAGGTCGAACTATTATTTTATTTTTCTACTTGAGGCCGTTGATGTATTTTTATGTTAATTTCTCAGAATATAATAGATTTATTCATAAATTCAGATGGTTCGTGTAGATTCTTATTGATATATTACTCGCATGCATAGTCTTATTCTAACTAAATGAGGTAAATTGATAAATGAGATAAATTGTAAAATAGCTTTAATTTTAAATATATTCCATCAGATCCTCCGTTCGTTAGCATCTACTATTTATTTAACGTATGGTTATTTTTTTAAGGCAATACTGCGCAACACCGGTTACATATATAAGTAGAGCCTGACTTGTGCATCACATCCTAAGCGCGTATAAACGTGAGATAGCAGGGGGGATGGGGCGAAAATTTTCCCTCCCTTTACCTCGTTAGTCATCGCGTGAGTTTTGTTAGCGATCGTGCCAAAATTCAGCGACACTCGCGCGTCATTTGCAGAGCGTCGAGATTCGCGCGAAAACGTATTCCTAGACACGGAGGAGAGGTTACAAATCCTTGCTAATGCATAGCGCCGCTGTTTGCCATGTAATTTTCATCACCCGGTCCTCCTCGTCCTAGATACACGCCCCAAGAGCTTAAAATAACCGTGCAGATCCGAGCGCAACTCATTCCCGCTTGTTTTTTCTCAAATAGCCACGTGAAAACTGTTACACGACCGCACGCTGATAGTGGCCGCATGGCGTGCCTCGGATGTACAGTGCATTAGCGGAATGAAGTAGTTTTATCTGCTGAGTTCTTCCGAGCGAAAGAATTCGAGGGAAGTGTTAAACACGGCCTATGTGCGACCTTTTTACGTCGACGGAAGCACGTTGATGCTGTCCGCTACTCCTGACACCGGTTTGGTACCTGATGTCTCTCTTGACACCAGATATGTGCTATTTGAACGCCTGGTTCAATACACCTGAGCTCCCTGTACAGATTTTCTTTTCTCGTTTATGAAGTCTAAACCATATAAAACCGTCCCTTGGATGTGGTAACTATTGCCACAACTGAAAATCTTTAAATTTCTGTTTTATTGAAGTTTTAGCTTTAGGTTTCTATTGAAAATCGATATATGATTACATAGGTTGATTCATTTTATCCTCTAAAATCTTTATTATTTTCTCCCTATTTTGATAATTGTAAATTTCATTTTAGCAGATTTTTACTAAACGTTATTTTTATGTTTGTATTGTCATAATGTTTCATATACTTAGAAAGCATTATTAACGCATGCTTTTTTAATATTCCATCTAATCTGCAATATTACCTTCTTAACCAATATAATCTACGAAGTAGTTATGTTAGATTAAATTATAGGATTATAACATTATTGTCGTGCTTTATTTATTGATGGTATTTTTCATAAATATTTCTAAATTTCTCAATGCTAAATACGTTTAAACCACTAATTTCGTGGAGATTTTATGCTTGTGAAATTAGCCACAAGTTTAGTTCATTTCAGAAAATATTGAAAAGTGATCTCACATATTTTTACTTTCTCCCTATACGTAGTATAGAGAAAGTATTGTATTCGCAAAAAATTCGACCTTCAGATTTCGACGGAAATAGATGTTTTGGGGCACATAGAGCATGTTTTAGCTATTTTCCCGAACATGTCTGTCTGTGTGTGTCTGTCTGTGGTTAAAAAGTTTGTGTGCGCTCTATCTTAAAAAGTAATTATTCGATCATTTTCAAAATTCATATTTAAAATTTTCCTACCAATACCAAGAGTTGATTAGTTTTTGGAGAATATCGCTTAACCGGAAGTTACGGTTTATCCGGAACAAAATTTTGTTTCTTAAATATCTCTATAAGAATGCAATATAGGTATATACATTTACATACAAAAGTTATAGATAATGTACTTTACTACAACTTTTGTAAAAAATATTTTTTCGTAACACTGATTTTTTAGGAGTTATTCTTCAATAATGGTTAACCGGAAGTTGTTGTTTACCCAGAAAAGGAAGTTTTTCATACATATCTCTGTCAAAATGCAATATAGGTATATAAATTTACACACAAAAGTTGTAGATTATGTATTTTACTACAACTTTTGTATGAAAGATTTTTTCGTAACACTGATTGTTTAGGAGTTATTCCCCAATAATGGTTAGCCGGAAGTTGTTGTTTACCCAGAAATGGAAGTTTTTCATACATATCTCGATCAGAATGCAATGTAGGTATATACAATTATGTACCAAAGTTGTAGATAATGTTTTTTACTACAAAGCTTGTATGAAACATTTTCCTGTAACACTCATTGTTTTGGAATTATTTATATATTACCGGCATAGGCTTCTGTTTTCAATAAATATGGAGAAAGTCATGTGTTGGCCACATCAGATTTTTTTATCTTAACGTTAAGTGTGTACTTTTATTATGAAAATGCCTATTGTTTCACCCGGAAAATAACTAATGAAAAGAGAAAAACAGTTAAAATATTCGTGATTTTCTGCAGTGAAAATAAACTAGAGATATTTTTAAAGCAAGAACTTCTAAGGGTTAACTAACTGTGGTCATCACTTCCATAATTACGAGAAAGGACACGTTTGACTGCAAAAACGCACCGTATATTAAGAATTTATCGAGAGCTACATTCATGAACTAAATGTCGTTGGAGCATAATACACTTTACTTTAAAAACTTAACTTTTACGCATTCTAAAAAAAGTATTCCTCTCTATACTATAATGCACTACAATGAAGTATCCGAGTGGCATTATCCCACCTGCGACTACTTTTAGCCGAGGTATTCTAATCCCCAAATATCCTCTTCTGATATCTCCGCAAACCCACAGGATTCCAGGGATCTTCCTTACCCTCTCCATCCGTATGCTACCTCTGTCCCCTTGCCAACGCCCCCTCTCGCGGCTTAATTGATCTGGACTAAAGCCAAACCCCTCCCCTCCCTTGAATGTCGAATTTCTCGCAACACGACGCGTCCCTTAGGTCTTTCTTCCCTCCCTCTTACGTGAACCGTAAATCCAAATGCATTTGACCTTAGCTGCGCCCTTTGCCTAAACCGTGTTAGCGAGTCCCGCTATCTCTCCTCGACGTTATCTGCATTCGGGGTGGCATATATAGAACTATTCGTCTTTCGCGTGGTTTTGGGAAGGCCTTTCCGAATTAATACAGAGGTGACAGCGGCGTGGTCGTAGAGTCATTCGTGCATCGGTTGGAAAAAAGCGGTTGGCTCGTTTTTAGAGGGGATGAAAATTTGGAGGGACGAAGATCACTTTTCTAATTTGGAGGGAAGTGTTGCTTCCTCGGGTTGATGAAATGGTTTTCCTCTTCGACGTTGCTTCTGGGTCGCTGAAGACTTAAGTGCGTGCCTGAAGAGCTTCTACCCTCTAAAGCTGTTTTATGTAGGTAAATGAGGGGGATAATCTTGATGGGCTAAAAGTTGAGTCACTTCGAAGTCATTTGTTGAGTGGAACTAATGTTAAACTTAATTCGGTGGAATATGCTCTCGTCTGGTTTAATTTTCAATTCTTTTAAAGAAAATTGAAAGATTTGCTGTTGTAAAACACAAACTCCTCAAATACCTGAGAATTTCGTCTCCAAGCTAAGCGTATTTTTTTTTTTTTTTTTGTTGGATCTCGGCATTTCGATTTTATTTCCTCATTGACTTGTGCCTGAAGATATTTCAAATGTACAGTGGGGGAAACAATTATCGCAACACCAGTTGGCGTCAGAGCGCGGATTACGTGGAAACTAACTGAAATCACTCTAACTCCGACAATTCGGCAACTCTGTATAGAGGCAGTAAAACCGGGAATATTCAAAGTCCATACGAATGGAAAATAGACTTTTAGTTTCGTTTTTATATGCAGAAATTTAAGACTCACCTTCGCGAGATTTCCAAGTAGTGCCTTTGCCTCATTGTCTTCATTTTTTGCCATTTATTATTCAAAGTCAGTTGTGATAAAAAAAGTTATGTAGAATGTCAATATAATACACTGGGAGATAGTAACAAACAAGATTGTTTGATAGCGAAATATCAGACGTTAAAATGAACATTTTGAGGTATTATTTCGAGAATTAAAGGTCTAAATACTAGAATTGTGATGGAATTGAATTCTTGCAAAGAGAATTCAACACTTAAAAATTCGAATTTAGAAACCACTAAGATGCGTCCTATTCTTACCTTTCTATTTTCTCTCGAGCAGTGTAGTTTTCCACTGCTTAAGGTATTAAAAATATCCCTTCGATGAATCCAATCTAATCCGTGTGTTGAAGGAGTTCAACTTTTCCAAGAGCTTTTTAGCAATTAACGTTTTGACAGGAATTGTCATCACTATTATTAACTTTTAAATAGTGGAATCGGTAATAAACAACTTTCAGCTCTATCAGGCTATATGTAATAGGGAGTAATATTTGTGTAATAACAAATGGAGTTTCTCATGAGACATCAATGCACTTTAACCATACTGACTGAAAAAATATAATAAATTGCAACGGTACCACATCTCTATTGATGTTACAGTCATTCATCACACCACTAATACGATTTTCCTCTTCAGTGAGTGTATTACTCTACAACAGTTAATTTCAATTTAATTTATCCAGAGCTGTAATATATTTGATTAATGAGCTAGAATGCAATCGAAATTATACCAACAATTGGAATCTTTAATGCAAATAAAAAATGATGATTCGAATGTCCGAAAATCAATCATTAGATGTTCCGTACTCGCCTCGTAGTGTAAACATAATCACACACTTTCGACGAATTACAGGTGCCCCACAGATTTTACACTGTAGAACGGGCCACACTTACGAAAATACTTGTGGCAGCATAATCTAAACTTGTAATAAGTTTCCAAGAGGCCGGTATTCACTTCTCTACTTTCTCCGTAGCGATGAATAAAATTTTCCGCTTCCAATTTGATCATCTTGATTTCCGTATGTTAAAATACTTCTCAAGGTTACTTAGATCCATATATTAGACACCATACTCAGCTATTGTTCGCTGATTTTACTAAAATTTGTGTGCACTTTACGGACTCTTCCGAAACACTCCCAACCCCTCTCCCTCCATGAAGACCGTAGTTTAAATGTCGTTTACTACGTTGTTTTGCGGTTTGGATGCGAATAGATTAGAGAATGGATCGAATATACGCAGACAAAGTTATTCCTTAATTCAGCAGTAGAAATAGTTAATAATGCCCACTTAAATAGGCAAAAGGTTGGGCATGAGCTTAGCCCCAAAACATAGAAAAATTGCAATGGTGAAAAAGAAAAATTCACTTAAAAAAAAGGTAAAGGTTATTCAAAAAAGGAAACCATGTTTCAATGTGCAAACTGAGAGATCTAAAAATAATAATAGTAAATTGCAAGAGTTTATGTAATAAACAGGTGGAATTCTTTAACATTACGATGAGAACTTGCGCGGATATCATACTAGAAAGAAAAAACAAGTGTTTTACTTGTCACCTGATGATGTAGCGACGCTTCGAAACCTAGGTCGTGTTTTTTTCAGATATTAAATTAGTGGTCTAGTAAAAGTTGTTACCATGAATTTTTTACAAATTAAGAAATACCACAATGTGAGCCCTGAGATGGTTTCGTTTATACTAGAAAGATTTGGTTAAGCGAGGATATTACTCAAAGCGAGATAATTCCCCCGATTGTATGATATACCGAAAATATGACTATGTAGATCTAGCGGTAGAGGTTTTATAGCAGTATGGACTCATTTAATTAGTAAGCGCGATGAAATCGTAGAAAATAGCAGGAGCGAAATCATTTGGAGCTCGATTCAAAGACAAAACGGAAGTAAGATTAATATTTGTTCTTTGTGTCGTCCTCCCGATGAAAAAATATGTTGTATTGTTGATTTATCCGAGGCCTTACAGAAAAATGGCGAGAAAATAAAAGATCCAATCTTCGCCGTAGGAAGAGATTTTTACCTAACCAATATTCATTGGGATAATCTAAAATTCTCCAGCACTAGCTGTGGGAAAAAAAATTCACGAAATACATCTTACTTTTTCGTTGCATGCTTTTGATCAGGTAAATATGACGAAAACTCGAACGAATCGTGTGAGGCAAGGTATCAATTTGGATTTACTAGCCACTTCTCAACCACAAATAGTAACTAGCCTCGCTGTAGTTGACGGTACAGTCAGACCATGATGTCATAATGGCAGTGATGAAAGTAGTAGCGGTTAGACCTCTCAAGCCGGTGAGGCAAGTGTACGTAATTCGCAAAGCAATTATTTCTGAGTTTAAGGTTTTATTTCAACGAAGGCTTGGATAATTGTTTACGCTTTTCGGGTGAAAATACAGTAAATGGTAGTTGGGTAGAGTTTCTACGGATAATCAAAGTAGATTTAGTTAAATATGTTTTGTCTAAACAGTAGGTGAGACGAGGAAGAAGTTTGAATCGTTGCATAGGAGTCATTCACTCGCGATTGAGAAAACTTAAACCGTGCGGTGAGATCCATGAGCTTGGTGATCAAAACTATAGAGAAGTGCAAAAGATTTTTTTAGGAAGGATCACGAAAAGAATACCAGGAATATAGATCTCGAACCCTGTTAAAATCACTAGTTGGCGATTAGAAAAAATTTTGGTCATAAGTGCGTGAGACTCGTGGTGGTCAGTTTTCTATGCCTAGCATTATAAGCGAAGAGGGAATTGCCTTAAATAAATCGGCAGAAATAGCTAACTTACTGAACCCGTACTTCCAGAAATGTTTCTCATTAGATGATGGTCGAGTTAACGATTTTACCTCGCGCATTGATTCGGAGACGATTTCCATAGAGATATAAGTTGATGCGAGTGGAAATTCACTGCAACAGATTGATAGGAAATTTTATCAGAAATCAATTAATGAAGGTACTGTCCCAATGTCGTGGAAGAAATTAAACGTCACTCCGGGGCCTAAGAATGATCAGATTATTATGGGTAATTTTCGTTAACTTTGAATTTCTACAAAATAATGGACAATATTATAGCAAGCTCTATTATTCAGTTTCTTACCGTAAAGATAGGAATCATTCGGATCCAACACGGATTCCATAAAGGTAAATCTTGTAAGACGCACCTAGAGTTTTTTGTGAATGATGTAAACAAAGCGTAAGGATGTTAGATATCATCCAAAAACGTTATTTCCACGCAGCAACAAATTTCGCGACAACCCTTAGTGTTAGTACGCCACGCAAAATATCTGAGTGTCACGTTTAGCTGTAGATTATCTTTGAAAGAACATATTAGAGATGCGATAGGAAAAGTGAATAGAATGCAAAGATTAACTTGTAGATCGTCGAGGGGATGCTCATCGTGTTTCAAAGAAAAGAAACTCATATTCCTCTTATTCAACCTAGCCAAACGAGAAAATACTGTTTCGCGATTACACTGATTATTACTTTTATATTACAGTTCGTGTACGGCATTTGTTTGATTGGTTGTATACGATACGATTTGTACAGAATTACCATGATAAAACGGTGAGTGTTACTCAGATGATGCAGTACGCGGGATGGTAATCATTAAGAGATAGAAGACTAATTCAAAGGATAAATTTACAAAGTAAGTTCAGAGAAATTTGGTTCTCAAATGATGCAATCGATATAATGCGACCTCCCTGTTGATGTGGGCCGCTCTGATACTGCGAGGAAGATTAGAGAAATAAATGCTAGAAGGAATCGTATCAAGAATTCATTTTTTCCGCGCATGATACGCGAAAGAAATTGATTAGGAAAATAGAGAAAAGGTTCCTGTACCCCCTGCCACACGCCGAAAGGCGGATTGAAGGGTTCTTACATAGACATATTTTTATGGTGTTTTTGTGCTGTCGACATTTTAACTCAATAATCAGAATATATCGTATTTATAAAACAACATATAATTTAAGAGGAAAAATTCATCCGTCTCCGCTACGATTAGTCTTCGGTTTCCTTCAAAGTAACTGGGTTGTCCAAATTGCAGTGCTACCTCCAAAATACTTACGTTTCAATATCATCTCCTAAATCACTACTACTAATTTATTTCTTCTCACATTCACTAACAGTTAAAGGAAAGGAGGATGTTAAGAATAAGGTTTAACAAATACTTTTTTCCACAGATTTATTTGCAAAACGACCGGTTTCGGCACAGATCGATACCGGTTATGGATTTCCACACGGTAAAGCCTGCCACAATCGATTTTATTAGTTAAAGGAAAGTTTAATTAACCTTCCTTTGATTTCAAAAAAACTCTCAAAGGCACTCGAAATTAATATTTGCAATAAAAAAAAACCTTACACCTAGTAAAATAATGACAATAAAAGAGAAAATGGCCCTATCAAAACTGGAAATCCAAATATCATTGAGGATTATTATTCATCATTATTATTCAATTATTAATTTTACAAACTAAAATCTCAAAAAGTTTTTAATTTTGCCACATAATTGTGAACATATCCTAGTTTTCTATGCATTTTAGTTTTTTCAAAGAATTTAACATCTTCTATCATGTAGCGTGCATGAATATACCGGCCCTGAAATGTAGAAATGTTTTCGCTCTTTTTACTGTCTAAAACCCTCTCCTACATAGACAAATCCTGGTTGCGCCCCTGCGACAAAGCAATCATTCATTATCATCTATATATTCATGTCCACATTCGATAGAATCCGTAGATTCTTACACATAGATGATTATGAAAGAATGTCAGCTCCGCCATAGACCTTCATCCCCGTAATATTACTCAATTTTCATGTTTTTAAGAGAAGGAGACTATTTAATATAATTTAGAGCAAGTGGAAAAATATTTATATGTATTCGTATTTCTCTCAGACTCGGTAACAGTGTGCACATATGCACTATGATTAATAATCTAGAATTATATTGGAATCAAGAAAAATATAGGATGATTAGTAATATATCCATTGTCCTTCATTCTCCTCTATATGATTCAGCCTCATAGACATAGAGTTATCCACTTCTTCATTGGAATTCGCTCCAGGTGAGAAGATCTAATAACCGACGGAAGCTCTTCGAAAGCTTTATCGGTTCAGAACCAAAAGACGAAGTAATTGAAATTTTAGTGCAACTAAAGACCTAATCGCGAACTCTGAGAAGCATTGACAAAACGTTACAGGGAGGTAATCACAAAACATTATAACTTTTGGTCGCTTTTTTCCCCTGACAATAAGAGAGGCTGGTAGAGTAGATTACGTGATGATGGTTTATTACAACCCCTACCATACCCATCTGGCAGCTCGCTAGGTATATATATAAATCTAAATGTATATAATTGGTTTGGAACTACCGCAGAAAATTGGAAAGTGTGAACCCGCAAATTGTCCTGGTTGTAGACAAACAATGAATAATAATATGCATAAGAATGTCAATAGTTCTCAATGCTTTTTTTAAGCGTAAAAATGAAAAAGATTCGCTTGCGCGGTGCGCTGGTTGTCCGTCTATCGACGTGAAGACATAAATGAAGAAATAGTGGCCAATAAGCCTAAGTAAGCCAGAGCTCCTTGCCTTACGACCGGTTTGTTGTTGCGAGTGACGCATAGGCTTTCGAAAATCCGCTGCACTGAAAGCGAAAGGTTCATCGTGCTTCCAGAAATCAGGAGGCCCTGTCAAATACCTCTAATTGTGGAAAATAAGTCAAAGGACATTGTCTTTCAGCGAACGACCTCGAATCCTTCGTAGAAGAGGAATTTCCACCGACACACGAAACATGTTCTTGACCGACAATTGATGATGAATTGGTTCCGAATGTTTCATATCCAATGGTTATTTTTCCATAATGAATTGCATCTCTCTGGTAAATATATATATTCATCACAGGGGCGTATAAATATATGTGGAAATCATATCTTACATTCGTTCATTTCCCGAACAAGAGAAGTTAAAGATAAAAAACTCATTTAACTTAAGCGGAATTCGAGCTCGTGCCCTTCCTATGCCAATAATTTGTGTCAGACAGCTGCAAAATCACCTCTTAATTAGCAACTAGTTATATTTATGACACTTCCAAACAATCTGAGAAGTCCATTTTAGCAGCTTATTAATAATTTTATTATGGCAGCATAATCCTGGATAATTAACTTAATAAAGTCAGACGTTCATAAAATACGTATCAGTACTAAAAACTTGGGTTGTTTATTAGGAAGTCTTTGTTTACTAAAATACGCTAATATAATAATATTATTTGGGAATATTTTTACGAGTGCAATAACATTTCATTTCCTTAGCACCATGGTGAGGAAGGAGCTTTGAATTAGCCAGAGGATAGTTTCTACTGGGCGATTGTAAAATGAGGGTCCTGAGTCTAGCTAAATAGGCACGAAAAGGAAAAATATACCTGGCACCTACAATACTTGCTTTGGAAGTGCTCGACATATGGTTAAAGCTTTTCCACGCGAGGTAATGCATTTCAACGTTTGTTTTGTATTGGCTCCTGCAATACTTTGAAGGGATCAACTTGTGGTTAAAGACTTTCCTCGCGAATTATCAAAGCCTTAATGCATTTCTTTGTGAATTTCTCCGCGCGAAGGCAACACAATTGACTAATGATCAAGGTCACCGAGCTCCCTGTTACAAAATGTAAGACAAGTCCGATATATGCGCAGAAATTGTTCGGTTTTTATGAAATCATGTTTTTTTAACTTTGGAATTGGTATTTTTTCTTTTAACTCCGGACGGACAATGATTTCATGTATTCTAGGTGACAAATAGTGTATATAAATTTATATTACGAATTTCCTTCGTCTGCATGATTAAGTTGGCGAAAAATTATATTCCGTAGACAAAATACAAATTTTACATTGTGCCATAGTTAGTAACTCAGTAATCGCTCTAACGACTTATCGAATTGTAATTGCTGAATTGAAAACATAAGAATTGTAATCAAAACTCCTCCTCGGAATGTTTATCACAAATTATGAATATCCTATGTTTGAACTGGACGTTTGAAGAATTACATTTACATTAATATCCAGCAGGCAGCCGTAAGACGTATGCTCGAGTGAGAAACCAAACTACCAAAATAACGCCTTATTAGCGCACAAATTATCCAGAAAAATAGACCATTATAGGCCATCTGTTCTCGCTATAATCTCGCAAAACATCATTTTCCTCTAGACTCCAAAATTCTCGTTCTCTAAAGGTGAGAATCGCCACATCGCGTATTCCTACTCCAATACCACTTATTCCTTATTGCTACACATTATGAAAACCGAATAGTATTCTTCACATTATTAAGAATTAAATTTAAATTATTGTCCATGTATCTTATTGCATTTAAGATTGAAATTGGAATAAATATATATTTAACCTATCGTTCTATAAATACGATAACTATCTGTGAAAGAGAAACGCCGAAATAAACATGACCAACTCGGGGAGAGATCGCGCGAAGGCTCTAAGAAGAGTTCGGAAGAGAGGAAATTTGTGTATGTTCTAGGCTCCGACTCAAATATTACCGCTTTTCGAGGCTTTCCTCGGTGTTGCCAGTCAGTCACAGAAAACAGAATTCCAAATAGTTTCTGTGAAAGCCACTGAAGCGCTCGCAAAGTGTTGCGATAATTTTTTCCGCCACTGTACATCAATACCATATAAGTTGATGAGTTCCTGAAATTATGCATAATGGAACGAATTAGGTTAGAAAAAACACTTACTATGTCAAACTTAAATGATATATTTACTTCTATGCTTATATGATATTTACTGATTCATTGGAGACTTGAGTAAGCGATGTGAACACGTTTCTTTTCTACAGTTACTAATGGAAATGATGAAAATTTTCAGTAACAATAAATTCCAATCCCAATCCAAGGTTTGAATGCCGCGCTATCCTCTCGATAATATGATGGGAAAATTGAATAAACTTTGATATCATTCAAAAGAATTACGAGTCGGCCGCAGTTTGTACGTGCGTATTACAATTTATTGCTCAAGGGTTTAAGTGATAAACGAGCACATAAATAATTCATGTCTGATCCTCTTGCCTTTTGATTGATATTCAATCAACAAAACCCGCAAGGATCATCCGACGGAGTTTGACTCTGAATAGATGAATAGCAGCAATCCAAGGTCTCTTGGGCAAAGCATTTGCAAAGGGACTCGGTTCCCCTTATTTTCAAAGGTTTTCCTCCCCTTTCAACCTGCTTCTATGTTACTTTTGATCCCTTATGAGCAATTATTTGTCATTCACAACGCGAGCACAATGGCCGTAAATTCACGGCAAGTAGTTTAGGAGTGTTTAAGATCAACAAAGCTGCTTTTTTATTAGGAAGTGAACTTGGAAAATCCTTCTCTACAGATTACGAGTGAGGTAGGCTTTCTTTGCCGATTAAAAAATGCAGGTTATAGTCCGCATTTAACGAGAAATTCCGTGAATATTATTTTTGAATTATTACATTTACTCTAGCATTTTTTAATAGTCTTAAGCTAATGGAATGACCCGAAGGATTAAAAATAAATTATAGTAAGAATTCCCTCAGCAAGATCCATTTGACAGAAAATAAAATAGCTCTACAATTGCTCCTACTTCCTAGATTAATTATTTATGTTTTTTTATTAGGGTTTTGTATTATGTTTTGCTGTAATCAGTATGATCTACCTTTAGAGGTTTGAAATCTCCAAAAGCCGTCTTTGTAAGTGCTCGAAGTCTTATTCCTGGTAGTCCGAGAAAGCAGGAAAAGAATGCTGCACTTTTATGGTACCCACAACTGGAGACAATCTCTTCTTCCTCAGGGGTCGTTTTCTATGATTAGGATACGATCTACGAGATTTCAATCCTCTAATTCATTAACCAACTCTAATTCAATCCAAGTTTTCTTTCTTTACATGATCTATCTTAACTTGATGGATCACCATAATAAAATGATTATGAAATAACTTAGTAGCTCCATGTTTAGTTTAAGATATAGCTAATTAAATCAATATCCAAATGTCAATTAACTCAATAGCTTCACTGGAACTGGATATTTATCTAATTATTAAATATTCATCGGCAATAGATTGCATTTCCCTCTTCAAAGCACAGGCTGTCCGAAACTCTCCTAATTTGGACATCGAGAATATTAAGCGCTGAGTTAGTTTCCAGCAGTATATGTACTAGCATACTTACTCTAATTACTAGTTTGTTTTTCTTTGTGTGATCCTAGCTCAAATAGCATCATGAAAAGGTCTTAATGCTTTGACCATCCGCCCAAACTCAGTAACGCTGTGGCTTTGTAAGTCTAATTCCTTTGACAGAGTAATGATTATGGTACGAAATGGAATACGAGCTTTCCTTCATGGATGAAATGTGGCCATCCTTTTCCAAAAATAGCCCGCTATATGTTCGCCTAGACCACGCTCTGTTTTCTGAAATGTTTGGATACTAAGGATTTTGGGGACGTTGCCTTGCAGCCCGGGTATTCGGTTTAATTGGAGCCTCCGACAAACATACATCTGCAAAGAGGAAGCTCGGTAATGTTCCCTTAATCGAAATTTCTCTAAATAGCATTTCATAGATTTGTATCCAGTACAAAATATATATTTCCTTTATTGAAAATACAGGGGAATGACAGACAGCTAGCAATAGAGAAATGTTAGAAAAATACTTTTGTTGCTCAGTTAGAATTCTCAGAGATTTAATTGTAAATGTCCATGTAAAACTCCGCATTTTGATCATTATTAGGGAAATTTACCTTCTTCACTTTTATAGCACCGCTTTCAGCATTGTTTTTGTTTTATCTTACGTGATACAAGGGTTAGTCATGTTTGTCATTTTGGTGGCACATACTGTTAATTTGTGCGAATTTTTTTTGTGTATAAAATAAGAGTTACTTTGAATATTTATTTATCTCTTACTTTTTTCTATTTATTATTTAATTCTAAGATGCGTATATTTTTATCATAATTAAATTTCTTATCACCTTTTGATCAAACAAGGAGGGCTTCTTTTTAATAAATCACTAATTATTCATGTGAAAACTGATTTTTCTTTGAAAAGTATCACCTTCAAATTGCATTTTTAAGTTCCCTTAAGCTGTAAGCAAACTAATTGTTCTAATGAAAAACTAAGCATTGGGAAATAAAGAAAGGTAATATCTTTTCACTAAGGACTTTGTGTCTTATGTACCTATAAGGAACAGGACTTAATCATTGGGACATGACTGCTACTCGAAGGATCCCAAAACAAGATGCTTTCAGATTAACAGAGGTGAATTTACGTAGCATGGTAGTTTAGTGGATAGAATATCTGCCTAGAATGTTGGAGACTAGGGTTCACATCCTTTTTATACCGCTATTTCTCAATTATGTGTGTTTTGATAGTAAGCATTGTCTAGAGAATAAGCATGTGAGGACATAGGAAATATTTAAGATACAAGACGAATGATTGAGGATTGTTACTTCTCATTTTCTATAGCAGGTTAAAATATTAGTTTCTCAGAGTTCTTCGCTAGTAACTCTGTGGTTGTCATTCCTGAATTTGAATGGATAATATGAGACTTTCATTTAGCATTTCTTCGCGGAGACAAGGAATCCAATCTCAGGGGAAAAATCGTCAGCCCATAGAGGAATGTCATGATTGATCGTCAAAATTGTATTGGGCTCTCCACCGGAAAAATTCCAATACGTCTTCGTCTTCATTCACTCCTGTACCCACGTCATCGGAAAGAATCATTTTCCAATCTTCTTCTTTGACCTTTCACCGTAGAAGGTGTCTATAGTCGAGGGCGGTTCGTCACAAGGTAGACTTCTTCATTTTGTCACCCGCTTTCCATTTTCCAACGGATTCATCAATTTAATCTCATCCGAGATGGCTCTCGCCTTTGCTTTTCCCTAAGGTTAAAGAATGTGCCATCTTCCTCTCTTTATATTTTTAACCGATGGATTGATGAATACTCGATGAGGATGCTTTATCGTAATAAGTTCTGAGAAATCTTTAACGGAAAATGGCTTGGGGTTATATTTGTAGTCTTTCTTCTGTAAAGTAATTGCCACTTTTCGGAACTTGTATATTCTTGAAAGGTGCCCTTAAGTTCACTTAGTAAATATAACTCACTTTATTTAATTTTCCGAAACTTAAATGATTCTACTGTCATTATTTTGAGCTCTTATTTTACAATGATATTCTAAGAATAATCATTCTGCCGAAAAATATGAAAGACGCAATACGAAGAAAAAGTCATCTTTCTTTACAAATTTGTACCCAATATTTTTATCTTTTGGGCTATTATTTTAGCACATTTGTCAACGACTGAAATATAAGAATAGTTTAATTGAACTTAGAAAACTGAAGCTATTCCAAGAGGAAGGAAGGAACTGAAACATCTTATAGATGTTCAATTATCTTGCAAACTCAAAGCCCTAAATATAATAATAGATAAGAAACCTCAGCCGAAACCGATCGCAAAATATATTATAATAACAAATTGTATTATTTTTTTACAAGTGGAAATTACAGAGTTTTCTTATTTATTTATAATTTCGTTTCACGAAGTCCGACCTAAAGCTATAAGACAGGCGTGGCCAACAAGTCGATCGCGATCGACCGGCCGATCGCAAGGCCAATTTTGGTCGATCGTCGATCACTCGTAATGTCTGGGGTGAAATTCCGTTTACTATGGATTTTGAATCGATTTTAAACATTTACGACTTGACTCATCGAAGAATACAGTCAATTAGCTTGAATATTTGGTAGTGTCATACGGTAGCTTCTTTTCTTTTGTATTAACAGTATAATTATTATTCAATATTATTTATTCTCGGTGATGATGTTGAGTTTCACCTTTTCTTGTGTTTAAAATGTAAGAACCTTTTCTTTGTTTTAAATTAAACTGCTTTTCTTACCTACTTACTTACTTGATAAGTGAGCATTCTCGGCAACAGATCTCTAAACTGCGGTCATTACACTAAGAGAAAAATAAGGGACAGTATTACAAATATATTGGGAATAACAATAATTCTATTTAAATTAAGAATCCAGTATTGTAAACCGTAATAAATATATTGTAACAGTATTGTTATTATTTCTCTCAATGTAACGGAGATAGTTGCCGCAGTTCATGAGTTTTTGAATTTTCTAGGAAAAAATTGATTCAATATTTATTCTTTTAACTGTCATATTTCTTTGCATTCTAGTATACCCATAGACATGAGTAGTAAACCGAAAAAATCGAAAACTTATCATTTCAAATAAAAACAAGTACCTAACAGATTATCCACCAAATTCTGAGCTGAGGAAACATAAAGTTAGGGGTCTTAAAACCCAATTAACAAATCAAAAAATTGTTTCTAAAAAGCCAAGGTTGAAGTCGCAAGCAGTAACTACTGCATCATTCAAAGTATCTCTTAGCAAAAAATGTAGCCATTTTCCGACGGGGAATTTGTAAAGGAATTTGTTTTGGAAATGTCAGATGCACTTTTTAACGATTTCAAGAGCAAGAGTGAAATTGTTGCTGCAATTCAAGATATACAATTGTCTCGAAACACAGTGATTCGACGAATTGAAGTGACAAGTGGGAATGTAAAAGAGCAGTAATAAAATTATATCAACAGATGTTCTTGTTTTTCCCTTCAATGTAATGAATCGAAGTATATAAGTGATACAGCACAATTACTTGTTTTTGTTCGTATGGTTTTTAAGGATTTTACATCTAAAGAAGAATTGTTGGCTATGATTTATTTGAAGGAAAGAACTGGATGTGTAGACATATCAAAGCCTTAAAAAAGTTGCATAAAAATGATAGGTTGCAAAAATGGATTTATAGACCTATGTCAAAATGAAGATGAATTCCCAGCCTTTTTGAACTACCACTGCATAATTCTCCAGCAAGTGTTAGCTAGCAAGAGACTAAACATAAAAGAGGTAATGTCCATGTCTATGTAAGAACCCTGCAAGCCGCCTTTTGGCGTGTGACAGGGGGTGCAAGCACCTTGACTCCATTTTCCCTTAACGGTTGCTTTCGCGTATACTTCGTGGAAAAAATGAATTTTTGAAGCGATTCGTTCTAGCATCTATTTCCCCAATCTTTCTGGCAGTATCAGAACGGCCCATATAAAAGGAGGGTCGCATTATATCGGTTACATCATCTGAGAACGTAATTTCTCTGAACTTATTAATAAATTTATCGTTTGAGTTTTTCTTCTATCTTCTAATGATTCCCATCCCGCGTTCTGTAACATCTAAAAAGATAATGGACATAGCATTTATAATTTTTAATTCAATTCGAGGAAGATCCTTCAAACGGCGTCTCTTCTAACTGAGCTCGATGAAGGCCAACCTGAATTATTACTGCATATCGATGTCAGATGGCAAAGCAAAGGTAAATGTCTGCAGCGATTTCGTGATTTATTGCCTGAAATTATAGATTTTCTTCACGAACATGACGGAAACTGTGAAAATTTAGATGATGGAACTTGGCTTAGTGAATTAGCATTTCTTACCGATTTTACTACAATATTAAGTCATTTAAATTTAGAATTTCAAGGTAAAAATCAAAACAGTAATTGATATGATCAGCTGCAAAAACGCATATAAAACAAAATTTATTTTTCTAAAAGAAAATCTGCAACAAAATAATCTGAATAATTTTCCAAATGTGGTGGATAACCTATAGAAACATTAAAATATTAATAATAAGATCGACATATACGTCGCGGAAATCCAAAAATTATGTGAAGATTTTGAGGTAAGATTCCAGATTTGAAAAAACTAAAGAAACTGTGGAATTTATATATTTTCCTTTTAAAAAAGATTTTAAGTTTGAAACGTAATAGCCAAAAAATTTCAGACGTTTTGCACATAGATCAAAAGGCATATGAAATTATAATTTTACAAACTGACTTAATCTTATAAATCAGAAAATTTGAAGAAGATTTCTGGAAATATGTCAACCGAGAAAAATATCTGAGTATCACCATATGTAGCGAATATATCTATTCTTGTTTCGGATCTACATACCTAAGCGAATCGGCATTTTCATACTTGAAGCAACGAGGACTAAACAACGTTCTGTCTTGACTGATTCCTATACTGAAGACTCATTATTCTTACATCAGTCAGGATATACACCTAATTATGATTCCTTGGTTAGAGACATGCAAACTCAGTCTTCCCATTAATGTTAAGGCAACAAAGTAAATTCGAAATCTGTCTTTATCTGTAGCTACTTTTAATCAATAAATGTCGTTAATAATTATTCATGTTCTTTTAATTCCCCTGGAGGTGAGTTTTTTGGGCCTTTAAATAATTATTGTTGTTGTTTTTTACGTAGGCAGATAAGCCGTATATATATTTCAGTACAAGGTGTACTCAGCGAGCTATTGATAGATTAAAAAAACGTAAGCCATAATATTCTTTCATGATAAAATGATAAAATTTCCTGGCCCAAAAAAAACGCGAAAGTGAAATATTGAAATTAAATTATCAGTCTTACTGTGCATTATTATAACAACTTTTCATATTTACGAACACATAGTTCAACAACTTATACATTGCAATTGATAACAAATAAAATTGCATTTTAAATTAGTAAAAATCTAATTTTAAAAAGTATCGGAAAATCGAATTTTTTAGGTACCGCATATACGGAATGCTGCTATCAAAAGATGGATCCGGAAATTTATTTTCTTAATGAGCCTATATCTCGAAAACGTGATTAAATAAGTGATTTAAAAATAATAAATTTTACTTATCTACCCATACCTCTCTGGAATGAACCATATACTGAAACACAGTGTATAAACATAGTATGCATTTCACACCCCTTCTTCCCCCTTATACTACGCCTATGACAACAAGTCGATGGCGATACACCTTTAAGATAAAAAGTAGATCTTATATACAGAAAAGTTGACCACCCCTGCTATAGGATATATAAATCGTTTTTTCTTTCTCTATTATTCTCGTTTTATTGTATAAAAATTGAGAGCATATTAATATCCTTGCGTATTTATCTCTGGCTACTTATGAAACAGAAAGATGAATTGATAGTTTACTCATAAAATTTGGAAATGGAATTTATCTTTTAAAATTATACTATCGCCTCTTTTTAGGAATAAGATTTCAGAAATGAAAGATGTGATAGGTTATTGCTGAAAAAATAATTCCGCAACAAACTCATCGGAATTCATGATAAAAACCTGTACTTCTTTAATGGCGTGGATGGGAAATGAATACTTTTTGCAAGTTAAGCACTGGAAGTAGTTCTGCTTATGAACGGGTAAAGTAAAATGTTCGGAACTCTCCTTTCAATCTCTTAACCTTTGGTGCCATTTGAAGAGGAGTTTTTGCCGAATTTAAGACGTGTTGCTCCAGCCGCGAACCTTCTCGGTACTTCCTCATTCCTTAACGTGGTTTTTATTCTTCTCTTTCTACAACGCCAACCTCCATTTGCTGATTGTGTTTCGAAAGAGGGACTGCATCTTCCGTGGAATGCCTAAAATTTTATCTCAGCTCCATTCTTCAGGCGAATTTTCCTTGCTGTGAATTGAAAGAATGGTTGTATTCAATGGACGATCCACTCTTTCGTAAGAAGGAATATTTTCGAATCTAAATCATTATGTGCTGAGGTGAGGATATTTGAAAATGTCTCTTTGTCGATCCCGCTTGAGGAAACAAGTCGAATTAGATATTGCGAGGATGTGAAGTCCTTTTGTTAGGCTGGAAATGGCTGCTCTTTGAATCATTCTTCCGTTTTATCGTTTCTTTCAGCGTATTACTTATTGGAAAATTTACATGGAATAAAAATATCCTTAGGGATCAATGTTTTTCTTTTAGTGGTTCTCTTCAGTGCCCTTTCAGCTCAGGAAAAAGAAGAACCCTGAATTCGGCAGAATAATTAGATAATTTAAAAATAAATCTTCTCTATTTACGAACGGAAAATAAGTTTTAATTAACTCGCAACCAGTATTGCCCCACCAAAGGTTTGTATTTTCCAAAACGACCAGCTTTTGTTAGTCTGGAGAGGGCAACGTCCTCTGCGTACCACTGAGTGACAAGTCTTCCCGCATCTGCTTTATTGGTGCCTATATCTTTAGATGGATTGTTTATTTACGGACAGACTATGGTATAGTCAGCCAATTGAAGAGATTATTACCATTAATCGAATAATAGAGCAATGAAACGCTCTTTCCACCAGTAGCTTCGAGACATATATTGGTAGCATTTTAGATGAAATTGGGAAATTTTCAAATATGTTGGGAATTACATTTATTCCAGCACGAAAAGGTATACACCTTGAAACGCAAATCTAAACACAAGTACACAACTAGTAGCATCATTTCGATTCAAACGTGGAAGACCTGGGTTTAAGTCCCAGTCATGTAGCTATTTTAAATTTACGTTTAGCCTTGGGAGAATTTTAATTAGCGCAATGAAGCGGTAATGATATACATTTATTCATGGGATTAGATAATGGTCATTTATAAGAATTCCAACGATTCTATCTAATGTATCTTTTGTCAAATTGAGGCTTTTTGAGGTGTTTCTGTAACCCCTTGGCCAAATTCTTGGAAAATTTTTATAATTTTGCTTAAAATTGAAGTTTCTAAAATTTCAAATCCATGGCAACAGTTTTATCTCATAAACCATTATTGAATGAGCAATGTATTATGGTTTTTCCACTGCTATATCTCTTTGAAATTATACTATTTTTCACCTCAATTCATAATTTCTAGAATTTAACATTCTTGTAATCAGATCTATGTAGTAGCAAATATGCGTCTGTATCAATAAGTAATAAGCAATATTTATCCAATTCTATCTTATCCTACGTCTCCTTGCAATTATAGTTTCTTTTAACCTAAGTTTATTAATATTCCTGTAATCTAAAATTCACATTTGAAGATCTTTGTAGTTGAATCTGCACAACTGTTTGTTGTGTACTAATGTAATATTTACCCACTGGTGCCCGATCCTCCATCTCTTCGCAATTATTCTACGTAATAATGATATCCTTATGAAAAGAAAGCAGGTAACACCGTCGAGTCCACCTGTGGAACACATTCGCAGAGTAAATATTCGATGGCTACTCTTCCTCGACCCCTTCCTCTTACCTTTTCGTCTGACCCTATATTCGGGTCCGACCACATGGTCTCCGTGATGAACTCCGGGTTGACCAATTGGGGACTAGTCCGCATCCCCTCGGGACACCTGCTCTCCCTTCCTTTATTTTGGCCCTCTTTACAAATTCATACCTCACTTTTGAGAACTGGTTTTTTTGCTCAGTCAAGAGGGATCGATGTCCGCTGCGAGTTTTAGTTGAGCCGCTTTTGCCGGTATTGACCCACATCCTCAAATTGAGGAAACGCAGTTATTTTGAGGCTCTGGAGTAGTTCGGCCCTCTAAGATAGACTAAATGAAATTGTTCTCTGGTGATATTAAGCCTAAATTTATCTCAAAGGGATCTTAATGACGTGGTATTCTGCTTTGGGATTTTGGTGAAGTGAGTGAAAGGGTATAGAATTAAATTATTCAAAGAAGAAATCATTTATACTGCTCTCATCTCTTTAAGTAAAATATTATGCAAAACCAGACAAAAAATTATGTCAGAATGATTTCATGATATTACAATATTGTCTTGAAAGTTATGCTTGGTATACTCTTAGCAAAAATGTCCGTTAATTCGAGAAACAGCAATAATAATTACTCACGTATCTCAAATATCAAATAAGCAAGTATATAATTGACAGATTTTGGACCATCCTTCATCCCATTTCCTTCTTTTTTCAAATAGAATTTTATTCGTTTCAAGAAAAACTTCACCACTGATCAGCTACATCTTAATTCACTCAATATAATACTAAACTTATAATCTAATAACATTTCTCAAATAGCACACTTTTCAAAAATTTATATAATGCGAAAACCATGTATTTCAATTTTGCGCTTTATATATTTTGTATCTGTGAATATTTTTTTAAATTGATAAATACTGTGCAAAACTATATTTTTGTTGTTTACTACTCTAACTACTTTAAGTTTTTGAAACTACTATTATCTTCAGTTTAGAAACGCCTGTCAGCCTAGAATATGTCTGTATAGTACATACTCAAGTAACACTATTAACTATTTTTAATTAGTATCTTGCCATTCTCTTCAGAAATCCATCTGTTTTCGTAATCAGTCTTTCAACGTCAAATTATAATGAATAATCTTCAACAAAAAGTGAATATTATTCACAAAATGTGGAAACAATAATGGATAGGAAACATGGCTGATAACGTTGAACAACAGAAAAGTTAATTCATTCTTTATCAGTTTCCCTTCGTACGCTCCTATTTTTCTCTTTCTCACGCCCTGCTAATTCGTATCATCCGCTTGTCTCATTTAACTCTATCGAGGCACAAAGGATGGTCATCTATACAGATGAATGCGAAAGAATGTATTTTCGTAACCACCTTTTTTCAGTCTGTGTCCGCACCTCTTGTCGAGCGAAGTTAATTCGTTTTAAACTATCCTTTGAAATAATATCTCTATCGCAAAGGAATTTAACTTATTTTAAACAGAAGGAATAATGGGGTTTAATTAACCTGAGCCTGTTAGCCATCCGTTCAAATTTCAGCTTGACTTTCAATTGCATCCACAGTGGGTAGAATAATTTTTGAAAAAAAGTCTTTAAATGGTCATAAAATTGTAATCCGAACCTTCAATGATAGTAAACGATAATGTTGGTATATTTATTTCATGAAGATGACCCACCACCGATAATTATCGCAATTAAATCTTATATTTTTACAATATTTCGCTCGTCGATGGAATAGTTTAAAAACAATCTGCAAATGAGCCGAAAGTTGCAATGCGAAAATGCATCGCTAATGACCTACCACCGATAATTATCATAATTTATAGGAAAACCGGCTACAGAATTTCGAGGATTTACATCAAATAACCTTGTTGTGTATACTTTAAGAGTAATATTTTATGTATTCCACTAAACGATATGCGGTCTGCAATATAAAAAAAGAATATTGCGTGATTATTGGTGAGGTTAATTAGCTTATTATAATAAAGCCCGCCTCTGAAAAGAAGGCTAAATATACGTGCCAATTTTCCCAGTTAATGAGGATAAACTAGTACGGTACTTGATGTTCATTAACTTCCCCTAAAACCCTACTTTCCAAGCCAATTCATAATAGCGGCATTCAAATGTGCAGATGAAATGAATGCATTCGAGAATGATTAGGGGGAAGATGTGTAACGCTAGTCAGTAAACCTCATAATATTGTTTTCCCGTTATGAAAAGGGGATAATCCCCTTGCGATTATTGTGCGAACCATAAGTACAACGGGATACACAATTATGAGAACGGTATGAGGGAGATCGGCTGCAGAATGGGGTGGCTTGTTTCCATTTCCCCATCTAGGGTACCGCTGCAGGGGGCCTTTTAATTGATGGTGATTGATGAGGTTGGTTTTGTTAGTGGACTAGTCCAATATCACATAATCCGGAGTTTTGCGTGATTTTGGGGCATCCGGATTCGGATATCCTTCTTGGTTTTGTATTTCGGAAGCTCATTTGGCTCATATTGCGAAGGCATTCATATTATTCTCTGTTAATCAAATGTTCCGCTATCATAGTTATTTATTCTTTTAGACTACAAAAAGGCACCAGGCCAGGAGGTAGTCATTTCTGTGCGGGTAGGGAAAAATAAAATATTCTGCCTGGTATTGTTGGTACATATTTTCCTGAAAACCCCCGAAAACCTCCCGAAAGCAGTACGTCTTACATATAACTACAAGTTTCGAAATAAAAAAATGGAAAATATTTTCAAGGTTTTCAAAATTTAAATATATATATTTCTAAATTTACCACAATATTACCATAAAATCTCGAAACCCTTTTAATGATGTTGATGAATATATTGAAAGAAGGCGAAAAAGTTTTTTTAAATCTTCTATAACAAATTGTTCCATTCTTTATTCCCCGGTTAAAACAGTAATAATTCCAAACATTTATTCTTTGTATAAGAGTAGCGACTTAATATTTATTTTCTCCTGAATCAATTCTGTTCCGTGAGTCTATTTTTCAATACTTTCAACGAAGGCTTCCCAGTTACAGTTTTTTAGATATTCCCCATCCTTTTTGTTGCATTGATGGTTAGAATGTTTTTTATTTGTCGTTTTGTATAGAGTAGAAAATTTAATATCTATTTCACCTCAGCCATCTTCATAGCTGTAATGCTGGGGAGGCTGATGACGTATGACATGCTGAACAATTCATTTGCTATAATTTTCTGGTTTTAGCACGGCTCTGTATTGGTTTCGCTAAGGTCAAATTCCAAATTAACGCGTAAAACAATCACGTAGAGTTTATTGTATCTGGCTTTTTACACGGATATTTTTTCACAACTTCTAGCTACGCTACACCCTTATCTCCGTTTATCTCGGAAATAAACAGGTTGATTCCTCATTTTCTTTCTACTAATAGGATTTTTTTCCATTGCGTCTGGGTATATACTTTTTTCTGTAGTAGTAGTAGTATTACTAAAAGTGCTTCGACAGCTTAGGTCATTTCGCACATTGGCTCCCACCGGGATTCGAACCCGGGACCGCTTTCACCAAAGGCAAACGCGCTGTCCACATGACTATCCGGGAGCCTACTTTTTTCTGTATCCTCTTACTGGATCACTACTTATTTTCGTGTGTTGCATATATTTCATATTTTCTCCGCTAAATATTGCGGAATAATTCTTTTGTAAATGATTTTGCGTCCGTCATTTAATGTAATTCTACTACAGTTTGAATAAATGTACAAAATGACTAATATCTCTAATAAAAAGATGTTTCTTGTTGAATCTTGTCTTTTAAGATTGGGAGATATCTATCTAAATATTTCGTAACGAGTATTGCTTCCAGGATTTGAAAAGATCAATGTCAATATTTGGTCATATATGGACTTAGTAATGTTACTCTATGCTTTGGAAATTTTCGTGATGGATTCGTCCCATTTTTCGGAAAATCTCTGACATTGTATAGGATGTAATTCTCCTTTTAAGTAGCTCCCTTTATAGTTCTCTAGTTCATGCATTGTCAGCATGCAAAGGAACTTCCTGGTAGCATTCGTGGAATCATGATGTGCATTGCAAACGATACAAGCAATATCTCTTGCTAGAGTTACCACGGTAATATCAGTCTCATCGGCCTCCCCAACCCCTTGAAATAAAACCATAAATGCAGCATAGGAAGGATTCAACCCCTCCATATCTTCCCGTCTCTTGAACATTACGAACGCAAAAGCCTGGAAATCAATTTCGTAATAAACTCATCTCCCCCACGTGCCTACCCTTTCATTCCTTTCACATATAACCCCTCCCTTAATTTTTACGTGTGCTGTCTACCGTTCGGATCCAATTCACATCAAAATCCTCATTTCAACTGCTTTATCCCTTCCCCATTCTCTTGTCATCCAATATATTCGCCATTTTTCTCGCTTATCCAACAACCGTTCTCTCTCTTGCTTCTATCCCTTGGAGCGGTTCCATGCTTCTCGTTTCTTCTTCAGCTTTCCCATTTTTCATTTCCGCAGGAAATGCTCGTTGGTAGACACATGATGATCTCTTTCAAATCTTGGAGATTTCTTCCATCTGTTTATCATCTTCCGTCAATGCCTGTCTACCAAGAACTCTTGGTACCTTTAACACGGCTATCATAAACCATTTCCGCTACTTATTGCTATATTTGAGATAGAGAAGTTTGCCACGTTTTCCTAGCATCTAAGAGATCCCGGATTGGAAGCCATTTGGGACATGGGTGTCAGTACCAACAGTTTAATGGTTACATCTCTGTGATCTTTTAAGAGTATTGTGTGGTCTATGAGACGGTACACAAGTCTATAAGATACTATAGTCTTTCTGTGGTGGCGGAGTTGTTAGCGTATTCCCAAACCCAAGGTCCTGAGTTCGTATTCCGGTCAATCGGATTTTTCTGGTTAGAGAATATTTGTGGGTGTTTTCAATTAGAAGTTTATTGAAATGATTGTAAGATGGATCATTTTCTCAGTTTCCATTAGTGAAAGTATTATTTTTATTGGTAGACCCCAGTGCAGTTTGGTTATTTTTAAATTTCTCGCAAAAACTTTGCACTTTTGTGTGGCTCTCTTCTCTTACTCTTTCCAGTCGTTTACCTTACTATATTCTGCACTGTTAAAAAAAAGAAAGCTAGCGTTACCTTCTGCTTCCTACAAGTCTTTCTTTACTTTCTGATCTGTACCAAATTCTGCTTATTCTTGAATCCAATATTTAATTATATATGAAAATAAATAAATAAAAAATAAATAAAATTTCGAGCCTTTTTTCCAGTTCATTTGAGGCAATTTTACTGCGACGCGACGTCATCTGCCAATTTCTCGCTTCCACTTCCACCTTCTCCCTTATATCTCATAATCTCCTATCTGTTATTTTTCCTGGTTCGAACGAGATCTTTTCATTTGTCTTCCGGCCCCATCCTTATTTTCTCTCGCTTGGCGTGACGTGAATCCGTCATCCAACCAGTCAGCGTGAGATTTTCTTCTTTTCCACTTGTCACACAAATCTCTGAACACACATTTCCAAAATTTCTTCAACTGGGAAGTCTTTTCCAAGATAAAACTGTTATATATTCCTTTTTATGTCTATTTTGGCTTTATTTATCATACGCGTGCCTTAGTTGCAGAGTCTAACCCTTAGCCACTGAATCACATTGCGCATTAATAACGCCACCGCTAAATAATAAAAGAACTTTAAATAATAGTATAGGATTCTATTGGTGACTATGGTGGTGGATTTTTTAGAATGGTGACATTTTCTATAGAAGTTTTAACGGAAGTTTTAGGGCTATTTTCTTTATCATCAATGAAAATTATACTTATGCTCCAGCTGAAATAATATTGGTGAGAATTGGCAGTAATTGTATGTAAATGGATGATATGATAGCGTATTATCAAACCCACGCCTTATATGATATTTTATTCGATTACGTACATGTTTGTACCCAGCAAAAAACAAATAATTATCAAATGTAACGTATTGCACATTTTGGATTTTAATTTTTTGTACCTTTTCTTTATTCAGAGTTGAAAATAACCTTCACTCGAAACCACAGACTTTGACCGCGACCTTGATTTATATGCTTAGCGTCATCGTAAGGTGCAGAAAAGATAGAAACAGTCGCATTCAAAGTATAAGGCATGAGTAATGAGATTAAAGAATGAGTGTGGGAAAGATTCAATCAAAATTAATGAAAGATGACAGAGCTTAAAACAGATTGAGGCAGAAGAGTCAGACGTTCAAACTCTATCTCATTTAATTCAACCAGGTTATATATACCTTCCTAGCCTTCTTCCAACCCTTCTCTCCTTTTCAAATCTGTATTCTGCAAATAAGACCATATTAATAGTTCTGCTTCTGATGGTGATGCTATGAGTTTAAAATTAGGTCGTTTTTGGTTGAAGTCTTTAATTATGAGTTGTAGTCGTTTATATTGCTTCTCGTTATCAACTATAAATTGCGATGAAAGTTATATAAGGGCAGAGTATGAACATGAGTCCAATTTTTACTGTTTCTAGTCAGCGTAATGGATATTTTATTTCTCTAGCTATGGGATTCTGAAAAGGAAAAATTTTTATCTAGGTTTTTATTAAACTCATGTTGGTAAACAATTTTCCCAGGTACATTTCTCCAATAAATATGGTTTTGCTAGAGAAAACCGCGCGTGAAATTAACGAAAATAATGAGGAATGTGTCAAAAACTCAAGATGCGATTTTCTTTACGCTAAAATAAAAGATATACTTTCATTTTTGCCTTGCTAAATCCTAAAGTCAGTCGATAAGTCACACCATAGTGTTTTTATTGAGATGCAACCCTCCAGATCATTTGTATTACTTCTTTAACCACGAGATTCTGTGAATGAGCAAGGAACAACCCTTTCCGGATGAATTAACCGATGCTAGTTTCAGGAATTCAGTTTATGGTCCATCAGTAAATCACTTACGGGGTTAGGAAGGAGGGCGGAGAATTTGAAGGAAGATTCGCAGGAAAAAGGGGATGATAGTGTTTTCTCTTTAGGTATCCAGAATGGCTGTGGGTTTGATAATCGCTTGATCCAACATTTTTAAAAAGAAAATGATATAAAATAAAATTTGAGACGTCCATTCTACTCTCTAATGATAAGAATTTTTAGGTAAACTTAAAGTCGTTTTGAAGACGATAAAAATGAGATTTTGTGAAATTTCTGAGTCTCTTTCTATGAGCGTTGAGTGTTCTACTTACCTAAAATATAAATCGCTTCTTTTATTCAAAAGCGAAGATGGAATGGTAGGGAAACGGGGTTTTTCCGATGCACCCCGAGGTCAATATTTTTCTTTCCTTCTCCATTAATTTCCTCATCCAAGTTCATCGCAATTACCTTACCCTCCAGCTTCTATTTCGGCGCCGACTTCCCTTTGCCATAATTCGTACAAAAACAGCAGATACAAAGGCCCTCCAAAGACTCGCTTTTTATTTTATTTTCTTTGACCTTCCTTTTAACTCGCTCGTTTTGGCGTATAGCAATGCAGCGCGTGCTGTGCCTGGATACGGTTTCTCTCAACGTATTTCTTCTCTTCTCTTTCGGTAAAAAGGGGAAAAAGAAGAAGATAGAAAGGCCCCTGTACACTTGTCCCATAAATGTGTATGAGGTCCTGGGATCTGAAGCGAAAAAAGAGCGTGGGTAGGGAATAGGGTAGAGGGATTGGTCGGTGTATTGGTACTCTCATTGGCCAAAGGAAAAGGGACCGTTTGGTTTTCTGGAGTCCTCCAGGTCGTCCTTTACAAGGTATGCGGTGATAAGGCCTGTGCTAATGGAATCGAAGTTGAATGTAAGGGGTGCTGGAGGGTTTTCGAATTCTGTGGAGCGTTCAGAAATGTTTGGAGACGCACACGTGGATTCCTGGCTGAAGCAATCCCTGTTTTTTTTTAAAGAGAATGGTGAAATAACGAAGATGTCTGCTTTTATGTATGAACTTGAAAAGGATAACCTGCAGTCTTTAGGGCGACTTTTCCTTCAATTCTTGGAGCATTATAAATTGCATGTGTTTCGTTTCTTATTCTCGTAATTTGCGTGAAGGGAGCTTGGAATGAAAAAGTTTTCTTATTTATTATACTTTTAGCTACTGAATGCGTTTTTAGCATACAATTATAATTATTAAAACTTTTGATATGGTATACCAAAATAAATGTATATTGCTCTCATTAAAATAGTGATTTAAAACGAGAGCTTAAGTTCGTTCTGTTCAGAGAATCCTACAAAGAAACTAATGGACGCCCTCCGTTCTGCCTAATAACGTATGAAGTATATTATGTCTAATCTCTACTTTAATATGGAAGATTAGTTACCCTAGAGCGGCTTTATAGCATTTCATAAGTTGTAATACTTTCATATTCGGCCTTAGGTTCATTCTACCTCTGCTTAAGTAACTTCTACCTCAAACTTTTCTTACTTCTTATACCATAACTTGGAAAATTTTGAAGAAGTATAATAATGATATCCAGTATAATTTACATTGAACATGAAAGTTGAATTTGGAAGCAAATGAAAAGATTTGGATATCTGAAAAGCTTTCAAAAGTGCTCATTTTAATTGAAACATATCTTGCAACGTTTAATATCGTTCAACGTCCTCTGATAAACGTTTGTTCATTCATTGGTATTTAGCAGTTATCTCTTATCTTAATCAAATGATATGTAGTAAATAATAATGGTAAACAGAAAATACGGGTGATTACAAAAACAAATCTTCAAGAAAAATAATGTATTTTAATGATAAGAACCTCCAGTACAAAAAGGAAAACAACTGATTTCTTCGGTAAATGCATCCTTAAACGAATTGACCCAGAAATAGAATTCTTCGGGATTGGATTTTCGTAGCGAATAACGAAAAAAAACGTTGGGCCGCAAGCAGTTCTCTGGCAGGCAGGCCTGTTGTTGTTTTGTTGTTGTTTTTTTCGAGTCTCCCAATGAAATAGCTGAACGAAAAACGAACGGAGAGGAAATTTCATTAGCGGCGATGTTACTGAAAGTACATCAGCGCCACAGGTGGAAATTTGGCTATGCTATAGTGACGTTTCTTCGGGAAATTTGAAGTCGTGAATTAAATGTAATAACTAATATAAATTACATGGGGGTAATAATCTATATAAGAAAAAGGTCTATTAAGGAGAAAGGTATGAAATAGAATTTTAGTATGCACTTAGTTACGGTACAGTACACACCGGACCCATGGGCATTTTATGCAAAGATCCTAAGAAGGACAGTAGTGATGCAGTTATAATATACTTTTTGACATATATTTCATAGACAATCTAACTCTTCGTAAGGGCGTCAACTCAGTTCAACAGATGAATACCATTATGTTGCTCTTAAAATCTTTCATTACGATACCCTTGTTTCTTAAGTGTTATGAACTTATTAAAACGAGAGAAAAAGAAGAACGCTCTTTACCACAGTAATTTTATTAAATCGATAACGGCATAAGTGTTGTTCCTTTTCTCAAGTTTGATTATGGAGAACTACCACTAAGTCGAGACCGCATTGGCAGATTCTGTTATGACCTTCTTGATTCCAAATATTCAAAAGGAAAACGCTCTTGAACATGGCGGAGACATAAGAAAATGATGTAGGTACTTTTGTCTATCCACTTCTGAAAGATGATTGAATACAATTGATAAATTATGCAGCATAATAATAATAATTGACGAATGAATATGTATCCGAATAAAATTAATTCATAATATTATTTACACAAAGAAGGAAACTTTAGTTGTACAAGTGCCTGCAGGGATATTTCAGCTCCATCCGATGAGATACTTTCCAGCACGCTACAAAACGTAGGTTTGTTATCCATGAATGCCATATTTGCACAGATTTATGTTAGGACCGCTAAAATAGTCCGAGGGAAATATGCATAAGAAAAATCCGTCCGGTTGTACATCATCCGCTTAACTAGGAGATCGCGAAGCGTCCGGCTGCAAAGAAGGGAACAGGAATCTATAAATCGGCTCTCAAATTAACCGCTTCCATAAAATATGTAGGTCAGAATTCAGCGTAGCAATGAATTTCGCCTCCCTTAACAAGCTCCACCTATGATTTATTCTTAAGCCGGCTACGTCCTGCCGTCACGTGACTGCCCGTGTACGTAATACCTTGCGGATTCCAGCTCATGTTACGGTATAAATGCACCAGATGGAGCGGTTTAGATTCCACATGCGAGCTATATAAAGTCATTTACCTCGGCCATGTTCCTGACCCGCATTCAAAGTCGCCGGAATAGTTGTTGCTCGGTGCCATTAAATGCATACGAATAGCAGCGATCGATTAAACGCCGTCGTAAGTCTGTCTTTTGGTGACCATAAGCGGGGGCGATGAATCAGCCCAAATTGCGGGTTGAAACTTTTAAGGGAAATTGTTGAGTTGGGGGAGCCGCGTCGTTATTTACGTCCCTACGTAATTAGCGTCTGTGTTTTGTTTCTCGCGCGAAATATCGCCGGCGGTCGGCGGCAGCTTGTTGTTTTTCCGGTCCGAAATTATTCGTGCTGACAGTTGTTGAATTAAAGTACGCGATGGATAAAATGTCGGTGTTGAGGAAGTTGTTTTCGGTCGGAACGTAATTCTGTATCGTTAATGTGAAAGGATATTACTGTGCGATCAGGGTTTTTGTTTCAGTGTGTTTTGCTACCTCGTGGTGGCATCTCTTCAAATTAAATCGCCAAGATTAACTTTGTTTTTTATTTATTTCACGAACAATTACACGAGTTATCGTCTGATGATACATGATTATGGAGATGGCTTTCTAAAACCTGCCTTTTGTAAAGAAATGAGGAAAGCTCTTTCTTTTACGCTATCTCTGCTTTGTTTCTTCAAGATATTAACCCACTCCTCAATTGCAAACTAACCGTTAGCGTTAAAGAGAAATTCAAAGCAATTAATTATTTATTTATATTAGATTCCCAGATTTTCTTTCTTATCAAAATGAGAGTTATTCACATTCCAATTAATCTAGGGTGCATTTCTTTTCTTTTCAGTGTAAATTTTGTTCATCTCCTGGTAAATGTCTGTTTACTTTATTTCTAAATTTAAAATGCTAAAATTTCATCAGTATTTCAGTTTTCCGTGCAATTAGAAACGACTAAAACAGAAAAGAATTTTACGATTAAATTTAAACAAGTTTGCTTGCTATAGTTTACGAAAGAAAAATACTTTGACAAATAAAATTATGTGCAGTCATTCATTAAATTGTTTTACTTGCTTGTTTGTCGATGTAATTCTTACTGATCCATAATTTTTGTTGTTCATTGAATACTTTGTCATATTCTTCATTGTCACCAATCAAAACATTACTTGGATATGAGTGGTTAATCTTATACGATAAATAAATAGTTGATCAATTTGGAGAACGATACATTCAGTAGTCCATATCAGAGTGTAATTGTACTAATGCTGGTTTGTATCCCTCCTCCTTCTCCTTTGTGTCACTCAGAATTTTTTCCTCATCAGTTCATAAGTTCTGCTTTAAAAAACGAGATTATGCTCTAATTATTCCCATTAATTGAAATTTTATCGACTAAGGTACGGGTTTACAGAGAAACCTACTCCGATCTTTCCTCTAGGAAGGATATTTACTGGTTACCTCCGTTCTAATTTTCCCCAAATCTCTTTTTTCCATTTCCCTTCCCCGTAGCCATCCCTCCTTTCTTATCGGACTCCCGCATTTTCCTTTTTAGTGCCGCCTTTTTCTTAATCTCTTCTAACCCCATCTATAAGCCATATTTCACGCTCTGCAGAGTCGCATGGTGTCCATTTCCTGTAGCCCTTCCCGCTGCCCCCTTTTCTTCTCAATTCCCTCATCTGTTTCTTCCTCCTCTACTTCTGAGATTCTGCTATACCTTTTCTTTAGGTCTTCCCTCATTTCTCGATTTACATTCACTCCATGGGATTTGGGGCCTTAGACGCGAAATATCTCTTGATTTAGTAGTTAAACTAAACTGTTGAAATAAGAGCAGAATTACTCTCGTTTGTCCTATTACAGTCTGGATAACCATTTGATGTAGGTTGTACTGCAGCTAGTGAAGTTCTAGGAAGATTTTAAATTTGTGCATATTTTCAATCACGTATTCACCTTGTGTCAATTAGCTAAGATTTGTTATCAGAGACATTTATTTCACATTAACCATTATAGGCATCGTTTTGTAGTCAAATACCCTGTAATTATAGTTCATCAATAGCTTTACGCTTAAGTTTAGTTTTTACATCAATTTATTTTATTATTACATATGCATATATTTTATCTCAGTCCTTAATATAATATTCATTGCTCCTCAATTATTTTCAGATGAACTTTTTGCCAAAAATATTTTCAATACTGTATAAAACCATTAAGACTATTGAAATATCTATTTTAAAGGGAAAAGACTATCTATTATGCAGTGGGTTGGAACCTTCTCGGTGTTTTTCTGAATTGCAAATGTTTAACTTTCTTTTGAAAAGACGCTTACATTAAATATGGGAGCAAATGGAACTCGTGCATTATCAGAGTCGTTTATTCCCAGAACGCATTCTCCAGCTCTTTATTTATTTAGAGGATTGGAGTTTAAATTTCATCAGAGATTGTATCCCCGTAAGGGTCTTACAACTTAAAGTGAAATCCTATCATACCAGCAGTTCAAACTCCATTCATACAGAAAGACTTGTTTTAAAACAAACTTAAGCTTTTTTTCTGTGTACGGCTTTTTCCGCTTCCGTACAGTTCAGGCGTTTCGTTAGATAAACATTTTCTTTTGTTTCTCTCGATACCATTGGTCGGAATATCCTTATTTATCTTTCTGTTTCCCTTAGAGACGTATCAGATGAACGACTTGTTTACATTCTCACCGCGACTCAGTTCGCTTCATTTTTCTTCACCTCATTGCTCATACTGGCAAAATGCGGAAGTTTTCAATTTTGTTTATCTTTTTATTTCCTCTTTATCCCGATGAAGTGCATGCCAGGGTGTTATTTCAGCGCAGCTTTATTTAGCTATTAATTAAAATTTCCCTAAATTTAGTACAAGTGGTCCATCTTCATTCGATTTTAATGCATTTAAGAATTATATTCGTTTAGAAGAAAACATACTCCCTTGGAGGTAACCTCAAATAACCTTTATTTTTAATTGTTTGTACTCTTCAATACTATATGAGTGAATAATTTGTGCAATAATTTGCGTACTCTCCGCATATGTAAATTAATGTACACAATTTCTCAATTTTTCATTGCAATATTTTTCGTGTGTTTCCTGGCCTGTATTTAAATTTGATATTCCCGGGACTTTCAGGACCAGAATAGTTTGAGTAACTTCTAAAGTCCATATAATAACCAGATTAATTTTTTTACGACATTCTTAGAATGGGTTGGGGTTATTTTTAAAAAGAGACATAAGTCTCAATCTCCATCCGAAATTGTTTGAAAATCGTTTAATATTGTTATTTTAGAGCTTATATTTTAAATGCCATCTATTTTAACTTGCAGTACACTAATGGAGGGAGGGATATTAATAATTTAAAATAAAGGTTGATGAGCCATAAAATGATGAGATAACACCTTTATGTATTTAGAATAAAATAGTCTAATTATATTCGTAAGTATATACAGTATACTTCAATAAAGTGTAATGATAATGTATAAAATAATAGAGGGTTACTAGAATGCATGTAAAAGTGTTGTTCTAGATGTAACTTCCTCATAAATCTCCGTAGAGAAATTACTTAACGAAATTCCACTGTTTTTGTGAAATTATTTCCCAACCATTTACTAGGATGGAGATCCACATACTCATGTGCCTACTCATGCTTAATTCTCAGATTGATAGAGAAATTAATCAAGTGTTTCACTTTTAATGTCACCATCTCTAGCGTCCTGAGCTAAGTCTTTAGGGTAATATTCCTGTTAAACCCCAAAACCCAAAAAATAATGAGTTATTTATATAAAGGTCCCTATAACTCAAATATTATAATTATCTTTTATTAATTATAAGTTTATTTTCGAATAAGATTAAGTGTGAATGTAGGAAAACAATTAATTGTATGCCTCAGAAGTTTTATATAACTTTCCTTGCAACATATTCATGTTTCAGGGGTATTCAATCATTGTTCAATCAGAACGAACTCACAATTAGTATTCCAATAAAAAATATTCTGAGAATTTTCATATATCTGAATTATTTATAAATTAAGAATAACTCTTTCTTAATGGTTTCTCGTGAGGATTACTTCACCCGTTTCCATCAAGACATCTTTTCGTTGCCCTTTTTCCAGCAGCTCTTTTTATATTCCTTTACCTTCTTTTTCTTAATGTCCTCCGAAAACGCATTTATTAATTTATTCCTGCATAAATACTCCCTTAAGGTCTCTCTCGCTTTTAATGTTTTACACGTTTTCACTTTTAATTTCCGCCTTTTTCATCAATTCCGCTTTCCAATGCCTAGTTTTTTAATACACTTCCGTCCGTCCTTAAATGAAATCGCTGTAGGTTAAAGACCTTATTTTATATTTTCCAAGAATACCGTTTTGCAAACCAAGTTTTCAGTTTCAAAACGAGGCGTCGTTATACATTTTAGAAATTAAGGGAGCGAGGTGAGATATTATTCAAGAAAGAGAATTTTGGAGGCAATAAAAATTTTAATATGATATGATCAAGAAAGAAAGTTTCAGAGAGAGGGATGAGTTGGGAGGCTGAAAAGCCCATAACATTTTTAGAGGAGATTTAAAGGGCAAATCAAACAGTTGAAGATTGCTTCAATTTCCACCGTTTCCAATGGAAATAGGCATGATCATTTCATAGTTATTTTCTGATTCCGAAATAAAAACGAAACCTTTTCTAATACGTTTATCCACAATGTCAGGTTCAATTTTCAGCAGTTTTATTATTTTTTGCCAAGGAATCAAGTGAGCATCAATTTGACTGCCAAAGATGAACACATTCTTTTAGGGAGCTGAGAAATTATTTATTAAACTAATAACTGTTGAAGAAAATTGAGAAGTAAAATTTCCTCAAAGTTCCAAAAAACCGTCTGGTACATGAACTTTAGTTTCACACTTGAAAGAAAAAATATTTTTAAAAACTATTGTAGACCTCGTGGTAACTACTCAATTCAATCATCGTCATTAAAGATATTTTCCACTAAAATTTCAAAGAGTGGAAGAAACTGCCGTTTTAAAAGACATGATATTTGTTTTACATAAGCATTTTATCGTGGATTCTTCCTATATCGCATTTTTATTCTTCCTCCACTTTGCTGCTTTTGTTCACAACTGTTCCTGAATCTCTGACATTATGTATTTGCCTTTTCCCGACCATATTCTACAAAATGCTTAATTTTGTCATTAGCTAGCAAGTGTTAATATTCAATTTGATTTCAGAGGTTTAAAAACTCCAATAACCGTTTTTGTCGGCGTTTATCTTCTCATTCCCCGGTATTCCGAGAAAACAAGAAAATACACCGCATGAGTGTTCTCAAAAAGTTCGGTGTCCTTTCTTGTTTTCTCGGAATGCTGGTGAATGAGAAGAAGAACGCCGACAAAAACGGCTATTGGAGATTTAAACTTCAAATTCCTTAACAGCCGTATCCCAAATGTCCTTTCTTTTCATTTGATTTGGTATTGATATTTTACACAATTATATTATTCCAGATCAGAAGTATTTTAGCTCTAACGCTCTATTTTTATTTAGTTCTAACGTTTGTATTCTCAATTGATTATTCGTAATTGCCACATTTGGAACGAAATTTCCTAAAATTACAAACTACGCAACGCAGATTTCCCTTTCACTTTTTCAATGCCATCGTATTTAATAGCAGGCATAAGGACCATCTTCTTAAATCCCCAAAGTTGTTTATATTTTCGGTTATTCACGCACCTATTACTTAAGCGCGCTCTTTTTTCTCCATCTCCGGGCCTTTTTCCGGAGGTCGTTCGAGAATAAGTTCCGTCTTATCGTTTCTTTGCCGAGAAATTTTAATGCATATCCCTCGCGTTTTTTATTCCGACGTCCGTAATTTGAGATTCTAATTTTATGGAGGGTTTTCTTCGTTCCTTTTGAGTGCTCTAGCCTTCCTCTTAATTAATACGTCGCGTTTGCAAGAAGAGGATCGTTCTAGCTGAAAAAACGCGCCGCCCCGAGCGTAGGATTTTCATAGGTTTTCTTCCTTAGTCTCCGACTCCCATCTTAAGATTCCACTGCCAACGTTCTTTAACGGCACAATCTCATAAGGGATTAAAGCTGGGAGTTTTAGTAAATTTTCCAATATTTGCAATCATAATGACTGAAAGGAATCCATCAATGCAAGGTACAACTTTTTCATGCTTAGTTTGATTAGATCTGGAATTTTACTGGGGAAGAATCTTCGAATTTTGTGGTGATTTTAGTTCAAATACTTAATTTGTAGATGAGTTTGATTATTTTTCTTTTTTGCACATGAAGTGAAAGTCAAAATCTAGCTCTTTATTCTTTAGTTATAATCAATATGCAAAATCCTTTATTTCATTTTCAAGTATTTATTTAACTGTGTAAGGCTTTGGTTACATTATGATAATGGTTTTAATGAATCTGTGTGACAACTGGTATGCTATATTGGTAATATTTTTATGCTGGAGCCAAAGCGTATATCGTTAGATTTTGACGAATTATAAAATAAACAGTATAAGGATTTTTATTATTAATTATAGGCATTAAGATGAAAGAAACACAATGAATTTCATTAACACTTTTATTCTATAGATTTAGTTCAGGGTATCCTAAAACTCTTGCAACATCTTGACTATGCAATAAAGGGGGTAATTTATATATATAGGATCATGACTTCAGTTCAAGAATTCGAAGTTTTTATATGAATGATGAGAGAAAAATGAAAAGTAATCATAATATTGATTTTCAGTAAATAGCGAACAATTATAGTATAGATGTAGTAATCATAGAGCTATGCTAAAGATACTGTGCGCCATATACAGATCCTAGTCCGTCATCTGGCTATATATTACATGCATACACAAAATGAATTGCCCAAATAAAAAACGTATGAATTAATTTAAAGTTTTATATCCGTTTAATCTCAATTTATATAATGCCTGATATAATATCTGAAGCCAAAATTCGCAGAAGAAAATCAAAACTTTTCTTATAATAATATTTAACCTACTTTGTATGCAGCGTATTTCACGTATTCCTCACATAAATATTCTGTGGAGAATCGATTCAAGAGTCTACCATGCATATCATAAAGTGGAGAATATCCGAGATTTTGTCGTTTGTTTCCACACCGCATTTGAATGAACGCAAAAACACCATTTCAGAAAAAAGGATTAAGACTGCTCACGAAAATACATTCACAATAACGCAACCCCTAAGGGCACAGAAACTCCACACCAAAATGTCTCTAAAAGCATCCCACCTAAAAAACAACTGCGTCACCAACCGTCGTGGCGGAGTAGCGTTGCAATATTGTCCTAGACAACCGTCCCATTTCCTCCTATCACAGGACCAAAATCCGTTTCAATCCCTCGGACTATATTGGACCGAGGCAACACCTTCTTATGCCCTCATCTCTATTTCACTTTCTCTTCCTTGTCCAGCTCTCTCAATATCCGTTCCCATTCTGCGCGGATGTCTCCCATATTTCTATCCCTTAATCCCGCCCTCGGACCCCTTTCTCCGCGCTTTTACCATTCCTTCCCTCTGCCCTTTCACGCTATTATAACCGTTTTCTCCCAATTTTATGCGTTTTAAGATCACAAAATAATGGTCTTGCTCTCGAATATGGAAAGAGTCGGCTTTAAAAGCACACAGTTTATGCAATAGAAACAGAGTGGGCTGAGTCGATAACAGGGGGATGTTTTGCCTCTCGGACCGGAATACTTGCTGCCATATTGTAATTCAATGTAATTGAATTTTCTTTCGATATTGTTTGTCAGAATATTAAAAAAATCTGACCAGGCCAACACATGACTTTCTCCGTATTTATTGAAAACAGAAGCCTATGCCGGTAATATGTAAATAACTCCAAAATAATGAGTGTTACAGGAAAATGTTTTATACAACATTTGTAGTAAAATACATTATCTATAACTTTGGTACAGAATTGTATATACCTACATTGCATTCTGAAAGATATGTATGAAAAACTTCCATTTCTGGATAAACAACAACTTCCGGTTAACCATTATTGAAGAATAACTCGTAAAAAATCAGTGTTACGAAAAACTATTTCATACAAAAGTTGTAGTAAAATACATTATCTATAACTTTTGTAGGTCATTGTATATACCTACATTGCATTTTGACTGAGATATGTATGAAAAACTTCCATTTGTGGATAAACAACAACTTCCGGTTAACCATTATACAAGAATAATTCCTAAACAATCAGTGTTACGAAAAAATGTTTCATACAAGAGTTGTAGTAAAGTGCATTATACACAACTTTTGTTGATATTTATATATACCTATATTGCATTCTTACAGAGATATTTAAAAAAAAACAAACTTCTGTTTTGGATAAACCGCAACTTCCGCTAAAGCAATATTCACCAAAAACTAATCAACTCTTGGCATTATTGGGAAAATTCTAAATATGAATTTAAAAAATGATCGGATAATTACTTATTAAGATAGAGCGCTCACAAACTTTTTAACCACAGACAGACCGACACACACACACAGACACATAGACAGACATGTTCGGAAAAATAGCTATGGGCCCCAAAACATCTATTTCCGTCGAAATCTGGAGGTCGAATTTTTTTGCGAATACAATAATTTCTCTATACTAGGTATAGGGAGAAAGTAAAAAGCCTACCAGCCAATACTAAAAGCGTTCAGTGTTTCCATATTGTTTCTTTACTCATTTTTTAATGCAACTAAAGAGACAGTAAAAGTCATATTGCGTTTTTCCAGATGGTTCACATACATTCATAAAGCTAGATATGCGTAGCACTTCATGGAATATGTACTACAGTATTGTAATTCAACTTAATTGAATCTTATTTTCATAGTGAGTTACCAATTATTAGAACAGGCTTGCCAACATTATCGTTCTTAAATGGCTTCAGTAATTACATGTAGGTTCTTCATATATTAATCATAATAAACATTAAAAGTCATTATGCGTTTCTTCAGAGGTTTCAATTTAAACTCCTGGAAACATGTAACACTTTATGTGTTGGTAGCACTGAGAGCTCTCGATGTGCTCAGTGAAATCATATATTTAATAAAAAATCATTCGACTTATTTTTAAAGAGCTTATTTCATTAAATGAAAGCATTTTATTAGCATAAGAGACAAGCATGAACTTTACGTTTTAGATTTATTTTGGCAAAAAAATGTTGCAACATAAAATTTTTCCTTAGAAGTATTTATAAACATACAAAGAGACGGCTCTTTACTTTTAAAGAATACTTGAAAGTTTGTGGAATACAAGTAGCAAAAGTATTGCTGAATGAGCAGTTGCTGTTGTAAATTGAGGTATTTTAGAATTAAGCATTCTCTATAAAGATTCCTGTTAGTTAATTCAGCAATATACGACTAAATATGTATTATAAACGGTAGAAATTTTTAACTTAACTTAATTGTAATAATTTTTAAAGCAATGACTTTGAAAAAGAGTTTTGTATTCATAAATGTTCAACCAACATAATTGTTAATAGTGCATCGAATCTGTTAGTATTTTATTCGTGAGGCAGAAAAATGAGTTCCTTCAATGTGTTCCTCTGTGCGCTAGATGAATCTCCACCGAAAATAAAAAGTTACAATCCTCAAAATGCAGCATTAAATTTCTGTTGAAGATTTCGTTTCTACTCAAGTTCAACTGCACCAAATTCAAGAAAGAACAAGGTAAAATTCTCAATAAGGGTTCACTTTACGAAGAGAAGGAAGTTTGAAAGCAGTCATTCGATGGGCCTCAAAAAATTCTGGACATTGCGTACCGCTCTTTGGAACATGTCATTTGTTTCTCGGAGACAATGTCTTTTGTTGTTTATCCTATTAATGAACGAGGCTGCCAATGGGACTCAGAAATGAGCTGCAACAGCGCAGAATTTCTTGGAAGGAGGAAAACAACGACACTTTGCTGAGAATAATGGATAATAGGGACGGACTTAGCTGTCTTTTATCTTCAGTGGGTCCTGGAACTGATTGGGTTTCAAGCTAAAAGGAAGTGATTTTGTTAAGGATTGGAACTTTAGATCTTGGAAAACGGTGTTCAACGTTGGGCTTTGGGAAACAGCAGGATCAATATTTACAGGCGTACCTTTCAGTCGTTGTTTATAAAGATAACTACCGTATGGTATATACTTTAAAATTTATGAGCTTTCTTATAAAATTATTCTATTATTTTTTGAGAAGAGATATAATATTCTATATAGAGATTCTATATATTCTAACTCTTTATACTTATTGATGGTAAACCTTCTACGCTTTAATAAATATTTTGAGCCAATACTATAAAAATATATTTAAAAATTGGAGTATCAATTTGATATGAATGTCCAGTCAATTAAGAGATAAATTTATACGTATAAATATCCTATTTATATTTTTATAGTGTTTTAATCTCGGTATTGCTTTTCATTTTAATATCTCTACAGTAATTATCGAAAATAACATTTCAACAAACGAGGATTTATTATTTTGTGTGAACTTCATAATAAATTCAAAATCTTTTGTAATATCGTTCAGTAAAATATATTCGTTTGAAAATTAAAACGTCAGACGCAGATGCTAAGATAAGATTTATTAATAGAGATATTCAACCTTTAATATCATTAAATGTTGAATAAATAAACTGGATTTTTTTACAGTTTCAAATGATATTTCTTTTTTAAAGATTAACGTGAAAATGTTTTTTATTCTGGTCCAGAGATTCAAATAATATCACAAAGTTATATTTCATATGAAATGAGATGAAACATTAAAATTTAACGCCTAATGATATTGATTGATATATTTATATCTCTAAATATAAAATATCTTATGAAGTTCAGAGCATATATGTTCCACGATTTCATAACGTATGCTCATCCGGAGATGGCATTTAAAGTAGTTAATAACTTACAGTCATATTTTTTAACGCCATAACTATAATTAAAAATACATTTATTAATAATTTCCTCCAATGATTAAAAGACATTAATTTCTTAGAGCCGTTCACACAATCACACTTAGCTTTATAAGCAAATTGTAATTACAAATATCATCCCACGAATCCAAATTTGACTTGTGTTATTTTACAATTGATTTACTTGGAATAGGTAGGTATATCTTGAAATTTATGCTATGTAGGCTGCCTTCCAAAGACACGTACCTTATTTCTCTATAAACAGTTGAATGATTATCTACGAAGTTAAGTCCTTGTAATAACTAAATAAAAATGATTACTCTTACGACAAAGAGATTAAAATTGTATTATTAGAAATCATAAATTGAAAAATATTTCACGTACAATGGTATTCGTATGTTAAAAACAGCGATGCATTTCTAGTCGTATTTGTCTCGTAGACTGAGGAAGGTCAGAATTCAATAAGAATTAATTCACCTACTGATACATATCTCGTCGCATCAGAGGGAATAAACGGAATGAGGTTAAAATCGATATCCAAAAAACATCGCGAGCGCAAGAAATTTTCAAGGCACCGAACGCTTATGACGAAAGAGAAAAAATCCGAAAATTAGCACCGAAAGGCCGTGCCTTTTCCTCGCGTCGCATTGTTTCGGAGGCGATTCTCCCCCGCGTGTCAATAGCACGGTTTCCAAGAGACGCAGGAGAAAAGGAGCGCGCGAACAAAAGAAACTCGGCTGCCGAAACAAGAAAGGAAACCTTTCGCGACTCTGACGAAAGGTAAGGAGAATAACTCCTCATCTGCGACTAACTCGCATTTTTTCTAAAACTCCCTCCCTTTCCCTCTCAATTCTCTTTTTTCGCAATTGTTTTCTCGTTGCCGTAGTTTTTCTTTCCCTGTCTTGTTACGTTTCCCTTTACTTAAGGCCTCTCTGACGTCTCCAACGCCTTGTGTTTTTTTTGTCGCGCTCGCTGCTTTTATACGCTATCGCGCTTTTATCTTGTCCCTCCTTATAACTCGCTGCTCGAGATGAAGTAATGTAACGTTCCGTACGTGCTCTAATGCCCGAAAGCTCGAAGAAAAAAGAGGTTCGAGACGAAAAAGAATTTCTCTGCGTTTCGAGACTTATATTTCCTTCGGCGGAAAACATTTCAGCGGAGATTTGAGTGTGTTTGGTCCATTGAGAGATGCTTCGAAGTGTGATTTAATGAACCATTTTCCCTTATAAAACCAAGTCGTGGCAAAAAACTCAGGTGAAATATTCAATTTTTAGATCAGCTTCAGCTATACTCTTCATCTAACCTTTCAAGCCACATAACATCTCAAGGATAATAGCAAATTATACATTTGAGGTTAAAATTGGTCATGAGCTGAACAATTTAAGACACTTTAAATTCTTCTTCTTAGTTAAATGGAAAAAATCTGATGTGGCCAGCACCTGACTTTCTCCATATATAAGATGTAAATATTTATCTACGACAGTAATTTCGAACTCTATATTCCATTTAAACTTGGAAGATGAGTGATTAATATATATATATATTATCTTTGACGACACAAACATTATAGATATTGTTCTTCGGGACATGATCGATGAAAAACGATGAAATTGGCCTTTCGCCCATAGAGCCTAGAGCGCGCACAAAGTACATAATCAGCAACTTCCGGTTTATCAGTATCTCATGAATAACTCCTAAACAATCAGTGATAAAAAAATACGCTTCAATCAAAAATTATAGTAAATTACATTTCCTAAAACTTTTATTCGTAATAGTATATACCTAAATATCATATTTATGGAGATATTTTGAAAACCGGAAATGAGCTTTGAAGAATGAAACTCAACTTTCGGTGAACCGATATACTCCAAAAACTAATCAACTCTAAATACATAAAGCAAAATACTATATATGAAATATGGTGTTGATACAACAAATACTTTTCATGTTAGAGCGCCCACAAAGTACATAACAGCTACTTCCGGTTTATCGGTATTTCACGAATAACTCCTAATCAACCGGTGATACAAAAATATGTTAAATACAAAAGTTATAGAAAAATACATTTTCTAAAACTTTTATAATAAATACAACATACGTATATATCATATTTATGGAGATATATTGAAAACCGGAAATGAGCTTTGATGAATGAAGCTCGACTTCCGGTCAACCGATTTACTTCAAAACCTAATCAACTCTGACAGCATACACCACAATACTATATATGAAGTCTGGTATTGATACGACCAATAGTTTTCACGTTAGAGCGCCCACTAACACACACACACATACAGACACACACACACACACACACACACACACACACACACACACACACATACACACAGACATCATTCCGAAAATGGTTAAAACGTGTTCTAGGGACCCCAAAACATGTATTTCCGTTGAAATCTCGAAGTCGAATTTTTTCATGAAAACAATACTTTCTCTATACTTCGTATATGGAGAAAGTAAAAAAACATGTACTCCAAAACAGAGGATAACTTTTAAGTATTGTTCAGCTATAAGTATTAGCTTGTTCAATATGAACTGCTATCTATAAGAAACTAGGTCTACGAATCGTTATGGGAAAGAAGTAAACTCTCCGCCCATTATTTTTCTGCCGTACACATCTATATATTTTTAATATAATATGTTATTAAACACATCGTTGGAGAAGCTGGAGACACTGAAGGAATTTCTATTGACCCTATGGAAACAATGATATAAAATAAAATTTCTTTGTAATTTTTGATTGAATACGTGGCAATTTGATAAAATAATCCGTTAGGCTGCTAATTTCAGCCTGTATCAAATGGGAATTACTGTGTAACAATATCGGCAATCGAATAAATTAGGCAACTAAGAAACGAACAAAACTTACGAATTTTGTTGAATAGTCTGTAGCAACCAAGTTGTATTTATATCAACGTAATTTTTTACCGTCTTTTTCGTTATAGAAAATAGTTTTATAGTTGTGGTTTACCGGAAATGTATTTTTCTCGATCGATTCAACGGGCTGAGTATAAATATCCTGTTAAGTTGCGGATTTATTGAATATATTCTTCTGAATTAAGTATTAAATCTAATCTATTTGCAATAATGTACATTTAGTGATTTACGGAAATGGATTTAGCAAAGAACGTAAAGAGTTCCCAGATTCGGTGTTTGTAATCTTTGAAGAGTTGAACGGCGAGTTGTAAAGTTGTAGCAAACCTCCAACGTCGTATGATAGACCAAAATGGTAAAGACATTTTATTTTGTTATATGTAGAATGTAAAAATTGATTTACTAGTTGTTTTTAAGTGCTTCCACTCCATATTCATTTACTATCCGTTATTGGTGTTTAATTTTTGTTTCTAGTTTGACATTGCGATAACTTGTGTGTTATTTGTCTTCTGTGTTTATGTTTCACATATTAAGATTGAGATAAAGTCAGCTCCATAATTCACTTGCCTTCCGCAAAGTATATTCATCGGTGGTTACTAGAGTGATATATAATTTATTTCTGTCATTTATGTTTAATATTTGATTACTTTGTCTCCCTGTCTGAAAATGTCTCTTTAAACGTGGTACCTATAATCTTAATGTGATCTTAGAATATATTTTTATATTGTCTCAGTTGAATATATATTTTTCATTCTAAGTATATAAGATGGGATATTGGGTGGATACATCTTTGTGGACTTAATTGTAACTTACATTTCATGGTACATTGGTTTGAAAAGTCTGATTTGCTCCATCCAATCCATCAACAATTATGAAGCATCAAGGTTGTTACACTGGTAGTTAAGAAATTTAGCAATTCTGCTAGTATAATATATATAAGCCATGAGAATTGTGAAACATTATTATTATTGAAATCTTTAGCACACATACCGATGTCTAAAACTCTGAATGCTACACCGACCATTCGGTTTATTTTAGTACCATATGAATGCATTTCTGGAATGAATAACTAGTGTTTAAATAAATCAGAGAAAACAGAATTGCGTGATTATTGGGGAGTAATTCTGCTAAGTTAAATTTTATCTGATAGAATCCAATTGAAAATAGTCGTAGTATGCTGAAGTTAGTGATAAATAGATGTTTGATAAATAACTAGGATAATATTTTCATTTAGCAAGGTAAAATACGCAACTGGTTTTTGAAATGTCTTCCACCAGAAACTGTTCCAACCAGGCAAAACAGTGAATAGAAATATGCAAATTTTATATCATATATATCCTTATAAGTTCATCAGGGAATAGCATAGATTTCTAAAACCAGTCATTATTTTCTCATACGTGGTAGATTCTACTAGTATTATGTCTTACATTATTTCGGCAGAGATACTTCTAAATGTATTTCCCAAGAAAATAAATCAACAAAGGAATGGACTTGAAACGCTTGTAATATATTGTGACGGAATTAAATGTAATGTTCCATCCAATTGGAAACGCTACAGCGAATATAATTTCATGCTTGAATCATACCAAACGTTTCGTTCTATGTATGTCGCGAGATCAAAGGTCGTGGTTGCTAGGTCTTCCTGCTCCGAGGGATATTTCCGTACAAACGGAGCGGAGGAAAAAGGGACAAATCTCGCAAATACATCCTAATTCCCTACCGTTTATCTCTCCGCGCCTGGAAGTGCTCCTCCAATTCTTTTTGTCACTTCGTCCGCACCCTCGCCTCGTTATTCATCTTCTCAGAAAAAGAACAGACTCGAATCCCCGCGAAATAAAGGCGAAACCGGACATTTCCGAGGATAGAATGGAGAGAGACGTGTGCGTCGGAGAAGGGTCAGAAAGGGCATGAACCGGCGTTTGTCGCCACTTCTTATTTCTACCCTTCAAAGCTTCATCGCGCCCTTTCTTTTCCCCGTTGGAGCGCGCTCTCCATCCCACATTATTTTTCCGTCCGAGAAGGGCCGTTGACCTTTTCTTTTGACGTCTACGAATGTATGTGTCTGATTAATTTGATCCCGTGAGGTTTCTTTATGGGAAAGCTGTCGGATGGAGTTCCGACTCACTCGCTTAGCCCCTGCCTTTATCGAAGGCCATTTTCCCTTCGGAAGATGGCTCTTTGTAACCCTATATGGTTTGAAAGGATGAGGTATATTAAACTGGGACGTTTATTTTCGGTTTAAGTCATATTCCGAGGTGAACTTAAGCCATAAGGTGGGCTACCTACGTAACTGCGTTATTGCTATGGTTATATGTCCCTTTGAAACGTTTATACGTTGAAGTTTTTCCAAATATTTCATAATATACACGTTCACTAGTCTATGTGAGTAGGAACTTAAGCATTTCACTGATATTTAATGAGTTCTTTCGGAAACTAATAATGCACTTTTGATGGTAGCTCTGCGGGAAATTTCGAATACCTCTCTTCCGTATTACGCTAGTCAAGGTACGGGTAAAGATCAAATAAATTAAGTTAAATAACAGAAACTAGTACTGTCATCCATAGATATCTGTAAGGCCAAAAACATTAATTTCCCATATGTATAATACATGCGTATTAATTCCTCTAACAGTAGGCGAAATTGAAACCGTATAGAGCAGTGGAGTAAATCCACATATTCTCCACCGTTAGCTATGAAAAGCTTTGGAGAAAAATTAAGGCTTACTATACAGGATTGAATAACTTTTCTTTGCTATCCGTATGAATATGTGGAACATTTTTATCTAGGTGTAGCGTATTGGCTCTGTGAGTAACAGTTTTTATCAATCCCATCTAATAGTGACCAAGATGAAAATTACTGCACGGTATCGTTCATACCTCTGTAGCCACATTTATCAGAGCCTTGGGGAAGAAATAAAATTAAAGATACACATTTCCCTACTCTCTGTCAAGAGTCGAATGAAATTACTCCATTCATCACGGTTCAGATGTAGGAGCAGTTAAATTGTATAATTTCTTAAATAACCTATATTATAATTGAGTAAAACAGGTACAGGAATATATAAAAGATAATTATTATATTCCAGCCTGACGAAGGAAGTAACAAATAGATATAATGGCAGGAATCACTGACTTAATTGTTCTTTACAGATTATTTATTCAAGCAATAATTTTCGCATCCACGTAGAAACAAATGATGAAAAAAGGAAATGCATACTTGTCCTTTTAGACTAGCCTGGTATCAACTTGAGATTTCGAGTATATATTTTTTCCAGAGAAACACATTATTTCCTCAAGTAATGTGTATTTTCAAAGTTCTGTTAAATAATTAAAGACAAGACGAATATGAGCAGATGGAAATGTGTTGTTGTAATTCCAACGTTGAAGTTTACTGTCCTCTAAATCAACGATAATTTCCTCCAGAATTTTATTCCATCACATTTCTTCGTTACGTTCTTTAATTCAGCCTCCAATCAGAACAACTTTAAACCACCGAAAAATTTAAGGAATCCATTATCCCTCCCGGAACGCGTGTGGTAGAGATGTTGTTTCCAGCTATTTCGTCCATCATTTCCATAAGGCCATCCACTTAGACGATCATTTTCCTCGTTTATTCAGCGTAATCACGCGACGCTAACTTCCGGAATAAATTTTCGCGCGGTCCGCTGCGAGTGGTGGAATTCGAAAAAAAATCTAAAAGAAGTCGGACGTGTTTCTTTTCCCGAATCCTCCTCTTGTTACTTGGCGACTGGGTTTGTGTTTCCCCATTCCTCGCTTTCTTTTCCCTTCGATTCTCTCTCGCCTCTCCTTTATCACGGGTCCGAAAAACGGGGTCTTCTCGGAATAATGGATGCGGGCCGAGTGGGGGCGCCGTATGCCTCCGCGACTCCCAACAATGCATCCGCAGCTGGAGAAAATGGAATTCCTGGAGAAAGGAGAGCACGGTGTCCTGCACTCTGAAGAGAGGGTTTTCTTTCACCCAATTCCCCGGCTAAGATTATTCCGTCCGAAGAGGAAGAGGTCGAACGAGGGCTTTTTTGGGGGAAATGTCTCTCAAGGATGGAAATCCAAGGAGAGGATTAAGAGGGGGGAGGTGTTGGGGCGGTTGGGGGTGCTGTTCGGAATGCAGGATGGTAAAGGAGCGAAAAGGGAGCATATGGTTGCGATGGTGCGATTTCTGCGTCACTTCAATCGAAGTGCACTTGACTTCAAGTGCTCATATTAAGTGTTAATGTTACCGAATGATATTGAAGGTGTCAAGTGCACAAAAAAATTTTTAGGCTTACTAAGTTTTGGTTTTTGTTAAAGGAGGAAATTCCAAGTCTTTCATAAGTTCCACTAGTTTCTATTTCTTGAATTTTATTATACATGCTTCTTTTACGTCCACTTCATTTTTTTGTATTTTAATATGTCAAATTACAAATTAAGTGCTGCCAATTAACTCTCTTTTTTGCAGCGCATGAATGTACTCTTTTTGTATGCAGCAATATTCTAAACTAAAATTATATGCGTATGTATGTTGCTGACCATAGGCGTGTATCAAAATTTCAGGAGAAGATATTTTTGTATACAAATTTTAACGATTACTTTATTGAGAAATAGTGAGGTTTATGCAACTGAAATTTCATTTCTGCATTAGAGCAACTGCTAATTGGGACTGGTCATTGGCTTTGTGACCTGTATCTGTACGGTAAACTTTCGCCTGAATAGCCATGGTTAAACCATTCTTTGAGGTAGCCCGAGTTCGGAATACTAGTAATTGTCCGGGAGGACACAAATCAGGTACCATATTATGATACGATGATAGAAAGTTGCATTAATACCATGATATCGCTATAGTTTAATTATTAAATAAAATGTAAGGTTATCTATCTTAAAGGTGTGGAAAGAACACTTCAAGGCATGCAAATTTGAGTTTTTGAAACAGTTGAAAGGATAAACTCTGAGGTACTAGGACTCCTATCTTCCACTTACTGGGAAATTCTTCTAATCAATAAATATCCTGAAAGAAAAATTTCTCTTTTAATTAAAATTTGTAATTAGGAATGCTTTCAGTTTTGACGCGTCACAAATTTTATTGCTCTCTCGCATCTGATTTTTTCTTTCTATCTATATCAATTTCGTAGTTCCCTTTAATGGTGAATATAATATTTAACTCGCCTTGTTCGTTCACATTTCCATTTCCTTCTACATCTCTATCACAACACACGTTTCATTACACAAAATTTTCGACTGATATTCTTGCTCTTCATTCCCTGAGCCACTCTGCTGCCCTTTTCAATTCATGCGTTGAAACTAAATTGAAACATAACAAATATAAATTTCACACTTTTCTCGCAGTCCTTTCTCTTTATATCATTGCTTTGTTAAACAAATTCCTGGTTCTTTTTAAAGCATAAATATGGCGAAACACAGGCGGAACGGTATCTGCCTCAGTAAAATTATGATAAAGCAACGGGATAATACTAATTTAATGAATGAAGTATATGATCAGTGCTAGATACTCTCAGCATATACATCCTGCGTTTCACTTCAACGTTAGATGGATATTCATTTCACAGAGGAGAACAAGAGAGCAACTTCCACTTTTTTGCGAGTTGAGATGGAGACGCCAGAGTTTGCAGTATTTTTACGGTCAAAATTGAAAGTGGAAAGAATGCCTCCTTCCATCCCAGGAGGAGATGAAGTGCATGCAAATCCGTAATTTAATACCAAAGTTTTCGCCGTCTTTGAGAACTCCCAATCAGCTATTACGGCGTGGAAAACAAGGGAGAAGGAAACCCAATTCTTACACCCAACCCCTCATTTCGGCAGGCGCATGAAAAATTCATCGCATTTCAATTCCTTCGCACGTACACTTTACATCTCTCCCTCGCAATATGGCCCCGTCTTTGCTCCATCGCAGCCCCGACATTACTCATTCTTAAGCGTTTTTTTATCCCCACCCTAATGGAAATATAATCGAAAAAATTGAGAGGTCCCGCTCGGTTCCCAATTTTCCATTTGACGGGATTTCAACCCCCAGCGGGGAGTTGAATGGAAATTGTAGCGAACCCTATATCCTGACACAGGACGGAAAAGGCACCCACTCCTCTGATATGGAATTGAAACCTTGAATTGGTTTATCCTTCTCTTCAACATCGCGCCCCCTGTCGTTCTTTTTTTATTCGAGAGAGAGGAGAGTAATTCCCATTTAATTTCTCTTATGGCTCCGCAGGGGCATTTTTGGCGACCGACTTTTGATTCCTCTCCTTCTGATTAGGGAGAGATTGGCGGAACGGCGCGCTTGATTGTTTTAATTTATCTCTAAATTGCTTAATTAATGAAAGGGATTCATTGTTTTGCCGTGCGGAGATTTATGTCACCGTGGATGTTTGAGATGTCCCTACGTGATTTTCTAATTTAATGGTAACGGGAATTTTTGTGGAGATGATGTTTAGTTTTTGGTTAGAAATGTGGGTAAATTATTCTTATGTTTGTAACTCCGGAGTGGTGTTTCATTTTAAAGATATTCTTCTTGCAAATTAAATTTATCTTTGCAACTTATACAACTAGAGTTAGAAATGTAAGTTCAATATTAAATTAATATATTTGTGTTAGTGGCTGAAATTTGTTTTGCATTGGTGCTGAAAAAAAACCTTCTTACGAAGATGATGTGAGACGTTATATCTACAATAAGCTACATTGAAGAAAAAAATTATCAACGTTTTTCTACTCTCCGTTTCATGTAGATTCACTCTTTCAATTCGTCAGAGTAGCTCTTTGAGTCGCCTATATTCATTTAAAACCTCGTTAATGAGAATGGAAGTACTGCACGAAGGATCATTTAGTTTAAAAATAGAGCGACATAAGATGATTTTTTTTAAAGATGAATGTAAGACCGAGAATTAGAGAAAGACATTTGATTTGGGTGGATATGTCTAGAAAGAAGAGAAAAGGTAAAGAGATAAGTGGTAACTAACAACGTATATCTATTAAATTACCAGATTCTTGAGGATTTCATTACAGAGAATTCATATCGAGAAAACTCTAGGCACCGTCTAACATGCAAGCATCAGAATTACGCCTAGAAAATAATACCTTAGTTCAAATGATATGATAATATTTTTAAGTATAAGAACTTTAATATATCGGCATTGGAAGAATGCAAAATCTGGAAATAATCTGGGGATAAAGACTCTTTTCAAAATTATCCATGAAAACAGAATTTTGGAGTAATTTCCTGGCTGAAAGGGACTATTAGTTCATTCACTCCTTTGATATCTCAGTTTGAATCAAAACTTGAGGATCATCGACCTGATAACTCATCGGTTCCCAGCTCACCCTTCAATGATCGCGACAAAAGGTTGAATATTCACAAAGAAAAATGGATTCTAAGTACTTTCTTCAGCTTTCCTTTTGACTCCCTTTTCGCTCCGCGATGCGCACAAACTAATACCGATAAGTCCCAAAATGAAGCGCTTTTTCCCAACCGGAAACTTTCGAAAGAAAACAGCAGAGCATCGCTTGGCGCATTGGAAAGGCTCTGGGATTATCGAAAGGAAATACATATATGCGTCCCCGAGGCGATGCAGATCCAAAAAGCGGAGCTATTTCGAAGATTCAATATTGAATCAATTCGATTCGTGGCGGAACAAATTCAAAGGTACGTCTGCAAAAGGAAAGAACTACGGGCCGTCCTTCAGACCGAACAAATAACCCGCCGAAGCAAAAAAGTCCTCATCAACAGCGCATTTACCACCGTGAAGCGAGAAAAAAGAATGGGAACTTGCTCCAGGATTAGAGCGGTGCAACTTATTGAAACTTTTCCCCATTCTCTCTTTCTCTTATCTGAAGTCAAACACTTCGGCTGTAACGTTAACGGCAGCGTCTCTGGCGGTAGAGGCCGGAAATAAAAAAAGGCGGGATGTTGTCCGACAGGGTGGGGGATATATCCGAATCGTAGGGCACACAGCGAGATTCCTTATTGACGGAGACTCTTTTGGGGGAGTTGTAGAGGAAGGAGGCACAAAAGGGATGGACGAGAGGGTATGAATCCGAGGGGAGCCGTTGAAGGGAAAAAAGTGTGGGTGGTACAATAATGGGAACTCCGATACTCTTGTTTGAGTGCTCGAACGAGGGCGAGTTTTTTCCTGGGTTTTGTAAGTCGGACTGGAACTCGGGGCGGTCTGAGGGAGGGTTAGGGTCCAGAAATCTCCACGCAACACTTTTTTCGCCCTGCGTTTTATAATAACCGTATTATGGTTTGACAGTGCCGCGTTGCTTGCGATGTTCAAGGGCGGAGAAATGTAATTTATGCAAAAAGAAGGCGATTTGAAGGTAAAAGTTGCCGTACGAGTTTTGTCGATTTGGCGATTCTGGTTCCTTTTCATATGAATGTTTAATTTCATTGCTTTTTTCACTATTTACACAATGTTTCGAGTTTTTCACTTTCGTTTCTGAAAACATCGAGCTAAGCATTTTTATCCTTGAAAAAGTCCATATCTAGAGGTTTTCCTGTTTTTGGCTAAAATTTGAATACAGTAAAAAAACTTACATAAATTATGCAGTGGTATGCAAGACAACAAGACCAATCTGAGCACGTTTTAGCCATCTTAAATGATTTGAAGTAGATTTTCTTATTTTATAATTTCTCTTTGTATAAAATGTGCGTTGTACAAATTTCGCAAAAATGGCATTCAAACAGCAAGACAAATTTCAGCTAGTTATTCCTTCAATAGTATTCGCTTGAATTTTCCATATTCTATCTCCGTAGACCATGTTAAATGAAACGGATTAAAGGAAATGATTTAGGTGTATTTGTTACCGGAAGAGAAAAAGAGGCCACATTGCCAGAAGGGGCTATTGATTTCCTATTTATGAGAGTAAATTACAGGATACAAATGTTGTCACAAACAATACACATTAATACCTTGTAATTCAATTTTGAGGCGTGGCACTGGTTGTAAACTCCATTGTTTCATTTGCAGATCCGACTATTAGCGTAAGAGTAAAAAGAAAAACAACATTCTATGACTAGTTAAGAACTAATTCTTTCTGGGAAGCATACACGGTTACAGCAGACTAAGGAAGTAACGCAAACGCTTGGACTCTCGTTGTACTGATTGCGTCTTCCGCGGACGCATTTCATTTGAATTTATTAAGCAATCGCGACGTAGCCGCTAACCTGCATGATCTCAAATATTCCCAACCTGTGTCTTAGACTATATTTGTAAGGCTCTCTATTTTATCTTATCATTTTCAACAAAACGCATCGCCTTGCTCTGTATTTTCTCTAGTTTCTGGGTATGATACACGCTTCATTCACCGGATCCAATTTACTTGCTGCGTATTCCCTATGGGGCCTAACCAAGGAGAAATGACGTCGCTTTCTAACTTTTTTATCTTACCTACAGACAATGCGCTTTCTAATGCATAGCCTTTTAATTGTTTGACTGCAGACATGAAGATGGTTTTAATACAATTCTTGAGGCATTTCTTGAGTAAGCGCTTTAGCAAAATAAATTTCAAATTACATTTTAGAGATCAATGAATAGGGTATTAAATATTTAAAAATTTGTTTGCCCTTTTGACTAAAAGAGACAGATAAAAAGTTAAATAAATTAAAAATACCTAAAAGGCTCATTGTCCTTAAGTTCATTCAATAGGCTCAATTCCATTTAAGACTTCAATATATCACCGGTGATTTCTTACACACTTTGAAAACGTTACTTTGGTAAATTTGAAATTTGATAGTAATAAATACCAATAGTATCGCTGTCAACAATTGAAAAGTTTATTTTTATGATTCTGCAGAAGTACCCATAAGTATAAGAAGTGCTTTTGCATAATTTACTTATAACGTATATATCCATCTAATTTAAATTTATCTCCATCACACGAATAACTGTTTTCTAGTATAAATCAAAGTACAGGAGCTCTTTTCTCGCTGTTTCTAGAGAATATTTCTTAGAATTTCATCAAGATCAATTAATTTAATACCGTCTACATTCTCAGGGTCTGAGACTTAGGGTCTGCGACTTTGACATAGTTGATCGTCATCGGATGTGACGCCTTACATGATCTGCTTGAAAGAACGAGAATGATAGTGAATTACAAATCATCACCAGCAAATTAATGAAGCAGCTTTGAGTATACCTGAATTTTTATCAATTGTGCATGGGTTTCTCATTAATTTGATTTCTTAGTGAACTGTATCATTAAATAATGGTCACTTTTTAATTAAAGTAACCTTTAGCAATGGTTGCGCATGAATGACAAATGAGGTATTCACAGCTTCATTTATTTGCGAAATCCTCTCCTACCATTCCCATCAATCCTATGTAGAGCTGCAAATTCATAAAAGCCATCTTTTGTGCGATAAATTTCTGTTGACTTTAGAGCAGGTCAAATGGTCGAATCCCTTGTCAGCTCCGTTCGTTCCCATCAAAAAGGTTATGCTGAAAAGATTTCAAAAAGATGGTGAAGGGGGAAAGGTCGAATGGAAAGGAAGTGGCCGTCGAGAGAGAGGATGGAAATGAAGTCTTTTCATGATTGGCTAGAAACGTAACGGTGCAACTTCAGAGATTCGTTTCCCCTTTGTGAAGAGACTATGGCGATGCGGCGAATGGAGGAGATTCGGGAAGTTAATGAATATAATTCTCTTCGGAAAGGAAGACCTTTGACGGGGATAATGTCGGGTTTTACGGTCAACAGATGCGGAATATGAGTCTCGAAACCTTCTTCTAAATTAAATTCTCCTAAACTTTTCCTGCGGAGGGATATTGCCTCTGAATCTAAAGGTCCGATTTTAATACGGAATCGAGGTCGCATGTTATTATATTCGCTGTCGCAATGCGGGGTGGACTTTTGGATTCCATCAAATTACATTCTTATATAAATAATGCGGAGTTGAGGATGCGATATATTAGAGAATATATATTTTTCCTGCTGTAAAACTGATTCAGCGCATATTTTATTTTAAATCCAATATCCTTTTTCGTAATAATTTTCTTAGCAAAGCGTTCATTATATTCTGAAACGAATAAGAAACGCATGTTTTTTTCGGGCCTTTGATTTAAAAGCTTTCTCATTTCCGAATTCTATATTATATTCTAAAATAAATGCGGAAAACAATTCATCAGTAACATAATTTCGCGTGACGTTAAGTTATAAAAAAAGTTTTTACTACCGGAAAATGAAAAATTTAATTCAACATTTTAACCATTGTATATAAATATAATTGGGATAAAAATTTGTAAAGCTGTTGTTATTAAAAGTTTACCCATACGTTATGATATTCCTGTTAAATATATAATCATTCATCTGAAGCTTTGCAATTTTTCGAAGTTGCCACCAGTACCAAATTGAATTTGATCAATTTTTCAATTAGAACGGTTGTTCCTATTTGTAAATGGCATGTACTTACAATTTTAAACCTTATAGGAATCTCTACAATATTTTCTCAATAAAATTATTTATTGATATCTATCAAAGGCTATTATAAAATCCGTTTTAACATGAAACTGAACGTTTATAACGATACTTCAACGCTACTTTGGTTCACAGATAAGAAGAGAAAACAGCATAAACCTCCAAAAACTTTAACATCTGTTTATCAAGGTTTTACACACTATAGCTAAGCTGGACAATTTCCGGTCTCTAACATGTATCTTATCGTATCAGGTGCACTATTGGGTATAAAACGTATTATTATCTTTTAACTGTGGAGAGATCGATCAGATAGTAGTCATAGAGATGATAAAAATAAAGGAAAATGTCGTATATATCGGAAGTTATGCATAGCGCTCTAAAGGAAAATACTGGAAACCATGTTTGTGTTTGCCTGTAGGGGAGCAGTGTGCATGATACGGGATGATAAACGAAGTGCGCCCGTGAAAAGAAAGAGGAGAAAATAGTTCTAAGATAAGATCTGAATCGATATGACGGTATGGAAAAGTATTTATTTTGGTGAAAAAGCCCTCGGATACTTAGTCATCCCAACGGCGATCGTACAAGAAGAAGAATGGACAGTGAAACTTAAATATTTCAGAAGAAAACTTTGGAAAAGAATAGATAAATCTCTTTTTGCCGTTTATTCTGTGCTGGGTGTATCGGGAGATATCATGGAAGTTACTTAGCACCTCGAAAACATGCTCACATAAATACGAAGCAAGCTAAGCGTGAGATTATTACCACGTGACGCTTTCTTTTTTCTGCATTCCTTCACAACTGCGAGGTGCTAAAGTAGGTGGCGTTTGATTCTAAAAGAATGCGACGACGGCTCTCTCTCCGACGGAGCGCGCTTTTCTCCTGTTTTCTGCAGTGGGTATGCTTTTTTAAGGAGTGCTGCAATGGATGGATTGTTCATTCGGCTGAAACAATTCTGCAGTAACTGAAGTGCTGGCGCTCGTCCGAACCTAATTTCAGCTGCGTAGAAAACGGAAATAATGTAACAGGTGAAAATGAACAGCTGTAATGCTATTAGATTTTTCGAAACAAAAAACGCGATTACGTACAGCTTTGGTTTCACGAAATGAAATTATTCATTTCGTACCAACACCGCAAAGGTCATTAAATAAGGAAAGCTGTATTAATTATTGATCCATCTACTAATTTCACCAATGATATCTATAGTATGGCGTAGCAGCTAACTTTGTATCGTTGTAATTGTTTCTATAGGCACAATTCGATATTCCTCAATTTTATTTCCAGCTTTAATATATCTAATTATTTCATATATCGTATGTTATCACTGTGTATTAATTGATTGAAACGAACTTACTATATCCTACGTTAATCTTTTAACAACCGTCCGATTTCGGACGTACCCGATACGACCGAAACCGCTCGGTTATAAAAAAATTAAGTGAGAAAAATTGTAAGTTCGTATCAACTGTTCGTTTCTGTACTTTTATTTGCAGGTTTCCTTGTAATTTAAGATTTATCTTTGATTAATATTAGTAACTTTAAGGTGGCGGAATTTTAAGCATTAATAATATTCGCTGATCATCGGTGATTGGGTTTTATTAATATTGAAACACTAACTAATTTCTCTACAACGTTTCTAACACTAAAAGGTTAATGCATGCTCTAAGATTTCCACTAATTTATGATATAAGTAATCTATACTATTGAGCGAAACTAACTTTAATTCTTCTAGTAATCTTTTCTTCTGTATTTCTTGAAGAGTCTATCAACTAACCCATTTTATTTTCCTGATTGCAGATGCTGAACTAACGCCAGGCCTTACCTCTTCTTAACCAACTTTCTGTTACTTTACTAACTCAACTTTTTGTTCTTATTCTTGTGATGTGCTGCGAGTGAATATCATACTGGTGCTGTGAACAAGAGATAACTCGTTATTCGTCAAAGTGGCGAGCATAAATTTCCCCGTGAACAAAGAAGCACAAGGACGAGATTAATTACGTGTTCGTGTTATCAGTGTGATCACTAAGCCGTGTTAAATAGTTCGCACGTAAATCCAAGAAAATATCCTCGACTCTTTGAAAACGCGTTACTTTTGCCAATTAATTCGGTGCGATCCGGTGGTTTTTAAGCTCTCTAAAACTTCCAACAATTTAAGAAGGGGTTTTTATCCCCTCCAGTAATCAGGGTTGGGTGGATTTCCTCTCACCTAGTCTCCCGAAACTTTCAGAAGAAGTTTCAGAGTCAGGAAATTATACTCGCTATCGCTCCCCTTTTAAAGAAAATTTTTGATATACTTTCCGATAAATTTTGGAGTATTTTTATTTGATCGAACCGATTATTTTTTCCATCAAGTGCTCGATAAAGAATATTTTTTACCAAAGGTCCGACGCCTCGAGCTCAGAATGTGTAGTTTGAGACAGAAGTATCCAGAAATGATCAATTTTTCAGGAAAAATTTGTTTTCAGAGAAGCATGAGATAGGCACTCAAACTGAAATTAGAAGAACATTAGGTGTTCTTATGATAAATATTATTAGTAAAGGCTTTTCCCAATGATATAATAATTATTATTTCTCCAAATGGTCCTGGATATTTTACATTGGTGGATGTATCTTTTACCTTTATAAATCAAAGAGACAAATTTACTATATGATATTGAGCTTTAAGTTCGCGTTTGTATTAATACCAGACTTTTAAAACTCCGTATATATAACAGAGAGTTTCCATTTTACTGAACCATTCCATAACGTTAAAGGACTTATTTTGGTTCGTACAAGCAAAATGTACCCTCCGGAGATACCAACGCCTGTAGAGACCGTCACCGTACTCGACGGCAGGAACACCGAACCCCGTACTCCTCGCTCATCCCTTTCCCTCGAGCCATGGGAATAGTTGTGGTTAAAGCGATGATTAACGCCTCCAAGTTAGATTCTCCCAAGGACGGCTACGGTGGCGGTAGGGTTGCTGGCCACGCCCAGTACGGCAGCTACGATTGGTACGCGTCTGCCGTCCCCGGAGGAGGTATCCCTCAAGTGAGGGAGTCCGGCGTCGGAGCAGAAAAAGACACCGCGCCCTCCCTATGCCCTCCAGCATGCTGCACCACGCTCCTCTTCGGCGGCGGGAGCAGCACGGGCGCCGCGCCGTCGGTGCAGGACGACGACGGCGGCTTCGCACCTGCGCAGACGTACCAGCCATCGCAGGCGGCCACGGAGGTCAGGTTGGATGGCAATGGAGGCGATGGTGTGGAATGTAGGTGCTGCTGTCTGGGGCTTCCGGCCTCGGAGGAGGTGGGGGCAGGCGATGGGGAGGATGGGGGGTGCTGTAGGAGGAGGAGAAGGGGGGCGGGTGTTGTGACGTCGGTGCCCGGCGGCGAAGAGGACCAGTGCTGTGCCGCATGGTGTCGTCCTACCATTCTCCTCCTCTTGCTGGTGCTACTTGTGGTGGTATTCGTCCTCATCTCAAGCATCCTTCTATACTTCAACTGTACGTTACGTTCGACAACCTTGGAAGAACTCTATGGTGTTTACCGTTTTAGTGGGAAACTATTTTCAATTACTTTCTCGAGGAGGCGTCTTTTCTGTTGTTTATTCTGAGAGAGGGAGAGAAAGAAAGAGCACCTTGCATGGGCTATTAAAGTTCCACATAACCCCTTACACCTCCAGTCCCATTACCATAAGATATTGACAAAAGAATTATCATTCTTGAATGGCATCTTTGCATAGTTTTTGCAATGCGTTACCTTGATGCATACTGCAACTTGTGATGAGATTCGTAATGATTAATCAGATTAATGACATAATTAGGCTAAAGCACAGTCTTGTTTCCTTATGCACCTACTTGATGCACATCACGGTATGGATTCTCCAAAGCATCTTAATGACTAAATATCCCTTATTTGCAACGAAAGTATATCCAGTAATGTTTGATTTTCCCGGAGAATTGCATACGGAAGTGATCGATGAGAATTGAAAATAGTAAAAGAAAGTAGTTGGATGCTGTAGCCGTGCTATTGATGTTGTCTCGCATGTTCTAAATCTTTTACTCATTATTTTTACTCATTGTTTATTTGATGCATGTGTATTTGATTTCATTAGTTTATATTTGATATAGTTCTTTTTTAATAAGTATTTGAGGTATTTCTATTAGTTGAAATATTTCAGGTATCCTTTCTTTCTGGTCATCTAACAATTTTAAATTTAATGCGGAATTTTATTTTAGTTTGTAAGTCACCGGAGTTTTTTTACGTCCTTAATTGCTCATTTTTGTAGTTATTCTTCCATTTAGCCTGGCTTTCGCAAGAAAGATTCAGGTGACTCAAATTGGATTCCCGGAGAATATCATAAGAGAGATAATGTTGATGTATTACTGTACTGAATAATTCAAGGCGGCATTTCAGTCTCAAATCGGCAGGAATTGCGTAATTATTTCCTGGCTGAAGCGGCTTCGCAAGTAATTTGGCGAAAAATTCCGTGGCCGTTTTCCCCAAGCGGCATCTCTCGGCACATCCTCCCATTTGCGAACCATTATCTTCAGCACAGCGATAATGAAACCCTCGCTTATGGAATTAAAGCTCCTGAATCCCTTTTCCGCGGAAATTCCGGGCTGCAATTTAAATAATGCGTCCATAAAATCTCGCATTCACTGTCCGGACACGCGCTCCAGCAACTGAAAAAATCCCCGCTCCGCCTTCCCGGTCTCGGTTTAAACATCTTAAGTTTTCTTTCTTCGGAAAGCCGTATTTCACTCTGCTCTTTCAATGTTCCCGCCTGGCGACATCCAATTAAAAACCTCCGCATGAGATGAAAACTTGAGTGGACGTTTGTCATTTTCATATCCTCTTTCGACGCGAGCGATACGCTCAGAGTCGTTTGACCCCTCAGAAAGCGGGGGAAAAATGAATTTCCGGGTTTTGCGTAATGATTCACGATCCGGGGGCCCCATCTGACCTCGGATTTTCTAAATCTACTTCTTCAAGGGAAAGAGTTATCTCGCGTGATAAGGCGTGCGCGTGTTCCTTGCCGAACGACGCTCGGTTTCCTGAATGTAGGTTGGTTAAATTTTCTCCCTGCTGCGCGGGCAGAAATGAAATAGATTAGGATCAGAGGTGGAAGACCACTCGTTTAATTCAAGCCATCGTTCCGTCATGTTTAATTTGAAATGAGAAACACGTACTGAGACGTGGAATATATTCTAAAATCAGGTCCATTGTTTATTATAGCCGTAATGTACTGTCTAATGAAACCTTATTATGCTCAGTCACTGGTCAACGCGAAATCTTGATTTCACTCACGTTTACGCAAACATTGTGGAATCACCTACTAATTCTCAACTTGAATCTAAAGTTTTATGCAGCTCATAAAAGTGATTTTTAAAGAGAGTTTTAGAAGAAAATGGAAAATATTGATAAAAGATTCTACTATTAGAATTATAGCTAAAAGTCCTTTGAAAGCTTGAGTCATTTCACAGACGGGCCCACCAGGAGTCAAACCCAGGTTCTCTTTTATCAGAACCAAACGCGCTACCTACATCTGGGAGCCGTAAAATATTCTTTTTAGAAAGGAAGACCAGAAAAGTATTTCTTTTTTATGCATGCTACTTTCGTTTGTCACTGTGTTTGTATTTACCTCTAAGTTGAATAAAATGTATTTTTATATTAAATTTAGCATGCTCTGTCCATGAATATTGTAAGGGCTAATTAAATATCTCCATTTATTCGATATTTAAGTACAGGGTAATTTTTGTAGCAATTACATTTTTGGATTTTTCAAGTACATTCTCGTATATTTCAGTATATATCGCAATCTTGTAGAAATATTTAAAACATATTGCAATAATAGAATAAAATCTTGTTAGAAATGGTTGAACTAAGTATTTATTTTTATTTATTTCCTTGTTATTAAGAGCGATACTTTTATCTCTTGGCTTTCTTTTCTTTTGTTTCTGTACTCTTTTTCGCCTTGGAAATGGAGATAGACATTTGTTTGAATGATATTTGCTGCCCAGCCGTGCTTTATTTTTTTATCTGTCCTCTAAAGAGGTTTTATTTAAGCTAATTATGTACCTTTCCTCTTTTACAGATATGACATACAAGCCTAGATCAGCCATCATGGAAGGTAAGTCGATCTCACAAGTTTTGTTTCTTTGATTGTCTTGTTTTGTTTTATGTGTGTTGTTCATGTTTTCAGAGAAACCGTTTGATGCATGTAGACTATATAGGTGGGTTAGTGTATCAATCAAATTGGAAGTTTAACCAATTACATTATCTGAAAGCTTAGCTCTGCTATACAAAATGTAACTTAACTGTTTATAGGTCTCTTTAATTCAATATGAAGATGCGTCAGTGTGTTATTTACGTTTGCAAAAAATAGGAATTACTATTTTAACCATTGATGCAACGCAAAACTTTTCCCTAAAATCTTCGCCACCAGGTTTTACTATCAAGGATATCCAGGCTTCAAAATAAATTTACAAATTAATTTAGCCGGTTTAAATGGTCCTTACGATTTATCGATTTATGACCTCTTTTCTCAAGAAAATAAAAAAAATCCAAGAAATAGAACTGCAGTTGAGTCAGAAAGTATCATATTGTATGAAAAGTACATGTAACTTTTCATAAGGATTCATTAGACACTAGAATTTCAAATTTGCTACTACAAATATTCCATACCTTAAACGAATTAAATCATAACAAAATCACATTCGATGCTGGTATTTAGATTCGTTGTTGCTAAGATAATATTGATAAATTTCCGTGGCTACTAACGTAATTGGCCTCTAGCAAGAGCAACATATATAGTTCCTTTATCAATAAATACAAAGATACAAATATTATTAGAAAAAGAAAATAAAATAAATTCTCTTAAGAATTCCAAATCGAGCGTGCATATGTTTTCTAAAATGCCTTTCTCGATTGTCATGCTTCTGGATGCATTCTTTTACCCTAATTTAGCATATCAAGTATAGTATGGTTCCTTTTAGCTTCATCTTAATTATAATCTTCCTAGAGAAACCCTGATCTTTGAGGCCGTCATTATTTTATACAGTATTTTTTTTACTTTTAATATGCGCATCTCCGTATGTTAGGGATTTTACTATAATTAGGAAGTTATAACCACTTATAGTTGTAAGTACAGTTGTGGTTCAACTACTGCACTAACTTCTGTAAATTAATGGTAATTTTAATTTCATTGAGAATTCCGTGATACACAAAATGAAGGAATAAACAATAACTGAATTACGAATATTCAGTGTATGTCATAGTATTTGCTGTTTGAATTGTCATTTTACAAAAACTATCTCTTCTTTTTCATGGAAAATGTAGATGAAATATTAAATAGTATTCCATGATTCGGAAAATAAAAATATTGCCCGTAATAATATCCATGGACGATGTTTTTCAGCACAATAAGGAATCTCACCTAACATTCGAACGCCGTAATAAGTCTCTGTAAACCTCTGAAGGAGACAAACTTCCGCGGAACACCTAATCAAGTGTTTAAAATGCCTTTAGCCGGAGAGAAGCAAAACTTCGTCCTTGGGCTCCTCTTCGGCCCTAAATCAAAACGCTCCCCCGACAAACATGGAATCCACGATAAAAGCAGCGTCGGCGGGAGGGCAGTAATTGGAAGTGATATATGCATCAGTGTCGCAGGAATCTCGCCTTGAGGAAACGCACAAGACCCCTTTGGCGAGGAATTTCTCATTGGCGTGTGTGGCCGTCATTAATTATCTCCGCTAAGGGAGATGGGCAGCAACAAGGCAATGGTTTGGCCACTTGCTAGCCGCGTCTTCGCGGTCAAAGCCAAGGAAAGGGCGGATTGAGGGAAGGTAATATTTAGTGGGGAGGATGCTGGCGAGTGATGCGGTGAAGGGAAGGGGGAGTGGCAGATAGCCGTCTCTTTGTGGAAGCCAAGATGAGGGTAGCCTCACAAGGAATGAAGGGCGGTTGGATATCCTTCCCTTAACTATATCCCTGATTGTAAAAAAATTAAATTAACCCATGTAATGCTTCTGCTGCTTCATCATTCGTATTATATCATTATGAAGTCGATTTCTGTATTTTTTATATTGAATCTATTGCCTATCGATGACAAAAACAGGGAAAAAGATTCAATCCTACTTTTCGACTACTAGACCTACCTAACCTATAGGGCATCAACTTCATGAAAAATTAATAATTACTTTCCAGTATACATTAAATGCAGTTTTTACATGTTCCAAAATAAACTAGTATGTTCATACAAAATTTATCGCTCCCGATAATGATTTTTTTTAATTTACTGTGTTTTATACATCCATTTGACATAGCTTCAAAAGCTTATGATTTAAATTATTGAGAATTATAATTTGGCTTTATATATTTAGAGAGTTTAAAATCAATTTGCAGTATCGCGGTAAAATTAACTCACAATAGACAAACATATTCAGTTTCAGGAAGCAATACAAGCCAATTCTCCACGATGATTACTTATTATCATTTCATTACTCGAAGACATTTCAGTCGGTTTGTTGTTCTCAACAGACTCATCACAAAACATTTTAATAATTTTTACTTAATTCAATCAAATAATAAGATATTTAGTAAAATTGTTTTCAGTGAAAAATAAACCAATAATAAATATCGACCTTGGAAACCTCTAACTAATTTAAATTCGAATTTTAGGGCATTCAAGAACGACTTCCATTTTGTTGTAGAAGTAGAAGTTGTAGAAATAAGTTATTTAAAAACATAGTTCATAATTTAGCTTATATAATGTATTAAACAGCACTTTCGCCCGGGAATTTTCGCTTACAAAGATAAGAGGGATTCATAATTAAAATGTAAAGGATGAATGGTACAGTGTTACAAGTAGTTCAAACATATTGACATCCTAAAGCAGTCTGGGTTTCTTCATATCACCGAGACATTACAGGATATGACGCTAATGGAACCAGCTGAGCAATGATGCCATCATTAGATGCCAATGTAGGCTGTATTGGTTCGCGATGAGTTAGGCGTGACAGGTATGATGAAGGTGTGATGGGAGTACAATGCGACCATGATGCATCAATCTCCTTTGCGTCTTTATTCATGCTCGTTGAAACATAGGAGACCTGTTGTGACTGCGGGAAGCTTCACTGGAGATGAGCTTGGCGTTACTATCCTATGAGATTTGGTGCATCATTTTAGAAATGGAAGAGGATAACATTGCACAAAATCCTTATGGATGTTGAGAATATTACAAATTTTATGTTTATCTCAGCTTTTTAAACTCCATTTTTGTTTTCAAGTGGTTGTTTTTTGTCAGAATGGTGTCATATGAAATAGCTGTCATAAACTTAGTAAAGAATGAATAATTAGTTTAACTCCTAAAAATAAAAAAAGAACTTCTGTTCTATTATTTCTCGTTCAACAGATTAATTCTGTTCATTTTTAATTTAAGTAAAAATCCAATACCATAGCTTAACCGTGGCATAATGTAAAGTAGGGTGTGAACTGATGTGAGTTTACAGTATTAGAGTTTCTTTATATTGCTCTGTTTCTGTCCTCTACACGAATGCATTGTATAACTCATTAAAATTGAATGTCTAAAAATAATTAATTCTACCGACAAACCAAACATTAGCCAATATAAAATAAAATTGGAGTAAGCCCTTTCAAGCACGAAACCCTTGTCTTTTCTTTTGATGATTCCCATAACTAATACAAAGCAACCCAGAAACTCACTCTTCTAATAGTATTTACGCACTTTTCAAACAGATTGTCTCTTCTCGCATTAATTCTATTTCGCATTCTCCCTGTATGTTTAATTTAGTATCGTTAAAATCCCCCGGGAGTACTACGACACGCGTAAAGGAGCCAATCAAATTTGTATAATATTAAGGCAAAGTAAAATATCTGTGAGAGAGAAAGAGAACCTATCTTGGGTCGAAAGAAGGTGATTAATAATGCCGGTTGCAAAAGAGGAAGGTTATAGGAAGTTGGGAGGAAAAGGTCCGAGTTGAAATGGATAAGCTGAAGATTTATGGAGGGAAAGATAAAGGGCAAAGGAGCGAAATACGGAGAATGAGTGTGAAAAGAAATGATAACGGGAGGGGAGAGGTGAAAGGTGGAAACAAAAGAACAGTTGCAGAAGAGCATACTGACTATGTGAAGAATTCCTATGAGCACTTGATGGCAACCACACTTTTGGATGTCATTGGTCTTCTTTAATCCAGGCACGTACGATTTCAAGGCATCTGAAATATAATGAATGTTAAAAGAACCAAATATTTTGTTAATGCCTCTTCATAGGATAATTCACAACGTGTTAGTAGTAGTAGTAGTGTTGTTAAAGTGCTTCGACAGCTTAGGTCATTTCGCACATTGGCTCCCACCGGGATTCGAACCCGGGACCGCTTTCACCAAAGGCAAACGCGCTGTTTCCTCTATTGAATACATTATATAAATATTTTCAATATAAATTGAGCAATCATAACTATTCAATTACTACCACGAACTTAGAAAGTATAGGACTGGAAACTGCTGACATTTTTTGGCTCCCTTAATGTCCGCATCCGCGAGATGGCAGCCGCGAGATGGCAGCACTAAAGCTCGCCCTTTAAAATCATACTCTCATATGGAGTAAATGGAAAACACAGCACGATTATGATACTTTTTCCCCGTTTTTCTTTGTGGGAGTAGTATATACGAAGGATTGAATTCAGAGTTAGTGATTTATCCATTAATAAGTACTTAAAACAATTGAATAAAATGGGAAAATTAGTAAATCCGAAGAGTAAGTGCAGGTTGCCTTCAGGGCACACCACAAGTAACTTTGTCGCTGTGAAAACATTATTCGTAGATCAGCGAAGTGCAACTTATTCCGCTTGGATACACAGAAAATAATTGATCCTTAATAAATTACCAACGTTACATCTACTTTCACCTAGGCCTTTTAAAACTAGAATCGCAGGATGCACATGGGTGGTCTGAAAAGTTTCCGACATTTCAACATTTCTTGACATGGTTTCTGAAAATGTTCTTAAGATTTCAAAAGAATCTGGGGTTGGAAACTTTTCAGACCACCCTCGTATATACATTTCCTGAAAAAAAATCGAATTTCCCAGAAATAGTCTCCAGGAAATGAGGAAACAGTCAAATATTGTTGAAACATGCATAAATCCAAGAGTATCAACTTTTAATGACTGGCGTGGACTGCATTTTATCTTGGGGTGCCTGAAATGTGAAGTTAGGTTATACAATATACAAACATAAAGGATAGAGTGGTATAAAACATTTATTGACCAAACATTAAGTTTTAGACAGTTTCGCAAATTTCCTGGAGACTATTTCTGGGAACTTCGATTTTTTTCAGGAAATGTATATACGAGGGTGGTCTGAAAAATTTCCAACCCCAGATTCTTTTGAAATCTTAAGAACATTTTCAGAAACCATGTCAAGAAATGTTGAAATGTCGGAAACTTTTCAGACCACCCATGTGCATCCTGCGATTCTAGTTTTAAAAGGCCTAGGTGAAAGTAGATGTAACGTAGGTAATTTATTAAGGATCAATTATTTTCCGTGTATCCAAGCAGAATACATTTCACTTCGCTGATCTGCGAATAATGTTTTCATAAGTTACTTGTGGTGTGCCCTGAAGGCAACCTGCACTTATTCTTCGGATTTACTAATTTGCCCATTTTATTCAATTGTTTTAAGTACTTATTAATGGATAAATCACTAACTCTGAATTCTATCCTTTGTACATACTACTCCCACAAAGAAAAACGGGGAAAAGTATCATAATAGTGCTGTTTTTTCCATTTACTCCATATGAGAGTATGGTTTCAAAGGGCGAGCTTCAGTGCTGCCATCTGGTGGCTGCGGACATTAAGTTCGTCAGCCGATTGCACAGCCAGCTTATGGGGCTTCAGGGGCGTGATTACTACTACTATATATCAGCACTTGGTCTTTTCAATAAGAGATTCGCAATTTTCATATAATTCTAACTATTTAAGCCGAACGTCGTTTTTAATCTCGATTCCTCCGTGATCAACCGACGAGTCTAGCAAGGCAAATGAGACTCGCCAGGTAACTTGATGAGTCAGGTTTTACTAATTAAAGTTTATAACAATGAACTAAAAGACCATTTTTGGTTCATTAATTCAGTTTATAGCAAGGTTGAGCTGTGGTAAAATAGCAGCATTCTGGGAGTAACGAACGAATGTAGCTACTTTTAAAAAGGCCGCTTGCACCAAGATTTTTAAAACCATCTACCACTGAATATATTAATGGTTAAATTAAAATGGAATACTTATAGCTATAATTAGGGTTTGGAAAACAGCAAATATTGTGCTTTGTGGCGCTAAGTCGATAAATCTCGAAGTTTATTTATTTCATGGAACATTGATTCTTTTCTTTTTTTCCGTTGTAACTTCTTAATCCCAATATGCCTGAACTTTAATTTATGGATATGGCCTTTATAATGGAAAACATAAATTCAAAATAGTCGATAAAAACGATATGGCTTGATGTAACAAGTTGTTGTCTCAGCCCACTCCTTCCACGCCTATATCTTGCACGGAACATTTTTTTTATCGTCGTAAGACCCGTTTTGATTTATAATCGCTCGATCTACTAGATAAAAATATCTAATACATAAATTAACTTTTTTTGCGAAAAGCTGTAAAACTGTCAGAGACATATGTTCTCCCTGCCATTTTTTGCCTTTAAATCTTTCTTACGCGTCATTTACAACGAACGCGGCATAGGAGTACAATCTCCGAGTAGGAGGAAAAAAACAACACCGTTTATAAATCCCAATTAAGGCGGACATAAACTTTTTTCAGTCCTTATTAAGTCCCGCACGCTTCCTCGAGGCTGTTTCTGGCGGTTTGTTAAAAGGCGTCCGAGGAGGATTTTTTTCTCGGAATGAAGACAACTCCTTCGTAGAAAAGGAGATAATCGGAGTTGAGAAAAAGAAAGGGAGCGGGGGGAAGTTTCAGGAGTGAAAAGTTGTTGTTGAGGCCATGCAATGTGATGGAGTGTTGGTCGTTGCTCGGAGTTTGAGTGCGATAAACCACGAAACTAGGGAAAGTAGATAAAGTCACGAAGGGAGAGTTTGGGAAAGAATGGGAAAGAGAGGGTGGAAATTTTATCCCCGGAACCGTTAAAGGAGATGGGTAAAAGCTGCAGGAAGTCGATGGGAGAAGATGCAATGGAAAGTAAATTTGTGTGTCGCCGATAACTGAGAATATTGTCAAGAAAATTTTAAAAAATATTTCGCAAATAAAATGGCGGTTTTTTGTCTTTATATGACAGTCTTCGTCGTAAACAATTACGAAGATATATAAAAATTAATAAACAACATCGAGTCAGAGAGAGTAATTTGAATATCTCGAAATCCGAATTTTGGTAATTGTGATGTCTGGTTGGGTGAATTACCTAGATCGACGCAGGTATCGGTAGAAGAATTGACGAACTCCTTGCACATGAGAATTGGTGTTCAGCAAGGATTCCTTATGCGGTACCATTCAAACGATCAAATCCATGTGGATATCAAATTATTGTTGCCCTCGATCTTAACTACTACCGCTTTGGAAAAGTTGCCTTATTCATCGCAAACCTTAAAATGTTATATAAATCGTTCGTGACATAACCTATTAATTATGAAATATTTGTTTCCAAATGTATGCATTAGCCTTTTGAAGCAATAATACCATCTATGCAAATTATTGCATTGCATTATTATCAAACCTGATAGGTCTGATTCTTATGATGACTCCAAAAATGTTAAAAATTACACTCAGAATTTCATTAATATTGAGTGTAATAAGTAAGCTTTTTGTTCTAACAGATTTCGAACACTGATTAAATCCGTAAGTATACAGCGTCAGAAAGGCTGTAATAGCTGAGTACTTGAAGAGCCAGCAAAAACTTCCCAATTTCTTTAGTTTCCGCCAAATTAGAGTCAGTGATTCAGAGCATGTTAAGATCCGCGATGAAATTATATAAATTTCTTACTTTTTCCTTTCTTTCTCCTTTAAAATGTCAGAACATGTACATTAACTTCGGTTGCATGATAAAAAATGGTATTTGTGGGTATTTTAGCCAGTTTCGGATGTTTATCGAAGTTATGTCCGTTCGGAAATGAGCCCAACGGGCATTCAGGCAAATGAGGTTAGCAAGTAAAGTGATACTCTGGATGTTTCAGCTCTTTTGTGTACTCTAACGGCTTATCTGTAACTCAAGATGTATCGAACTCTTGAACTTGGGGAACTCTTACTGGAGATGATAAGTTGGGCGACTGCGAGATACATACCCAGGAGATTAAGGAACTTTGAGGTACTTTAGAGGAGGAAAATTAATCCGCATTTTAATTTTGGTTAATCTTTTGCTCTTCTAAGTAAGGAGGAGTCTTGATTTCTTCCTACAAATGCCAGAGAAGCTACTACTCTTGAAAACCGGAGCTTCTTAATTATAGTCAGCAAATAATTAGCAGAGTTCTTTTCCCTTGCTTTAAAAATACGAAAAATAGGCCTCGGATTCATCTTAAGCATGAGAAAAAATAGTCCACAGCATGTTAGTGGGGAAAATTATCCAATTAAGTTTAGATATATTCTAAAGTAGAGCAATTCTTAAAATAAAATGATATTTTAGAAATGAATAACACAGATTTTTTCAATTGATTATTTAAATTCGATAACAGTAATTTGTGAGGCAAGGAGAAATGAAATTTCATTCGGTTCGTTCCATGGAAAAAGGTATCACGTGTTTTTATTTTCGTAAAGAAATTATTAATTATTAAATCTGCCTAATTTTCCAATAATTCTATCTAATTCAAACCTAATGTAGCCATTTGTGATTTTTATCATCTACGTTGACAAATTAGTATTCAGATTTCGTAAGGTATGTAGTTTCACAACGCTAAAAACTTTTATCTTTCATGATACGTTTAGAGGCATCCACGCTCTTTGTGGATATTTATTCTCTTCTTCTCGTATTCTCAAAAACTTTAAATTTTTAAAGTGTATGAGATAAAAATGAGCTTTATTAACTTAAAATTTATTATAGAAGAAGAGAAATCGCATTAAGGCTAATTAATCTAGGATTTAGCCAAGTAATTTCTCCTGTGTATCTCGTTGGATATTACAATTGTGTTAGCTCAGGACGGGAAAACCCCGCATAATCATTTCACTCGCGCGGTATGAAAGTCGAAGCCAATTGCATGCCGAAATTGCGCCCACATTGTAAACAATATTTATTTGTTCTAAAAATATGATTAGGGTTACAGTTGGGGAATGTCTTCACCGGATGGTTTCGGTGCAATCATTCCGTTATCTCCAACACACACTCTTCCTCTCCAAATATTAATTCCCACATTACATTCGAATGCATATGCCGAGCGCGGTTTATCAGGCGTGTTTGAATAAGAATGTTAGCATGCTATCTGCCTAATGTGCTACCAAGCGATTTCTCTTTGCAGAAAGGAAAACAAATCTCTGAGAGGAGATGTAGGCGATAGGAGTTGACGGCCACTTTGAAACCGCGATTCATACTTAGCCGTTTGTGTTTTTCAAAATGCAGAGATATCCTCCGTAACTGCAGCAACTAGTTTCTCCAAAGTCCTCAGAGGACTTCAATATCGTGACCAAATTCGTGAGACCTTTCCTATCCTTTATTGTAAAAATCTTTATATCGGAAATGTAAATCGAAAATACTGTTATGTTTGGGAAGCGATAATGACTAAAGCCATTAGAGATTGCTCTAATAGTTGTAATCTACCACTATCAATCCGAGTTTTGCGGGTCTCCATTGTGTGTCTTCTGGTATATGCATTAGGAAGTTTCTTTATTTACCAACGTTATTCTGGATTATAGATAAGCGTGGAATTGATAGATTGTCTTGATTAAAATGAAGCGTTCTGTGCTTTCTTGGAAATATATTGGATTATTAGAACAGGCACTAGATATACCCAAATCTGGTCAATTTCCAATGTACCAAATCGTTAATGACTAATCTATTAGGATTTTTTCCTAACCCAAATTCTTGTCTATCTATATTTTGTTGCGAGTGTTACTTTAAGATTAAAGAAAGAAACTTTGTGATTGACGGACTACATTTATTTATTTATTACTGGAAAAGAAACCAGTCGTGGTTAAATAAATTTAGTGTAGGAATTACCAAGTTGCTTTCATTAGTCTATGGCTTTCCACAAAGTTACGCCTTCTTACATAGAATAAATAAATATGTTTTTTCTTTATTTACCAGCTCTAGTCTAAGTTCTAGATAATCTCAGAATTGATAGACAGTCGTGATTAATATAGAGAGATCCACGTTCACTTAGAAAGTTTTCTCTCAGAGTCGATCTAAAATGCTATTTTTTCTATGCTATCTGATTATTAGAAGGGGTACAGTAGGTGTCAAATCATGTCAGTTTAATTATATGCACCCAATGATAACGAAAACCATATTTACTTTATCTGTAGGTGCGCTAGCGCGTTCAGAATTGCCCTTGCAGCGAAGTTTCCCCAATGACATAATTCCTTTTTTATCGTCCACCATTACAAAGAGATTTCATTTATTCCACAGTCTCCAGTTATGTGATTGACTGAGATGAATCGTATTTATTTGATGGGCACAATAGCCCTTATAATAGCGGAATCAAATATGAAAAAACCTTATCCCCTTTTCTCACTGAAGAGAGAGAGAGAGATAACGACAATCGGGGGCAAAATATCGATCGGCCATTTTATAAAAAGAAACGGCAGGAGAACGTCAATCTGATCGGAGGGGAGATAAAAATGACGGAGAAATCGTGACGCAGAATCAAAACAAAAGAAGGGGAGACAGCGTCGCGTTTTGGACAGAAACGGCCTAAATCCGTAGGAATTGGGATCATTCCGGCTTGCGTACCGTTGAGTAATTAAATATTTACATTCAATCAGCATTACATCCAATATATTTATGGTTTATGAAGTTGATACACACTACTGCGAAATTTGAAAAACCGTTACGTATTTAGAAGAGTTTTAGAAGTTTCTTTCGCTATATCGGTTTTTCCATTGAAACACGACGCGCAAAAAATGAGGATCGTTGCGTCAGATATATGAAGTGAAACTACATTTTCAGACGGAGATACTGGCTTGGGAATCGGCTACATAATTGAAAGCTTGGTTCGGAACCAATTACTTACGGCATTTTGCTCCTTTTATTTCTTGGGTTTGTTTCTGTTTATCTATAGTATTTGTATTTACTCTTCATTAGTTTAACTAGCTTTTTTGGCATTAATTTGTAAAGGTTACACAATATCTATTTATTTTTTGAATTCCATAGTTGTCGCATGCAGGAAATCGCATTGGCAGGATATGTACGCGTTGCGGGTTTTCTTTAAGCGCTTTAATTTCGTTAAAATTACAGTCGAAAATGTATCTTCATTGCTGTAGGAAATCTTATCATTATAGAAACTTCTAGGTATCTTCGTATATATGTTGAGATTCTTGGCAAAATATGATGCGTACCACTGTAAATTTTCTGTTTTCCACTAAATATGCATCCTGGTTATCAATTCTTATCGGAAAAATAGCTCACTGAGATATCTATCCTTTAATTTTTTGATTCCGTTTGACTGATAGTTTACTTTACATTTAATCCTCTACTAATCATATCAAGAATCAACGAAAAGGTAATGGGTTTATGTTGTTCTTACTATTCTATGAGCCCTGTAAAAAATACGTACGTTTCGTACTTTAGATTAATCAGACCAGACAGATTTAACCATAATTCTTTAAATAGGTGTGAGAAGTGACACATGACACATTGATATAAATCGTACTGCACACTTAGTAATGACATGAATTGCCACTTAAATTCAAAACAATCCTTAACCATACCTATCTTTCCATTCAGATTTTGTTTAAGATACGCACACATTTCCATGCATTACCTTTTATCCTCTGAATAAAGCACCTTTATCCTCTTCCGGATTCCATACATCTCATTTAGGTACCTTTTCTTGGTCTTCAACTAAACCATTCAGTTTCACTTTTTCGAGTACCCCAGTGCTTTAAGCCGACATTCAGCAAAAAGGTGCCATAAGTTCCCACATTTTGACCTCTTGAATTGATCGAATAAGAATATAATTATTCCAACACGCCACAGTGGCTAAAAGGTGCTCATAACTCGTAACAGCCGAACTCCGCGTAATGATTTCTTCCATTTCACCATTACCATAATCAACCTGTGGTGGGAATAATCTGGCATCCAATTGTCGGGAGCTCCTTATGCCTCCTTCGCACGCATTCTTTCCCTTCCCTTCATCCAAATCCCATTAAGAAATCCCTCCCTTTAGGAGGAAGTTCCGAAAAAATGATTTTTTCCGAAGGTTGTGTTCTATTTTATTTTTTCTCGAGCACCTTCAGTGCGATGTGGGAATCGTCGGAGGGGAAGTGAAAGGGAAAATGGTCGGGAAATCGTGAGGTTAACGTTTTGGAAGGGGAAGTTTTGAGATTTGGTGACCATGGCGTGCGGGAAGAGAGCGCCGATTCCCAACACAATTCTTTCAAACTCGAGCGCTTTACAGCACGAGTATGAGGACGGATTAAGGAGACAGGAATGCCGAAACTCTCTCGGGAAAAGAAATTTCCATCTATTCTTTCCCCATTTTCTTTCCAAGATGCTATCTCTTCCTCCTCCTCAGTTTTTTCTACCTCACTTTTCCGTGATATTTTTGAAAGTAAAATTCTCTCTTCTTTTTTTCTTTTACTGTTGCTCCACTGTAAAAACTTCCACTTGTTTTACGCTTCATTGGATTTATTATATATTCGGGGTTTTCCAATTTATTCCCGAGTTCCGCCTTGGAGATTGGTTTTTACGTTTTTGCACTTTTTGTCGCCGCGTTTCCTTCGTCGTTGGGCGTTACGAATTAGGTCAACAAAAGGATTCTATCCCGAGGCTACTTGCTCCTATTACGAAGAAGCTCTGCACTGAATGGGCAATCCTACCACACTTGAGTAAATCACTACTAATAGACCTCTACTACTTACTATAATACTATTTTTCTCTGATTATTTTTTTTGTGTATACTATATTTATGATTATATTTTAATAAGATGTACTTAATATCAGATTTGCGCGCCAGATTTCATTGGTAGATTCTTAAATGTCCTACTTTTCTCTTTTCAAAGCTTCCTTTCTTGGTAATCTCATCTATGCAAAAATGTTCACAGATTTACAGGAAGGATAATACAATATCAAACCTCACACTTATTATAATATTAGTTTTTTTCTAAATTTGGTAGAATATTACCTTAAGTGATTGGCAATGTTTCTTATCTGCTTTCAAAATTTCCTATTTAAAGGCTTTTTACGCTAATCAACAGACATTTTGCGGACTTTATATGATATTACATTCAAAAAATTTTGATATAAGAATTTTAATCACATGAATTTCTGTTAATATTTCATCTTTAATTGAGATGTATCTTACGACAGTGATTTTTTTGTGTAATGTAAAGTATTCATATTATTCATGTAAGAAATTTAATCTAGATTAGAGCTAAGGAATGTAGGGATTTGCTTACTACCCCTGGTCTTTACTCTCTAATAAAAGAGTTTTATTAGTATCATTATTATTTTGTGTTCTGCAATGTAATGTTAATCTTAAATATCTAAAAAATGAGTTTATTTTAAGAAAGACACCGTATTTATATGAAAATAACCTTAATAAGTTTTAGCGCAAATTATTTGTTGAATTATATACAAGTGGAATTTTCTTCTAATACATTTCCACGTCAGGTACACATTTTTCTCGTGTCGTCACACACTTTCCGTATCTCTGATAGATTTGAAGGCACTTTAGCTGTTACCCTCGTTGCAATTTATCAAAAATAAAACAAAAACCATCCGCGTGGTATAATTCGTGCGTTGGAAATAACCACGTGTCCAACTCAGAGATAAGTAAGCGTCATTATTTTCAGGACCGTTATCACTCGGTGGTTTTGGTAATTTTTTCTTCGATTCCGGCAGCTTATCCCTCCATCCGTCAAACACGGAACGCAATCGAAGCCACGTGTGTATAAAAGGAGAGGATTGAAAGGGTGGTGAAAAGTTACGGTCGATCGTAACAATTTCGGGAGGAGCGATTTTGGAAATGGTTTCGGTGGTCTTGAGTTCAGCCCCTCGTCAATGCGTGCCGTCGCTGCGTTGTGGGGCGCGTTTATTTATTTTCCCCTCTTTGCGGTCGGCGACACGACCCGTTTTGTATACATTAAATTCAATATTCTCTTCATTTTCGGATCTGTGGTGGGAACCCGTCGACGGCGAGAACGTTTATTGATAAATAAACAGAAATTTAATTATGCAACGCGTACGGTGTGACAGTTGCTGATGATGGGACCGGTGCCGACCGTTAATATTAACGATTCTTCAAATATTCCTTTTACTGGATTATTTATTATTTAGCAACCAGGAAGCCATTATTCGTAACTTCGATAGCATAATACATCCTCTTTATTCCAAATAACTTGATGAAAATAATAAAATTTGTACTTTTTCCACAGTATTTATTATAAACAATGAATGGAAACAAAACACGACTAGTTTCAGAGATTGATCTCCGTCATCAAGTGACCAAGTAAATACGTAAAGCATAATATATATAAGTAAGTATTTACAAGTAAGATTGTATATATTATGCTTTACGTTTTTACTTGGTCACTTGATGACGGAGATCAATCTCTGAAACTAGTCGTGTTTTGTTTCCATTTATTGTTTATAATAAATACTGTGGGAAAAGTACAAATTATGCTATTTTCATCATGACGTATTTCCACAAGACGTCGCCTGAGACTGTTGATTTTATCCAAATAACTTTATCACCTTCCCTTTTCGCCACTTCTACATCAAATTGCTTCAAACCCGGGAATATGTGTCGAAAGATGATCTATTTATAGATTTTAACAAATCCAGCACTAGGGTTGGACAAGAAGTGAAATTAACAGTAAGAAAACCAGCCTAGAAAGTGAGAGACCTGAGTTTGAGTCTCAGCCAAGTCACTATTATACACTTCTTGTACAACCTTGGGTTATGTCGCACGCTTTCCTGTGCTGAGTTTAACTTTACTTCCATCATTTGCGGAATCTAGTATCCTAAAATAATTTTATTTGGAGCTGAAATATTAATAATAATAGTTTTTTGAATTTGAATGCATAATTGTACCGTTTCTATGACGGTAGCGTATTTTAAATATAACTAAGGCTTCGCTCATTTCAAAGATTTATTCTACTCACATCAGGTGCTGGTTGACAGACTTCAGTCTTCGATATCGTACTCTGCCTGTCCTCTCCTAGTAACATCGTTCTCTTTTACTTGGTGGAGACAGACACTTTCCCTACACTAGATATTTTGGATATGATATTTTTGTACAGGTGGCCCCAAAATGTTAGTAAGTGCTTCGAAAGTGTTGCCTCCTCCAAGCCAAATAACCACAGCATTTCTTTCGATTTATCATGAAAAATTATTTTTTTAAATGCATAGGAATCGGATAATTCGATTAAGTAAGAAACATGTTTGGATAATTTAGAAAATCGTTCAATTTATGCATGGAAAATGATAATTAGAACATGAATCGATGAATTATTTATAAATTATTGATGAGGTAGCTTTTATTTGCGCTACGAATATTGTATCTAATTTTATTTGGAAACAATACTATTTCAAATGACACGTTTATTCCCTCTGTGATTGTTTAATTGACCTAGATAATTTTCTATCTCGTGCATAGTGTATGCGTTGAAATAAGTAGAGCGTGTAAGTCTGTTTTATAGATAAAACTTGGTGTAGAATAAACTTATATCCTAAAATGTTCATATTTAAATGAAGAACGGTCTGATTAATGAATAACAACATTAATATCACGTTTTAATATAATAGGGGACAGTTAACATTACCAGCTTAGGCTAATTGGAAGCGCTTAAGTTTTAATAAGCCGTCCGCCGGTTTAAAGGCTTCCGCGATAGAACCAGATTTTAAGCCCATTTTTAGATAATGATCCGCTCTAGAAATATTATTTTATCGAGGTATGGTCTAGTATGTGTGGTAAAAATATTGAAAAATCACATTCACCTAAATATCTCATAATTATCAGAATAATTATCCGCCAGCTATTTAGGCAAGTGGAATCGTAAGACTAAAAATATTAGTTAGTTAGTTAGTTAGTTTGACCCTTTATTGACGAGGTTAGGCCCAGGTGGGCCTCTCTTCCACCTAACCTCGATTAGAAGACATTATAAAAAAAACTATACATTTCAGTTAGAAAAACAACTTTAAGTGCATGAATTTAAGTTTCTTAAAGTTAAAGCTTGTGTGAAACCGCTACTATTATCAACTCTCACTATCAACATTAAGAGTTAAAAAGCTCGTAATAGCCGTTGTTTTCGTACAACCCGTCATGCGGAAGTATACCAAATCCATGGGGGTTGAGATTATCAGTAACTGAGCTCTTTTAACTCTTAATGTTAATAAAACAGCCGTGTTCCTTTTTTCCTTTTAGTTAACCCTCACTATATTTCTTAGAGTACATTAAAAACAAGGCAACCAGGCTAGGAATCGATTTCACATAAAATGATTTTCACCTTAAAGAACCTAGCTTATAGAATCTCCCTGTTTGTGAACTTTCTTGAACTCTTATTCAGGCACAGAATCAAGTCAAAATATCATACATAACTGTTCTTATTTCTGAATAAATTATTGTGGTAACAATATAATATAGTGTGGTCTAAATATAGTGATATAACAATACGAATCGACGATGAATGAAAATTCGAAATTCCTTCCAGTATGACAATTTCCTTCCTCCAAACTTTCGTCCTCACACATCCGTCTAATTTGCTTCGATTCCGCCAAATGGCCGATGAAGGATTGGTCGAATTTTCGCCGTCAGACATTCCGCTTCTTTCAAGTAGCTACATCTCATCCTCTTAATCGCATTCACTTCCTCAGAAGGCACAGGAGAACGAGAGCCATGTTTTAAGCATCGCAAACCCCCTCCTCGAGTGCTTCCAGGCTCTCCGGGAATCCCAACATAAATATTCTCCCTTCGGCTTTCTTATTCCGGGCGAAAAGGGAATCATAATCCGGCAACATTACGGGCTCTCCTCCGTGATGAATTCCGGATTAGCGTCGAGGGAAAGGATCGCGAAATTCGTTTTCGCTGCGAAATGAAGACCTTGACGAAACGCCCCGAATTCACTCTCGTCCGTGTTTTGATAAACGCGACGGCACTTTGTTATTCATCACGCTTCCAGAACACACGCTTCTGCCCCTCGAGCGACTCGCCATCCATTCGCCGAAGACTTATTCCCCAAATTTCGCCCAGTTACATTCGCTTTGATCCCGTTTTCTCTGAACAAACTGGATTCTCTCCCGTCTTCCAACTTTATCCGGGGAAATGAGGCCCAGAATCAATCAGGAGCGACTGATTCCGTCTTCTGCTGTACTTGAGGAAACCTCATTTTCCCTCCCCCTAAACCTTCCAATCCGCTTCGCTCTTTTTCCCTCATTTCGTCCCTCATCCGTCTGCGGACCGCCCCCCGTCTACTCTCAAACTAAACATGCCTAGAGTTTTTTATTAGCGGCCATTTTCGGTCCCGATTCTTTCTCAGGATGGCTGTTTATCGGTTTTTCTCCGCTCTTGTCAGTCGAATTTTTCTTCGCTGTACCTGCGTTGAGGAGTTGATTGCTTCGTATGTATTCCACGAGTTTGGACGGAATTGTATTTTAGTTGTCGTTCCCACTCACCTCGTAACGCAGCAATCTCTCAGGAGTTTCCGAAACGACAATCGATTCTTCCTTTCCCCAAGTTCTTGCGAAGTAGCATTTAATGTGAGTGAAGAATATCCATGATGTTATGTCGTGGGTTTAAGTAAATTTTTCATAGAAATTGAAATTTCTTGTGTTTTCTTAAATGTACGGAATGATAAATATCCAGTTGTATTCAATGATAAACATAAGTCAGAAATACTGAAGTGACTGGAACTCGAATCCAGATCTCCCATTTTCCGGCAAGTTATTCAAAACATTACAATGCCATGCCTCATAAATCCCGCTTCTGTTAACGAGATGCTTTGTTACCAAGTTTCATTTCTGTTTATCATTGGGTTTAAGCAAAAATCCGACTTTACTTGTAAAGGTTTTTCTTGTCCTTGATTCTTCTAGTGTCTAGTTCTATTACATGTAATATTCTTAAATTGGATAATTTACAAATAATTGACCATTATTCTTTTCTATATCTAATTAAGTTTACTTTCAACGATAGTTTAAATACTAGGCATTGCCAACCATACTTTGGAAGTAAGCGAATTTCTTGTGCTAAAGTGAAGATTACCTGATTTTCGACTGTTTGGTAATGGAGTACCAAATAAGGGCAAATAGATGTAAAGGATTTAATGGTTTTGAAAGTAATCACGAATTGTTGCAGGATTTGCTATTTGAAAATAAGTAAACCACCTACTTTTCCTTCCTAATATTTCGGTTGCACTTGAATACATGAGGCACTGAACAAATAAACAAATATCTTAGAGGGAAATAGTTAATTTAATCCTGAATTCCATTCACCTTATTTTCAAACTATTCCAACGGAAGAGAAAATATTTATAATTGTAATTCGAGACGGAAAAAAGTTCACTCTCAAGACATTCTTTAAATGACCTACTACGAAACTAGTCGTTGGAACAATCTCCATTAAATCATAGGACGAAGGAATGCTCTTGAAATTTCTGAGTTTGGGTCTTTTCTTCACGCCCACTTGCTACCATATCAACTGCGATACATATCAAAGCATGCATGGTTTATCCACGAATCTAGATTGCTAGAATGGATGACAAATTTCCTCTAAAGAGAAGTGGTTTTAGATTTTTTAAGGCTCGGAGCATTAGGAATTCATATCTTTAAACTTTTGCATTAGCAATTCCCTCGACATCCCTGTCTTATGGGAAAGAACCTGTTTTCCTTCAAAGCAACGCACGTATACTTCTCGTAGATGATAAACCTTTTCGGCATCTTTCGGCCCACTTATTTACCCATCCATCCGTGAGCCCATATTCAAGTGGCTTATATGTCAGAAGGTCTTATCTCCGCAGCATTTCCTTCGAAATTTTCTTTCGCAGTATTTCCCCCGGTATTTCCTCCAAGCACTCACCCGTCCATTTCCTCTCTCCTTATTTTCTCATTCTCTCCTTTTTATTCCTCCTTCTCCGCATACCAATCTACTCCCCAATTTCTCTTTCCTTCCTGCTTTTCTCTCTGATTACATTCCATCCGTTGTTTGCCTCCTTAACCCCTTAGGGAGGCAAGGGTATCGAATAAGTTAGGGGCTGCGTCGGAAAACTTTAAGGGGAATATGGCCGGGCCCATGCATGGGTAATGGACGGAATACATGTGACGTCATCTTGCCTTTTTCCTGAAATAATCCTTGTATCCCTATTGTGTAAGCATATTCGATATATTTCGGAAATCGAACCTGAATCAAATTGAAACCGAAAAAACCGTTTTTATACCGGAAACCGAGCCCGAACCGAAAATTCAAATTTTCTTATTATTTCTTCGGTTATCATTGCGTAATTACATCATTTATTAAATCAATATCCTCTTATCTTATCATTTTAATAATCATGTTTCCTATGTCTTTATAAATTCCATGTGAGCCACCTTTTGGCTCGTGGCAGGGGGTGTAAGCACCCTGAATCTATTTTATAAACCGATTGTTTTCACGTATCGTCCTTCGAAAAAATGTATTCTTGAAAGGATTTGTTCTCGCATCTATCTCCCTGGTCCTCCTCACAGTATCAAAACGGCCTACCTATACCTGATGGTATATAACAGGGAGGTCGCATTATATCGGTTACATCTTCTGAGAGCACAATTTCTCTGATCTTATTTAGTAAATTTCTCCTTTTAATTAGTCTTCTATCTTTGAATGACTCCCAGCCCGAGTCCTGCAACATCTGAGTATCAGTCACTGTTTTATGGTAGCAATTCTTTACAAATCGTATCGCCTTTCGTTGTTTCTTTTCTAATTCCCGAATATGACACTTTTCGGCAGGGTCCCATGCGCTACATGCTTACTCAAGATTAGTTATATATAAATTATCTCTTGCTTTTTCTTCGCTCCTACCGATTATTCTCTTAACGAAGCCGAGTTTTTTATGTGCTTATGTTGGTTGAAAATAATAAATAAAATCATATCATTTAAATTAATCATTGTTAATATTTTATATTAATTATTTTAATTTGTTATAGTTATATTTACGCAGCATGCGACGAAATACCTTCAATGGAGGTTGGCAAGAAAGTCCTAAAAATCGTACATATTTTATATTCTCGAATGGCAAATAAGTTTGGGGTAGCGTAGAAAAACTTGAAATGGGAATATGATCGGGTCCATGCATGGGTTAACGGAGGGTAGATATGTGATGTCATCATGCCTTTTTTCAGGAAAACCCTTGTACGTTATAAAGTCCATACTCGTGTCCGCAATCCCATTTGCATGTGGGTTTCGGTAAGAATTTTTTCATATTATAATACTTTTTAAAGGTTCAGGAAAACGTAATCTTCTCCAAGACCGCATTCAGCGATGTATTTTACTAAAGCTCATAAGCTCTTTTGACGTTTAACCGCAGTACATGTGGTTTTCATATGACGTTTTCGTTGCGGTATCCCTTTCGCCTGAGGATGTATCGCCGAAATGCGGTGCAGGAATAGCGTCGAAGAGTATGCGTATAATACTTAAGGCCTTTTAATTATTCGTCGGAAAACTCCAGTTTGCATTTCTCCGCTTCAAGTTTGCTTTCTGTAGGGGCCGTTGAATTTTGCCAGTTTGCTTTAGGTTTTTCTCAAAATGGAAGGACATTTTTTTACTACTAAATTAACTTTTCCGCTGCTAAATTAAGTGAATAAGAATTTACCCAAGTTGGATATTTTCCCAAATACTTTGCATAAAGGTTGATTCATCAATATTTGCAGAAATATCCCTCCTCGTTGTGACGCTTGCAATTTGACCTACCATTCGACACTACCATCTGGTGGAACGCACAAAGTTTGATGGGACACGTAACATGCTAAGCATTGAAAGAGACCTCAAACTTAAGAGAAGACACAGAGGAAATTTCCAGGATTTTTTAATGTCTATGTAAGATGAATATTCGCATGATATACATGCTTGAATTTTGCGTAGAAATGAAGGAGAATAAGTATGCCGCAGCCAGGACTCGAACCCGGATCTAACACTTGCCGGGCGGATGCTTTAGCCATTTAAGCCAGCGCGACCTTTTATGGTTAATCGGTTTATTTCACGTGCTGTAAAGTCTGTTGGCTTCTATACAATTTGCTTACCTTTTTTATATAAACCTCAAATTTTTATATGATCTGACGGTGAAAATTATTTTCTTTTAATTATTATATTTTTAATATATTGCAGTGGTCCTATTTAAGGGAAAAGGGTTTTTAAATGCTGAGAAACCGGTACAAATGACCTTAGTTGTCGAGGCATCGTTCTTATTCAACTTTACTACTATTTGCAGATCGAAATCAGATCGTAAATAGAATCCGTTGTATGCAATAAACTAGACATTATCGCGATATGTTATGAGCAAAATAAAATTAGAATATGTACACTTCAATTCATTGAGTACTTCGACTTTACTTGTGGGCCACTAATATTTTCGTTTTCTTAATTGTACTTATTATCGTTTTATGGCGAGAATTATAAACTTTTTGTTAACCATTAAAAATAATTTATATATGATGGTAAGTATAAGTAAGGTTATGACCTCATTCGTTTTATTACTTAGTTGCCAAACGTTTAAGACAAGCAGTGGATGAGAATAGTATAGGAAAACTCGACATCGGTTACAATATTTTAGTAGTTATGGTCGTTTAATACTACGATAGGAGAAGTTATGGTCACTTATTGATCGTATTTCTTTTCCATTATTACTTGGTAAACGTACTATCGATTTAAGTCTGAAGGTGGCAACAAAATATTTTATATCGTAAAATTAAAGGAAACATAAGTCGGATATGTTTTACAGAAATGTATTTAAATCACCAAAAGTGCTCCAAATAGATAGCTAATCTTTCGTATGTTTCTGTTTTAGATTTAAAGATATGCGCTTGCAAATGACGAACATGGCGTTTGAAACAAATTTAATTTCAGCAACCCTTTCATCGCATTAAAAAAAAACTTCATTTCGCTCAAAACATTTCCGCCGAGTATCTAAAATCTTTAAGGATTTCTATATTCCATCGTCAAATATGCTTTGACATCGATTTCGTGGTAGTGAAGAGAAGCTAATTTCACGTTTACGTGCCGGAATGGTGGCGTGAAGATGACAGTCGAATCGATCGCGAATTTGAATAACAATTTGTTTTGGCTTGCGGGTGCGATTTTCCGGGCAGATAAGGCCATTGTGCGTGGCTGGAGGGGATGCCGTTTATTGGGTATGTGACAAGTTATCACGAAACGGGATTACGGGCATCGATCTCTCACTCTAGTGGAACAGCCGAATCCTTTTTTAAAAGTCACAGAACGGGTAAAAATAGAAATCCTTGAAAAAAGTGGGAAATTCTGAGGAAAGGACTGGAGGCCGAGAGCGATTCACGGGTCAACATACGTAATGCTGGATGTCACCCGAAAATTCGCTGAAAACTGTTATTGACTGCATATTTGATATCCGGCCGACTTTCGTCCGGATTGGCAATTTGAATCAAGTTTAGGGGCATATTTCTTTGACAATGAAACTGAACAAAAAGGAGTTAAAACAATTTTAACTTCAGCAGTAAAATACACAAGTATTGTCATTAAATTCCCAATTCAATGTTTGTATCTTATGAAGTATTTTATAAATACCTGCGTTAAGAATAAGGGTCACTGAATTTATGCAAAATATTATTAATTTTTATAATAATGTTATGCTACATTATGAAGTTTCAGACGTTTTATAGGATAGAATTTTAAGTGGGCTTAATCGAGATCTGTCCAATCTTATTATTCTATAATCTTGTATGTAAATAGCCATTGCATCATCAAATATTAGACGGTGAAATATTCATTCGCCTTTCATATCTTAGAAATAATTCGAGCCTTCACTGTTGCACTAGTAATGCTGATAGTAGAACCATTACTTATATTAATATTCTTATACTAGTAACTCTAAGCACAAACTGTTATGGCACCAGAAAGGAGAAAACATCTGAAGTGGAAGTTTGTGCTAACATTTTCCAAACTTGTACCTAGACACCGTTTCTTATATTTTGCCTCATCATTGAACTATTTGGGTATATTTTAATGCACCATTCTATCGATAAACCATAATCATCATAATAAACCATTCATCATCTGTGCCTCAATAGAAAATTAAATAAATAGGAGTAGGTAAAATTATTCAGATTTTCATGAAATCCAAATTAATCTTTGCGCAATCTTTCAGCAAACTAATATTCAAAACGGTTAAATTGTTATTATTATTATTATGGTATTTTTTAAAGGCGAGATTGAGACTGAAAGGTCTCCATCTAACCTTTCATCAATGGTATTATATGCATAAAAACTTGTTTATATGTAAATAGAAATAGAGAGTAAAACTTTAGAAGGAGTGGAAAAACACCAAAGATGATATTTTAGGAAAAAATATCCACAGCAGGAAAACGCCCACAGAGAAGGGGGGAGTGAAAAACATGCAAAAACCTACTGATATTAAAAGATGTTAAAGAAAGCTGTGTATAACATTGAAATTACAAAAGCAATAGTACTATAACTAAATTACGAATGAACAATAAAATGAAATCATAAACAGGAAATACTACAATAGTAAACCATGAGGAAAAAATTAATAAGACAAAACGTAAGATATAACATTCAGATAAAATTACAAAAAAATAATGATAAAATCAAAAAAAGAGGTAACTGCAGGAATACACATAAATAATGATGATAAAACCAGAGCATAATTATTTGTGAGACCTATTACCTCGAAAACGGTACAACCCTTCCTGCATTATGGAAATTGAGGATTATCTTCTACGAATATCTTTATGTTTGTTTATTTTTCTAATTATCCTGCCCATATCCTCCTGTCCTTCAGCCGCTTTCATCCCAGAATCTATTACTTATCCTTTTCTTTTTATCGCCATTTCGATGAATGTGTTTTTCTCGACGTTTATCTCATTAAATATTCCACGAAATGTTCCGTTTGTTCGTTCACCCGCAACAATTTTAGTACTTTCTCAATTCCTTTTTGCCTCGTTGGATAGGAAACAGCTATATCTGCTTCCTTTTCACTCGGACCAATTCTTAAATTGCGTGCCTCATGAAATGCCAAGCTAATCTTTCTCTTCCGTAATGTTGGCGATTATCGATCGATTTCAGTGGATCGAAACTTTTTTTGTTATCATTAAACTCGAGACGGAAGTATTTCCTTCATTTATTGTGATTAATTCGGAGAAAACTGTATTATTATGAAATCTGCGGTCTGGATTCTAAGTTCTGGTGATATATTTCAGGAGATACAGAAGCAGTGAATAAACTTTCGAGTCGGTTTTAACTGAGCAACATGTGCGAATACAATTAAATAATAAGGTGATTTATGTTCATTCTGCTTGCAAAGTGGAGAGCTTGATACACAATATTTATTAACGAGATATGTCTCAAAATTACTTATTGAATCAAAGTTTGCGGGGATATCTGTAAATTGCTGCCTTTTGTTTTTTACATTTGTAAGTATGCTCTAACTTTTGGAGTAAATACAAAGTTTTCTTCTGGAATTATTTTGTTTTAAATAACTAAAGGAGTAGAGAATAACTGTTAAGTTCTCAAAAATGTTTATTTTTATTATGAAGTAAATTATCAGCTTGATTTCTCAAAAAGGAATAAAGTTAATGTAAAGTTGAATTGTTAGAGACTATTATTTCTCTTATCACAAATGGATTTACTTGAATTATGTAAGATATTTCTAATCAAATTGTCATGTCATTATGTTTTTATTAATCAATATTATAAACTTTTAAATCGAAAAGACCCAAATTAGAATGAATTTTTTCTGTAAGATCATTTAGTTTTTGAGTCGCATGTCTCTTAAAAGATATTTCTTCTCAATCCAGAACTCATTTTAATCAAACCATGCAGTTTTCATAGAAAATGTACTAACCCCTTCTATATTCTGTATCAAAAACAGTAGTTATCTTAGTCTCAAAGGGGTTTATAATCTTTTCAGTACCCTTAGCGCTTGATGCGAGTTCGATTTTCACTCAATAGGTTGTCTTTTGGGACCCCAAAGTATGATAGGATTTAGTTCTTATTCCGCCCGAGTGGATCGCAAATGCGAATCTTTGCAGTTATTTTTAAGCGTCTCTTAAATGGCTTCGATGATTGGGAAGCCAATGGAAAGCGTGACACTCCCTGGAAAACCTAATGTATACCTACTCAGTCTGTTTTCGAGAATGGAAATTGATTCCTTAGAGCTCTTATCTTGTTGAGTATCCAATTTCCTTGGGAGATGCATGACTACATTTGAATTTATCACTACGATTTTATAATTAATAGTCTTGCTTGTTGCTATTAAATAAGCTCACTCTGGTATAAATGAATGCTGTGCGTAATATCTTCTCCGTTTGATGTTATACGCAAGTAGTTTCCTATCCTACCCAGAGGTTTCTGGGACATTATATCTGTCAGCATATTTTTTGCAAAAAGGATTAAATCTCTATTTTATTAGCTCTACATACATAAAATTAAATAATTTATACATAAATAGTTCACGCTCTGCACCATTTTATTCTCAAAAGGTAACTTACATTTTGCATTTGTGATATTTTATATTCCCTTTAACTACTGAAAAGATTCAGACTGTGTTTAGTGCATACATGACCATATAGAGCTGTAACACTCATATTAAATTTTTTTATATCATAGTCAAACTGTATTACACTGACATAATGGAATTACTCATTATTACAATAATTACAACTTAAAATAACCAAATTAAAAAATAATTACTATGATATTATACACATCAAAAATGATCATTCCTTAATTTTATTGAATGACAAATATTACTAAGGTAATAAGCTAAGAACTTACGTAGTTTTGTTTGTAAAAGGTGTAGCCTGCCCAGAGCATTCGTCAGAAAATCAAAATCATTAATTTTCTCTTTGTTGATTCGATTTCAATATTACAAAAATGTCACGGAAGCACACAGATCAAACGTAAATTAAATAATCGGTTCAAAAATTGGATTAATGATGCTTCGATCGTTGCTCATAGCTACTCATTAGCGATACTTTATACTTGCAAAAACTTGACCATAACTACGCCTACTTTGATGTCAACGTAATCACCTCTGGAAGTCTGAAACACGATTCCCAATCCAATCTACCATAATTTCCGGAATTGAGAAAATCGAGTTTAAGCCTTAAATGAATGACAATTCCATCGCCTCAGTCCCTTTTATGATCGCTCCGACAACTTTATATTTTCGATTGATGAGCGGAAGATTAACATAGAAACGATCGTTTATCTTCTAAATTAGTTTCACGGAATTAATTCAACTATATAAGCCCGCCCAAAGAAATTAAGGGATTTTCGAATTAAATTATCCAACTGAGGACTCTCGCCGAAATCAAATAACAGGCTATCCACTTTCCCTGCTCCTGATTTTATCAGCGTTGGCAGAATAATTAGATCTCGGCCAAGTCTTTTCTGAAACAAACGGACTGCACCGAATTAACTTAGGCGATATTAAATTCGCGCGTCTGCATGTTTTATTATGACGGTAATATTCGGAATGTAGCTTTGTCGGCGACCCTCATTAGCCCTGGTCTTTCCCACTACACTCAATTAGCGGGGCGGCAGAAATTTTTCCGACCATTACTTTTTTCCCGGCGACGTTTAATACGGAAATTCACTTATAAATAATTACGTTTGCGTAACGACGGCGTGCGTGTGTCAGGACCCGGCTGCAAAGCCTCACGCACGCCGCCATTGAAATCGGAGGCCACTGCGTTACTCATGTGACAATGGATGGGTGATGTTAATGCTGCGAAAGAACGGAATTGCCCGTTATGTATTCTGATCAGAGGCCGTTGCACTGCCTGATCGCGCTATCAATAACCCACTGAGCAATTTCCTTTATGTTCTATGGATAATGTATTCGTTTTCCTCATGAAAGGTGAAAAGTATTCATGGATTTGCTTTTGATGAGTGGAATGAATGGGAATTTTTGATGTACAGTTAAACAAGTTATCGAGCAGTTGGAGTAGGGATTTAGCTCTATCGGAAGATTTTACCACCTTCGAAATTTATTATAATTCACTTGCAATTTTAGTCATCCACGTGAGTAATTTAAAAAATCCATATCATGATCATGTTTTCTGTTTTTACTTCTATTTGAGCCCCCGAATGCTATATTATAGCAGTGTTTTTGGCTTCATTAGATGCAGATGAGATATTTAATTAGATGCGCAAATTGTTGCTCCTTCATTCCGTATTCCGTATATACCAAGGATAATAAAAGAAATCAGCTTATTTCATAGGCAGCGTATCATATCCAATTTGGCATCTAAGTTGGTTAAATTTCTAGTTACTAAAATTTGAAAAAAAAACATTCTCATAATTTTGTATACCTTATCTGATACAAAGGTATTGCTTAACTAAAAGTTTTACAAAGCTGTTGAAAGCTAAATGACAAGTATTGATAAAGCATATGTTTGCATATAGCGTTTCTTGTTGCATAACTCGGAACAGTAGCATATTCAATGACTTTCTTAATTGTTTCACGAAAATTAATTTCTGAGAGGTAATTTAACTTTTTGAATCCTCCATTTATCTTGTAGTTTACAGTTTTCAATAATTTTTAAGTGGTTTTTCACACACTGAAAGGATGTGAATAATTAATTTGAAGTTAAAAATATGTATTTTATTTCACTAAAATAAGTATGTGTGTGGTAGGTGTGGACATTACTATGCTATCATTTGGTGTAGCTGGAAATATCATTAAATTTACTATACGGAATAATATGTTTCTTACTCGACTTCCAATAAATTAATAAAAATAAAAAACCTACAAGTATAATTCAAGGAAATTATTTATGAAGGAGATATATTTTAAAAGCATTATTGAATTAAAAAAGCAGGTTCTACGCAATAAATATGTCCGGAACGATAATTGAGAACTGAAATTGTCCTAAAAGTAGCGAGTGAGTGAATTATTGATGTGCTAATTGAGTTAAAATCCCCTCATCGCGATGAAACACCCATTCACACCTCGGAGATCAAGATAGGCGAATAAATCATCCCTTACCAAACTGTCGTCGGACGCGTTGTTACTTATGGTCATAGAACCTCCTCCGCCTCTGCGGAATCCATCTTTTTCCGGAGATGGATTTGCCAGGGGATCAAAGGGAGACTCCCTGGAAAAAGGGCACGGGAGGAGTTTGAATTCGGAAAGAGCATTTCTCCCTGACCGCCATTACAGGCCACTGTGTTTACGACTCTGGTTTTTGGGGAGTTTAGCCGCGCATGTGAGTCGGTTCGAGCACGCAAACGGCCTGGGATCACGCATGTCCTTCCTCCCGCGAGAGCCGGTCAGAGTTGGGGTGTTTTAAAAGAGAGATGGGATGAAGGAATGGCTTGAGCGTGTAATGGCGAGGAAAAAGAAGTAAGGGGAAAACGTATTCCTCGAAGGGAAACAGAGGGAAAAGGTTGGGAGGAACTTCCAGTGGTATCACTCGAATGGTCCGCTGAAAGAAGGAGAAAAGAGGGGATGTAATATATGTGATAATGGTGAACACCTTGCGTATTTATGCATGAGGAAAGGAAGGATTGGTCTTAGCTGTTACTGGTTATGGGAGTTCCGGTCTCAATGGCGATGCAGTTGCTAGCCTAGCGCCCCTGAGATAGCCAGTTTTCCGGAGCCCTGAGGATTACGGATTCAAAAACTGGCAACAATGGATTTACTAGAGAACCACAATTTATTTCATTTCTGTTTATAGTTTCACTTGTTTTTCACTGTTGTAACAATCAGAGTAAGCCAAGAAGTGGCTGTGTTGAATAATGTGTTATGATTTTTTTACCAAAAAGAAACAAAAAACGACTTTGAATAGGGTATTTTAGTACACATGAGCCTGAAGTAGATTAAAATCAATATTCGAAAGCGTTACGTCGTGGAAGGCCATTAAAATGAAAAAAATACCGTTTCGTACACTTCCACAGCAATTTTACTATGGCAACATGTTTTGCTAGTATCCTAATGTTTATAAGTTTACTTGGAAGGGACTCCCTTATGAGTAAACTTTTTCCTTCCTGAAAAAACCCCTGCTCTAACCCTTCCCCATTTCTGGTTTCCTATATATTTTAAAATGTGGACAAATGTTTTGCCGAACGATGCTATGACTCTGGCGAAACTGTTACCATAATAAAATTGCTGTGGAAGTGTACGAAACGCTCTTTCTTTCATTCTAACGTAGATTATTTATAATAATAGTCAAATGAAGCAGGAAGAAAGATCACATTAAAATCAATTTAACACCTATTACTCTTTACTTGAATGTGACAGGAATTTTTAACATCTAAGTCTTTCCGATTTTAGTATATCAGGTATGCTTTACCAGAAAGACTGCCAAAGAGTACTTTCATATCCGTATTTATATACGAAAAGTGAACTTGAAGCTCCGTATACGAGACCGTTTGAGCCTTAGAATCTCTACCGTTTCCGATCTAACCAGGGATTTTGCAAACCGTTCCATTAAAATTTTAATTTTTCGAGCGATTATAAGCTAAAAGGTAGTGGGCAAAGTAAAATAAACCTTGGAAAAATGATAACACGACCAAGGAAATATCAAGATTGCATTAATTTAGATTCCATTGATTTTTCCCTCATTTATCAAGGGATTCCCGTATCAAAGCTCTAGCCGTCAGAGCCTTTTTCCTTGAATCTATTCAGGAGGTATATATATATTTTTTAAATACTCTTTGATCGACTTTGAAAGATACTTGTTACGTTTAGTAGGAGAAAGCAAATTCTTGCGGACGGACGGAAATATTTCTGCAAAGGATTTCTACTGCGCACGATGTAAAATAATAACAAAGGGCTTATGCAAAGGCAAAGAGTCAAAACGTAAGGAAAATAACGTATTTTTATATATATCGTCGACAAATCGCTTGAAACCGCAAGATCGGAGTTTCAGATAGATAAAAAAACATATTTAAATATTCTTTACCATATATAACGATAATATAAAGGCAAAATCCTTTTTAAATAAGAACGGAAAGGTCGAGGTTTACTTTAAGGACTGGATTATTAAAAAGGCTTCTTCAAATATTAAACAATAAAGTTGTAATGTAAGAAGTTGATTAATGTAATGGATAATGATTACTTATAATCAAAAGGTTTGATTTAATTAAGTAGAATGAATTCTTTTACCAAGCACACGATTGATTTTTGGAAAATGCCTTTGAAAATCTGAAAATAATTAAATTTTTTCACTTACCTAGGTTTTGATATGATGGTGCATCACCTTTTTTCATTCTTTCTAGTTAAAAAGCTAATGGATATCATATTTATGCTACTGGACGGTATAACTCAATAATATTGATGGAGTAATTGGAGAATGAAGCTTCTTTTAAACTGAGAAAGGTTCTGTACTGTTACAGAAACAAAAGTTTTAGGCACACACACTATTACAAAACAGAAATATATCTTTGTACTCGTAGACCATAATAAAGGTTTTTTTAACACAAGAAGGACGGGAAGTGGTCATTTCACCACTGCGCTTCTCAATACCTATTTCATTGCTTCTTTCCATCTCCAACGTGCTGAATTATTTTAATATTTATTGTAGACATATCTATATACTTATAGAAACACTCAATTAGTGATTATAAAAATAGTAGTGAATCAAATAATTTAATTTATACAACGCCATAAAATATTTTGTGGTTTGCATATACTAAAATACCACAAAATATGTTGGCGTTGTATAAGTTAAATGTTAAGTCTATTATTCTTTTTATAGTCATAATGATCTTCCACGAAGTGTAGGCTGAAACATTCAATGCTATTTGATTAGTGTTTTACATCGAGAGATAGTTTATGAACAAATTTAAAACCCAAATAAAATTTTAAAAAAGTCCGCTTGCGTGTGTTTAATTTCAAAGTGGCACTTAAATATCGTACGTGAAAACAGAGAATAGGAAACTCGCAACCATTTTTTGTGAAGAGTGAGGCGTTTTGCTGCCATGTAATGATTACTTCGGAGTATTCCATATTCGGCGGATTAAAGTGTGTATGATAGTGTCGGAGAGTGCAGATGAGATGGGTCGCGCAGTCGTCATTTTTCCCTTCGACAGAGTGATTTCCACCCGGCTTTGCTGTCGGCTTTTGGAAAGTGTGATAATGGTCGTCGCGACTAGGAACACCGAAATTCCATTACTTTGTTTACAAATTGCAGGGAAATCGGATTAGGGAATCACCCGCTCGACACGGCCAATGTTAGTCGACACTTTTTTCGCTAATGTCGAAACAGAAGCGTTGGTCAAATGATTCCGAAATCCGTTCCGGGTTTTATCCGCCGTCGGAGGGCCGTTACGCTGGTTCCCAACGGCTGACTTGGGGATGTTTTCACGGAATAATTTTTAGGAATTTTTCAAGCATTGCCGAGCGAAGAAGAGTTTTGGAATTAAATTTTGGTCGATGATCATGTCGACATTGCATTCATTTTTTTGGTTGATACTGCGATGAGGATGAGATTGGTGGGAAATTTTGGGCGGGTTTAAAAATTATCTAAAAACATAGCCGCCCAACGAGAACATCGTTGCCATAAGCTTTTAGACCATCTATTGCCTATGAGAATTCATATCTTCGTACGGAACGATTTCAAATAGTTAAAATAAAGGAAAATCTTCTTTTACTCTGTTTTTTCCTTAATTTTATACAGTCTTATTTTATTTTATACTTTATACATATTAATCTGCCTTCAAGGATCGTAGTGTTAGTTATAAAACTTTTCCCGGGAGAAATAGGTTAAAACTACATTTCTCCAATTTTTATTAAAGAACATGAATTTGAGCTGATGTTTCATGCCAAGACAGACATGCACATACTTAATCATGGCATCTAAAGTACTCTCAATTCTTATTTAAACTTACCCAGAGTACAAATGTTTACTTCGATAAGACGATTGAGTCCGTCTTGCTTAATGAAGTGGCTCAGACATATTTCGAGCACCTTAAGTATTCTTTATCTCCTTTAGCTATCTAAATAGAAAATTAATCTTTATGTGAATATAATGTTGTCTACCTATTCTTGCAGAGATTTGTGGAGATAATTTAAAAATAGAATACCTTTCATATTTGTTGAAAATATATTTTATCTCCAAAATCATCGCGTAACGATAGGGAAAGTTTGCGTTATTGTAATAGAAACCAACCTTTCCTTTTGAATTAAAGAGGTTTGATGTGTTTCAATTTAATGGAAAATCAAATCCTAATAATCTGATAATTAATATCCTTGTTTATTATATGCCATAAATCTAACTTTCTTTTGTCTTTTAGAAACACCTTTCCGTTGATAATCTCTCTGTCCTCTAAAATGGTTTAACACCAATGACGACGCAAAGACCCTCTCCCCTTTCCGTCGGGGACAACGGGGAATTTGTTCGGACAAAACCTCTCCGTTCCGTGGGCAACACAATCCTCAGAATAACCTTTCCAAAGTGTGGTTATCCAACGGATATAGTTGAGGAACAGTGGCTCAGAATTCACTCAGGCGCTGCTTATCCTAGAAACCACCCCTTGAGTGACAAGGAGAACCCTCCGCTTCTCTACGCTACGTCGACTAGCAACGACGCACTCAAAGACATAATTTCCGCCGGAGAGACTCCCTAACATATCCCATCCCATACACGAAATCTCTCCACCCTTTTGTGTTCGATCTCCTTCGGCTTCGCGTTGCCCCAGACGCATTTCGAGCCACTTCCCGTCGCTGACGTCAAACCAATATGTCAACGGAGCTCACCGCTATCAGAAATCGAACGAGATATCATGTCATAGGTTACGATCAATAGGAAGTGCCAAGTTATTTCCGCACATATTTATCTGATGCAGCGAATATAGAAGTGTTTTAGAGTCAGTGATTATTAACGATCAAGTTAAAATTAAATATGATTTTTAAAGGAAACCTTTCCGGAACTTCATGACGAATAATTGGGGATGACCGTCTCAAACGTAGCACTGCCTTATTCTTATTTTACAACTACCTTATACGCTGTTTTCACTTTCCATTTTACTGTTTAATAATCGTTTTTCCTTCAAGTTTAACGCTACTGATTAATAGTAAAATTTTACTAGCATATGACTAATTTTGATAAATGTTCAATCCCATTGAAACACAATTCATGGCTGTATTGCGGATAAATTATCAATTTATAATTACTAGGATAAAAGCATTGCATAACTGGTCTAAAAAGATTCCTCAGAAGAAAATTTAGTGTCAACGCTGCGGTCGTCAAGTAAACAAATACAATTTCAGTTAACCAAAGAGTTAAGCATTAATTTCAACTTATCGGCCAACAAGGATGATCTAGGAATTATCATTATACGAAGTATAAGTAGATAACTTGGACCTTAGACCCGCTGCCACATAGTAAAATAATTGCAGGATATCCGTAAAGGGGTAGATGAACTGATGAATTTAAAACTAACCTAGTTACTGTTGTAAAAACGGTATTAAATTTAGATGATGAAATATGTATATAGAAGTTAATTTCCTACGTATTTTCTATTTATATTTAATTTCTAACATTGCATACTTTATTTCGTTCTACATGTTACTCTTAGCTCCTTATTCTTGTCCTTTGTTAGCGCCCTTCATTCATTCGGGTTCAAGAGTTCATTTGAGAATGTATTAACGGAAAATACGTACTATATATTTCTTGCTTTTCTTGAAAATATTTTGTCGGATAACCAAGTTTATTGGTAATTACGGATGCGTTAAATATGAAAAGCAAGTCGGTTTGAGAAATAAATAATGAGAAATATGAATTAATTACGTTATTAATGGTAGATTGCAGTACCGCTACCAATGTAAGGTTTTTCAAAAGGAAAATTAAATACCAGGAAAGCATACTCATTTACCTTGAATGCAGATGTATCGGTGTTTCGATTCATAAAACGTACGCAGTAATCTCTCCCAGAATTATCGACGCCGGACGGGAAAATAAAATTCTCATTTGTAATTTTCGTGCCGTCGAATCCAGTTATTATGGAAGCTATCAAATCCTGATTATCATGTTTCGTTTCATTTTTAAGTTAAAATTACATTTCGCAAATGAGAGTAATCCAAAAAAACCCTGATGGAAAAAATGACGTAGTATATTTAATAATGAAACACAATCACATTCTGTGGTATTCATAATTGTTTTAAAATGCGTGTTAAATACAATTTTCTTTTTTTAGCATCGAGTGAGTCTGGAAATATCTATAGTTAATTTAAAAAATGACTGTAGAGTATGCTCAATGCAAGCCTCTAGTTATTATTTTTTTAATTACAGTTGCGAAATGAATGATGGAATATATTATTTTAATTTTATGACGTTGCACAATGACATGAAAGCTAATTTATAAAATCTATAGAGTTGATGAGAATGTAGAGAAATTTTAATTACATATCCATGCAATACCGATTAGGAATTATATTTTTCAATAATTTCAAACATATCTTTACTTATTACTTGCACATTCCACTAGGATAAATTGAGTTTTTGTCGAAATCAATTTAGGAAACGTCACTGCCTTCCTCATAGAACAAAGTCCTTTTATTCTAAACAAACCCCCTAATACTTTCCATTTAATAAAGTTTTAAAGAATTATTGCGGATATTTTTTGGAGTATTAAATCTCTCGATACAATTAAGTGAAGCACATGTTTATAAGAACCATCAGTAACGCAACCTATGTTAGGAGAAACAATTAGGTTGAATACAAAATAAATTATTGTCCATTTTTCCGAAGGATTTTCCTGGTTAGAATAAGCCTTTTCATAAATTGCATTCCTCCTCGAAAGATAAACGATAATAAACTGAAAGACATAGTTCGAACGACTGGTATTTACACCCCCTGCCACACGACAAAAGGCAGTTTGCATAATATCAATGTAGGCGTAGTATTCCCTGTTAGTAAATCAGTTTCTATTTGAATGGAACTCAAATTGATTTTCCAATCTTCCCTCAATTTACAATCAAACTTCTAAGATAGGTAAAATACATTACCTGTATTCAAACCTAGAAATACTGACAATTTAAAGTATTTGTTTGTCTCGTCTCATGAAGAAGAACCGTGTTATTTAAAGATGAAAGCTTGACAGTAAAGAGCGAAAACGTCTTCGTATCCTTGTATTTTATTGTAAAACGTTCACTCAATATTCAGAGCAGCTCCTTCTCTCATAATGTGGCCCAGAATAAAATTAGCTGCGTTCAGGATTCGGTCGAAACATTTCCATATCTTCAATAGGCGAAGGAGGGGACGCAAAAGTTTTTCGCCGAAAGTGAGAGAGACTTAATCTCATTTAATGGCCTTTTTATTTGCTCCTAAATTTGTTCAAAAGGAGAGAGTTTCACAACTCATTTAAACCACAATACGTGACATACATGGCATCAATAGTGATCATTCCGACTAAACCCATTTATTGGAGCGGAGAATTAATCTCAACCCAACTGTAAATGCTAAAATCCGATCAATCGACGGGATGGGGGACGGATTAGCCTTCTCGACAATTAAATTTGTTTCTTTTAATCTATTGATCCAATTAGCCTGGCATCCAATGCCATTATAGATATAATCCAATGCCTTTATATAGAGTTACAAGAGTTTTAACAAATGTGGTAATTGACGTTGCTCTTTTAACACGTGGCAAAAAGGACTTTTTGACATTTAGAATTGTTTATACACAAATACCAAAAACTGTACCTATATGCAGGGGAAAGTGGGCCAGAACGGGGTAGTGTGGCATAACGGGGCATCGAATTTTTCAGCCCAATTAGTGGTATAACGTATTGAAAAATGGCTCTTATACATTCGATTGACATGCCGAACTACTGTGCCAGCCATTTCATGCTCTTTTGTGCTACAGGACACTACATCGAATTTTCAGTGATCGTTTTTGTGATTTTGGACATATATTCCTGATGCATGTAAGTAGTAATTCGTTGGAATACTCAAGCATTACTTCTACCATTCTGTTACATGAATCATAATCTACGTTTCTGTATGACTAAGGTTTATTGGGCTGGAATACTTTCGCGATAGAATTGGTTAAACTAAAATTAAGGCTGTGGGGTAGAACGGAGCACTACCCGGGTAGTTAGAAGAGGGAGGTTTGGCTACTCCGGAGTAACTAAACCTTTATCTTTCAAAGACATTGAATAAGACGTAAACTGCCTTCACAGTCCAGACTATTCAGAGGCGAGCTAGATAAGATTTGCCGGTTTCCTGAAGTGGACACGCAAAACTTGTGTCGGAATAGATAGTGAAGACGATGAGGTCTCCCACTTACGTGTGTTGTGCGAATGACTCCTGTATTTCATGCTCTACGCAAGTTTAATTTTAAGTTATTGCAGTTTTTGAAGTTAATATTTAAGTCCAGCATAGTCTCCCGGATAGTCATGTGGACAGCGCGTTTGCCTTCGGTGAAAGCGGTCCCAGGTTCGATTCCCGGTGGGAGCCAATGTGTGAAATGACCTAAGCTGTCGAGGCACTTTTAACAATACTACTACTACTTAAGTCCATCATATTTTCTCACCATTGTGACTCAGTACCACACTTTGCCCGAGGGGTGGGGCAAAACGGGTGAGAAAGCGTAACTTTGTGGAAAGCAATAAATAAAAAACTTAGTAACTCACTAAAGTTAGCTACATTTAACCACCGGGACGAGGTTAAATGAATTTAGTGCAGAAATTTCTAAGTTGATCTCTTTGTATTATTTTTAAGTATCGCAAACTTTTCTCCTATGCATATTTAAATATTAATCAAAATTACTTTAATATACCTTTTGCATATCTATTTATATATTTTAGATCTTAATGATAGTGTAACATAGAAAACTTATGGATCGGAAGTCAATAAATTAAATTGCATACTCATGTGAATATATACGTAGAAGGTGTATTTACTAACTCCTGTAATGCCTATGTGTTGATAACACAACTTGTTTTCTAATTATAGCTCTTCTTACAATAAACATTAGACTTTACGGGATGTATCCATCGTATTGAGTAGTATTTCCATTTTATGTAAGTTTTCTAATATGTAGATAAGGAAGGATATACATAATACTCCGTTGATAATCACTGGAGCACAACGGAGATGGTCAATTTCTCAGCAGTGGCATCTCTATGAGGAAGAAAATGCAGTTTTGATATCGCCCTAGTTTACCTCATCCCGAATTTCCTCAAGGCACGAAAAAGTCCCTTAAAACCAAACAGCACTCAGGGGCAGAGTTGCACGCACATCCAAAACAAGCCCCGACGAGAAAAACGACCCAACCTTCCTCAACCGCCCTTTAAAAGACTCCCCCGGCGTCTTCGATCTCCATTTAGTTGCATGCAGTCGTGTGGCCCACGACGAGAATTGACCCAATTAAGAGGAGGAGAAAAAAGAGGACATGTGGCGTTCGAACATGCGGCAATGGAACCGAAACATGACGACGAGAATCATAGAGACCGTGGAGCTCCGTAGCATTTATGCAAAATGGCCAAAATTGACCCAAAACCCGGCGCGGTCGTGGGGAAACACGATTGGTCCGAGCCACGTCGACCCCCGATGATGATTTAAGAGGAAAAGAGAGAATACGGGTTTATATGCGGTTGACGGGTTGAGTGGACCCCAATAGGAGAGGGGGAGAATGTGTTACGTTGTCCGGGCACGGCCGCCATTGTCGGTGGCTTGAGTTTTTCCCTCCGCCGTAAAATAGAGGGACTCTGCCAAACGGTAATAAACCTAGCTGCATGCCTCCCTGTGTTCGTACATGACCACGTACGGCTATGTTATGAAATCTCTCGGGGATGGTTTGATAAAGGATAGCCAAACTGGGTTCCTTTTTAATTGGTGTTTCCCAGAATTCTTTCATAACCAATATGCTGTATTTGGAACTGCACGGTTGCATTCAAATGGAAACATTTTTCGTTCTTAATTATTCTTCCTCTCATAGGCATATAATGATTACATTTTCTGATTACATTTCTTTGATAGCCATAACTTTTTTGCTGTTACGTTTCTAGTTAGGAACAACAGTACAGAAAGATCCTGTAAGCAAACGTTTTGTGTGATCTAAAGAGTACTAAATACATGCATGTAAACAATTACTAGATAAGCTTCCAAATTAAAAAGGAAACGGATGCTTGTATATGTACTTGTGTACATTTACCATTCAATATATATATTTATATTTATAAACGCGAGTTTCGCATTAATTCTAGAATGAAAGTTAAACACAAGTACATACATACACATGGATAAACTGCTAAGCAATATTAGCCTAAATCGTGAAAACCAGTTCTCCAAATTAACTTCATTTACACTCTCATAGCATTATCTATTTAGTTTTCATTGGGTTTTGGAATATTCCAATCATAACGAAGGCAAAACTATCACTTATCGTAAAACATACCATTTTATAGCTCCTAATCAACTTTACCATTAGATTCGCACTTTCGGGTAATGACTGCGTTAATCTTTCCCCGATACCATGGAAGTTTTATCTAAAACTTTGAAATATCTCTGCAAATATAATTTATACTCTATTTTTCAAAATTTATTGAAGTGTATTTGGTAGTATAGTTAAATGCATCCTTGTTTATCGTATTTGAACTAAAAAAATTTTAAATGATTCGGCTCTAAGGAGAAGTTACACATACTCGTTTTCCCATTATCTTACGTGTTGAAAGCGCATTTATTTTGTTTTTTCGTAAATTTGGTTCCAGTCGGGACATACGGTAGGCAAGGAAGAGCTAGGAGTAGCGCCAAAGATTTGGTGAGTCGAGGAAATGGCACGTCCGCCGCAGATGGCAGTGCATCGAGTGACCTTATTTTATTAGCGGCATTGCCTTGGTGGACCAGAGGCAGTTTCGATATGTGGTGACCTTTCAGTGGTATTGTGGGGATGAGACGTGGCCAAAGCATTCGATCTGGGTCAATCGCACTCATACGGATGAGTTTTTGGTCCGAGGGACTACGTCTTGTTACTTAAGGCTCAATTGGAAAGGGTTGGTTGCTTTGACCTTGTTCGGAGATGCATGGCGACTCCCCTTGATTTAGAAGATGGTTGGGTGCTGTAAGAGCCTAGGAGAGAGATGGGGAATTTGGTTCCACAGTGGAATTACTGGAATACTTGGTCTACAAGAAAGAAGTAGTTGTAAGCCGCGAACATCCTCAACCACGTTACGTAGTTGCAAAGAAGTAATACATACAAGAATATCTTAATGTTTTATATACATTTACAATGCTACCAAATGCGTACCACTTACAAGCATTATTGATTAGTAATCAGTAAAGTTCTACTCAGCAATTTCATCAAACATCATACACTAAAGAAAAAAACAACGAATTTAGTGTAGGCTTACAACTTGGTCAACCATATTACATAGTTGCTAATAAGACAGTGAAGTTATAACTCAAAATATATAATCTAAAAATATACTTAAATCATACATGCATTACGCATCAGTGTACATTATATCTCTACTGAATGAGTTCAACAAATAGCATGCACAAAAGAATTTAATTTTCAGTTGATTTTGACATACATGGGATGGATACATTGCTGAAAGTTTCCCTTAGAATTATCAATTGAAAGGTAGCATTTTATGTTTATTTTAAATCTGCTTGAGTTTTTAATTTAAATACTGAATTCCGATTCCATCAGCTGGAATAAATCTTCTTTCTTCCAATATGATTTGAAAATTCTTTTTATCTATTAAATGCTAGATAGTCATATATAGAATTATAAGCGAGGTTATCTTTTAGGGAATTTCCAAGTTTATAGAATTCTTCTTTTCTGCAGCTAATCTCAACATTATAATCGTCAGAGGTACTGTCCTTTCACAGCAGGTATATTCATTTTTGAATTTTCGATCCATTTTTCGACGCTATTTCATTAAATCATTTCTTTACATGAAAATATGCAATATGTTGTTCCTCTCTACGTGCAGCTTTGGGTATTATCTGCAATATTTTTTCGAAGATGAAAATGTCCTAAAGGTAGCAATATCAATTCATTCCAGAAGATTATTAGATTTGAATTTCATATTCAGGAGCGAAGTGTAGAATTTTATAATCCCCTTACTTTATACACCTGAATACATTCCAGAAATATAAATTCAATAACAGATGTGTAATATTTTCCCAGAATAAATCATCTTTGATATCTTCTTTCAAAACTACTTCTTGGAAAAGGCGTTTGAATGTGATTAATGCAAAGCATGACATTTAATTTATTACTTTGCCGTCAGCAGTATACCTTTATTATATCTATGAGATATATATTTGAAATACTTTTCATATTTAAAATACCTTTCATATCGACTTTTAATTTTGAAATTACTAAAATGTTAAATATCATCTCTTAACATTTCCGGTTTTAAGTAATAGAAACGCAAGGATCGTTAGAGTATGATTATTATTAAATCCCGAGGATGATATCCCTAAAATTTGGTGAGATAGGGGATTTAATTAAAATATGCAATTTTGTAAAGATATCGCGTAAAATGTATAATATTTATGGAAAAAGTAGTATAGGTGGTCGTAGTGAATATAATTAATAATAATGAATATTTAATGAAATTAATTTCGAATGAAAACATAATATTATATATTTTGGTCTGCATAAGCTATACTTCAAACTATACACAAAGAATAAATTTATTTTTTTCTCTGAAGATTTTAATTGAAAGCATTAACTTGCATATGCCACCTTTCTCCGTAAGTTCAAGGGAGCATTTTACTACCAGTGTATGATACAAAGTTTCATGTTCTGATACCATCAAAGCGCTTAATTATTCACTGTTATTAATACGGAAAAAATCAAACGAAACCCACGCAAGAGGATGCCGTGAATATTTTATTGCTTCATTTTTCAATGGAATACGAGCTGACGTCGAATGTGTTTTGTCATCGATAACTTTGTTTTCGAATTATAAATAAAGCTGAAGGATGAGCGACATTTGATATGTATGTGCGCGAGCACGAATACGCAATTAATTCCGTTTTAAATCAACTGAGTGAGTAATTCCGTAAACGAATTGTCTAAACCGATCGGTGTTTTCCCGTTTCACCAAGAAATATGATAGGGCGCACAAAGGAATGAAAGTGCTTTGTCGTTTCATTAAAATTGCTGGATTTCGGAGCGATCACAACGGTGAGTAGTTATTACGTTACTTCATTTACCAGAGTGCATTTACTATTGTGGGCTGGAAATTTGTTGTGACTGTGAGCATATTCCTGTGAGATATTTTTGGACTTGCTTAGTTATAAATTTTGTTTTCCCATTAGGTAAACTTCTGTACGAGTAGTCCACACGATTATTCAATCCCCCAAACGAGAATAAAAGAGCGCTTTTTGTGATATATTGTACCTATTTTAGTCTTTTGAGTATTTTACTCATTAGAGATAGCAGATTTTGGTTTACTAGGAAATTCATTATTGCAACAACATATTTACCAAATTCTACATCTAGTTTTTCACCTTTTATGAAAATTGAAGTTTAAACGTTAAATATTAAAAATTTGAAAGTGAAAAGCGAAAAAGAGCATTAGAATAAATTATCAGAATGTATTATTACACGATAAAATACAACAAGTAGATATAAATGATACGTAGACTGTTCTGTAAAAAAAGTTTGTTAGGAATGTTTTAGCAAATAAATAGAAATTCTACCGTCTATACTGTGCTGTGATAGGTAGTTCAATATTTTCAAAACGTTGAGGTTTTCGTGACGATCAACGGAACAGCTCTTTGTTTCCAGAAATACTTCCAATGAGAGTAAATTTGCAAAATATACCCTTAGTCGAAAAACTAAAGTAATTTGTTAAAAAATGTCTCTATTAAGAAATTCAATAGTTATCAATTGTTGTGACTTAAGTAACTGAAAAAATATAACAGAGATGATATTAACTCTTTCGCTCATCGAAATTGCAGACTCTTTATATGGGTTTCATTCTGTAAGACGATCAAATAATTGGATTAAATATTCTCAAGATTAATTAAGGAGTAAAAATGTTATTGAAACAGATTTCTCTTATTAGCTAAATGTTAGTTAATTGAATAGATCCATATGTATTTGCGAACTATATCATATTTTCTCAAATTTGTATCTGATGAAACGTTAAAAAGAGCCTTCTTTTTGTGTATCGTGAATGATTAATGATACATCATCTGGAATGCTGAAATTTCACAAATCTGATAAATAATCTCTCGCTGTTTATTTCAAATTTTTAAATCTTCCTATTTTGTGTTGGTCATCTGCATTTTTCCAAAATTACACAAATGAATCAAATCGAAGTGAGCGTAATGCTCAGCAACAGCAGTTAATGAGGCATAATCCTTCGATATTGAAACTTTCATCAAGTAGAGCGTATTTACTCATTCGTATCCATAGTAATGATACCCAAATTGGTTGATTGATAAACGTTAGCCCTTAATGGCTCTCATTAATCCTTTTCGAAAAGAGAGTCACAGAGAAAACGCTCACTCCTCTAGGGAGAGAATAAAGCGCAAAATAAAACAGAGGCAAGCAGCGGACATACAATTTATTCTCCCTCTCGTGGGTTTCATTGCCACAATTAATCACCCACTCGAAGCATTTTATGAAATGAAGTGCCTTTCGCGATATTTTATCATATTGTTCGCATTCTCCTCGGAATAGAGTTCGAAAAAATGAGGGGAAAGAGGCGCCGGGGTAAATTCATATTCTGAATAAACGTACGAAATTCGAATAAAAATGGCGAAACGAAATCGCTTTTGCCACGTCGTCGATTCTCCACCGCAAAGAGACGGTCGGATTCTCTCCAAACACTATTTATCGCTGCCTTTTATCTCCTCTCTTTTGACCACCTCTCTCTTTCATCTTCTAATGCCTTCGCTTCCCTCCATTTGTTGTGGTTCTCGCTCTCCCCTCTCCTTTTACTAACCTCAGTCCCTTATTTCCATTGAAATTTCCTTCTATATCTTCATTATCATTTCTATCACGGTGTTTCCCGATAAGGAGGAGCTATAAGTTGATGTTTTGTTCCATTTTTGCATAGGAGAAGAGTGATGTTTCAGACATGTTGATATCTATTTTTGCTTGGTCATGTAGTATAAATTTTTCCAAATATTACCGCCATAGATGATTTACGATAGGAATTTAAATAGGTTTGAACGAGGAAAAATTGTCTACAAATAATCCTGGTTCACTCCGGGTAGTATTACTTTATCATTTACTTCGCTTCTCCTCTAGAGATACCATGTCTCAATAAATTTTTATTATTTTTCCTCCATTTCTTATCATCTCTTTTACAATACTGACTCATTCAAATAATGATTGCAGTAGTCTACGAACCAAATAGGAAATTGGCTCAAATCATTTATTTAGTGTTCTTTGCTATAAGGATCAGCTCTGGCAGAATCTTACGAATATCTGGTTCTAGTTGTGGTTTTTCTGTATTTTCACGATCTATTCTCTCCAGAAAGGTGTGTTTTATTAAAATGAACAAATTCTCAACTTCAGCAACTTAGACATAATCATTATGCTACGCACATACTGTGTCATTTCCACGTACATCTTTGGCACCATTGATTGTGAGTGAAGAATAAAGGCAACGATAATGCTCCAAGTAAGTTGAGTATTAGAACGAAGCAATTCCATTCTCGTATTCAGTAGTATTGGAATTATGTTTGGAAATAGGTCGGATGGATTATTGAATTAGTAAATATCTAGAATAGATTAAAGGGAAAATATCTTCATCTGTATTCATCGTCATTCTAGATATCAATGAAAGGAAACAGGAAAAGTATCGTAATATTAACAATGATGGAAATCTGGAACAATGAGCAAGATACAGCTGAGCCTATGATTTTGGCCATTTTTCGATTTTTTTGCAGGATCATGTTGTATCATCACAAACATGCATAAGCTGATTCCAAAGAATAGCGAAATTAGTCGAGAAAGTCATTCGCTAGGGGATTATATTTCCCGAGTAATATCTCTGTTACATTATATTTACGTGTAAGCAAATCTTCAACTTGCAGCAACACTATTTTTACTAGCAGCACTTGAATAAATATCTCCTAACCTCTCTCGTTTACTCATAGGAATATTGCAAAGGAATCTTATTTTTCTTTTAAAGAGATACCTTGTCAAGGGGTTGGTGTGGCACCTCGAGTTGTGGTCACCCATATTCGAGAATAACGTGAATTCCGCTTTTGAAGAGTGTCGAGGGACGTGGGAAAAAGGGAGAGAGACGCTAAAGTATCGCGCGGTAAGAGAGGGACAATGCGTGCAAAATAAAGCAATCGCCATAAAGGGGGAGTCCGTCTGAAAATAATACAAAAGCGAGTGACGCCCTGAATAAATAAAACGGACGGAGGAATTACTTTTTTCGCCGGATGCTGGAAAACACGTGCGATAGCGTTTGTGTTTCTCGCTTCGGATTTAATTCCTCGCCTCTTTGTGCATTGTTTTTTTTTTGCTTCCATTCGCGAAAAATTATGAAGCTCAAAGCGTCGAAAAATGGCGTCGGGAGAAATATGCCGATGGTCGTGGAGAAGCGGGGGGTGTTCCGGTGCGACCAGCTGAAAAAGGCCCTCGATATGGAGGCTAGGTTTCCGGCCTCCGTAACACTTCCTGCATTGTGGCCTGAAAGCGATATGAATATCCTCGCAAGAGAAACATTCGTCTAAACATCGAAAATCCGTTTTGACATGTTTTTTTTCCGCCGCGCGTTCACTTTGAAAAACGTTCACCCTTTAATGAGGTACTCCTCTCGTGAAATCTCGTTTCAAAAGAGGTGAGAATTGAATTGAATATCACTTTAGTTATACATAGCTCCATGTTTATTTTTTATTCCTAATTTAAATAATATAAGAATTATATCGAATATTTATAAATTACCTTTAATTGACTGATCACTTAAAAACGGGTAGGTACGTAGTAGGCAACATACATTCTAATCATGAACGGCTTAAACAGGGTAAAGCCTGATATTCTTTACAAATTCATTTTATAAGGGTTTAGAATTATTAATTGAACATAGCGCCTACCTTGCGTATGTTTCGAACAATACAGTAAATTTGCTTTGATTAATTTTGACATGAGTGATGAAATTTGCTTACCTCGAATAAATAAACTATTTATTTTCAATCTAAAACTCAAAACAGTGATATTACCTTGGTGAAAATCGATTAAGCTAGAAGTTTAAATTAAAAGAGATTCACGAGCAATATGAATTTTTTTTAATTCCGTAGAAAATATTTCAAATCTATAATCTTCTCTAGATAAATATTTGCCTTAATTAGCTACAAATACGCAATCGATAAAATAACATTTATCAGCTCAACTAAGTTGCTGAGTAATTAGGTAAATTTCCTTGGAAGATTCATAAGTAGCTCTATTATTTTCTTACCAATCCATGTTATGTTTGTGTATTAAATATTAGAAAAAAATTTGTTTTCTCAATCCCATCCAAATTAAGACGTATTATATCTATTATTTTTGGTCATGTAATAACAAAGAACAAGTTGGGTTCAGAAGAAAGATAGACATGAAGAATTAACAAAGGAACTAATTTAGGTAGTAGGAAAAGTATCCGTCTCAAAATGATTGTATTATACATTAGTGTATATAATAAAAAGGAAATTGCTGAAATGAAATGTTGCTTCTAGAATAAGGAAATGATCATGCGAATGTATGTACTTAGAAATCAAGATGAAAGATCAAAAGTGTATCTTAGGTATTCTTGATGTCAGGGCCTTGTCCTTTTTATGAATGAATTAATAATATCCGATTTGAAAAGAAATGTACTGATTCAAGTATTGAGCTCTTTCTTTCTTCGTTCTCTAGATAAATTTATGCAAATATCTTGCGAATAATTTTAGGAAATCAACCCACGCGCCTTTTGGGAGTAGAATTTCAACTGTGTGGGAGAACAAGTTGACGCTGTTCAGAAAACTTCAGATAAAGCATTTCATTTGTTCCCGGGGATAATAAAATTAACCTGCGAACATTAATTTGGCTGCCCAAGTCCTTTCATTTTGCAACCCACCTCATTTAACCCAGAGGGTTTTATTCGTCGAGGAATCCCTTCCGAAAAACCGCAAAGAATGGGATAAATAATTCGAAAGGCAAACAACCATTATTAAAAAAGGAGGAAAACTTTGAAGATAAAGGATGAATAGGGTAGGAAACAAAAGGGGAATATGCGGGGTTGCAGTGAGGGAATCGTTAAAGAAATATATCCCTCCGCAAAAGCCGATTTCGGAGAAGAAAAGGCCTTATGTCAAGCATGCGAAATATCTTTTTGTGGAATATGGCCTTCGAAGCTGAAAGAAATGAAAAGGCTGCCAATATGAGGAACGTACAATGGACTGAGATAAGATTGCGGTGATTAAATGTGTTAGAGGTATTCATTAACCCGCCGTTACTCGCGCTCTATTTTGTTACGCGGTTACTCGCGCGGGGTGTTTCTACACCCCACCGGACTTTTTCATTTATCTCGGTTATCTTCGAAAACATTCTTGATTATCTTTATCTGTTATTATTTATAGATCTTTTTGGATATGATACCTGAATTTTACGTTGGTATTACTACTTTTAAATTTTTTATGAGCCATTCAATAAAAATACTCAAAATAATTGTACAACAAAACGAAAATTATCTCGTATACCTTATAGATGAAAAATATTTGTAGTAATCAACGTATTCGTTGTAAGCAGACATTTTAAAACAATTAAAGTGAAAAATTAATCCAGATTAATGCAATTTGACCCGCGATTACTCGCGCTCAATTTTGTGACGTGAATGCTCACGTGGAGTGTTTTCGCACCACACCGGTCTTTCTTTGATATCCTTTTTTTACGATTAATTGTACTCTGGATAGCTTGAAAAGCCTTCTAGGTATATTATAGAAGTTTCATGACGATATTTAAAATTTTAATTTTACAAGTAATTGAAAATATTAGGCCCGAAAAATGGTATAAGTAATTGTAATCTCCGACATGGAAAAGTTTTAGAAACGATATCTTCGCACGAATAAATGCGTCTGTAGTTATGAAAATGCTTAAAGATACTAAACAAAGTTATTTTTTCCATCTAACACCATTTTATGCTACCTTGAAGCTGATTTACTGCTTGTTTTGGGAAGCGCGTTCATGAAGCTGAAAAGTAAAGGAAAATAATTCGAGCGGGCTTGAAAGAGTAAACGATGGAAAATCCTTTGACTTATTTATGAATATTTTTAAAACATTCTTCTCAAATTTTAACAAAGTGTTTTGTACGCATGCATTTATCGCAGTATTTGCTATGCAGTTTAATTTTTATGTCCTTATTCCTGGGACATATAACACATCGCCCACGACCTCGTTTTATAATCTTCTCTTGAGGCTCTGATGTCGATGGCTCTCCAAATTTTTCTGATTTTCTTTTTAGTTCCTTTGGCAAGTTATTTTACGAGGAACTCTTTATTATAAAGGGTTTTGTCAACCCCTTAGCGATTTCTCTGAGGAACATCCTCCTATTTATCCTGATATCTGGATATATGCTTCTATTTTCAATAAAAACATTTATACCCAAAGTGTTAAGCAAATGGTAAAATATTGCTAATGGCCATCTTCAAGTATTTCTTGCCACGCTTTAAGTCCCACACATTTCATCTACACTATCGAAGCCACCTTTTGTCGAATTATAAAATGTTATTACCTCAGGCTCCTGTTTCTGGCCCGTGGACGCATCGATGCTGTTTTTTTGTGCATACTCGAAATGATCAACTCATTACTTTTCTTTTTTGGGACATATGATACCAGGGTCATGTTTTTCCTGAAGAGAAACAAGCTGCTTTTTTACTTCTAGAATTTGTGGAGGGAGTTGCTTTTTATTGTTACGGATGGTCCCGACTAGCGTCAACTTTACCTGGAGTAAATCCTCTAAAAGTGGCACGCTTAGAAACCAATTGTCGGCAGTCGCGTTCCTCCCTGTCCCCACAATCGGACCGACAATCCGTTTACGAAGTCCTTGGGACTATTGATGTGTTTATAAGGACCATCTGGTTGAACCCCAAGATAAAATTTTAAGTTTTTGCTATAATATACTCCAGCATCCACAAGAGCGAAAATCTTTATCACATACTTGGCCGGTTTGTTGGGTAGATATTGACGGAAAGAACATCTGCCTCGAAAAGGAATCAATGGTTCATCTACAGTGACGAAAGAATGTTATAATTGAGATATAAGAAATTCTCACTTACTAATTAGTTACCAGGAGCTTGAAGGAGGAGATTGATAAACTTACGAAGAAACACTTTCCCAATGGTATAGAAGAGCACAGGCGAATAGTAGAGTCATTCCTTCCCTTACGTTACTTTTCTTCACTGAGTAAACTTATCGCACAAACTCGAACACTAACTTGCTAATGTCGAATCTATGAGGCACCACAAAATAGATTGAGAGACCAAATCTTTCCACCCCGGTCTTTGGGTACAGAGTTTCGGCACCCCAAGAAGGACTGTCCCTGTTTCTTCTTCGACGAGGTCAATCGACAATTATTTTAGCCATGTGACCGAAGAAGCAAATCCTTATTGTTATGTCTCGTAAAAGTAAGACCTACGTGCTCTCAGAACAAACAGTAGGGGGCAATAAACAAGGCCGCGCTCCCTCAGAGAAAAGAGGGGCTTGGTCTTCCTTTGCGCTTAGGGCGACGCTCCATTGCCACAGGGGACGACGGTGTCCGCTCCGTAATATTTCATTTATTCATAATAACAAATACAATAAATAAATTCCTTATTTTTTATTTCTAATTAATATTATCTCAAATTCTGTAACTGGCCTGAGAACTGAAACCTCGCCTTGGAAAGCTTTGCGGAGCTAAATATTGAGAGGGATTATTTGAGATTACAAGTGAGATAAAACTACATCAACGTACTTACCAATAACATTCCTGAATTATAACATTTACTTAGTGATCATTGATCATGGAACACACGAATAAAAACATAAGACTTCTAATAATAACCCGTAAAAGAATCAATAAAACATGAACTTCGGAAAATTAACCAAAAATAGGAGTATTATCAAATGAAAATCGTCATATCTCTGCAAAAAATGGCAAGAAAATCACGATTTTTGCAGAAAAGGTCGGGAACATAAAAAAATGAAGCTACTGAGAAGAAGGGGTCAATAAACCTAAGCGTTTAAAAATAGATGCTGATTGAAAACGGCTGGGGTGTAGAAACACCCCGCGCGAGTAACGGCGGGTTAATTAGTTGAGATACCTTTACTTACATCAACAGATTTGTCTCACCGTGAAGTTATTTCACTTTTTCTGTGTTGGATTTCAGCTGTGTCTCAGCCCTAGGAAAGGGCCACTGAATATTTAGTAGACCGTTTGACATGACTTTGACCAAAATTGTCAATATTATATGATTTCTCCGTACGAATTTCACAATTTAGTTATTTTTGTTTGTAGTTTGTTTAGTATTTTTTTACTTTAGTTTGTATTGTAGAAAGTACTTTTTATGAAAATATTTCTTTCGCTAAGTTTATGAGTTTATGAAAATTACTCAAATATAAATTATTGCCTCCTTATTAAATCAAATAAACATATCTACAAGGTTTGTTTTAGATTAATGAAGAGAGAGGTGAAAAAATATTCATATTAAATCTATCTCCAAATAATTTTCGGGAAATGATGAAACCTTAAACATATTTAATAGCCTTTATTTCTCTCCTTTTACATTAATTGTTAAGGTCATGTGCTCTGCTTTATTATTTTATACATCTGCTATGGCTCACAACTTTAATCTATTTTAAATAATATATTTATTGTATCCACGTCACCAGGTTTTGTATTTATCTGCAGTCTTTTCAATGTTGATTGTAAAAAATATTTTTAAAACATAAGATTAACACTAAATAATACCGTGCTATAGTGTGAATCATTGTATTGTAAGTAAACTGTATATAATACTCGTATCTTGTGAACGTTGAAATTACTAGATTTTTAGCAATAGAATTCAAATAGGAAATAATTATTTTGATTAACTCAACTGATTTAAAAACATCAATTTGGTAAAAAAGTGGGATATTTCTAGTTAATATAGTTCCACCGCACTTCGAGGGAAATACATTTCTACCTCTGCACATTACAGACATAATTATTTCTACCACTGTATAGGGTACAAAGTACTTCTGTAATGCTCAATTGAAACTAATTACCCAGGAAGCGTGATATTTGAGCCCATTCACAGCATCGATACGCATAAAATGGAAGTAATATAGTCAAGTGCTTTAAAAATATAGTCATTGCCTCTGAAAAGCGAGCCTCCTACACAACCCGCGAATACGCAATCGTTACGTTTAATTCCGAAAAGTCCAGAACGGCTATAAGATCCCAGAATCAGAATCGCTGGTGAATAAGGCAGTTGAGAAAGCTGTTTTTCGTGCGGAGACGGGAATTAAGAATCCCGAAACAGAATGGCGAAACAGAAAGAAAAGTATGTCCGAGTGTATCACGGTGACTCACCGTAAGCGTTAAGAGAGGGATGGAATTAAAACGGACTCACGTCGCAGTGAAAGGAGGAGCTTTTTCATTAAATTTTGAAAAGGCGTCCATTCATCTGACTCCGGGCGCAAGGTGCTCGCGAAACCGCTGAAAGAGAAAATTAAATTAAAGGATTTAGCGGCGGAGGGAGAGCGGAGGGTCAGGAGAAAAACTGACGGTCTTGATGCCGTCTGCCCCGAGCTGCCAGTCTTTTATTCGAAGTAATTAAACTTATCGTTAAGTTTAGGGGACGATGGAATAAAGTTTCCCTTTGCTTCGGGGCTGAAACCTCCGCGGAAAATGAAGCGACGTTTCGGAAAAGAACGGAACTTGTCGAAAGAAAAGGTTTCATTTTTCTTTATTAGCCGAAAGGAGGACAAGAACTGGGAATTCATGCCTAATTAGTTGTCAATCTCCCTATTCTCTAAGGGTAAATATGTTTCTTATTTTTCTCCTTGGTTTCTAAAGCTTTTTTTCAATTTATATGAGCTCATGTACTCATTATTTATCATCCGCATTATGTATAGTGGCTTATTTTACCCTTAGTTTACGGACAACGTGATGAATAACGAGTGACATGGTGATTGCAATTCTGTTATAACGTTCCCCTAACAATCATGGTGAAAACAATCCAGATTATTTATTTCTACAATTCATCCATGTTTAGCATTATATTTCTCATGTTTACCATTATAATCATCCCGGCAATAGTGTTTTGTAGAACAACTATACCAGTACAATAAAAATGTCATTATCTATAGCATTTTAATTTTATTTTCTTAGAAGTTACTAAGTAAATAGTATTAAATAAGCTATAAAATTAAATATTCACAATAAATACAGTAAGTATTTACATTCTGTGATAAAAAAGAATTATAATGATTGTGCAACCATGTTTTATCAAAGCATACATTTAAGATTTTGAAACAGTACCTTCACTAGGAGACTAATTAGCTTTGATAATAAGTACTTCAGTTGATTGATTTTATGCACTAAAATTAGAAGATTTTTGCTTATAGTATTAGAAAAGCTAGATACACATATGAAGCACTAGTATGACATTGCGATACCTTGCTTTGCTTCTATGGTTTATTTATTATTATTATAGATGAAAAGTGTACTTTTATTCCAAGAAAGTCGCAAAGAAACTCATCTATAGTTACTCACTGACTATTCAAACATTATTATATTTCATAGCAAGTTTATAGTAATGTGATGTTTTTCTTTCTTCTTTACTTTACCTCGAAATTTTCTTACATATTAAACACAATAAAACGTCCTTAATGGATGCAGAAAAGAGTAATCTCTTGTGAAGATTCGTCAGTCTGAGTGAATAAAAAAATGGCAAAAATTGAATTCAGAGAAACTACTGTTTTAATCTAAAAACGCGAAGAAAAAACTTAACGCTGATGAATTAATTATTTTTCAACACTATTTATGGCAACACATTTCAAATCGAGCACTTGACCACTCCCGACCGAAAGCTCGACCACTCCGCGAGTAAATCAAGTCTTATCGCGACCGCTCAGAAAATGACAACGGAAGCACGGAAAAAAAACATAGCGTCTTTGTTTCACGATCGACCGCCACGGGCCATAACGCGGCCCTAATTCAAGCGAGGGAAAGATCGAAAGCAGCGCTTTCAGCGGAGCGATAGCATCGAGTTGTGACCGATAGTTGGGACCGTTCCACGGTTCCGTTTCACCACCCCTCGACAAATAAAAAATATCATACGCGACGAAAACCATTCCGGCAGACATAACCTATCGTTAACCGCGGTGATGGATAAGGGAGATGAAAATAAAACCCGGCGAAAGGAGAGCGTATAGAACGGGCGTCCAATTCGGGGGAAAAATAACAATAATTCTCCCGGTCACGGCCGCTTTTTTTCGAGGGGAATTGTACGGCAGTTTAGAGCAGGGGGGAGAGGGCGAGTTGCAGGGATTTATGAACAAGAAAGTCCCAAATGTCACCTATACGTCGAAATCTCCCTTCCGCGGCAATCTCTCCTTCGCATCTATGACTCTGCTGAAAATGAAATCCTCTTTCGGGATGTTTTTTGATAACCTGCTTTCTACTCGCGATGACTCTCCGTGGGCGCGTAAAAAGGAGATTGTCTTTATCAGCCGCTTGTGCTCTTCCGATGGCCCGTATCGCACGGATTCGCGAGAATCGACCGTTAAAGTGGAACGAGCGTGAAAGTAGGGGAGGGATAGCGGTCGAACGATCGGATGGTCTTTTTTTTTTGAAGATTGGTCGTTTAGATTCTGATTCATCTTCTCATCTTACCCTCCAATTTATCTCTAACGCTCTGTAGACCTAAGAAAAGGGCCTGTTAGATGTCGAAAGTACTTGGTTGTTAATAAATATATTTTCCTTAGTGTTCTACCATTGTAGCCATTTATAGATTTCAATGTCTTTTATTTAATGATGAAACTACTTATTATACTTGATTTCCTTAGCGTTAATAGATTAATCCACACCTATATATGTATATAATACTTGTAGTTGTAAGAATTCAGCTGGTGGGTGTTGTAGTTTGTAGGATGTCATTGAGAATTCATGGTCCGTATACCATTTTCTTCAATTTAGAACTACTTAGTGATTAAATTAGACCGAATTCCGAGTGTATAGAGAATTTTTTTGCTCTAAATGACACTTACAATGCGGTATTCTGCAGTATAAATTGCTTAAAATTCTCACCGTATTTTTCGTTCATCCGTTAATTATTATTCATTTGCGAATGTTAAAATAATATCCAGCATTTAATTCTTCACAAATTTATTGAAATACGGACTGTCAATTACTATTATATAATCTTTTCTGATAACCACTTTATAATCTAACTATAATATTTAATATATCTTGGAGAACATAGTTAATGTTTTCACAACAATGCTATAATTGTTATTTTTGGTTTGCGCAGGTATACTATAATGTATACTGTCCCAGGAAAAATTAAGGACGGAGAGTATAAAATACTACTACTATTTTTAAATATTCTTGGTGATTGACGCTGATGAGTCCTCGGTAATTTTAAAAGTATTTAATTATAAATTTATTGAATTTTAAACCAAAGTAAATAGAGCCGAACACATCCTGTTATTGACTGTGCACACATTTGGTTTCGATCAGTTTGCCACTTAAAAGGCTCATAATATTGGAGAGACCATAAGACGCAGAGCAGCAAAATGTGACCACATTGATTCATTTCCTTTCCATCAGACACGAGTGTCAACAAGCGTTTATACATTCCACTTCCCGCCGAGGACCACTCCATAAAGGGTTAAAACCCCTCCATTCGATCACTCGCCACGCCCCGAACTTGATTAAAAAATACCGCCTCCCGAACTCAGAGGAGAATCCCTTTGCAGCGAAGAACAAAACAAGCCGAAAACAAACTTCGACCGCGAAATAAAAGAGCCATTCCCTCCGAAAACCGTGATTTCTCCCGCGATGCGGACGTCCCTTTGTCAAACGAAAGTTTGATGGGCCCAGACATATCCCTTTTGGTACACCTACACACCTCGTGGGGTTTACGCTGCCCCCTGCCGTGTAAGCACCGAAACCATCCTTTTGACACCGCGGAATACGGCAACACGATCGGAGGGGGGAGATAAAGCAGAGACTCATAAAACGTTGAAGAGACGATGAAACCAAAGCAGAGCTTTGATCGGAGTCTCCCTTGTCGCACGGCTCTGGACATGGGGGAGAACGTCTCCACCCCTTCGGCCAACACCTTTGTGTACCGCTGATATTATGATCATCCCCCGCTTATTCCTTTTCTGGACCCACCGCAACCCCCCTTTCATCCCGCACAACCGGCTCAAATTCTGGTCCAGAACATCGGAACCGTCCCGCCGTAGCGGAGGGGAGAGGCTTGAGGTTTTCAATGTCACGAGCAGGAAGGGACGAAAGGGCGGTTTAGCTGGCGGGGCGGTTTTGTCGGCGGAGGAAGGGCGCCTACCAAAAGGGAGGATCGGGGGGCAGGCGGGACTTATAAAGGGCGGGAGGCGGGGATGTTTCGGCTAGAGGCTGCATTTGAACCGGGATGAGTAAAGAGGCTGGCTTTGTATCTCCCTTGTACCGTGTATCGGGAGGCGATTTTTTTGTTTGATCTCGGCGGGGAAGAATGGGGAACACCTATGGAAACTGGGGTCCACTATCCAGATGGTTGTTATCCCCGCCTACCTCTTTTCTGCCTTCCGCCGAAGCGTTTGCTTTCTCCGGTTTCTATCGCCGGAGTCTTTCTCTTTGCTCCTTTACGCCCGTCTGAATCCGGGCCTCGCGATTTTCATTCCTCGCAAATGAGTTAACTTACGAGGTGAGCGGTATGTAAAGCATTGCTCGTTCAGGAATAATATTTTATTATGGGATTTATCCTTGTGAACCTTTTCAGATTACTTGATCCATGATATTTATTTGTTTAAACACTCAATGCAAGTATAAGCTAGCCTTTCATCGTATTCCACGATATTAAAATTTATATACGGGAAGATTTTACAGTAACCTTTCAATTTGATTTCACCAACCATTATTTTTTTCTGTGCTTACGATTAATATCATGCTACGGCTCACAAAAGGAATATATTCAAAATTCTACTATAAAAACTCTCAAAACATCAAATAGATTCATTGAACGAATATGATTTAAATTGCTATCTTGTAAATCGTTTAACCCGTCGAATACACATAGGAAAATGAAACGTCTGTTGTTATCGCATCAACAGTCAATAAGGGAATGGTAAGAACTTCGTTTTATGCATCTATAAACTTCAAACGCTAAAATGGGGCTGAACGAAGGTTGTTAGTGTACTATATTCATTATCAAAAAATTATATTGTTTTCTTTAATTACTGATTGATGTCATTTTCCCTTTTTTCGGTTTCCTCTATTAATAGGATGATTTTCTGGGAATGGCAGATTATTTTGTTGAATTATTTAAAGGGATTCCTAAAAATAATTTTCATTAATATTTATTTGCGATTTATACCTCGAGAGATAGACTGTTATTAGATTAATTAAGAATTTTTCACAACCCTCGTAAATTCCTAGTAAAATGACGCATACTAAAACAATCGTAGGACGTGCTTTCTCTTTTGAGAACCAAATGAGTTTCATTATGTTGATTGGTATCATTTTCTGTCATGAAAAATAGTTCGCAATGTAATTTAGTAATTGTTTTATTTAACCTATACTTTACTTACTGCATTAAGTAAGTATTGGACAGAATTTCTAGGAAATCTATTCCCTCTTATCTCAGCAAAGAAGGTTCTTCAATCTTCAGAAAGTCTCGGATGAATTTAGAAATACTGAGAGATGTCTAGCCTTAGGCTTGAACTATTCGTATTCCTATTCGTACTTCCACTAATGAGGAGAATTACAACTTTGCCTGAATCACGCATCCTTGGGCAGCTCGTAACATCCCGTAACAGCTTTGAGTTATATGCAGTGATTGATAACCTAAGATTGTCGCGAAAGCATCCCCAAGTTGCACTTCTGCAATCATAAAGATTCACTATTTGCTCATGCGTCACCTGTTCAGCTTTTCAATACTGAGCATACCGTTAGGAACTTTTTTAGCGCTGAAATATCATTTGATTTTTGCCTTAGCACATGTCTTCAACTTCGATAAGCAATTTCCACTGGTTTTTCACACACTTATTAAAAGTTTTGAGATCTTGATGCGCAGATTCCAATGATTGATTCCAAGTATTGATCCCAATGACTGATCCAAAAATTGAATGAAGGTAAATGTAGCATTTGTTACTGTCTATCCATGAGCATAATGAAATGATTCCATTTGAAGCCAGCTAGGTAGTTTATAAATCTCATTAAATAGTCTACCATCGCAATAAATTCTCATTAATCAGACATTAGCGCTTCATAACGACTTTCTGGGCTATACCAGACGAATCCGTCTATCTCTATTCACACAGCAAGTTGATACCAAGGGGTTTTAATTCATTCACCTCCCCATTCATTTTCGAAAATAGTTGGACATCAATCATCTAAATCGGACGTCATCTCCTTCACAGTTTGCACAAGACTGATGCACCTCCACATGTGGAATGCCTGTGACCAAACTCTGCGCTGACCAGATTGTTCATAGCCTATCTCTCCCTGCAGAGATTTTAATTTCCGCCGTGACCCAAAGTAAATATTAATTTTTGAATTTTCGACTCTTTCGAAATGTGCCAATCCATTTAAGGGGCGTGAAGGCCTCTTGTTTTATCCAGAAACGGGGGAACCGGCCCAATTCCGAAGAGGACGGTGTGACTCTCGAAGGAGATCGATTATCGAAGAAGCCCTCGAGCGGTCATCGATATGACCTCGATTCCGCCATTCTCAAATTAGGATATTGGCGTCATAAATTTATGACCCCCTTCCCATTAGAGCAGAACGAGTTTCAATTAAGAAAAAACGTACGAAAAGGAAATCTATATATTTTTCCGAACCTACCGATCACAATAAGACGATCATCCTAATGTGAAACTGACATCTTTTGCATTGAATAGGTTAATATATGGATTAAAAGATTCTTATGGTCTTACTGCTCGGTGTATTCAATTTAGTGAGTTAGAGTGAGTCGTACATACTCTGCTCTCTCGATGATCATAAACTACACACTCATGTAATATGAATCAATCACTGATGGTAAGTTATAGAAACAGAGTACAATCTTAAAAACCATCAAAACGTTTGAGTAACCCAATGCGCATTTTGTCCTCCAAGAGGACCTTATCAAGGGCAGGACTGTACTAAAGATAGAGAGGAAAAGTCGTCGAATATAGGAAAAGACAAAAGGCGATCAACCTGCGGGATCTAATAAACAGATCAATTTCTTATCAAAGTCTAAATCATTATTCATTAATATGTTTCTATTTTTGTATATATGTACATTTTACATTGCATTAAGGCCATAATTAATTATGCGAATTAATTTTATGTTATCTATAGAAATATTATGTGAATTTTTGAGCATGTTTATCGCTACGCTTGAATTATCAATCCTTACATATCTAAAGTGGGCTAAATGTTCTTTAAATTTGATAAGAACTTGTCTTCTGGTTTGTCCAATGTATTTCAGATTGAATCCGAACGTTAACGTTATGAATGTAATAGAGTTGTTACTATAAGAGACAAGGGTTCTTAGCATATGAATTTATTATCGAAGACTTCTACGGGTTATGAATGGTAGGTGCTACTGGATAGATACTTTAGTGCCGCATAGTAGATAACCTTCGCGGAAATCTCCTCTTCAGAGGTGTATACTCCCACTCACGCGAACTCGTAACCCCGTGTACTCTACGATACGACCTTCACTTCCTCGTGATTGTCAGCTATCGCTAATCATTCCCTTTCTATCTTCAAAATATGCCATCCGTACGCCATCAGTTATTAAGGCATATGCGGATTGAGAGAATTCGTCAACACTGCTGTGCATAGGAGAGACTCACTGCATGATAATGAGGGAAGGGATACCAAAGGAGGAGGTGTTCGGAGATGGGGTAGGCAGTTGATGCTCCACCCACTGGTACTAGGTTATTTACTACGTGGTACTACTAAGTGAGTGAGCAGCCCGTTTACCTTTTGTAAAAGTGGTCCCTAGTTCGATTCAAGGTTGGGCCTAAATGTGCAAGGTGGCCTCAACCGTAGAGGCACTTATAAAATACATACACTTCGATGAATGGCAAAGGTTTTACTAACAGCATAAATCTGTGCACAGTTTTTTGTACGTATACTCATCTATTTGCATTAGAGGTTTAAAATCTCCAAAAGCCTTCTTTGTCGGCGTTCCTCCCTACGCCAACAAAGACGGCTTTTGGAGATTTTAAACCTTTAATTCATTAGCAATCTTGTTCCAATATTTCTTTCTTTACATTTATTGGCATGTTGACGATTATGAACGAGCATAATATTTGCAAAGATACATGCGTTTTTACATGTACGTCTTGACATAAAACAGACACTAAAAACCTCCGCACTTTTTCTTTTAGGTCATGAAAGTTCTCTTGCTTAAACGACAAACGACTTTTATCTGTGCGTTTATAATTTGTATTGTTTTTCCTAGCATTTGAATTTCAGTTACTAAATTATAATACTTTACTCCATCCCACTCTGCAGGAATTGCTTTGTTCATCTTTCAACGCACCTAACCTTTTCAAGTCTGTGCCACTCTCACTTCTCAAAGGCCTCTAATCATTTGAAGAACGCTCTATAGGCAAATGTTTTGCACCTCTTTAGAGTAAGTTCGCGGAGTAAGGGCTTTAGTATTTTTTCCTTTGAATCTCTGCACTTCTCTCATCGCTGGTCTACCCTACACGAAGATAACTTAACAACTGTTACTTTTATATTCAACTATTCTTTGCATTAAGAAAGTCTACATTCTAGCGCAGGGATTAGTAAATCTATATCGTATTACCTCTAAGCATTTTAATCGTTAATTTATCATAAAAATCCGATAGTTTGAAGTTTTGTAAAATATATTTGATATCGTAATCACTCTCTACGCTTACTTACTAAAAGGCTGGAAAAGAAAACAAAGAAAACATGGGTACACAGAGGAAAATACAGAGAGATTAGTTATTTCCATGAATGCAAAATTGATTGCTAATTTGTTTTACAAAAGATGATGAATTTTTTGGAATAATAACAGAGAAAACCTCAAATAAGCGCATTTTCAGAAGAATGCGTATGTCTCATTAGTCAAAATCTGTTACTTAGTAATCTCATACTTTTCCTCGAAATTTTAACGTTGGCAATCCTGCACATTTTCCTTACTAAATCAGCTGCTCATCGTTAATTAGAGTGCATTTGCTAAGCAGTGAAGCGTGCTATTTCCAGAGATGCTGAAATGAAAAATATCACTGGATTAACTTGGCTATCGAAATAAGTATTCATTCCAAAACTTAATTCATGATTTTGTAGTGCTCACATAGGAATTACCAAGCTATTCGCCAGATACGCTTGCCTGAGTGGAATTAGATTGTTGAACATAAATTAACGAAGGGATAATACAGAAAACAGTTCAAGAGTCATTGAAGAAATCCATTAAGTGCATATGAATCGATAGAAATAAACGAGAAACTTTCCCTCTGGAATGGAATCTAAACAAAAATTATCAGACAAGCGGAACGGAAGCTGTTAATGAGGAAAACTCCAGTAATTATAAAAGAAATGCAGACCAGACGCATTCAGACTCCATGCCTTATCTCTCACAGAAAGTTTTTATTTTGAATCAACGAGTTTGTATCTCTCGATTCTTGTACCATTCCCCTTCGGCCAACTCTCGAATTATCCTTACCACGCACTTTCTATTTGCTTTCCGTCGGTACTTCTTCCATTTCCCCGTATCGCCCGGCATTCATTCCTGCGAACGTCGTTTCAATTTCGCTTTCGCGATTCCAATTTGCAGGAGATGTCGAAACGGGTCCACCGCGTGTTATCGCACCCAATCCCGAATTGTAAATGTTCCCATCATAATGCCGTCCCCTCTTTCCTGTTGGGTCACGACCTCGAAAATTGGGACTCTTATTCCGGAGCTCAAGCAACGTTCCGAGTTCATCCACGTATTACGAGAGGCTGTATTAGCAGTAGCATTTCGTTATCGTTAGTTTAACCTTCTCTGAATAAACAGCAAATTAACTGATCATCCATAATAATAAACAATCAATATATAAATTATACACAATAAATATGTCGCTATTTTAAAAAATACCTCGTAGAATTACACAGATTATGAAGTAATTGCGGAAACTTATTTTAATTGCCATCGTTAACTCTTCGTGTGAAAAAATAAGTAGAGTATACGATATGATTAAACGAAATCAATCAGACCTGCTTTTTGTTAAAGAAACAGTTACAAAAGAGCAAGCTTTACAATTATTCTCTCATTGCAGGTTAGGAATAATATATGAAACATAGCAATATGAAATATATGGAAAAATAGCCTAAAATATGACTATTAGTTGATGCTGAGACAAGCTGTTTCAAGAACTCGTTATTTTAGCAAAAGATTGGCGATAAAATTAAACTGACAATGAGAAATTTTAATGGCCAGGAGTTTATAATACCTGTCGCACGTCAAATGTTCCTTGAAGTATTTAGACATAGATATTCATCTCTTTCATCCAATTAACTACTTCGTATTTAGGTCTCTCTGAAAAGTATCACCGCTATTTAATCCAACAGATTTCTTCAATTTGAGTTTTACCAATTCTTTACGGCTGCTTTTTCTCTTCACCAATCTAAACTGCCCTTAAGTTCCTAATTAATAGCATTCAATTGCTCATAGATACTTTTCTACAATCGTACTTCTCTGTTACTAGTTGAATTATGCGGGTCTATTATATCTTTGTTTTCTGTGATGAAGCTTGATTTAGAGTAAATATATGTCAATAACTCTTCATTGGTATGACTGACTCCTCTTTTCTGAAACACAAACTGTATGAAATGTGTGGCATTTTGCTCTTTGGGCGACCGCACACTCTTCCCTCAATCACCTTGGGTCCAAACAAAGTCGGATGCTCAATTTCATAATTACATTATTCCGCGCAAGTGCACAGCGGAAACTTGATACTCTCCATGCGAATACCAAAACGATACGCCTCCACTGAATGGAGGGGAACACGTATTCAGCTCACTAATTATTTCGCTGAGCGTAATTGCAATTTCGTTTCTGACTTCTCCATTCACTCTTTGACCGAAACAGAAATGACCCAAATGCCTCTCATTTACCATCGAAGATGATTTTGATGACCCGTTTCCATAGTATTAATTTATTCTGATGTCATAGAGCCACGTTTGTGTGATAATGTCATTGATCGTGTATCTTAAGCCATTGCGTTAGGCGGGCAGGCTAATTTGAGGTCATTTTATTATTAATTCAGTTCTTACAATTAGATGGAGCGAATAGTGAGGCTGAATTATGTAAAAAAATTAGTTCTCACAAGGTAAATTTATTTTCATTTAATTCATAATAGGATTGACTTTAAATAAGTTGTTCAACTCGAAATGTCTATAAAATGTGGGAATAGATCCTGACATTAATGTAAACTACAGATAAAAAGTTTAGTCAATTATATAAAAAAAGACCATAAATGGAAACAGATTTTGACTTAAAAAGCAATTACATTAAAAGATAAATGTTTTATACTTGACGTTCGAAGTTGTAAAAGGTGAATTTTCCTCATTTATTTGTGTATAATCTCCACCCTTATGTTTGCGAAATGTTCAAAATTGTAACCTCCAGGTATTCAACTTCATTTAATGGTATAAGACATACTTAATGGTAAAAGCAAGCTCCAGTGTCGATAGCTGGGAATGGATCGTAGATTTGCCCTTCAACTCATTTATTAAACTGCTCATTCCACATCTTCTTGGTGTATTCATTATAAAACACCCAGTACATCAAAGCCCAAATTCTGAATTCATGAGTGAATGAAACTATTCTCTTTCAAAGTGCTTAGCTTCAATACAAGGCCTTGATGTCGGAAAATTAACAGCAAACGATAGAGTAAAAAGGAAATGTCGATCCTTCACTCAGCTGGCAAAGGCTACAAGCCACCTCGGTCAGTTACGGATTCCCTAAACAGAGTCCCCATACAAACCATGGGCCGTAAAATGATTCCCTTTTCAAATGACAGCCCATCGTCGCTGTTGTGAAGCTGGTGAAACCATCGATTCTATTAGCTTTGAATGCAATTCAGGCGCGTCTCCTGGGCCTTTATTCTCTTTCATCGAATTATCTGCGGCAACAGAGAAAGAGATGGATTCATTTAAGGAATCGGTGTGCTTCAGCAGTGCTTTAATTGCTGTTCAATCAAATTTACAATATTCTCCACGTGGTATTTAATCAATTCGATGGTTTTACTAAATTAGTTATTCAGGTTAATTATACCATTTACGTATATCAAATGGTACGGCAGTATTTTTGTTGAATTCGATTTACTTAAAAGATTTAAATGTAATTTAAATATCTTATGGTTACTTCAATGATAGCACCTACCTAAGGAAGGTCAAATATAATCTTAAACGTCACAAGTTTTAATTTAATGGTCAAACTATGCTGAGTATAAATTGTAATAACATAGATCTCTTTTTTTTGCAAACCCTATCTACTGTTTCACCTATTCCCAAATTGAATTTCCTTAAATATGACCCATGACATCATCTTTTAATCTATATATTTATTTATTTTATATGCAATACCACTGCAGATAGTCAATGACATAGGTCGCGACTACATTACATACATATCACTTCATTGAATAACTAACAAAACAATCTTTAAAAGTTCTATGTATACAGCTAGAAAAATGAGTATTCAACAACGCATTCCATTTAATTCAATAGTTTACTAACCACGCTAAATCACTATTTAAACAGCTATTATGGAGAAAATAATCTACAACTACGACATACACAGTGTGATTTATTAACTCGAGCAATTCCACGGCACTTTTTATAATCAAATGCAAACGATCAGTACATAGTATGAGAGCATACTTACCAATTAGAGTAACTTAAAGAGAGTGAGTTGAATATTTATGATACATGCGATGTAAATTGTTTGTGTGCATCAACATGAAATTTCCTAAAATTAGTATTAATCTAATTTTATTTTTTATATTTAGCTTTCACTTATTTTGAATCACTAATATTAATCTAATCTATCACTAATCTTATCAACGTACATTGTATTTCAATCTCTCGGACAATACCTATTTTCTGAGCAAGTGCAAGACTTGTATGGCGTATAGCGTAGCATGTTTAATGATAAATAGGACTTAAATAGTCATCTGACTCTTGAATGGACTCTGCTTTATTCTTTAACAAATTTGATTCTCTGTCCAAATTTCTTCCAACTCTTATCTAACTCAGCGAATAACTTTCAGCAGTATTACTCATAGTATTTTGTACTCTCTTAAAATGTGCTCAGTATTTATTACTCATATGAACTCAGCGACAATTAAAGATGAAATCATTTTGTGTGACCTTTATGCTATCGTTAATTTTGGCTATAGCCATTTCTCCTTTCCTTGCATGCAATTATGAAGCTTAATTAAATTTTGGAAAACCATAGGAAAAACAAGCAGAGTGTTGCGGGTAACTTCGAGATACCAAGCATCTGGCGCAAGTGTGAGTTAACTCTGAGAAGGAAAGTTTAGTCTAAAAAGAAAAGGGAGGTGTTAAAAAAGTTTTGCGAATGTTGCTGGAGAAAGTGTTAAGAAAAGGGATTTCGGAAGTTTGATGAATAAAAGATGCGAATATAGGCAGAAGCAGGTGAAGATAAATAATTTTCAGAGAAGATATTGGGTAGACAGTTTCTGATGACGTGATTTTTAACGTCTTAATAAACCAGCTTCCAAGCTTCTTTTTCCTTAGCTTCCAAGAAACCGTAATATGAAGTTTTTGTTATTTTTTTTATTTAAGGTTTAGTATGTAATTTATTTTTGTTAAGTCTACTAGATACTTTAGTGTTTGTTAATAAATTAGCTAAAATACGCACATGTGGAAATTCTTTTGAAAATTTTACATTAATAACATTGTTGATGTGTATTAGATTATAATTCATGGAGATGTTTTATCATCTTTATCCTACAATTATGTTCTCCCTTGGTTTACTTCCTCCTAAGTTGCGGAATGATCTAGAAAACATTTAAAAGCTTAAGGTTAATTTCTTCCTTATAACCATAATAGTGCTTTTCATATTGGATCATTAACATAAATTACATTTGATTACTAACGAGGAAGTCACAATGTTCATATGCTATGTCTGCAAGAAAGGTAGCGATTATATTTGTATACTATTACAATACTATTTTAATTAGCTGTTTAATTTAATAGGATTCTAAGAAAATCAGCGTTATATTTGATAGATCTGCAGTTTTTATAGAAAGAATTTTCATCAATGGAGGTATCAATACATTATTTTTATCTAAGTATGTAGTTTTTTTTAAGCTTTTTAATGTTTGTTTTTACAAAATATTAATATTCATGTTAAATTATTAAGATGAAAGGTACAAAATGAACCCTCAAAATTCAAAGGGTTCTCCAAAAACCGCTGAAATTTTTGTGAAAGCAAATCCTAGGATGGGAATAGGTAGGTGCGATATTTTAAGGTTATTATATGTTCAGTTAATAGCCGTGACCTAGTCTTCGCTAATCCAGTCATAAATTTCTAGTCTATGAAATTTTTCGGAATATAGTAGAGCTTACTATGAGAGTTGCCTTTTCTTATGCATGGAATACATAGCGAGCTAATCACAAACAACGACTAGAAAATTCCAAATTTACGACCCTGAGCCTTTGCGTCGAGGTATATTATTCAATCACGCTCCTTTTAACCTTCCCCAAAAGAGATAATCCCTCCTGCCTCCCATATTTCTATAACTTGGAGAAATACCTCTGAGCCACCAAGCTCCCGTATTTTTCTATTCCTGCCTCATAAACCTGCCCCCTCATCTAATTTCTTCCTTTACTTTCTGCCCCAAATATCCACGGCCTCGCCCCCTTTTCCTCAGGTTAATTTGACTCCAGCGCTAGCCAGTTGCCCGCCATTTTCCCACCTTGATTGGAATTGATCGCGCCACTTCTCATAGTTTCTCAAATGAAATCCATTCCCCTCGTCTCGGAAAATGCCCGTGGAAACTCCTTGGAAAGAATTTCCCTCCAGCCTCACCTTTCTGCACCTTTTCGGGATAAAACGTGGAAGTTTCGTAATGACCAGAGCGTTAGATCCGGGCGAAGATGCGGGTTCAACGGGAGCTTTGATTTATCGGATCCCTTTTAAAAGTGCTTGGGAAAGACAAATTTCTGGGGGAAGATCGGAAGGGAGTTAGGGCCGTAAATCTCTCGGAAAAATGAGCGGATATGGAAGTATTTTAACGAGATTTCGGGAAAGAGTACAAATCCTATGGAACGTTTTCTTTTCCTCTCCGTCGCACTGCTCCTCCTTCGGTACTGAGATTTCTCCAAACGGGGTTAAATCGCGATTCTGTCGCATTCTTTAAGTTCTGTTTCTTTGGAAGGTCTCCAATTCTTCACGGTAATTATCCCCGCATACGTGGAGATTCACGATTTTGGAGCTGAGGAATTGATGGCATGTCAATGCCTCCGCTTTCCGCATTCCTTTTAATGGCTTACAGATTTTCCTATCCTTTGCTCTCGAAACTTATATTTTTCCTTGCGGATATAATTGTAAAAAGTCAAAATCAGGAACAAAAGCAGAATCTTAATTGCATTATCACTTTATTGCATCAAGCACTTTATCGCGGAATTGTGTTATTAGACATGGCAGAAAGCTGAATATCTTTGTTTCATTTATCGTCACGTTTATTCAATTTACTCTTTCTTTCTGTATTGAATTAGGAATATTGTTTTCTTAAATATTCGACGTTTAACTTTATATTACTTCACAATATTAGTTTCCTTCATAAACGAAACACATTATATGCATTTCAAGAAATGACATCATATGTCGCTTGTCATTAAGAAGTTTTCCTATTATGCCACATCCACTTTTAAGCTGTTCTTTATTTCATTTTATACGATATTTTTAATATTTCACATTAGAAAGCAAAATATTCATCTTGTACAGAGGAAAATATCTGTAATTGCTAAGAACAACTGATCAGAATATTTTCTAGGGTTATTTTCAATTTATGTTATTAATAGAGTTTAGAGTTCATATTGTCTAAATTTGTGCTTTTTTAAATAAGTTAAAGAAAGATCACATAAAGCGTTCAAAAATACAGGTTGTGTATAGATAAGCTTAAATACTATTCCTATAGGTTGGATAATAATTGAGGTATTTTTTTCTCAATCTCTTTTATTTCAAATTAAGTGTCGAATGAAATATAACCACCTTTCTAGAGGAACTGTAAAAATTATTTTTGATATTAACTTTGTAAAATACCACACAAAAAATGAAAAAATCAGAAAATTTCACAGGCAAAATTTCCCTAGAAAACTATTAGAGGTTCAAAATCTCATAAATCCGTCTTTATCGGCGTTCCTTCTCTTAACTTCCCGGTAGTCGGATGAAGAAAGAAAAGATTGCCGCACTAAAATTTACAATATAATTTATTAACAGCCGTGTTCCAATATTTCTTCCTTTCTAGAGAAGTTGTTTTATTTTACTCACTGTTTAGTCATGGAATTACACAAAGTCAATCACCATTCCGTTGAGTTCATTCTTTCATTTTAAATCTAATTCATTCCAAGAATGATCTGTTTATAAATACACACATAGACTGAAAGCTGAGGGTTGCAGTGACTAAGAATCAGACTCATAACTCCCATCCCTACATTTCCAACGTTAAGAGCATTCCCTGGGCGTGAATGGGAGACGAAACCGCGAACCGGCGCAATCACGAATGGATTCCGCATTTGGCGCACTCGGCAGAAAATGAATCCACGGCTTAAATCGGCAAAAGCGGGAACGTGTTCTCTCTTTTCCCTCTAATCCATTTCCAGCGGAAGAAGCGTTTCGCGGAAAGTTGTTCGAGGTTAAGGAGCGATCGCGTTTGGGAGTGATCGGGAATTGGACTGCGTTAGTTTGGTGCGATTGTCACGGCTTTTAGTTCTGGCGGAAGGCGCATGTGATTAAGGTTTCGTGTTTCTGTGTGAGAGTGGGTTCCCTGCTAGGGAAAGACAGAGATTTGCCGTTCGGATTGTGAATGCATGCGTATCGTCGGGGCGAAGTGCACCAGCGCTGGGGAGTTTAATCGGAGGGGTGAGGAGCTTTCAGATTTCCCCGTTTTACGCACAGCTGGGCAGAGTAACGAAGCTCGTAATCCGATGGAGGTTTTGATTTCTGGGATTCGCTGAACTTGGGAACAGAACGATGCAATTTATGTAATGAGATACGTGAGAGCAAACTATTGTTTATTCCCGTTCATTCCCGTTCATTCCTGTGGCTTATGTGAACTTTTGATCCAAATGTGACTTGCAATTCATACAGCTTGCAGGCTATGTCCACCCTGCTGCACGCAATTGATATTGGATGTTGTACTTATTCAAGAAAAATAATTGTAAGTCGTGAATGAAGCAATTGAATCCTTACGAAACACAAGGAAATAGTTTCGTTGTACAAGGTTTAATTTCTTTCTAATTACGGATAGTAGATGATCAAGTTGATGAATCAAGATTTTGAAATGGATTGCTCCTTCGATTACATTCACATCTATTTTCATTGTAAATTAATTCTGCCAAAATGTCCGAAATTTTTCACTGCAGCCCACTTTCATATTGTTACATCCGCGCTTTCTCTACCGGTGGCGCTACCCACACTTGCATGCGATTCCTCATAGGTTGTGCATTACCGACATAAAGTTTCATCTTCGAACCTTTTACCACTTTTCAGTTAACATGATGAATTTCAAAGAATACATATTATGCCGATTGACAGGGTCTAAATGAAAAAGATGTCATATTAAATTTCTCAAATTTCTCTATTGGTTTTAGCATTAGATTGTTTTCAGTTAACAGCGTATTGTCTTGTAAGTGATTCATTAGGAAATCACTACCGATGACTTATTAATGACTGTTATTACTATTATAAAATTAACTCAAGAAAGAGGGCGTAAGTTGATTGTTTTTATTCGCGCTTTCAGTAAACAGAATTACGGTTTTTATTTATTTTCTTATTCCTTTCTTGGACCAAGAATTCGTTCTTCCAAATTTTAATTTAGAACAAATCTTTTGTATGGAATCGGAAAGATCAGTGTGGTTAAACCGAAACTATTCAAATTTCATTCATATAATCATGTTTAGACTGCTTTAACATTCTACCACAAAGCTTCCCTTTAGTTCCTTGCATTTGATTGCGGTAAGAGAGAATTGGTGGGAGCTAGTCCTCTCTGTTTGAAATATCACGAACCTTGAAAGCATAGCGTGCGTGGGATCGAGGATTTTCATCAATTTTCTAGCTAATTAGGTAAATGAGTGGAAATTTAAGAACCATATTTTACTGAATATTTCCCTCCGGGCGAAGTATCTGAATCAGTGAGCCTAATTGGAGGCCCTGGGAGAAAAAGCAGAATTTTAAGTAGATTTAGCTAGCGGCTAGATAAGGTCTGGATACCCAGTTACTCAAGCTCAGTTGAGAAGGAGGTATGAAAGCTATACCTGAAAGCACTTGTGCAGTAAAATGAAGAATGGCTCCGATGCAATTTTTCTTCCTTTTCCTCCATTCCTGGAAAGGGTACTGGAATTTAGGTCGCAAGGAAAACTTCCCGAATTCACCCACAGATCTTATTCCTCCCACTTTTTCGGCCTCGAATAGCCCCTTTTTATGAGAGCTCTCTCCCAAATCCAGATTCTAGTAGTCGATGCATACCACGAAGGAAGAGGTATTCCATTCTGCGCAAATGTACTCTTCTATTCCCTATTCAAAACTACATCCATTTTAAAATACGTAATGTAGTATCTCGTCCCGTGCGATGTATGACATTTTCAAGCAAGTTCAGTTTTCGGGTGCTCTATTTTATTTTTGAAATGTGATATTTATTGTTATATATCCTTGTGATATTTATTGTTTTCTCAAAGTAAATTAATTCAATTTTTGGTATTGATTTCGTTTTCGTTATAGACTGCTTTTTATAATTCCCATGCTACACACAGCTTTCATTTACATCTGTTAGCTCGTACCATCAGTAGGTCTGCGCAGATTTTCCACGCCCACCTTCTTGGTAGGGGTTTTTCTGCCGTGAATCTTTTTAGATAATTTACAACCTTATATTTTTACTTAAATCCATTCTTTATAAAGTTTTTATACTTATTTCTATTCGCCTATATATTATTTATGCTTTATTACTATCATTGACGTTAGGTTAGATGGAAGAAGATACTTATCAGTTTCAATTTCACCTTCATAAAGACCCTCGAGATCTAGAATTTCTTAAAATTATAGAAAGTGATACAGTCGTGAATAGACTACTTTGATGATGAAAAAATGTTGGCAAACGAAAGAATTAATGATATAAATCAGATTTAGTTTCATTCAGTAGGAACTGCATTTAAGAGCATATATTGATGATCAGATAATGAGTGGCTATTCATGATGGAAGCAAAATATGGAATTCCGAGAAAGGAATTTATCCTATGGCGCACGACTTAGCGTGCCAAGTTATCATTATCCATTTTTTCGTATTATTCCAGAAATAATGAATTAACATGGTAGATCTCGATAAGCCATTCATTCTAATCCTGAACGCAATGACTGAGGCAACGTTTATATTCACGAACATACGTAGATATACCTAGAGGGAAAAATTCTTACTTTTACATTTATTTATTTATTAGTATATTTATATAACAGATAGGCAAAAACCAGGTGGCAGTGCCAGTGTCAATACTACCATAACCACATACAAGTTTTTTAGAAATTTTTACAATTATGTACACCTTAGCAGCCTATTTTTTTAATGATTTTCTTTAACTTCCGTTCATTAGCAGGAAATTAATTGAAATTTTCTTCAGATAACGCATTCTAGTCCAATATGGCTCTATTTACGAATTAAAATTTACCAACATATTTTCTTTGTGTTGGAGCACATACTTTGCACCCGTAGCTATTTTAGCTATATAAGTAGGATCGGACTGCTCAGAGAATAGCCAGCCAGGTTTACCAGTGTATGCGGTAAAACACACACTAATCTGTTTAATTTTCTTCTTTTCCAAATCATCCCACTTAAGCTCCATCAACATTTCTTTGACGCTATCAGTCCTATGAAATCTACCCATTACAAATCTAGCTCCTTCACGTTGGACTTCTGCGATGCTTTTTACATAACAGTTGTCATAGGGGTCCCAAACTGAGGAAGAATACTCCACAATAGGTCTTACCAGAGATTTTTAAACTAGCTCTTTCGCTTTTCTGCGACTATTTTTCCGATTTAGCTCTACGAGGTTTAACTATTTGAAGCCCTTCGAAATTATTTTATCGATTTGATGCCTCCATGTTAAATCGTGACTTATGTGTACTTCGAGATATTTTAGTTTGTCGACTTTTATTTCTATGCCCCCCATGAAGTTTGCATTGGAACTCTTATTTTTTTATTTGAAAAAAGTGTGTTTACATTTTTTCGTTTATACTTATTCTGTTTTCGTTCACCCAAGACAGCAGCGTGTAAATATCCGTCTGCAGTAGTTAGTAGTCTATCTCTATCACTCTCCAAATCCTTTATATAAAGCAGGCAAATAATCTCACCCTAAAAGTGATTTTGTTTGGTAACTCATTTATGCAGCTAAGAAATATATACGTATATGTGGAGATCCTAAAAATAGCTTCAACTCAACAGCCAGTTATCAACCAAATAAAAACAAAAAACACAATACAATTCAGTAGCTATCTTGGATAAATATACTTGGGAATTTCAAAACATTTGTTGAGAAAAGTAACAGATTCAAAGAACTTAAGGCTATGTATTTACTGATATTCCAAGTGTTATTGATTAGCTTGTACCTATATTACTAGTGCATATTTATCCTGCAAGTCTTTGGTGCGTGGCTGAGGTAGGCAGAGGAATCATGACTCTACTTACGTAATCGATTACTTTGCGAAAACAATAATTTTTTAGCGACTCGTATCCGTATGTATTTCTCCTTATTATACTCGCTATAGCATATAAGTTTTTGGAAGAAAAGATAATTTTACTTTAAAAGAGCATTTTATGAAAGTTTAGGATAGTTTTTAAAGATATATTAAAATTTTATCCTGCAAAATTAGGTATCTCCACTTACATCATCGATCCTTTGACTTAGCATCACTGTTAGTATAAAAGTAACGTATAACTCCCTTAACTACTCTCTGTAGTACAAAAATTACCATGAAAATTAAAATTTATAATTGTATATTGTAACGGAACAAAATCGTCCTCCAGATCTTACAGAATAATCAAAGTAATTAAATTAATTATTGGGTCCCCGAATTCGGCGACGGAGGACACCACTGCCCCACCTCGCAAGGACAATTCGAGCGTGAGTTCAAAAAAAAAAGAATTAAGAACCCAAATTGATACCTCATGCACAATTTATTGTTTAATTAAGTTAAGCAACAGAAAAATTAAGGATTGACAAGAATACATTTAGAGCCTTACAATATGGCATCCAATGTGGAGCCGCTCTATTCGGAGTACCAATAACGGGAACCACTCGTCGCGATCTCCTTCCTCTGCCGTGGTCTGGTATCGGTATATGGGCTGCCGGCAATGACCTCGGCGGGCTGAATGCGATCATAGAGGCAGCGTGGTGAGCTAGAGAGTTCCTCGCGATCTCGGTCCTTAAATATTTTCTTAGAGTCATCCTACACGGCGCTCACACTAATCACCGGTGGCCTTTCTGCTGGTCCTTCAGCGCCACCAAAACAAAAACACTTCCACCAACATTCATGACGCATCACAATTTAAATAATTCTAACCAACAACCCTTAATCAACAGAAAAAGCGGGGATCTACAAATATTGTTACAATATAGTAAATTATTATATAAGTTTAGATGGATTGCAAGGTACAAAAATATCATGAAAAATTAAAATTCATTATAGTATATAGTAAATTGTTCGAATTTGATTTGTATCCAACCTGCTTCCATCTGGTATCGATTACAAAGTTATGCTGCAAAATCGAATGACATAGAAATGGGTGGAAAAGCCTCAGATATAATTTTAGATGGATTGCAAGGTTCTAAGTAGTACGTCCGCTCTGTTAGGTCAGTGATCTCTCTCACACTCGTGGCTAGGTGCATATACCTAATAACTCCGACCTGTAACATTTTTAATATCCTATTATGATTACCATAGAGAAGTTTAGTGTCAACCACAGTATTTATTAAATGGGAGAGAATTACATCCATCTTTCCCAGAATCCCATGATCTCGGTTATTTCGGAAGCGAGATTAACGTCATATCCGTCGGCGCCACACATTTCCGAAAGCGTATTGTGCATCTGGCGAACCACTCCCCTCGCATAAGCTGTCGCCGGGAAAGTCCTCGAAAAACTTTCGCCTTTTTTGCGTAATCACAGCGGTATCAATATGATCGGTAGCTTTTCTGCGGTTGGAAAAAGTGCTGGAGCGAACCGCCATTGGAAAGCGTCGAGACTTGCATAAAAACCCATCGCGAGGATGGGGTGAACCCCAAAAAGTTGGATTTTGCTCCCGGCGCTTCATTTTCGGCCCGAAACACAGTCGAAAATTGGCCGAGGGATGTCACCGTGCATTGGAGATAATCCCGGTATTATCCCCCGCTGTCACGTCCCGCCGATAACTAATCGGTAATTGGATCGGCGTATTCCAATGGAAAAAATCAATTCAAAAACGTGAGTGACGGAAAAAAACGTGCGTTGCTTTTTCTCCATTGTCAGAAGCTAAGCATGACAAAAGAGTATCGGGGATAATCTTCAACGCGTCGAAAAGCATTTGGCGGGAGTATGGAGCAGTGATTTACGCCCTCTGTGGGAAAAAAGTCCTCCCTATTGCATCAAGCTTTAATACGCTTTGCAATGTAAGGAGTAGTAATAATTCCTATTTCCCAACGGTTTGAATAGACGATATTTGATGTGTGTAATCAGACGATAGGAAAAAAAACTATGATTCAATGCATGTACTCAATTTTGTGATTTTACACTCTTGTCATATCGGCTCGATATTACTGTTTTTTATCCTTCCTACGCTGATAACTATATGAAAAATATACATATTATATTTTTATAGTATTTAAGAACTAAAGGTTATTGAATTTGCGTATTTCGCGAGAGGAAAGACACCCTTGAGTCATACATGCATATCATTGTAAAAACGTAGGAGAATTTTCGTTGTCTGATTAATTAGTCATTCATTTATATGGTCTGAGACAATCTTATGAACAGGCTTGCCGATGGAAAAATTGCAACAATATTTTCTTTCATACTAATTTTAGTGATATCAAAGATAAAGTCACGCCCAAAAATGATTCAACAAGTTCATTTGACGTGATCCCTATTAAGATGCACCGAAAAAAAATAGTGTGGCAGAGGACATTCGAGAATTTTTTATAACAACTTTTCTAATGGAAACAGGAGGATCCCAATTACAACCATTTCAATAATTATTACCTTTTACATAGACACACTACTAATCTCTAACCAGAAAAATTTGACTATCCGGGATTCGAACCTGGGACCTCTGATCAAACTGAGTTATACTATTTAATGTCTATTTATTGAAGTATTTACTTTCTATATTTTATTCAATAAGTACTGAATAGGCGCAAGAAAAAAAGCTGGCGTCAATTCTAATGCGAACTAGTAATGATCAGCTGTAAATTTGTACGTGTTACATACAGATGCCTAAGGCAGGAGCTTGAAATGGCGTAATCTGCACTACATTGCCGTAAGATGTTTCAATTTGCATCAATTTTTGTCGAAAATAAAACGGGGGTTCCAGCTGGAAGCTATCTAAGCGTATTGCTACTTTGCTTCTAATATTATACGAGGTGTGGTTCTGATACTTAGTCAAACGAGATGAATCTTATTTATCAAGCGTATTATATCATTGTCTAGAATCATGATTATACATGATTAATTTTTGTATCGTAATAGTATTGTAATATAAGAGTTTTACCCAATTACAGGATGGAATTTTAGAACAATATAATAACCAGTTTTGAGAATGTTAGTGATTTCTCAGGCATTCCATTTACCAGGAATACTCAGATTGACAATTATAGCTTCCAATTTAATTCTACTCAAAGTTTTTATGTCACATCGCATAGCTCTTTTCTTAATATTATTGATATCGAAACAAACACATGACAATCAAGTAAACATCACCAATGCCAATCAACGAACCAACTCATTTACACATTTAAGCTACGAATGTTTTAAAAAAGTATAAACAAGAATAAATTAATAATATTACGTAAGATATTGACTATTTCTATTGTTATTCCCTAAAAATCACCTCCCCCTCGCCATGCATTAATAAATACTACCAAATAAATCGAAATTATCCTAGTGAGATTTCGGTGAATGTCTATAATCTTAAGTAATTTCATCCTTGGAGTTATTGGAGTATATTTTCGCGTATACTTCCAATATATGGAAAAAATACATTTCAGCACTCCCAAGAGGGAAAAAGATATTACAAGGAGAATTTATTTATCTTTCGTAATATCACATTTTTCCACGGTGAGAAAGCCAATTCTGGCAATCGTCCATCGCTCTGCTCCCGGCATGTGTACGCATATCATCTCTTCATTATATTTGTTTATCCGAGAGCGAGACTCGTCGGGATTCGTCCCCCATGTTTGCAGATGGTTCGAATGTCCTCATCCAGAATGCGTTTTTACTCGTCCGCACAGGTCTGCATCTGACACGAAGCGCATCCGCTGGTAGATATCAACAGCCCGATTGCGCTCATCTTATGCGTTTCGCCTTTTTGCTCAGCCCTTTGCGCCGTACTTTTGTCGCCGACCGAGTGCTACGGACCGGCCGAGTCGAGAACGGTCTTTTTTGGCTTGAGCGGGTGGTGCTTAGGCTATCTCTCTTCCTCCCTTGATATCCCTTCCTAATTCCCGTGCAAGCAATCTCTAAATCGTTCAGTAGTCTAGGACAGAAGTGTTGCCTTATTCTAGCATTCAATGTTCAATGTTTCACAACTCCATGAAGATAATGCATACATATTTATACTCTTTATTAATTGAAAATTTTTGCGAAGATAAGAGAGTTTGTTTTAATATTATAGTTCATATTTTTATTTATAACTAAAAGTTTATATTTTAACGTTAGGAAAACGTATTTCAATTATTTTATTTCCCATATTTATTTAACGGCAGAGTATTTCAAGTATTAATGATAAAAATAGATTTAAATCGGATCTATAACAAATTTTATCATTTATTTTTATGACTTTCCTTCGACATTTTGGGTAATTTTCTGCTTTTTTAATGTGAGCCAACTGGGAATGCTTTCATCGGAGGTAAACCTCTTATCTGCAGTACTATTCAGCCTTATTTGCAATATATTGGAAATACTATCTGAAACAAGAAAGCTCTCCTTCTATTTACAGCTAGATAGTTTCTTGGAAAACTGTCGTGTAATAGTACACGCAGCCTTGCATTGATAACAAATTCCCCAACCTCTATGCAAACCAGGGGTGGAACGTTTTTCAACAGAAAGCCAATATTGCTCTTAAGTATCATAAAAAAGGATGCACTTGTAACGATAAGGCCTCTCCTCTATGCGATTTGCATATATTCTTGAAATGTCGAAATTGTATATTGGAAAGTGAATAATTTCGCTGAGTGTACTGGAAAAGAATTGTTCCCATTATTTTTCACTGGGTGTCATTTGGTATCAGAAAGAAAAAAATCTGTGAAATGGGAATGTTACTTTTGGGATCTTAAATACCGAAATGAGTGCCCAGAAAGGCCTTATATGGCTTGAAGACCATAGGAATCTGACCCTTGAATCTAACCCTTGTCTAGCTGATTGCAATAACCTTGATAACAGAGCGATGAACTGTCATAGTATATGCAAACCCAACCAAAAGAGAGACTACCATAAGCAGACAACCACGAGGAATAGGGTACAAGTTGGATGACATATATCGTTGATAGGGTCCAAGTAGTTATTGGGAGTACCGCTCCAAATAGGGTATGCGCACAACATTCTGCGCAGGTCGTTTCCTGCTTGGCCGAATAGTAGCGTTTTTGCCCGTCCAAGAAGGACGAACGAGTACATAGAGAATGGGGGTATAATAAAGAAGGGGGCGCAGGCGATTTTAAAGGTCGTGGGCAGAGAACGCGATTGGAGCTTATTATGGCAGTGGACGTAAATGCCGCCGACTACGATAATCCCTTCTGTTGTAAGGGAAGTGTTTGAATGGCGGGGGATTTGTGTTGGAGGGAAGGAAGGGAGCTTTGGAGAGGAAATGGAATGATGTGCAAAGATGAGGTTACAAGAGGAAGTGTCCGAATGAAAAGATGATGCCCTGAAAGGAAAACGCGTGAAGAGTCGGCGATTGTCTTTGCTTGTTTTCGGCTGAAAGACAAATGAGTTGTGGAAAAGGAAGGAGAGAGGAATGCATACGAGGGAATAATACGTCTTTTATCTGCGGTTTGCTCTCCAAATTCGAGAGGGCGCTTCGTAATCCTCTTAATTGCCCCTTTCCGCGTAAATGGAGGCTTATGAATTTGGGACTGATAAATGTATTTATTATGGGAAACTTTCCTTTAAATCGAGCGATATAATACTCGAATAAGGAACGCTAGCCCTTATTTGAAATGTGAAGTGCTCATAAACGTTTCCGATATGCCTGGGTAATAATACCCATGAAGAAGGAGCATGAGGCAGTTGCAAATGCTTAAAATATTTTTTAAACTCACCATTGAAATTCGTAATGTTTGGCAATTGATGCCGCAAAGCAAATCTATGAGAATTCCGTAGTAATACAACTCCAGCTATAATTAACGATATTATTAAATTAGTATTATCATTAAATCATAACGCTGCTTAACGATAGTAGACTCCAAGATTTCTGAAATCTGATGAGAAAAAGAGATGTATTAAAGAAAGAAGCGAAAATATTTTAGGATTTTTTTTTCACCTACATTATGTGGCTTGTAAAAAAATATGAAAAGCTATCACGAAAAAGTACCCATAAGACGGATTAAAACAAAAGTTCCGCTTGCATGTTTTGTTTGCGTATTTTGTGTAATTGATTATCAGTAAATTGAAGAAGTTAAGAAATTTAATCTGAATGAAAACCTTTACTAAAATAGAAAGAAGTCCAGTCTAGATCACATTTATGTAGAGTACAATATATGCTTTTTAATGAAGCATTATATGAAATTTCCGAAGAAAAATGAAAATACACTTCCAAGTTGGCAATGTACCTCTTTCAAAATTCTACTTAGATTGGTCGTTGGAAAACGAGAAATAGATTGCCGATCAATTTATTATAACATTGAAACTTAATACTTAATTTGCTTACTCATTTAAAGGTATTAAAATATTGGTAAACGGAAGTTTTATAAGTGAGAATCAATTTTTTAACCTTCAGGAACGGTTTAAAAAAATATATATTCTTGATGAATGTTAGTTCTCCTATTAACCTCTGATTAATTCTCCATAGTTTTCATTATAAAAGAATTACTTCAGATGATTAACTCGCATGCTGCTAATGACATATCAAAGGGCAAGATCATTTATCCCTTACATGAGTTGAGGAACTGAAATTGATATGCTTTAGCAAGAGAGCCTCACTTTAAGTATCCTAATGGCAAGAGATGTTGATTAGAAAAGCTGGGAGATCATTTTTTCAGGAGTTGATATTGCAATGTGATCTCTCAAAATCCCTCCTTGTGTTTGTGTTTTGGATCAATTCCTTACCTCTGACATCGTAACTGTAGCGCATCAAACTCCGCTGAGAGAAGCCTAATTATTGCCTTTCTGTTACAATAGACCTTCTTCATCCAGTTCCTGTATTCAAGGATACTCTTCAAAACCTCAGCCACTGTTAAAAGCTCCTCTGGAACTACGATTCGCGATCAAAACGCCGTAGTTTGTTTCCTGCGCTCCCGGAATGATCCCCTTAATTCTGTGCAAGGAGGTCGTTTGAAGTCGCGGTTGCATTCCGTATCCTCGCATGGGCTTTGGGGCCAAGGAGTCTGCGGTCTCCACGGCCATTACATCGTCCCTCTATCCTTAACTAGGAGAGCTTCGAGTGCTATCTCGTGCCCCCTTACGCTCAACCTATTGAGTGGAAGAGTTCGAATCGAGGCTCTCTTCTCTTAATCCTCTATTTATTTCCTCTTTTCAGTGGAAAAGCTAATTAGTTTCACGGGAGTGTCCTATCTCTTTCTTCCTTGGTTTTTAGTGCGTGCTTCGGGGAATTGAATCCCGTGATTTCTTGCTTTAGGAATTGAGTTGCACTTGTTGGGAAGTAATTAGCTTTTACGAGGATTTGAGGAGATTTGTAAGCATTTTACTAGATTCAAATCTAATCCCATTCGGCCAGTATCATTAGGTCTTGTATATATTTCCAATGCAAACAACTTGAATGTCTTCTTTATGGCTATGAATAGAACAACTAGCGCCAAATAATGTAAGGGGCATGAGCTACTACCAATATTCTTATGCTCATACAAGCTTTATCTATTACGTAATTTAATGCTCACTCGATAAATTGCTCTAAATACGTCTGATTCATGAAAAAGCAGTATTAGAAATTAATTGACGTTTCTCTTATTAAAGAAACATTTGTGGAGTTTTCTTTCCTTGGTGAACCTATTTGATATCAATGTCTGTGTATCAATATTCTTCTGTATTATTTATTTATAATTCTTCTTTGAATGTAAAAATTAGTTTTTTCATTGCGCACAGTTATAAAGATCTAAAGAATCCATCGATAGGCATAGTTTGTTTAATCTTGTGATTTTTGTAATGAGGTTACGCGAATTGAAGGTCGATGTGATTATATTAATGCATAGATTTTTCAGAATCACGTTTTGCAGTTGTTTACGGGTTTGATCGTCTCTGGGAATAATTTTCGGAAAAATAAACTTTGCTCAAAAGTACATTTACGTCAAAATTTCGTAAAATCCATGAATTTATTTCATAAAAATTTCGCAAATTGGTATCAAAACCAACATTTTATTTAATAATAAGAATCCTCATTATATTTTATATATATTCGTTTGTTCCTTGCGTAATCTCATCCGCATAAAGATAAACATTACAAAGAATTCAAAATGACGGACATAGGTTTCCCGCAGGATAACAACCTGTTTAGGGTTTACTCTTCTTTGCCTAAAAATATTACGTCAATGTTGAAAACAACAAAAATCAGTCACTATTCCCTAAATTACAAATCACTTCAAACAAATTATTATTGGGTACAAAAACATATTGATAATAAAATTAAAATGGAAAACAACATTGATAATGCTGGGACACGGAACAGAATCTTATATGGGTCGCTGCTACTTACAAAGATAGTTATAGTTTCATATAAATATGATGCATAAATATCTTCTGGTACTTAACTTGCATTCGTACTTCTTATAGTACGAGCATTATTTCTAGTTAAAGCTCACGAAAAAAAGATATTTTGAAGAAATATTTAATCATCCATACCGAATTTTTAAGGCGGAATGCCGCCTAATTATGACGAGCAGCTGCGGATTTATAGACGTGATTCTGCCACGCATAGTACGTGCATAGTGAATCCTAAAGCAGCTTCTGATCTACCTTTGAAGCCTTTTTCCCCAGCAGTGACCCATTTTTAAACACACGTCTGCCGCATCACGGCCACGATGAAAATGCTGATCACTTGCCGAAGGTTTCTTTCACCGCAAATCCCTTTAATCTCCTGCTTTCAAAAAGAAACTGGCAGCTTCGCCACCAAAGGAACGTGCTGAAACACGCCTCTGTAATCTATCCGCGTCACGTGTATGGAGCACCCTAATCGTCGACGGCTAAACGTGACGCAAGGTGACTTATTAATTATTTTGCGTTACGTTATTTGTGCACGCAATGAGCGGGGTCGCATAACTCAGGGAAGCTGTTTGCGAAGCGATCAATCGATCACGAAATATTTATCGCTTCCATTAATCATTTAATCAGTTAATCTACGCCGAGATCACGCAGGTACGGTAGCATATATGCTGACGTAAGAGCGGCTGTTGGGGAAAATCGTTTCCGTAATTTCCCGCATCATTTGATCAAACTAACTGAGCGTAGATAACCTTTTTCCACTGCATCATGAAAAAACTTGTTGTTTCTTTAAGTGATGACGTTTGATGCGTTTCACATCCTTATACAAATAGTGTTCTGATGAAATTAAGAATGTTGGGCTTGATTGTGAGTTTTATGTAAAAAAAAATCCTCGTTTTACTCCTAAAATTGTAATGTTCTTTGAATGGTAAAAATCGTTCTTCGTCCCACCTTATATGATCAAACCAGCCGACCTTAAATAACCGTAGTCCACAGTTACCTAAAAAAATTATATATTTTGCGTGGTGTCATTTTACGAGTTCCATGTTTTAGTATAAAGTAATAATGATATGATTTAATCAAGAACTGGAGGCGTAATTATGATAGCTGTGCGTGGATAATAGTTTTTGTTATCTTTTAACTTTTTTAATCAGACTAACCGAGCTGAAATTACCTTTATTGACGTTGTTTCTTTCGGTGCGACATACGGGTTCCTTTTCGTACCAAAAACGATAGTGACCAGATGAACGCAAGAGTTTCAGAAGTAATTATGAGGCTTGACTTCATAAGAGGAAAGAAGCATCTTACCGTTTATATAGTTCAGCAATGAAATCCCAATTAATGACACTAAAAATTTAGAAGGAAATCTATCAAGTTAGCTTTTTTCTTCTGCTATCACATTAGAAACTCTGTTAGCCCTGCTTCTATAAATTGTGAATTCGATCAGTCTTGCCCTCCACGAAAAAGGTAATACCTTGCATACCAGGACTGACGCAATCTTGAACTTGTGGCTTCTTTCTGTAATACGAATATTTTTATGAAGCATTGGTGAATGAATTTTTAAAGCGCTCTTTTGTGATCTGCTTAAATGGAACTAATTCTAAAAATAAGCACATTTTGACAGTGAATTTATTTGATTAGGTTTCTACCACTTTAAATCATTTTTGCGATTAATTTTAGGCAATCTAATTACTCATAACTTTGATACTTTGAGAAAACTCGGCGATGTATTAATAACCGACTCTAGGAAATTTTATAGGTCAGCGATACAATTCTTTTTATATTATAGTCTCAAAGCATTTATTAATAGTGCACTTAAATGGTTTAGAGGTTTGAAATCTCCATAGCCGTTTTTATCAGCGTTCCTCTCATCATTCCCCGATATTCCAAAAAAACAAAGCAGAGCACCGCACTTTTTGAGAGCGCTCCTCAAAAAGTGCGGTGTCCTGACTTGTTTTATCGGAATAAAGGGGAATGAGAGGAGACATACTGACAAAAACGGCTATTGGAGATTTTAAACCTCTAATTCCTTAACAGCCGTGTCTCAACTTTCCTTTCTTTACACCACTTAGATGATATTCAAATATAATTATTAATTGACTTAGATAAATTTTTGCCTTATGAATTCTCCTGTTAGTTCGCTGGAAATAATTCCCATCACATCGGGATACATTTCGAGTCGTTAGACCTTCTTAAAATCTAAGCCACTGCAATCTAAAAATGGTCAAAGCTGATATATTTTATTTATTAGGCTTTGGCTACTTGCTCTTTCAGAAGTTTTTTTTTAACAGTGTATCTCGGATATGTTTTAAGAGCTGACGTGTCTAGAAAAACTATTACAGAGAGCATTTTCCAACTAGTTTAAATTTACTACTAGTATAGCGTTATCATGTAAACTAGCTGACTTTGCTAACAAGTTAACCTCGATCGTAAGAACGGTAAACATTCTTTGTATGTTTCTGTTCTATATTTTTGTTCCAAATAAATGTACATACTAATCTTCTTTTCTTTTCTTTTAGGTAAGTCCATCCACTGTCTACCGATTGTAAACATTAGGAAGTAGTAAGTAACCAATGATTTGTACTTCTATTTTCGGATTTAAGCTCCAGTAGCAATGATTTAATTAGCTCAAACAACGCATTAGCTTGATTTTTGGTTCATTACTTCTTATTTAGGTCACTCAGCGTCTTTTCTGACCTTTTTTAAGTATATTGTCTGTAACAAACACTGTGTTTTGTTTTTAAACTAAAGTATTGCCTTTCCAGGTACCTTTTAGATAGATGATCTCCTCTTGGAGAATGATTAATACTCTGAAAAGAGGTATTGGAAGCTAGAAGTAAAACAGCATTTCGAACAAGAAATCTTTTTAATAGCAACGTAAATACATGTTCTATACATTGATAGACATTTGTCAATTTAGACTGCTGAAAAGAAGTGTTCTGAAAACTATCTCAACGAAAAACATTTTCCTCCGTTAACATGAATTTTCATTCGTAAAAGGTATATCCATTGTCTATTATTCCACAAAGCACAATTTTAAATGTGTATTTTCCTTACTCGGGCTGTTTACAAAGTAATCCATGTAAGGATAGAGGAGAAAGTTGTAACACCACAAATATAAAATATGCCAATTAATTTCAATGCCTATGATATAATGCTTTATTAATATAAACATGATTCTACGTATTTAGAGTTTGAGAATTTGTCAGAAATTGGACGACTTAATATTAAATAAAAAATGATGGTAGTCATGCATAAATATTAACAGATAACAGTTTATAAGGAAGACGGCTAATCCATATTATTCAATATAAATAGGAGTAGAATTATGCTTCGATCTAAACCTCGTCCTATAGCTGCTCTTCTGGTTAGCATCGATAACGTTAAATGATGATTTCCATGATTAATTTACATTATTATTAATTATTTCCGAATGATAATCTTACAAAGTAGACTGCGGCTCTAAACTAGTTTCAGAATTTATCGTCTTCAGTTTAACTCTTTATGAACAACTTTCTTTTAAATGTTTGCATTTTTATTTCCTGTGCTAACAAGTTAGGATATACTCATCCAATCAAATATAATTTACCTGTTCAGAATAAAGTTACCCATAATTAATGTATATTTCTATTCTATGCGAACTCGTTTTACAATATGAATGTAAGAGATTGATTGAACTGAAAGCAATCGCAATGAAGAATCCGTTTCATCGATAAAAACATGTTAAGTATTGAAATGCAAATAATTGGGACTTTTTCCAATTCGTTTCAATTTGATTTAATGGCGATATTACAAGAACAATAAATAAAGTACAATATACACGTATCAGAAAGCAAATATTTAAGCAAATAATGCTAGTTATTAAGAAATACAATTTTATTCACTTAATAAAAGATATCAGGCCACTTATGACGGTTAATATATTTAGATAAATCGATACAAACGAAACGTCAAATTTTATTGGCTATGTTTATAATTAAAATATAGCTATACACCGCTATATTACTTCAGAAATAAAATTAATATTGATTATAGAACATTCCAGAATCACCAACTTCATGCATCCGTCTTATATAAAATCATTAAATGCTCTTCCAAATACAGAAAACTGAGTTAGCAGTGCAGTTACTTAGAAAAAATAAACACATCAGCTAAAACGAGCTCATCAAAAGACGCTTATTCCTTTTCCAGTGGACGAAAATACTCAACTCTTTTAATTACTTTTGTTAACTGCGTATTAGGTCCTCATTAGTATAAAAAACCTTTCATGTACGTATAAATTTGGCGGGATGACGTAGTAGATATGAAACGAAAACAAAATCATCAAAAATGTTCACGCATTATAATGCTTCTCTATATTATAATTTACTACGCGTTATAATTTTTCGATGAGAGGTAATAAATGTCGCTTACGTCATCACACCTACGTCAGCACTGAAAGATGGAGCCATTAATCTATTTTGAACGAGTGTAGAAAGGTTTTCCTCAAGAAATATATTGGATAATTTGTTGAATACTAGAAATAATCTCCATCCTGGAAGCAAGAAAGAATAAAAATACTTATAAGAATTTTCCAAAATCTGATGTGTTCGTTGTTTTCAAATATCCCCAATCATTTTTAATTAAATATATCTTGATATCGCTGTACCAAGGATGAGATCTAATAGTCGAACTAACGAAGATTTTGATCCTTAAATACTTCATTTGATTTAATAGTCCGATGGAACTATATCTCGACTCATCACTTAACCAAGCGATTCTTTTGACCACCTCGTTTGCGCCGGACAGGAAGTCCGTTCGCTCATCGCTAGTCAAATGTTTTATGCAAGCGAAGTTTAAGCAGCGCGTTACTTTTGCATCCCCGGATCATCCTGCATTCGGATCTCACCCGGCCGTCTCTTAGCCGTTGTTATTGATAAAAATTTATTTTTCCGCGACGGCAGCTCCTCATAAATTTGGAGCGGCCGATTCGAGAAACAGAAAAACGGGGCGAAACCGCGGGCGTTTCTATGGCATCCGGCGAAACAAAAAACGAGAGAATGCTAGAGAATGAAGGGAGTCGTAATTTGGGAGTTCCCTCATAACCCATTTGCGGTTATCCCATTCCTAACAGGAAACTACATTTGCACCTATATTTCCCTCGTGTTTTTTTCCGCGGGGTTTAGTCGAGTCAACGTTCACCTGTTTGCATTTCCGCCTCCACTAACTCCCTCTATGAACGAATAATTCAACTTCTCTCTATTTTGATCCACGCTTCTTTACTAAATTCCGTTCCATCTGTGTAGATTTTGTAGAAAAATACTATTCCCTTGTTTCTCCCTACGAAATTCTATTTCATTATCTTTCTCCCTGTTTGTTCTCTGATTCTTTGGTTCGATCTTCTGTCTCCCTTGCTACAGTTTAATTTGCTTGATTTTTGTACCTGTGTTCCATGACATTTTCTCTCTCTCTCTCTCTCTCTCTTTGATTGCATGTACTTTATCATCAGTTAAATCTTCTACAAAATATATGAAATATTCGACATTTTTTTCAGTTGTATGTGGTTAAAATGTATTTTTGCTTCCAATCACGCATTTGTTACTGACGTTCGTCAACGTCCGAAAAATGTTTCGCGGTGTATGCTTCTTGGATTAGAATGTTTCGATAGCACAATAGTTTGCAGCTCTTACTATAAAATTTGATCTCATTTCCAACAGAAGAATTCACAGTCAGATCAGGGTACTATTTTCCCATTGATAGCTTTAACCTTAAATAAAACAATTTTTTATAAGGCTTTCATGCATTACATCTACCCGGTTTTAAATCAACCGTGCGCTTTCCTGGAATATTGAGTCAACATTGTATTGAATAATATTATAATAAAGCTCTCATTGGTTTTTACTGAATTTGACCGGATTATTTATCTTTGTTGACGTCTTGTGTTAATCACTCGTCCTTAGATTATGGCCCTTAGATCTTTAATCCACATTTATCCACAAATTACTAAAATTATTAAGCTGCTTACTATAATTTGGTTGCCAGAAACTCCTACTGATTTTATTGTAAACGGAATTAAATGATTCAAAACAAATATAATGGCATATTCATTCCACTACGTACGAATCATTTTGTTTGAAAACATTCCTACATCTTTCGTACAACTGCTAGATTCCATCCTCTTTGAGAATTCCGGATTTTTCAGCCAAGACCCAGAAAATTGGCCCTGCATTACCCACCCGCGAATCGGCATTAGCTTTCAGGAAGACGCGATGCATATGACATTTCCAGGGCAGAAACCTTCTACGTAACGCTAACCGATCCTTTGTCCCCTCAACCCTTTGAAGGAGAAATGATTTTAGACTCCGATGCGCGAAGATGAAAGGCCGGCATTCGCCGGGTACAAATGAGTGCACCGGCATTCTCTTTAGCGCACGAATCCGACGGCATGCATCCACGGCCCACCTGACTGCCGATTATCCATCCTTCTGCGATCCTTTCTGAATCCCATCTTCCCTTGTTCTTTTCGTTCGGAGGAGCGTGGTGCACATCCCTGCGCGAGAGAACCAAAGGCGGGTGCTTTAAAAATGCACGCTCAGGTGCCGTCGCTCTAACACGGGAACGCATGCTAATTCGCAGGATTGAAAAAAAGGAAAGCCCGCGCAATCGCATCGCTACTCACCCATGTGCAGGAGCGCGTATAAAGGCACTCGATATTCTTTCATGAACTCGTCCCCAGTTTTATTCGGCAGAAAACCACGCCAATCGAACGCTTGTGCCCGAACAGGGTATGAATCGTACGTAAAAAGGGAGTTTGCACCGGTTGACGAGGTCGCACGACACGCGTGTTGGTTTACAAATTGTTTGGTAAAGATGTATGGATTTTTTTGCGTGGGGACTGAGGGTGGATATGGAGGTATGGGATGCCTTCCTGCACTGACCGAGGCATGTCATGCCCCACTTAACCTCATGCCATTGTTAGGCGTGAGCGGGTCCATAGCGCCATGCTGCCTCTCCCATTCCATATAATTCCCGCTAAGCACATGCCTTGTCTCCCTCCCCTTTATCGTTTTCTATTTCAGTCTCATTCTTCGTAAAAGTGTCAACCGCCGTGTTAACTCTTTATCTGCGATACTCTTGCTTATGTAGTCATTTCCGCTTTATATTAGACATCCTTTTTATGCCTGACTTTATCCAACTGTTGATCTCACGAATCCGACATTGACGCGACTTTTATTGGTAACTTTCTATTTTCTGAGAGTTTCAGTAAGATATTCACCATATATAAATATAATTGGTTAGGTGAAAACTTGTTTTACAATGCTTCAAGCAGCGCTAAAGATCTTGTTCTCAAAAACCGCTAGATAAATCTACAATGGGTACCGAAACTCAAATAGTAAAAAAAAACGCGTATGAATTAACTCACGCATTTATTTTATCCTTAAATATTTACATCCTTTGAGGTATTCTTTCATGTATTACATCTTTCGTAGGGGCATTCTCATGATTTCCGATAAAATAACTCAAATTCCGTCGTTATTCATTATTCTTCGCATATGCAAGATAAAAGCTTGAACCAAGAGAATCATTATTTCAGCTGAAAAGAAAAATCAAACCTGAAAATTATAATTTCTGAACCGAAACCGATATCTTTCTTTAATTGTATTTCAATTCTTTGTTTGAATTCTGATTAGGTGTGGTTTATATGTTTTAATTAAATATGGCGTATTTGTGTGACGTTGGATTAAAAATCAGATTTTATATTTATATTTTAACGAGAAATATCGTAATATCTCCCCTTTACATCATGCATATCATTGCAGCCTTTAATTTTGTGTGATGTTATTTACAATATGACGATAATAAACTTGTATCTATGAGATTAAAATATTTTGAACATTATATTAAAACATAATCTTACTTTAATTCAAATATATGTATAAGGATTAAAATATGTATTATAAGATTAAAGTAGGACTGGTACGAAAAAAGCGATTTAAACCGGTTCGTTGGCATTTTTCACAGGATTCGTCTTTATTTGTATTTTACGAACCCTGAGAACGGAGGCATCACCTTTGATGAGTACTGTGGGTATAATTATAGTGCGGCATTCCTTCCTTGCTTTCTCCAATTACTGTGAAGTAAGAAGAGGAACGCTGACAGAGACGGAATTTGGATATATTAAACCTCTAATTTATTAACAGCCGTGTTCCAATATTTCTTTCCTTACATTTGCCATAGGGAAACTGGTTTTCAGATTTTTTGTTTTTTTATTTAGCCGGAAAGGAAACCGATTTAAACCGGTTCGTTGGCATATGCCATAGAGGAAACGGAACGAATGCCGGCTTAAACCGGTTCGTTGGAATTTGCCACATTGGAACCGGAACTTGAATTGTATGATTCCATTGAACCAAATGAAAGTAATTACGGCCTGACGGCCTACTTCTAACTTCATTCTCGATTCGATTCCATTCCTCACTGTCATTTTCCTCATTTTTCTCAGTCCTTTACGTAACAGCACGGCCACCGTAACTATGTCGCATCCCTCTGTTAATGTAAACATGATCGTAATCCCCATCTTTCTCCATCCCTTCCACTCCATTCCTAGTTGTCCCATTGCGATTTCCACATTGTTTCCTCGTCCGTTCGCCACTCGGAAATACAACAACGGAATAACGACATCTGGCGCACAATGACGAAATTTCAGTTTGTGGTCCCAATGCCGCGAAAAATAAACGAAAGAGTCGACCTGGACAGGTCATTAAAGTTGTCAGCAATTGTTCGTGCTGGAGAGAGCTTGTTAATTGTTCTCTGCGGTGATTTAATTGAGATGAAAAGGCGGCATCGCCGTAAACGAGATGTCCGCCGCTTTTTTTCGGTCCACGGATGGAAATGCCGAGGGAGATGTGTCGATAACTGGGACTTTTAGCGAGTTCGTTTTTGATTAAGGAAGCGACCTATTTATTCGGGGCGTGAAGCTGAAAAAATAAGCGGTGGGGAATTCGTCCCAGGGGATAGGCTGTTCGAGAATGAAGGGCAGCTTCCGTTTTTGCGTTCCGCTAAGTTTTCGTGTGATTATATGTGGGCTGGGACCAGGTCGGAAGCGGGATATGCATTGAAAACATGCATATCATCGTAATTTTTTCATTTTTGTGCATCTTTTAAAGGAAAAAGATGTGGAACACGTTTGATTGAACACATAAATTGCGTACGCTTACTTGAGTAGCTATTTTTCGAAAAACGATCACGAAAATCGCAATTTTTGATTTGGAATATTGATGTATTTATTTTCACTAATTTATAATAATAATAATAACAATAAATTGCCTTTATTCGGGCAAGATTGAGACTAGAAAGTCTCTTCTTACACTTAACCCATCGTCATATGCGAAACAGAAAGAAATAGATAGTTTGGAAAAGTGCACGAAGAAAACTAGTATGTGGATTTTAAAAAACCTAAGCTGAGGGCTCATGAAAAAACTTCCACTGCAGGAAAACACTCACAAGAGGGGGAGTGTGAAAAACCTGCGAAACCTACAATAGAAAACTATATTTTTGATGAAGGAGAAAGAAAAGGGGTATGATAGACAGGCAGCGAAAATATAGAAATTGTACAAAAAGAAAGGGGAGAAAATATAAGTGCATTACAAACAATCAGATAAAATAAATCAACTTCAAAAACTGACATTAATTATAAATGAATTAAAATAAACGTTGAACAATGGGAGATAAATCTCAAAGAAATGAAGAAAATGAAATTACATTAAGAAAAACATACAAATGAAAGATTAAAAGGTCTAGTACACTGAAAATAATCAAAAACATAGTTTATAGGAAAGTGCCAAAAGACAAAAAGAGAAAATAAACAAAAAATATAATAAATTAAATTAAAAAATAAAAATATGCGCGAAAATCGAAAAGATTAAAACATCTGCGGCTTGCAATTTGAAAAATACTAAAACATAATCTAAGTTAACCAATCGTTAATTATGTACATATATTTATGACGTGAGGCAGCGGATCAGAACCAAACAATTGTGTAACAAGGTTGGGGTGATGGAGCTGTACATTTACGTGCATTTAAGTTCTGCTTTGGATAGTTATGAGATGATTGTGGCAATTTATTTGATAACGCATCCATCTAAATTATTGGGGTAAGCAGTTAAGCTATAGCTTGACAGTTGCAGTACATAGCAGTAATCGCAGTATATTTTTACTCATGGTTTGGAACGAATTGTTAAAAAACACTTCCGCATTCCTCACAGTGGCTATCCGGGGAAATAATGTACATAAAATTTGCATACAAGTACTTATTCCTTGGTTGTTAGAAACATAAGAAACACCGTAATGGACGGTTTTCCACAGAAATAAAATCGTAAAAATGATCGATGAATGACACTAATGATATTAAAAATTTCCACATACTTTGTACATACTACTCCGATAAATTTTACTAAAATTACTCTTTTCAACCTTTCCAGAGTCCGTAAAGCATTGCAAACGAGAACTAACTTGAATAACTACCTGCGATAAAAGGAGAAAATAATGTTTTAATTAGGGTGAACTCGGTACTTCCGAAAAAATATATATGTAACGAATGGCAGTTTTCAGCTTCATTAAACTGTTTCAGTAATTTAGTCATTCGTAATTATGACAAGATTTTATTCCAAATTATCAATTTTCTCAGTCATTAACTCGCATTAATTGTGAACAGGAAATAAAATTTAAAATAATTTGGTTTTTTTAAATGGATCGAAATTCATGATTAATGATATTTTTAATACATTCATTGTGGATTCGGGAGAAATGTTCATTATCCAGTGATTTTGATTCAAATTTAGTAAGTACATATGGTATTTTTTTAAAATCCTATATTAATTACACAATTATAGGAATATTTATTGAAGGTAAAAAATGCCCAATTTGTAGATAAGATTTGAACTCAATCAAATGTGTAATAATCGACAGTTTCTGAAGATTGTGACTGAATGGAATCTACTCGGTGTGTCTCAATCTTTAATGAAAAATAATTGCATTATTATTTACTATTGTTAATTTAATTTGTGTCTTTTGCCAAATGATAGCCCTATGAAATAACTATAATACCCTACCCTAACCTATGAAATAACTCAAACACACCAAAATACAGCAATTATACCATAATTCGTAAAGAATCACCCTGGGACCCATTCTTGTACCTATATACTCCAGATATCTCATAGTTGAGGATTCAACATAGTAAATTCTCATTATTTCATTGATAATCCATGTAATATTTTGTCAAATTGTCAATTATATCGCTTACAATATAAAAATTTTTGAAAAACTTAAGTATCCTTTCTATTATTATACAATATAATCCAACATCTACACCCCTGAACTCCATTTTTCATAAGTTTTTGAAGGCTTCTATAGGAAACACATTCCATTCCTTAACCTCTTTGTTTATAAACGAATAATTGGCGAAATCAGTCCTTAGTTTTCCTAACTTTAACTCCCTCCTTTCTTAAAAATTGCAAATCCTTAATTTGTATTTAATTCCATCCCTGCCTCATCTCCTTTCCTCACCTTTAGAAGAGCAAAACTGTAAAATGACCATAGACATTACCACGTAATATCTAGTATCGCCCTGGTGGGCATTCAAGTCTTATAAAGTTTTTAAATGCAATTCAAACACAAGCACGTCTAGATACATCTAAACTTTGTGTTTATGTTTACGTTTGAGTTATGTTCATGTGTCATGCTTACACCATTAATCATCGAAAGAAGGCGAAACGGCAGTTTTTTTCACTTTCAGGATATCATGGCTATGTTCCCTTTCGTACCGGCCTCCATACCTCCGAAGTCCTGGACAAAAGGAGCGAAGTATGTCCCTCGTTGTCGAATCTGTGTAATCAACGTGATTGTGTCAGGAGAAAGGGAGTCTGAATGGGAAAGGGCCGCCATTGTTTGTGGAGAACTATAAAAACCTCGTTTTTGCGACCGGGTTTTCTTTTACTCCATTGTTTCGACAAAAAGGCCACTGTATTTTATTCAGAGTAGCGAATTCCCCGCCGCCGCTGAGGTGAATCCGTACGTCTGGTCGAAGGAAGAGGAGTCGATTCCGTTCTGGGGGACGTTCGCTTCATCTCGCATGGAACTACGAAAGTTTTGATTACTTTCCGCGAAGGAATGCGTCTTCTGGAAAGTAATTGCGAATGTTTCGACCGGATAATTGAATGCCTCCGATGTCCGCCTTGTAGGGTGGGACGTGGGATTTTTCAATGTCTCGCATTTATGGGTCTAATCCATTCCATCTTAAGGTTCCTCATTTTTTATGAGAGCGGTGAAATATCTCTGTTTATGGCAATTAATATGAATGTTTTGCAAGATGTTCAATATTTCTAAAATTTATGCCTGAATAACGGTTATTTTTTATATTTCATTAGTATAAATATGGTCGAAGTAGAATCCTATAAAAAGGAGTTTATTTATTAATTTAAAAGAGATGTAAATCCTTGTAAAACAGGATTAATTTTATCATGCTGGTAGCGGAGCTAGGATATCTCACGTTTGCAATTGAACCAGGTCCATAAATTTATCGGATTTAGTTTTATAGAGCATGTTTTATGTAACCCCTTAAATATGAAAGATACAGGGATATCTGCAATTAAGAGATACTTAATTGTGTATGGTATTTCGATATTATGGTGTGATTTGAATTTCATAGTTCATTATCTTACTAAGACCTAACTACTGGTCCCGTCAAATATTTTCATACTCGTTCTTCCTTGGGATTTTGCAAGGTTCACTCCTTTAGATTCCAAAACACCATTAACCTTTATCTTAAGACTTAAGCAAGTTATCTTGAACGCTTTTGCTTAAAAATATATCCTTAACATATATATTGAAGATGAATAGAAAATTTCAATGAAAATACTTTCAAATGAAAATTTTTTATGGATAAGATTTTTATTATCTGAAAGTATTCCTTATGATTTTATAGGAGCAAAAGAAATAAATTGGTACATAATATATTAAACAAGAATTTTATGGTTGAACCTTTAGGCTTCACCAGTTTAGTAAATTCAATTTAGCAAATCATGAATATGCATATGCATATTTTATTAGGTCGAAAGGTATACACATGTGTTGCCTACTGTGAACATTCTAAGTTAATTACTATTTTTAAGAAAGTTTTAAGCGATAAGATTTAGATAACTTCAAACTGTTGGAAGGATTAACAATATCTCTAATGTATTTTACTGCAGGGGGAAATAAACCCTCACAATAACTTTAAGAGCTCATTTTCCCTCTGCTTCAGCAAGTGAGAATTAGGTACCCCTGCAGATGAGTGTTCGCAAAATATTCATACATTCCCTAATTTCTCCCAATTCTCTCCTGCCATCAACGAAATGGACTACTCTCATCGCTCGGCAGCTTAGGGAGCTAACTTAAAACGCCCACCCACTCCGCGTAAAAAGATCCGTTCGTAAAATCCCCTAACGAGCATGAACCTACCTCCGCCGTACTTTGGACAGGGGTGGAGCTGTACGGCCAGCCCTCCATCTTGTAGTTTGCCCAAAAGGGGCAACGCGACTATCGGGACCATAAAGTTTAATCCTGCAGCCGTAGCGGAGGTAATGCAGGGAGATGCTGAAGAACGTAAGCCGATGCGGTGCTGGAGAATTTTAAAAGATGTTATGTGAGGGGTCAGGAGGGATCGAAAGAGGTCTCAGCGGCGGTCAGTCGGGCATTCTCGGCCATCCTCTTCCTTACCCCCTTAATCGGAGGGAATTTCGGCTATGTCACAGCCCTCCTACTCCACCGGTCTTGTTCCGCGGGTCTTTTGCTTGGGATACGTGTTGCGGGTTGCCGCACGGCACGGCGAACGTACATCCTTCGGGAAGTGCTCACTTTTGTCGGTTCACGTCAGCACGGCGTGCGTCTGCAGTCATTAGGAGGACTGATGCAAGGGTTTCAATTAAGATTATTTGGCTGATACTTCCAAGACAGCTAAATTCTTTGAACAAGTGAAAGAATTTAACTATTTGGGAAGTAAAATTATGTGGGATAGAAGAAGTACAAGAGATATGAAATGCAGAATTAACCAAGCAAAACTAGCTTTCAATCAAAAGAAAACTCTACGAAGATCAAAAAACATTCGTTTGGATACGAGGAAAAACTTTATGAAGACCTACGTTTGGAGTTTTGCGCTATATGGAAGTGAATCGTGGACTAAAGAGGAGAGTGAAATGAAAGACTGCTATTCTTTGAAGTAGGGTGTTAAGGAAGAATGCTGAAAGTAAGCTGGATGGAAAGAAGAACAAATAAAGAAATCATTGAAAAAGCTCAAGAAGAAGAAATAAGTATAATTAGAATAATTAAAGGGAGAGTTAAACTTATTGGACATTTACTACTACACGATAGTCAAGTTAAAAGAATAATGGTAGGAAAAATTGTAGAGGAAGACAACGAATAGACTATATGAGCCAAATCATGAAAGATGTGCAATGCGAACTGAAATTTGAAAGCTGGGAAAAGAGACGAATGAAGTTCTGCTGCCAACCAACTCAAGAATTAAAAAAAATAAATAAATAATAATTATTATAAATCGTCTTTATTTGGGCGAGATTGAGACTGAAAAGTCACTCGATCCAACCCATCTTCTGTTCTTCAGTGGGAAATATTGTACAGTGAATCAAAGAAGAATGATGATATTTATGTTTATAAATCGATCACTCGAGGTCTCCCGCTCGATTCCGGGTGGTCACTCGAATGCTTCTAAACAAGTTATCGCCTTCTATATTTGTATAATTAAAATGTATGGTCCATTTCCATAGTATTAAACCTCTTTAAGACTACAGAGGTTTGATTGAAATGAAAAATGGGGAAAGTATATCATTCTCGTGTGAGTGTCAAATTTTGTCGGTTTGGGATGATCAATATCTATAGAATTCGGTATCAATAGCTGCTAGCTTCTAAGTGCCTCAAAATAAATCAAGTGAAATTAACATATTGGCACGTGGTACTATGCCACTCGTTTGGCACCCTATAATATTAATCAGTGAGACATACTAAGCTCTAGCTCGTAGATTAAATTTTATCGAATAATAGATATATTTGTCTACCTTGTAAAATAAAGCTCAGCTAAGTAATACAGAAACAAAAGAGCGTAATTATATTCAAGAAATGTATAACATCAGGTGATAGGGGTATATAAATAAAAAAAAGGTAGGGCAGAGGAAGCTGTAAGCGTTTCGTTTCGTTACTAAGGGATATGAGGCAGAACAAGGGCATTTACGTGAGGTTCATAAACTCAAAGTAGAGAAAGAGGTAAATACGAATTCATTGACAAGATTTTCGAAAAAAGTTGAGAGTTATTTCTATAATTTCAAAGAACGAACATTCTATACCTTTATGCAAGGCTGTTGGGGCCGAAGAAGTATAGTTTAGAAGAATATAATGCTCTACAAAATGTAAAATGCAGGAAGTGTTGATGAAAGATTTCCTTTTTTGTTATGTTGATTTTAAGGATAGAGCAAAGTCACGTATCCATTAATTTTGATATTTTATTTATATGAGTGAATTATGCAAATACTTATTTATTATAAGGTGGTGAATACCTAAAAATTAGTCTATAATTTCATTCGATAAATTTGCTCTAAATGGTAATATTCCGCCCAGTATTACTTATGAAATATTTGTCGCAAACAAGAAAGTTACAGTAACGCACGTATGGGTGCAATAGCGACCAATTTATATTAAGGAAAAAATTGAAATGTCCAACACCCACGGAACGAAGGATCCTTTTGAATGCCAAATACAAATTCTGGGTCCACTGAAGTTGTATGAATGGCGATGAGGTGAAAATAATGTTTGGGTTTCCTCACTCGAGTCAGTGGATTAGCTCTGCTGCTTTTTCTATCGCCGAAGACATTTTTGGCCGTACTCTGCGTCGAGCGTGCACGGCTGTGAAATACGCGCTCTCCTCCGCTTCCTAGCCATTCCTCACAGCCCTCCCTTCCCAAACACCTGCTGTACACGGACGGAGATCATCCGTTTCTCGAAAAATAAAACTAGCGCCTCTCTCCGACCGCATCGGGAATTTTAACATCTTTCTCGGTGCAAATTTAGCTTGAATTACGCTTGTCGTCCGGGGATAATTTCTTAAGTGGCAATATGTTACTGCTGTGCAAGCAGTGTTAATGTGCTGGGTACGGAACTCGACTCTTCGTAGAGGTTTAAATATCGTTAATTTGGGCGAAGTTTTTCCAAAGGAAGGGCTTTTTACCAGAACGTTAACCGTATTCATTGAGTTTCATATTCAAGTGGATGTGAGAAATGTGTTTACCGTTTAATAGAACGCTGAAATCTTGCGCAATTCCAGTTAATGAAGCATAAAGCAAAAGTCTAAAACGTGCGTCCTCTCTACTTATATAATAATATTGCCTCTATTCATATTACAGCATTCATTAATTGATCATCTTTATGAGTTACCATGACTAATTTTTGCAGTTATTTTATAATGCTGCAAATTTATGCAGCTACTCTTCAATAATGGAAGATGAAGCAATGGATCTAACTCATCATAACGTAGAGTATAATTTCTTGATTTTTCTAAGTAAAATGTTTTCTTTTATTATCATGTTACGAGAACAAAATTAAGTGCTACGATTTTCCTCAATGCAAAAGAATATATTGGCTAAAATGCGACTGGAGCGACATTTGCGGATGATATTGAAAAAGGTTCACAGAGGTAGGATAGGATACCTTGACATTTTTAAGCATTTTGTTATAGCTATTAGTCACAATGTGTCAAATGAACGACATTTATTAATGAATACCATCCAAACATTTGGACCTCAACTAGGAGAAAGTTCTTAGAGGTAGCGGAAAAGTTACAAAATGATTTTGATATACTATATTAGTTTCTATATTTTAATGATTTCAAAATATCGTTTGATCTATCTCTGTGAAGTACTAGAGATATAAAAATTAACCTCATAGCTCTGTACGAGAATAAAATCACTGTACAGCTGTCGTGCGACTCATTTTCTTTATAAATCACATCATAGAAATCATTTGCTACTCTGTGGTACTGAAAAATACATCATATATATATAATACAATGCCAGGTACAATTGCTATGTTGATTCTGGGACAGTCCGTTACAATAGATTCTCGTTGATATGCATTCACTCTTTAAGTACAATAAATCTTTCGATGTTTGTGTTAAGTTATTTTTTGTTTATAGTATCTCAAAAGGGATCCATTATACATCTGGATTAGGTGTGCATTCTCAGATGATTCAACTATATTTTCGTTCTCTTCTACCGTGATTTCATCCATTTAGCTTCCATTTCCAGTGTCAAAATAAATACAAAAGCCAGCACATAAACGAAAAAATATGAGAACTAAAACTCTATATCCGGCAAAAAAAGAACAGCGCAGGTGGCAGCCGTAATAAAACTCGTTCGTAGCGAATTATCGTACCATCCGCTTAAATATCACGACTCGAAAAATAAATAAAAATAGGGAAACAAATGGGAATGGCGCGAATTTTCAAGCACGGATCGCCTATTTTGCAAGTCAAATGCGGCAGCGGTAGTCTATCTTTTTCAGCGAAAAGCTTCCCTTATATTCCACGAGGATTTCACGCCCTATCTCACAATGGGTGGCGATTTTAATTATTTTGAATTGTTATTCATTCCGTCCCGATAGCGCAACCTTGAGTACTTTTCCTCGACCTCCCGCTCAGAGACGGCCAATCTAACGCGACCTGCTTCGCTTCCTCCACTCAGAAGGGAGGAAACCTCCCCGGGCGGTAGAAATAGCGATGTGAGAGCGTGAAAGGGTAAAAATAACCACCCTCCTTCATGAAATACCCATCCCAACTCCGTAGTTTCCTACCTCTCCGTCTCTTCCCGCCTATTCTCGACTAGGTCGCACGTCATTGGCTCATTCCGGCTCGCTTCCAGGCCGTCCGTGGTGGCGTAGCGGTTAGCTCGCTAGGATTGAAACAGAGTCCTGGATTTTACATGGATATTTGCGTGTTAGAAAAAAATGGTATTTATTTTAAGAATAGTAATCATTGAGTAAATATACCAAAAAGGCGTCTTATTATCCCAAGGAAGAACGAATCAAGAAAGTTTGACAAGAATGAAAGTTGTTCAATTGGGAGAGCAACTAACTGCTAGTCGGGAAATCTGGGTTCGAAGCCCGTTCTCCTCAGACTTTTTCATATCCCTTCTACCTAGGGATTTTTTTCTACGTGCACAACCTTCTACGTGCAAAGTCAGCTAGTACTTTCCCTTTTAAGAATCCATAAATTATTATTACTTATTTGAGGCATTTTTTGACCCAAGGGCAAAGAAAAACTGTCCCAACTTTTTTATTACTGAACACATTTTAGTAAAAAATTTGCAAGTTCTCTAATCAAAATGTTATACACATGGTCTGGATTTTTTTCATTAATTGATGCACTGGATAAAAAAATAATTATTTCTCGCGAGGGGTCTTTTGTGTCCCCAGGTATGTCAAATGCTTCTCCAAGTTACTTTACTCCCTTGAATCCAAATCCTTGTAATATTTGACGTAAACGTTACATATCCAATCAGGATTTTTTGTATGTAGATTGTGTATGGCGTACCAAGGTCTTTTTTATATCATTTTATATATTTCATTAGTTTTATCTGTAAATAACTTTCGAAATGAGAATTATCTTTCATGCAGTGATCTCTCTCTTTCTTTTCCACTTTTCCTACTCGCTTCGCAAGTTTTTCACACTCTTGAGTACTTTCCTTCTGTGGCTAATACTTTTGTTCTTAAGGATATTACATTTTTTTATTTGCTCTACGGAGGCATTTTTTTTCAATTTCCTCTCCATTTTCACATTACTTGACAGAAAATGTGAGTACATATCCGTTTTATTTTGATTTCATTTGTATTTATTAGATAAGATATAAGTAGAACGCATCTTAGTTCCAATTCCGCCCGATACAGATGTTTCTATTGTATTGTAGCTCTCCTATCCTTCCCGCCTATTCTCGACTCGCTCGCTCCTCATTGGCTCATTCGCGCTCGCAGTGCCTCTAGTGAGCCGAACGGGAACTAGCGCCTCTGTCTGCGGGTAGCCTGACATTTCGTTATGGTTTTCGCTTCTTCATCCTCTGCTATACGTCTCTCTCGCCCGTTTTTCCCCCGCTGTTATTATCTTGACTGCACCGCTAGGTGGGCCTGTCCTTCGCTCACTTTTCTCTGTCTCACTCAGGAAATTACCTCAACTCCATGACTACGGCGTCCCACCCCCCAGTATCTCTCGCTCCATCCTCGAAGCTCACGGTTCATTTATATTCATCACAAACTTGGACAATGACGACCATCTCGGGTCGGATGGAACGAAAATAAAAGTTTTGTGCAGCCTTTTTCGCTGACTTGATTACGTAACAAATGCTTTTTCCTGATTTTATTTTTGCGGAGCCGTATTATTTTATTCGGGACGTTTCCGGAAGGAGGCAGTCTTGTCTTGGCCTCTTGTGAGTTATTGGGTCCTCAGAAGCCGAAAATAGCGGAGTCATGGATGGCGTGATGGACAAAGCGGGCGATGCCAATTGAGCTGTGATTTTTTGAAGGATAGGGCACACGAAGCATGCGGAAGTTTTCAATTCTTCTTACAGAAGAATAACACGGAAATTGATTTTATTTTTTGACAACCAAAATACACAGTATAAATCTATTTATGTGTAAAATAATAATTAACTTCGTAAAAATTAACAATATCAGAAAAAACATGCTGACCGTGAACAGGTATGGGTTAGCAAACAATGCACCGTTGAAAAAAACATTTGATATCGATGAAATGAGTTCAAAAACCCTCTGCATTTAGGGCAAATAAAAATAACCCTTAAAGTTATTTCTAAACCCAAATAGTTTTAAATGATAAAGGATTATATTTGAGAATTTATCGGTATATTTTGATGAATCTCTGCTACAGCTTTCATTGAAATTTATATCTCTAGATTCAAGTGTAACCTGTATTTTTTAAATAAAGATATAATGTGATATCTGATATCTCAAACAAGCTAAACGAGTTTCCATAAACATTTTGTGAAAGTCATAAGTTTTCAGAAAGTATATTTTTTCTACATATTGTTATTATAATTGTAGATCTTTAATTTTGACAGTGAATCCATTCTTACTTCACAGTGAGTTGCCGTTTGATTGCATTGAAATCGAAATAAACATTTGCTTTAATTTCGCTAGTTGCGTAAATCTGTTTACTTTCATTATTCTAGGAGTTGATAATATGTTTAAGACAATGGACAATTATTTGGAAACCATCATGATCTTTCTGCACATAAATACTTTCCCACGTGTATAAATTTTCAACAATTAGGTTCACTGTAGTGCAAATAATTTACTTAGTTCGTTCACAGTACAATTTGTGTCGTATTTCATCAGTTTAAGAGTCGTTTACAAAATAAAGAGGAATATATATAAATATATCACTCGGAGATGCTATTTATCTTCTTTCTCTTGAAAGTAAGGTATTCATTAGAAATATAATATTTTTCCCATTTCTTATGGCTTGTTTTTCTCCACTTCCATCAAGTTTTTCCTCATATTTTCTCTCCTTTCCCTCCAACACATTAGCTGGATTTCGCCTCTCACTTTCCCATTAGCGTTCCTCTGCTCTTCACCTTGGCCGCATCAACTCTCTCCCGCGATGCTTTTTCATTCCAGTTCCCTTCCCGCTTTTTCCTTTTTTATTCGCAGGTGTTGTCCCGCCATTATTCTCATCTCTTTCTTCATCACATCCTTCCCTCTTCTCCACATTTTTCTCCATCCTCGCTGAGCTTCGGTCTCTTTTCCTATTATTCATATGCGTAACGGAACAGATTACCTCAATGTTTTGCGAACTTAACACTAAATAAAGGAAAAAATCGCGGAAATGTTTTTACGAAATAAAGGGGAAGTTAAAGTGAATTATGTTGGTGATTAAAAGGTTGATGCATAGCATCACCTTTAAAAATATTTGCGTAGTTTTAATCTTCAAAACGGGGTGGTAATTTGCAGAAAGTAATTTGTAAGATGGAATGCTTCCCGTAATTATATTCCACGATTGAAATATTTCTGAAACCCATAGATGGCGTATTTACTGGGAAATCATTACCGTCGTATTCCAACTGGCAACTTTTTTAAAGATACATTCGCGTCTTTTCTACACATCCAAAAATAGTGGATTAAGACGCTATGGATTTGATATGAATTGTTAAATATTTTAAATTGGAATAATTTCTATTCTTTCTTCAAGTTTGAAAGAAATTATATAAAGAGACGTTCCAGTGTATTAGTTGTCCGTGAATGTAATTCGTTACTTTTACCTAATCTGTAGTCGTAGTCAGCTTTAGTTTGTTTTGGAATTGAAGTTTATTATCAGTTATGAAGTATGGGAGTTTACTAGGAGACTGCTGGTTGCGGGTTTTTGTGTGTTATGATAAAAGTATTATCATTATGAATATCACGTTTAGTTCCGTTGATCATATGCATAGTAAATATCCTTATTTATTATGAATTTCCACTAAATCTCAACTAACTGCGTTGATTTTAACCGTAAGTTTATACACGTGAAATAGGCGGAATAAGGTTTACATGAAAATTGATCGTATAAGATTATTTTCTCAATGAATAAAGAAAATGACCAAAGATGATTGTTGAAAATTCTAAGGATTATAAAGAAAAATAGTTATTAGGAAGTTTTTTCATTGCATCAATAATCACTAATTTGTCAGTTACGCCTCAGTTAACACGTTGGGAGCACAAGGTGACAGCTTTATTTGTAAGCTTCAATTTTAATATAATGGCTTCGGTTGTGGCGATGTAAAATTGGCATGTAATTTAATCTAAGGTTAGCTGTGGAAGCGAGTTATCTATTATTAAGCATTAAAAAACTAACAGTTATTTTCTCCATACGTTGCATATGTTAAGGCTAAGTATCGTATCATTTTTTCGGCATAAGATATTACAAAAAAATTATAAGGCTATTTCAAACAGCTGAAGTTTCGTATCTACCGAATGAAGTACCTAAATTTAAGAAGACTTAAATTTCACCTGCAATTTTACACAACACTATCGTACCCATCCAGGTTTCTGTAGAAACATCTAGTCTTACCTGACTTTGAGCTTATTAGAAATGTTCACGCTCGGCTACCTTTAACTCGAATTCAGGCGCTAAGCAGATGACGTACAGGTACTCAGGGGATGCTACAGTCCGTTGCTGCGAAAGCCGTGAATTGGGTTACGCTCGTACACCAGGATGAATGAAGGGAATGGTCTGTGGGTCTCTCGAGGAGTTTTTGGAAGTAGACAACAGCCTGTGGATGCTGGTAATTTGCGTAACGAAATGGATGAATGGGAGACGGAGCGAAGGAATGGTAATAGCACGTTAGAGACTAGAGCAAGAGAAAAACGTGGGCCAGAAGGTGGTGAGATTAGTATTTAGAGGCAGAACTAAGATCGAATTGGAATTGAAATGTTGCAATTATTAAGTTACTACTCAAATTTGTTATTTTAATAGTGGCATCATTATTTTTATGGTTATATTTTCATAATTTTCGACCCACTATTTGATTAACACGTTCTGTGCGGGGAGAGTCATATGCCTACCCTGTGGCTGTGAGTGACATATCACGCCATTAATATTTAAAAAATATAAATGTTAGCATACAATTTTTTATAAATACTTATTGCAGCATATAGAGCTAACATTCTATGCATAATTGCAATATTATTTATACATTTTCATTTTTATATAATATTATTATTTTATTATACATATACATATATAATATTAAAAGTATTTAGCCGTAGGATAGCAACCAATGAAATCGACAGTAGAATATAAAATTATTATCATATTTATGTTAATGAATTGTTGTTGTTGTGTGATATTTTTATTGATAATTTACGTATTTGAATCTCAAGATTGGTCCTGGAACGGATATATCCTTTTAAGGGTTATATTCATGAGATCAGTATTTTTCAGCACGGGCATTACTAAAAAATCTTATCAGACTATTAGCATGATGGATGGAGAGATTTGATCATAATAGGTCATGGAATTTCCATTTATTAACTTCATATAAATAATAATTTTATATAATATTAATAGATAGATGAGAATGTAGGAATGTAGAAAGGTATTGATGAAACAACTTTTTTTAAATATGGCGTATCAATAGTATATTTTCAACAACAATTCATGGGCACAATAAAAAATGGAATACGTCAACTTTAAACTTTGCTTGTATAAAATATCATGTGCATTCACTATTTATTAGACCTAGTTCATTAGATATGAAACTTGTATCTTTGCTAAATAGCAATGGCCTATATATCCAATTTAAATTGAGTGATTGAAATTGAAATATATAAAAATAAATTGATCTAAGGAAACTATTAAGATTAAATAAAGCGGTTCACATAAATAAGCGGATTTGATTATCTCAATTAATTATTTCAAATTAATTCAAGTATTTCACTTAAATCGTTTAATATTTCTTTCGTAGTTTATGTAACGTATTTATATATGTATTATAATATGTTATATAATATAATTCTTCTGACTTCTCTTGACTGGATAGTTATCCTATCTTTTTATATTCTTCGTCCTCGAATTCTATTACCTAGGGATACGGCCTACTTCTGAGATCGGACTCTGGGATGGATAAGGACATTAAGATTTTCAGCCTGTAATCTCGAGTGATTAGATTAAATGCTTTAACGTTTACGTAATGATTTCCAAATACGATTTCTCTTGGCGATAGATGCAATTAGGGACTTGGAGAAAGATAGGGGAACGCCGTAACTTCTCGTTGCAGCCGCTGGGGATGGTAACAGACACAGGAAAGAACTCTCGGGCAAAGATTAGAGAGGCGTTCCACAGAGAGGTGGCCATTGTCTGAAGGCACACGAGAGAGAAAGCTGAACTCAGTGTTGTCCTTTGGGATGTCCAGTCGATGGTCTAAACTGGAAAGGGATAACTGCAATGCAAGGCATTAAGTCGTTTAAGCTCTCACTATCATTTGGGTTGTGGGAGGCTCTGACGGGTGGATCATGCAAGAGAATATGCCAAACAGACGCAGCGATTCAATACAGAAGACCTGAATCTCGCTCAAAACTCGCGCTAAGAGTATTCTGTTTCTGTTTTATCACGGTAGTATCAGAGAAGAAGTTTTAAATAATATACACTTACATGATAACGTTTTTATGGATCAAAGATAATACTACGAAATATACATTACTTCTAACACATCGTTAATACATGAATGTTTAAAATGGACACATATTTTAAATAAGAAACAAAATTGTAAAATATTTTATATATTTGTCATTTCAGTTTTTTTTTTTATTAGCAGTCTCTAAGTCAGTCAGTCAATTACTGTTGATCACGTTTTAATATCTTATAAAAGTAGCTACAAGAAACCACCGATGGACTAAGTATTTAATATAAAGTTGCCGATTTATATAAATTAATTAAGCTCTATTAATTACAATTAAAATTATTTCCACGTATTTTTTGCGTTGAAAACATTTACGAGATTTTATGGGAATTTGGTAAAGAATCTCAGATACCAAAACTTACTTACATCACCCAACCAGGAAATTTCCATGCATCTCATTTCAATCATTTGATTACAATCACCTCTCCAACATTTTACTTTTAGAGATAAATTTAGTTAAGCTTTTACCTGAATTTACCTAATAACATGAAAATTGCTCGAAAATGACAGCATGTAATCTTCTCCAGAGCTATATTCAAAAACGACATTTATGTAGGATTTATCAAATATATCAACAAGAGAATCATAACCTAGTGGGCATGTACATCTTTAGTGGTGCATATATTAGATAATTTTATTTTTTATTCATCCATAATTAAAATATTTAAATGAGAATCTTTCCTGATGTGAATAGTTTGATTGGGTAAATTTTAAAGTATGTTTGAAAAATAAAACTTGCTAGGATGAAATAGAAAATTATTTTTCGAGCAATTTTACGAACCACTCCATCATAAGTGATTTATACGAAACCAAATACGTAGATATTGAAGAAAAATAAAAAGAGAGAAATTAGTAAAGAGCATGAACTTAGAAAGTATGGTAAAGAGGAAATAGAACTCGGTAAATAAAAAAGGGAGGAAAATTATGGTACCTTACTTAGCTCATTATGGCTCATGATGAAAACAATGTAGGATTACCTTGGCAACAAGGGTAATAAATAATAACCCCCTCGCGTTGATAAAACCGAATTTTTCTGCGCAAAAGGTCTCGGTGTTGTTTAGTCGGACAATTATTGCAGTCTACCCTCAGGCCACTTTTTTATTTGTGTCGCAACATCGTCTGCAGCGAGTTTTGCGCCTTTCCCGGAATATCCGTTTATGAACCGCCCACGTCGGTCGTTAAAAACTCCTCCACACCTGACGCGGTGCAGAAATGAGCCCAAAGTGGAAAAAATACTGCGAGACAAACGACAATCTCGTCGCGTCTTTATTTGATTCCGCACTTCTGCGCCCGTATCGCATTTGCGCGCTGAAATTATGCGACAGATCTCATCGCGGAATTCACAAATTCCTCCATGGCAAGGAGTTCTACCTAAAATTATTGAATGCGTATAGTTGTCGTAAATTGAATGAGTGAAAAGGATTCTATAGATAGGGATGAATAGACGCCGAATCTGGATTGAGTATGATATGCGTAGAAATATATTCACCCGCAGGCCCCTTGAGGCAATTTGTATGCCTGAGGTACTCGGGCAGTGATCTTTTGATGGAAAATTTATATAGAAAAAATATTTGGCAAATTTATACGAGACTCGTCTAGTTATATATTCGTGCTATACGTTTATTCAGTTTGTGAAAGAATTTATTTTTACAATTTTCAATTTTTATAAATTCTAAGGAAGTATGGTTGTGAAGTATGCTGTTTAACTGTGATATGCCTTGTATTTTTTACTTTGTATTGTACCTGTTTTTACAAGTAGGCAACTTCAATTGAAGATGCCATCTCGTAAAATATACTTAGCTAAAGATGTATGAAATCAAGTGAAACTAAGAGTTAAACTAACTTCTTCGTTTCATCAAAGCTTTAACCATGTCATAGTTTAAAACGTTCGGATTTCTTTCCATAAAAATATGATAACACTAAATAAAGCCAACTCATTATTAAATAGCATGAATTTCTCAAATATTTAAGAGGGTTATTAAGGTTAGTTAGGTTAGGTTAGGGTAAGTGGGTTAGGATACTTTCTTTTTTCTCTCGACCTGCATTTTTGAGAGTAGGAAACATTCAGCTGCCAGTAGTTAATGGCATATATATGTTGCAGATCAACATCTTAACAAAACCTTACCTTATTAGCTCCTCTAGTAGACTGCAGAAAGAATGGCCGGAAGTAACAATCTGTTTCAGCGACTACTTCATTTTAACGTTTTGTCAATACCTCATTGGCAATACATTCCTTGTTTGCTAGGAATACCATGTCATTTATTTAGCACGTATGTTATACATGCTATACTCTTAAAGTGTGACCAAATTACTCAAAGGAAAGTGATGACGAGGGAAAATTAACTCAAGCAAATAGGAAATAGATTAAGAATCCCCTTTTTAACACTTCGCATCACACGAAGCACTCCTTTGAAACACTTCTGGTCCGTCGCAACGCGCCACACATACAACAGAGTACAACTTTCAGTTAGGATCACATCTCGATTCCCCCGAAAGATACTCTCTCTTTTTACAGCGGGACTGAATAGAGAGATGCATTCCACGTGCAGCCTTCATTCACTTCCGACGAAGGAAGGAAATGGCGGAGGGAAAAACGTCCGAGGTTCCTTCCCCGTCCGACGAGGGCGTTCCCGTGCACCATTACGTAATTGGATTAGGGCGGGTCGCCCAAGAGACGCAGACTTCGTTCATACGGTCAAGCGCCCTTCCAGCCGCATGGCCACACACACATGCAGAGCGTCGCTCGAGCGTAGATTTTCCGCCGGGGAATGGACGAGGTTTGCGGGGATGGAAAAGAAATACATTGGCACTTTTTGGAATTGGAGGTTTAAAATCTCCAATAGCCGTTTTTGTCGGCGTTCCTCTTCTCATTCCCCGGCATTCCGAGAAAACAAGACAGGACACCGCACTTTTTTAGGATTGTCGACAAAAACGCCTATTGCAGATTTAAACCTCTTATTCCTAAACAGCCTTATCTCAACTTTCCCTTCCTCACAATGGCAGTTTTCTGATTAAGCTGAAATTTGGAGTTCGGGGAAAATGCTCTTCCTTAGTTTGGTTGCAAACTGTAGAACGTGGGAATTGTCCTACGAGGGGCAGCCTATGTGGAAAACGCGTTGGATATATATGCTTAGCTGTAGAAGATTAATTGAATTGTGTGAAGCTCATGGTGATTCAAATATATGGTGAATGGTAGAGGTGTATCGTGAAAAAATATTGCGATAATTTATGCTCCCTTTAATATATAATTAAACATTCGGGATGAGATTGAAGCTAAGTTTCAAACTAGATGAAAATGAATCAATAGAAATAGCTTATTATTCCCCTCCGAAGTGTACATAAACTCTGGCTACTGGCTTCAATGAACTCAAAGACGTAATGATATGAGTCCATCTAAAGATATTGTCCTATTTCTCGGATATGATGAATAAAGTAAGGCATTCTTCGGAGTCGCTCCTATCGTTTAGGACCAAGTTTCATGAAATCGCCATTAGAGGCTCAAATTTACTTTAAAGATGCCATTTACAGGTGATATATGTAGTCAGTGTTTAGTAGTAGTGGCAAAAACTTCATTTAGTAAAACATTCAAGTTTTTCGTCAGATCCTACGTAGAAATTCCTTCACGTACCACTGTACATACGTGAAGGAAACGTGATCTCTTATAATATGATTCTTTTTTCACCCTATCCCGATAAATCAACACTTGATACGGAAAAACATAAGCGAAATACAAAGGGTTTAGTTGCTGTAGTAGGTACCTCAAAAATTTTAACCTAAGAGCAGAGAAACGTTCAACAAGAACGTTAGATTAGGATTTAAATGTTTCGATTATAGTGCGAGAGTTGAAATAGTGTTATGTTTTATCATTGTATTCTCACAGAAAAAGGAAGCCATAGAGTGGTTCCATGCTACCCTTTTCTTTTTTCGGTCGTTTATCACGAAGCTGTACCTTTCAGGCATTAAGTTGACCCTCTCAAGTTGTGATTTACAAGTTTATTCAACTTCCTGCGAAGGCCTTCTTTTAGCAATATTGGATGGCTGTTATTGCTAAATTATTATTAATTTTCCTAGCATTTATTCGTAGAAAACATTATTAAATCTTACCCTAAATATAAACAATTCCAATTATATTTACCTCTTCGATACTGACACGATTATCACAAAGAAGAAATTGCGGTTTATTTTGATTAACAGTCACAGTATATACCCTATAGTTTCGTAAATCAAATTGAGAAAATGCGGAATCTCTTTGATTATTCCTCTCTTTAGCAAGTTCAGTAGAATATAATCAAATCAATTTTCTATGATATAATACAAACCCCCTTTTTATCCCTGTATATTAAATATTCATTTCCAATTTTGTCTCCAGTGAACAATTATTCACGTTATTTTTCTCCACCATAATTTATGAAGGACGTTATCTTGTTTTTAAACTCTTCAGCAACTTTGTAGTTTTTGGTTACAGAAAAACTTATCCGAAGCATCTTCGACTTAGCTTTTTGCTATGAAATAAGCTATAACCTTGTGGTAGACCCGTTGAAAGTAGTTAAATTTTAGATAATTCTTCACAATATTTTTTTTTTAAGTGTTCACTTATAATTTTTGAGTTCTTCACTAGATAGAGAAATTGCTTAGTTACATTAGTTACCCTCATTATTTCTGCATAACATTATCACGCATTCAGCGTAAATAACAGAAATGTATCTCTTGGAAGGGTCTCATGATTGCCCTATTGATTTTAAATAGCATCATAGTACAGTATAATCAATTATGAAGGAGTAAATGTGAGAAATTACTGTATCTCTACACAGCCAAAAACGTACATAAAGTTGAAAGCACCTGAGAACAAGAGAATGAAAGCTATTGATAGTTTAATATTCAACAAAAATTTCTCTTGTTTAAATTCTCTTTTCTCGAGTGATTAAAATAAAGATATGTCTTTGTCCCTTTTTATGACACTTGAAGACAAGTCAAGGTATGGGAGATATTTTGGGTCTTTTCTCAAGGAAAAGTTGATGTCATATAAATTCCAAGGAAATATAATGATAGATTGCATATTAAGGAAAATAACTCTAGCAATAGAAAATTTTCCTTATAATTTCGGGAGGCTAACTTCTCCTTCTGCCACTCTGATATAAATTTCGGGAGGCACGCAGGGCGCAAACTCTCCGAACCGTATCCGAAGCAATATCTTTCAAAATTGGGAGGAAAACCCACGCGTAGTTTAAGCCTATTAGGGAAAGTATTTGCGAAAATAAGGCTTCTCGTCTACGTCACAGCCTGCATCCCGTTCCGTTTCATCAACTTGTATCGAGGCAGAGAAATTCGTCATGTCTCAATATCCGGGCTGCTGCAGCTATGTTATTAATCTGTCGGCGATCGTTAGGCCGACATGGTACAGTCGCCAGTGGAATTCCGATTGCTCTGGAAAAGATTGTCACGCTAAGGAAACAGGGAAAATAAATCTTCATCCACAACACAAATCCCAAATTCGTTTCATTTTCTCTTTTTATCTCTCAGCATTGCTTCTGTTCGTATAAAACGCTGTATATTTTTACACAAGTAAAATACTCCCCATATATTACAGGTACATTCATAAAAGTTGGTAAATATCTGGAGAGCGGAGATGCAATACAAATATACCTTTTTTTACCTTTTACTTGACCAATTCTGCAAAAATGGCTTTTTCTCTTGACCCACGCAGTGGGGATTAACCCAAGGCTCTTTCAAATTGACTCTTTGAATATGAAAATGTGATGCCAATACGCGATCATTTTGTCCTCGTAAGGGACTGCGAATAATATTGTTGTAAAATTCGAATACTTTTGCCTACCCCATCTGACCCAATTATGATTTATGTAAATGCAGATCATCGAACAGACTGAATGGATTTCAACTTCCTTTTCCGGTAGTATACATTTTATAATCCTCATGTATCACTATGTATACATTAAAATATCTGAAATTTTCTTTCACTTTAACCTACATAAAGTAAATGAAACCAAACAACCTGGATCGTTACTCGCATAAGGACATTTTAAGGTAATAGTAAAAAATTCAAAATATACTTTTGTTATATACCTTTTAGCTAACCGTAAAAATGATAATAGATCTCATACTAATTTTTGGATGAATCAATGTTTCCTTAAAGAGAAGTGAAATTTAGAAGTAATTGGCCCTTATAAATATTAATGCTGATAACGTTACATTGAATTATAACTTATTCGTATTGAAAGTTTCCGGCTTGTTATCTTGTTTTGTTGTCAAATGTCCTTAATTGGAGACTTAAATAAACTACACGATAATCTATTCAGGAAGTTATCATAAAATTAATGCAAATTTAATGATTTTGGTCAAAACGTCTTTCAATTTACTCACTACGCATTTAAATATCTGTCATATTACCTGTAAATTTTCGACAAGTCATTTCAAAAATCTATCAGCTTTCATTTGATTTGAATGATTTATGATTTTTCTGAATGAATTTATCAAGATACAGTCTAATTAATTATGCATAATTCGGATTTTTTATTAAATTAAATACTGTTAAACTAGAGGAAATGATAAAATAACGATTCTTTAATTATCAATTAGTTTTTTCGATATTTTATCGGATAATAAATTGGCATTACAATTTAACTGCAATGACTCATTGAGTATAAAATATTAAACGTTAATAATTGTTGCAAATTAAATTGTTTTCCTGAAAATCCTCCCTCTCTCCTCAGAATTATGTGGAGGGAGTTGTTATCTTCAGAATCACTGTCTTATCAATTTTGGATGCCCCTTCTTCTACGGCCAATCTTTTCCTATTTTCTTCACCCAGAATATAAAGGATGTTTTTATTTTTTCCCTTGATGGCTGACTTAAACATTCACGAGTTAAGTAAAGGAAACTTCGGCATCTCTCTCATAAATTATAACCGAACTGAAAGTGAAAGGCCCCCAAAAAAGGCCAGTACATCGGAGTGGCTACACTTGGGGCCAGGCAAAAGAAATTAACAAATACTTCAAAAAAATCCCTTTGGCAAAGATTTACGCGGAAACTTGGAGAATAAGTTATAAGATAGCCTGAGTGCCCTAACTCAATGTGAATTGGTAAATCGCTTGTAAGTTATACATGGTATGGCGTAACTTGTTTAATTTTCGAATAAAGAAGTCTCTAAAATTGATAGAAATAGACGCAGTGAATGATATATGAAGTAATCCCTTCTTAATTCTCGCGGAGGCTTTGTCCATATTTTATAAGGCTTCCTTTCGATTTCTGAGGTCACGCCGCTAAGTAATCGCCCAAATTCATGGGTAAATTATGAATTTAGATTAGAGAGGGTACGTAAAAGGTACATTTAACTTCTTCAATGGTCGTTCAATACTTTTAAGTGCATATACGTCTTGTGAATGAATGCATTGTAACATATGCACCAAAGATGCTGAATCAAAATTCTTCTTAAGTCACATTACAATAGACCTATACATTATAATCAATAGTATTTGTATTCATTAGGCTGTATACCTAAATATATATTCATTGCATATGTGGGTATATATTATGTTTCATATTTTCTTTATTTTTGAAACTTTCTACTTTATAATACTCTTCATGTGGTGAATAGCTTTTTGGTACTATAGAAAGTTGTGAGAATGAAAACCATGAAGTTTGTTATATAGCTTTAGAGCCTTGGACTTCAACTAATTTGTGTGTGGAATCCGGTCTTTCCGTCTTGTGTTTTGCTCTGCGTCTAAAGGCCCAAGGATAGTGGAAGGGTAATTTATGATTGATACGCTGTAAAAAAGCCCTCCAAGGCAGTAAGACCCGAAGATCCCACTCTCTCTACGTAATTCCCTTACTTAATTCACTATCTTCTGCATAATAAAAGTAGTTTTCCCATCGCAGGAGTTTCTCCGTAGCACTACTTTCGTTGATACGTGGTGCGTTAGAATTTTCAAGCTATAGGAAACGTATAACATTGACAAACAAAACGGAGCACCTGAGCCTGTCTGTCGTTTAATTTATGTATTGTTCTCCATCTTAACATATTGCTGGTTCATTCAGATGACTTTTTACAGTGATATTGTATTTAATTTTAAAAATTCATTTTATGTGCCTTCAGAATCATCCTTCGTGAAAATAAAATTTACTCCTGGAGTACTGAAGTCAAAGTAAAAGAGAAGTATAAGATTCTGATGAATGTTTGAGTCCTTTAGTGTAATAAAAAACTTAAGTGCGAATTAGTGTGAGACATATTCTTTCTTCTTTTTCAATCTTGGATAACTTACATATTCCAAAGAAATGTTTCTGTATATTAATATCGTCTTATCTTGCCTCAAAATGCCTTTAGTTTACTACTTTACTTTGAACACTAGGGCTTCTGCAAAAATATGTACATAATACCGAAGTGTAAATTTGAATTTGATTAAAAAATTTGATTGATTCATTGCAAAGAACGACGGTGGAAAATTTCGGGTTTGAAATTAGGACATAAGAGGTAGGAGATATGGCCAGATCCTGAGGTCTGCTAAAATTAAATGAGAAAAAAAAGTTTAATGTCACATAAAATTATGTGAAACGTAGTCATTATAAATGGGTATATCGTAAAAAAACAATCATTGACCTCAGAATATTTCGCTTCTGACGATCATGTTGCCTCTTTAAATTGATACAACGTTAACACGTCTTGATTCCCATTTTTCTTATCTTGAAGGAATATCTAGAAGGTACGTAATACACTGTAATATAATGAAAGGTTTTACATTACGGTCAAGTTCAATTGCACAATTATGAGAAACCTCAATTATTTGCTCTTGTCTTCGGTGTTTTCAAACCGGCCTAATATCTCTCCATTTTCCTTCCGTATCGCCTCCGTTAATCCTGCCTTTATTTCCTTTCCTAAGGCCGTTTTTAGCCGCTTATAAAGGAGGTTTTAGTTACCTCTTCAGACCAATCATCGGTTTTCTTTCAAGGGAAGTCTAGAGAAGGAAAAACTAAAGTTCTCCGAGTTTCGCGAAGAATTCGTTTAATTGCGTAACTTTTCTCCTGAAAAGGGAAAAGGACTCCTTTTCCGCACCATGTGATTTAAGGAAATTATTATCTCCCCAAGCGGAGGGAACAGAGAAGATGCTTGCTATGGACTTTATCATTCTTTCGTTTAGTAACTTTTCGAGGACGACTCACTATTACCCTGAGTGCTAGCCGGCGCATTTTTGACGTCCAGAGGATGAAAGGGGAGTACTTGAAGATGAAACTTACCATTATTACGGTATCACTTGTTCGATTAGGGTTTGTATTTAGTTAATGAATTGCACTAAATCTCTCGTTACAATACCGAAAATATCATACTGATAATAGTATAAACGGTCGAATCTCATAGAAATTATATCCGTCATTTTAACTATTGATTTGCTGGAGTAATCTTAGTCACTTGATTGTAAAAATAATAGCATAATATATTCTCACATAATTGAATAATATATATTACTCACAGAGTATTCCGTTTATCGAAGTGAGGATGACGTGGCTCGGTAATTTAGTGGTTAGAATACCTGAACGGTCCCAGCCAAGTCACTTTTTTATAACTTGGGTTGAGTCGCACACTTTCATGTACAAAGATAAAATTTACTTTCCATCCTTTGTATAATAGAATTACTTGAATTCCAAAACTTAGCAAGAAACTATAACCAGTTCATCATCAGTAATTATTATAACTTAGATCTAATATTTAATTTATTCTTATAAAGCTGTTCCTGACAATATTTCTATCGTCATGTATGGTTATATAAACAAAGGAAAGTTGAGACACGCCTATTAAGAAATAAGTGGTTTTAAATCTCCGATAGCCGTTTATGTCGGCGTTACTATCTAATTATTTCTGACAAAGAATGCATCGCATTCGAAATACGTATTGAGCGCTCTCAAAAAGTGCGGTGTCCTGTCTTGTTTTCTCGGAATACCGAGGAATGAGAAGAAAAATGTCGAGAAAAACGGCTGTTGGAGATTTTAACCCTCTTATATATGGTTATATTTACGATAAGTTAACTATTCTACGTTATATTATAGCTTTCACGACCAAAATATCACTTCAAAGTCACACCGGGTGAATTATTTTATCATGGCCTTATCTCCTTTAGCTGTAAAATGTAATAGTGGATTTTCTTGTTGCATTGAATCGGCAATAGTTAATTGATGGGCAAATTCAATTATTGAAGATAGCTCACGGATTAAGAGAGACGAAGGAGACCAGCGGACTTTGGACGACCTGCAGATTTTCGGTATTCTATTTATTCTGAAGCGAATTCACGTAATACTTTTGTGTGTTTAATTTGATAATTTCACCAGTTTGAGATGAAGAGTCTTTAAAAAGCAGGTGAACGGCAGCTACTAGTTATTTAACGTAGTTCATATTTTTAAGTGGATTATCCTGTGTGCGCTAGCGTAGTAAGTTGAAATGAAACAAGTTTTTACTCGTGTTCCCAGAGCTAGTATCAATTGATATATTTCAGCTTCATTCATCAAAAAGGAAGCGATTCATTCACGTTGAACGAAGCAGCTAGATTCCACGAGATGAAGGGAATTGTGGTTTAAATAGTGGATTATATTCCTAAGTCTCACTTGGTTGGAGCCCCGTGAGCAAATAATTGAAAGTATCATTTTCCCTTACTGGTATCTTATCCATTTATGTAAGGCATTGTTTTTATACAACGTCAGAACTTAGAAACTAATATTAGCATGTATTAATTAGATTCGATCAATAGCAGAGATTGGAAGAAATATTGAATAATTCAACATTGAATTCAGAGGAGAGTATTTTTCTGTCCACCGGTTTTGTGATCTTTCTAGCAAGGATGGATTTGAGAAAGTAACGCACGATGTTCGAACATTCTTCCCAATTCTGAAACTAACGAACGCAATTAAAATTCTCATTCGCTAACATCTCGATATTATCAGGGGGAGAGAGCAATTAAACTCCCGAAAATGAAACTCGCTCTTTTATCTGATCCTCTCGATAATCTCCTCATAAAAACTTTAATTCCTCAGATTCTCGATCTCCGCGATATATTTTTTCATCTTGTGAATTCGTCGCAGCCGATCCATTCCGGTGGAGAATCTTATTATTTCCGGGAAAATAGATCTGAATAAAGGGAGAGCTTTTCTTCCACATTCCTGCAAACAAATCCATATCGACTCCGTGACACACTCCTCATCACAATTTTATATGTATTTTACCTGTCCTTAAATATTCTCAGGTCCTTTTTTTAACTTTCCGTTCCCATTTATTAATTTACCATCTTTGATTAACTTTTAAAATTTTCACATGTCATTTTTAGTATGTTTCATTCTCTGAACATTTTTTTAATTTTAATTTTATGTTTTTTATGATATTTATTATTTTCTCGTAATGTATTTCTGCAACTTTCCTTTTTTATTTGATTTTATTATTTATTATAGTAATTTTGTTTGAATGTTTTATCTCATGTTTTGTGTCTTGTTTATCATTTTCTCGTATTGTACTATTGCAATTTTTCCATTTTATTTTCTTGATATTACCATATATTTTTTTAAATTTCCTTATAATCATGCTTTTTTAATTTCCATGTTATACACAGCTTTCCTTTACAGTTCTTAGTTTCTACTATTAGTAAGTTTGTGCAGGTTTTTCACACCCCCCCTTCTTTGTGGTTGTTTTCCTGCTGTGGATCTTTTTTCCATAAGATATCACCTTTGATTTCTTTACATCCACTCCTAAAGTTTTCCTCTCCATTTCTAATAGCCTACACAGAACGTTTTATGAATATGATATCATTGACGAAAGGTTAGATAGAAGAAAGGACTTTTAAATCTCAATCTCGCCTCAAGAAAAACGTTGTAGACCTCATACACCCTCACCTCATCCCACCTCACCTCGTATCCCTCTGACCTCATCCCCCGTCACCTCATTCCACCTCACCTCATACCCTCTTCACCTCATACCTTCTCACCTCATCCCCCCTCATTCTACAAATCCATTCGGTCCCATCCAAATCGATGCCTTTCATTCTTTTCAAATTTCGACCCAGAGAATAGGGAGTCCTCGAATTTCAAAGGTTCCCTCACTTCCCCTTTATGTGCCCTTATCAAGGGAGATTCGCGTTGCCCTCTTTATTACCTCCAATGCTCCTCCACTTTTACGACCTCCTCCTTGTCAGTCGTTCTCTTTCCCCTCCGTCAAGTTATCTCCCGAGGAAATGGATTATTCTCCATTAATTCGTTTGTCTCCCCTGTTATCTCACCCACGCGATTGAGTCTGATAGATTTAAATCGTGCTAAATAATTAGGAAACTCCGAGAACTTTAATTAGGACGCAGGTTTGCCTTAACAAGGCAAGGTCAGTGAGACTCGCAACTTCCTCATACGGTTTCGTAAATAAGGTTGCTTACTGTGTCAGGCAATTTTGAGATTAAAATCCCCCCGTTTATTTCTCCCAAATGATTTTTAAATCTTTTCTCAAGTCCCCTATTCCCTACGAGTAGGAATAATTTCATTTATATGCTATATACGCACCCAAATGGATCTAAAAAACAATTGTGTGGGTGTAAGACTGTAAAGAAAAAGCGGTATTCCCCGGAAATATTTCTGGTCTCTAAATTGTCTTCAATGCTAAAATACTTGAAAGGCTACTTTATTAAAATTGAGGTAGATTAATACGGCAATGAAAGGATTTGTGGAAATGCCTTGCCGAAGCTTAGATAAATACATCCGCTATTTTTAAATTCATAATTTAAGATGTGAGGAGTCAAAAACATCTGAAAAACTCTGTAGTAGCAAAGCGGGAATTTCTCCATTTACGAGACAAAATAGCCTAACAGGAAATAAAAATATATGTAAGGAAGATATTTATTAAAATATCAGAGGTTATGTGTAAATACGTTTTCTCTGACCTTTGTCTAGTTTGAAATGGAACGCAAATATATATTGAATACTATTAATTCCCAATATCTCCGCTCCAATCAGCTAAATTGCCCAAAATTAAGTAAATTTTATTGTTATTAATTCTAAAGAATGAATATAATCTCAATGCTTTGTAACGCCAGGCTGTACATTGAAATAATAACAATAATATTTTATTTACCGCAAACAGGAAAACCCCAATTACATGCGATATAATATACAATATAAATAAAACATACATAAAAATATATACATCACAAGAAATTCAAAATAAATATAAAAAATATTATTGTTCTCTCTTTTTTCGAGTGCGATACTCAAAATAAACTTTCCACTTCATTCGATAAAAAAATCATAAATTTAGAATATTCTGAAAATAAAAATTTATTAATGTTCCTTTTATTGAACAGTTATTAATGTTTTATCAATTTCGGGCTTTCATAATGAGAGTGCTCTTAGTGAGTGTTAGTTAGATCTTTAAATATTCTACGTGAAATATGTAATTATGTGGGTGGTCTTCTTCTTTATTATAGATCCTTGTTAATTACTTACTAATATTTGGTTTCAAATATTATTCTTCCAATTTTTTTTAATTTTCGAAGAAAAATTTTGGCCCAGTTTATCAAAGGGTTAATATTCCTCCCTCTCTACAAATATTTCCCATCTTTCGATAGTCTTTCTGTTGCCTTTCCAATAATGGTTTCATTAAGAGAGGAAGCTTCAATAAAAACACAGACTTTCACTACGCTCAATATAATATTAATCATAAAAATATTAAAATCGTTCCTTTCCATTCCATCGATTCCTGCGCAGGGGAACTTTCATTTTGCACTCTCGTTGAGATCACATAAATTACTGGGAAAATTAGAATATAGTCGTCCGAGAGATGGAAAGTTATGTTTGGAATTTTCGTGATTAAACATTTACGGTGTTTGGACTGTAGGGACTCCGTTAATAATAACTTACGCGACGGAGCAAGGAGAAATATTTGCGTTTTATAAAGATAAAATGAGAAATGATCAAATCAAATATTCAATAATACGAAGCATACTCGGAAAGTGAGCACCGTTTGGTCATAAAAAAGTAAGTTTTCTTTAGAAAAAGAATACTGAAAAAAACTACTGCACTTTATGGAAAGTGAAGTAAGTTTGAAATAAAAAAATGCCGTCTTTTACAATATTCAAATGCAAATACCTAACTTTTTAAAAGATAGTTTAATTTTTATGACCAAATGGTCTTTTCGAATACGCCTCTTATGTTTCGCCAATACTGCCAACATTGCAAATCTTAATAATTGCAGAACTCTGTTTCAATCCTTGACGGTTTGTTTTATCAATACGCAATCGCTAAATTAGAATCGTTTTGTCATTCCGTGAAAACGTGATTTCTTGTTACTTTGCCTCTTATTTCGATTCATCATTTTTGTGGTTTTGTATCACTACCTCGAGATATTATGGGAAGGAATTTGAACGATTTAAAGCTGTTCTCTTCTGCAATGTTCATTGATATTTTTAAAGTGAACAAGAAAATTGCATTGACTGCAGCCAAAATAGGTTTCCTTAACAATACGGTTTATTTCTTCTAAGAAAAAATATAGTACTTCTCTAACCTGTATTTTATGTTTTCCTAAACATATGACAAAATACACAGCTTAAATAATATCCCTTGAGATATTTAGTTCAGGACCTAATAAAAATTATTACAATTATACAATTAATCATTAAAAAATAATAATTATTATATTCCTAAATTTATGATGTATAAATAAATAGACATCATATATATGACCTAATGATACGATGGTGGGAAATATTGCTGTTAATAAATTCAGTTTTTCTTCAAACACAGCTTTCATTTCGCATTAAGGTCTTGAAGGATAGTATAACTTATCTTTAGTAGAATGCACATGACATAGAATAGGTATTGCTTGTCTTAATATCCTCAAAGTAACTTTATTGTATTTACCTCATAATAACCCAGTATGCTTTTCTCTTTGATACCACTGTCCTTTGGCAGTCTTTCCCAATTCTATATTTCACGAATTTCCTTTTTATTTCGGCATTTCCGAACTCATAAACTCCTCCGCGTTATTTCTGCTGTTCTTCCCGTTCATTATTTTCTTTGGCTTTCTTTCTCTGTGTTCGCCTCAAGCGCATCCCCCAACGGTTCTTCTCCTCAGTTGTTTCCCCTTCGTTTCCACCTTCAGCCGCACCTTTTATCCATCCCATAGTTCCTTTGAGAGTGTCTCCCACATTCTTTGATTTTTTCGTTTCATTACTCTTTGTTTCCCTCGTGTTTCGATTTCATCTCATTTATCCTCCCCCTTCCTACCGAAGCGTAAAAGAGCAATCCCTTTTCGCATTTTTTCCTTCTCTTTTCGTCGCCTTCCGTTCCTCGAGTTCTCTTTTCCCGCTTTTATTCTGTTGCCCCATTTTATCTTTGCGCCTTTGTCTTCCGCTGCGCACTTGTTTTTCCCACCCGCCTTTTGCCTTTCCTTCCTGCTTTTCGCTTTCATCTAATTTCGTCCGCCTTCCTTTTCTCTCGTAATTATTTCGATTGTGCGTCATCTGATTAATGGTTCTCCGTCGTATACAACTCACTTCACTCGTATTCTTTCTTTAAAGTCCTTTTCCAATAGCTCTTAAACCTATTTTAATATCTACTTATTGATGAATATAATACACCATTGAGTGCGTTTAATTAATGAATTGTTCGCCATTTTGATTCTACAGATAATTTGTAAACAATTATAATTATTTGTAACTTCACTTTGCATTGCCATAAAATTTGAAAGTATTTCTGTTAAGATTGTATCCTACACTTCCTCAAATTCTTTATACTTAAGTATTTCCAACTATATTTTAATTACCATAATCTCTATACGTAATGGAATTTTACTTTTACTCATTATAAGCATTTCATCATATTTCTATTGATAGAATGTAATGATCTCCTCTAGTAAACTTAAATACTTATTTTTGAAAGTAAATGACACTTTCCATTTCCCATTGAATCATCTCTGTGATAATTACATGCATATGAACTAACCTCTTCCCATTTTGATTTATTTGGAGTACTTTATATACACCGTAGTTATAAAAAATATTAAAATATTAAATGCATTTAACACTTGCAGCTAACTCGTATATATAATTACTCGTATATACTTTAATTTCTGATGGGATGATTACAGTAAGCAATTTGGTTAATTAGATAGATAGATAGATAGATAAAGGTCTTTATTGTCGGGCGAAATTAATGTCAAAAATTAGCAGAATGTAAACTCTCTTGTTACTAATTTGTTCTTAACTTACCATCCTAAATTTGATATAAAATATGCAAATTGGCACTTATTTGATTTTTAGCTCAGATAATACATTTTTTGAATCTGATTATGTTTCTGTGAATTAATCAACGTTTTAAAAAAAATACCATTTCACCAAGTTTTTCCTGGAAATTTTCGATCTTTTAAACTTGAAATTTTTGAAATGATATCCTACAACAAATTCAGGTCTCAATAATTCAGCTAACTAGGTATTCAAATTCCACAAGCAGTAATTACGTATTCCTTTATTAGCTGGAGCATATACATTGAATAATTTACCTTCATTAAGTGGTCCATTGTTGGCCTCATGCCATTTGAATGATAATGAGGAATTTAAGCAGTTTTTCCACATCAGAAATGGAAAATAGTAGAATTTTGATGGGAATCAAGCATTGCTTCATTTTTGTCTAATACAAGGGTGCATGCAGTAGATTATGTCACACAAATGGATGCGATAGTATTCCGAATTCCGGAATGAAAAAGGCAAATCATAAATTTTGTTTCATTGATGCTTTAGACAAATCGGGCGCATGAACAAATACTACTATAAACAAACATGTCTCCGCTGCCTAATTGCCTAATGCCACTTTACTGCTCCTTTTACTGCACTTGGGCTTCCTCGTGTACAATCATATGCCAAAGAGAGCAATCGACGCCGATATCGAATGCGCGGCAATCTCCATCGGGAATCGAATCCGAAAACACCGCAATGCTTTCCCTTCGGCTCAGGGTCATCGGGAGCAATTCGGAGATTGCGGCTTTTTGAACCGTGAGGTGTTACGGATATTTCGTGAGAGGCATTATTAGGGGCAGTCCCTCGTTTGTAGCCACGCCCTCCCGCGATGGGAATCGGCCATGAGTGGCTTAGGACCATAAAACATCCTCGCGGAGATGGGAACTGTTGGACAGGCAATTGCGGAAGACGGACACAAATATATCTCTCTCTCTCCACCCTCCAATCCATTTCCCCCTTTGAGGCTGATTTTTTCCACTGACACGGCATCCATCACGGCCATTTTCTTATTTCCATGGCAATAACTCCCACCAATTTCCAATAAAAGAGAGAGTAAAGTAGCGATCAATGCGGCTAATTCTGGGAAAATACATAATTCTTCATATGGGTGGAACTCAGGCAATCCATAATGTTGGTATCAAATTTTGAAATTTTATTTCAACAAAATATCTCCAAAAAACTGAATTTATTCACTAAAAATTAAAAATGGCATATCGTAAGACTGTAATTTTATTTTAAAATATATAGAATATATTTCTAACTTACTAAAGTAAAGATAAAATTTCTCTTAATATTTATTCTAGCTGAATATCGTCACAGTATGTAAACTTACCGTAAAAATTAACTGGTTTTCAATAGTATAAGGGCTAAATTATTCATTGATTACATGAAATATATTACGAAAATATAATAATAGAAATACATCAGACGATGAAATAACATATTGAGCTAGTAAGTTTGTAATTTATTAGCATTATATTTTGTTAAATGTTATATTTAATCACTTTGAAATTGTTTTTAAATAAAGCCATTTGTTTGCTATTAAATAAGGTTGTATGATAGAGTTACAAATATAGGTACAACAGCGATTTAAATAACTGTTTTTAATTTAAATCTAATGTATCTTTAAAAATTTTTAATCATGATTTGGAATACCAACGCTGTAATTTATAGTAAGCTTATTTTATAATAGTATAGTGAGATTTTCATACGGAATCCATAAGAAAACCAAGATATTCTGTATCCGTTTGTAGCGGGAAAAATTTCAAATATCTCCTGTAAAAATTCTGCATTAGAGATGAATAACATACGACTTTTATTTGGTAACTCATACGCCCGTGCAGCAGTACTAAATTCTCTCAGCATGGATTGATATCTCAATGTTGTGACCTAAATACTGTATTCCAAATATTTGAGATTTACGAAAATCCACCAAAAAATGGAAACATGGAAGCAGAAGTACATTTGCGATCAAAGCCGATATTATTCATATCTATTGGTATCTAGAGACCTTTCACCCAGTTTTTAGAGGCTGCTCTATAGCTCAAAATTTGCTTGAATTTTTACGATACTACCTCAATATTTGATTCCCTGATGATAGGAAAGTGACTGATATTGTGATTCAAGCAGGAAATACCATTTTTATGTACGTAATAATTCTATCCTAGTTTTCAAACAATGTAGCTTGTTTTTAATTAAAACAATAGAATATGCTTAAGAAAATTCCTTCGTAAATATTTTAAAAGTTTTCGCAACACGTAAGTAGTTTTGGACCAATACCTTAAAAAATTATAAGTTCTTTCAAAATGCTTTCGATGCGTCATATTTTATTATAAACAACGAGAATTCTCTTTCTTCAATACTTTTGAATAGACATTCCTTTTGCCTCTCTCTTTGTTTAGCTGTTCCTATTTGTATGCAGGGATTTTTGAATTGTCTTCCTGTCTTTGTCGTTTCTTGAAAAATACACTACGCTCTAAAATTAAAGGGACACCTAAAATGTTCGAAAAAAAACCCCATTTTGAAATTACCGTATCTCTGAGCTGGTTAGACCTTTTTTGGCTCCCGACCCATCAAAATGTTTGTATTGATTTCTAGTTTAAGATGCTTGCTTTAAATTGCTGTTTTAACTGTAAAGGGAGCAATGGCGTTCCGTTGAAGGAAAAATAATTTTTTTCAGAAAAAAGTGTTTTTTTATCAAGTTGTACGGAGTTTGGAAAATTTTTGAGAAAAAATCAAAATAATGGAAAAGTTGGAGACTTTTTTCAGCTTTACAATGCTTTTTTGAGAATTTTTACATAAAATTTAAATCGATGTCACTGGCTTCCAGTGTGTTTTACTGATACGAAGTAAAGCGCAAATTCGACAGCAAACCTTTCTTTTTCTTGAAAAACTTTCACAATTCATTCATCGCAACTCCGTGCCTACTGAAACTGTAGTTTTTTGAGTACCAAAAATTCGGAAAAATTAGTGGATAGACATTTCGGCGTGAAAATTTCCCAAAAACAGGTCCCAGGAATGGCCAATTTTGGGGATATTAAGTTCTTTAAACACCGGTTCAAATGCATCCTTTTTTTCTATTTTCCTACCTGATAGAACTATTTTAGTTATTTTTTGAATTTTTGAGGTTTTTGTTATTGAAAAGTAAAATAATGAATGCTTGCTTTATAATTTTCCTGGTGTTTGTTGGCTGAATAAAATACGACCCATTAAACCAACAAAAGTGCCACGAAAGCAAAATAATGAGAGAATAAATCACTGTCAGAACCCGATTTTTCCAATAATTCGTGTGAATTTATCAGGGAATAGCTTCATCGACAGCTCTTTGATTCAGAATTTTCAGAGCATACTTGTAATAGGAAATTGTAATAATATAAGTAGTCTGGTACAAATTCAAATGCAATCATTATCTCTCAATTGCAGGGAAACCTTGGATCATAAATTTATAAACAATTTTGGTATTGCATTCATTAACCTTTATCATATAAGTTTCGTTATCGTAAACTATCTTCGACAAAAGCTGACACTTCCTTTAAATGGTAAAATAAAACGTACAGCATAGTACCTATAGCTGTAGTCCGTGTTTGATACCTTTTGTATACTCGACTGTGAACTTGCATCCAAGAAATTTTTCATAATCAAAATCCATGCTAGTGAAGTATAATTAGCAGCAATTTTTCTGCGTAAAATTCTTCGTAAAAAATTACCACTTTAGGCAGGGTAAATATTGATAATTTCGTGTGGGGAATTGGTGTATGATAAATTTTCAAACATTTGTCACGCAATTTAGTTTGAAATAAAATAAATCGCGTTCTTTACGTAGAATAGTTAATGCAAGATCCTTCTCTATTCCAAATTTTGCCAATATAACCACCAACAATTGCGTAGCGGATGTTTACAAATGCATCACGAACTTACCGATGCCTACCGTAAGACTTTAAATCACAAAAAAATCCTTAGATATGACAAAAACTGTCACTTTTTAAATAGTAAGACAAAAGAGCAGAATAATATTGATATAGACCATGTTTTACACCGTTACTCCATTCGTATGTTTCTAGAAATTCCTCATTATTGTGATACGTTTATAAAAAGGTATGCAACGAATGTAATTTATCGTGAAAATTTACACTCTGAATTACTGGTTAGCTAAGGTATCATTGTAGCTGGATTATTTACTTACGTGATGTTACACAGTTCCACATTACTGGTAAAGCTATACTGTTTCCTACCAAGTTTCATACGACTTCCCTTACTTCCTCATATGCCTTTGTCTACTTCATCTCTTCCCCTTTCTCTTCCGATCCCTTATTCCTCTCTCTATTTGCCCCTCTCTATCATCTTCTGCCAATTCTCAATTCCACTCCCCTTTCGGACAGAGATTGACTCGGGGTTGCGAGTGCGTCGAGAGGTCATTTGTGTGGGGCGGAATGCGCCCGTCTCCGCGGGGAAAGAACGCGTGCGTATCGGAGAGAGTGTGTCGGAGTGGAAGGGAGTTGTGAAATTGAATTGTTTCGGAGGGAGTTCGGGAACGGGAAATGGGGATGGGACGGGAATTGATGAAGCAGGATGATCGCCTGAAAGCAGCGGGAAAGTCGAATGGACTTCGCCGGGGTTTTCGGAGGCATCCGACGGGAAAAACAGGATGCGAGCGGTGGCGGTGCTCTAAGCTGAGGACTAATGGAATGTAGATGGGATCTGAAAGAGAAACCAAGTATGGGTATGAGAAGGATAGAGGCAGAACATGAAAAAATATAGGGGAGATAAATAAAATGCGTCAATGAAGTATAATGTTCCTGTCAGATCAGGGGCATACACCGTAAACCTTTACATCAAATTAGGGGCTGTTTCCATATTTTTGCGGGATCTTTCACCCAGCTGAATATTTTTAACGTGAGAATTGTATTTTTTTAATAGGAGACCAAATATGGGTAAGATATGGACTTAGGCATAGCAGTACGGAACATGAAAACGTGAAGGTTAGAGAGATAAAATTTTATCATTGAGGACCTAATTTTTGCTATTTGATCATCAGTTCATGAGCAAAATGGTAATTAATTCATGTCAAAACACCAACACTGTATTCAGATTTATATCGGATGCTATATTTAATTGTAGAATATAGCATTAGAAACGTATATTTTAAACATAAAAGAAAGGAATATAATGCTAGTGGAAAAATAGAAAATATATTCATCTCATACTCAAAATGTTATGGCTATGCCTCGTGGAAGAAAAACGGAAATTAATGTACAAAAATATCACTCGCTTTTAAACTTTTTGTGAGAACTATAAATTACGTCGATTTCTTACTTTGCATTCTCCGAGTTTCTATGGAGTTTAATAAAGTATTGAGGTAGAGCGGAAGTTTTTGAATGTGATTTTATAAAGATAGCCTTCTTTTTCTCACTTGAATGATAAAAACTAATATTACTCATTATCATTTGGTTTGACAATCTGAATTATACAAAACGAATTATTTGTGTTTAATTAGACTTTTGAAGATCCTCTTCAAAATAGTAGTAGAAGGCATGTTGTAAGTGAAGAGATGGAAAGACAGCTGTGAGTTCAAAAACAGGATTGAGTTGAGTCACACAATAATGGGGCATTGAGTGGGAAATTTCGGGGCACATGATCTTACTGAGAGGTAGAACACTCATTTGTGTAAACTCGTTGCACATTCTATTTACATCGTCGTTGTTCTTAAAATTATCGGCATATCGATGCAGGGAAACGGGGGATGAGTTAGGTAGAAGTGGAAGGGTCGCGCTTAAGTGAGTATGTATGAATGGCAAGATGAACACCGCAAAGCTTCCCAGAAAGAAGCCCCTTAAGCATCCCATTACCCTGAATGCCCAATTAAGAATGGCCATACTTGAAATTCTTCTTTATAGCCCTCAATCCCGACCTAAAAGCTAGCAATTTCTATGTCCTCCATCGCTTCCTTTGAGTAAAAATCACTCTTTTAAAGAATCCATCAGTTCCTTAAGCTTTCTTTTCTATTCCTGCAGAGAACGACCTTCACCTCAAGCTTTTAACCTTTAGCTATTTCTGCTCACCCTTGAGTGGCCATTTGCGTTGGACCTTTTATGCTTGCTTCCCTATGATGCCCTCAACAGTATTTCTATGCCGTTGGTGACCCCGAGTAATATATATTCCATTTAGTTTTCTTTACCAGCTTCTGTAAAAGCTATGATATTCTTAGATATGTGAGTTTAATATAGAAATAGAATAATCTGTAATCTAGAAATGATGTTTGTGTGAATATTTTTGATATTGATCATTATTTAATCATAAACTGGCCGATCAAGATTGACAGAATTAAATTTAGCTCTACAGAAATAACTATTAATGTATACTGCTAATCTTTCCGGCGATCATCCTTTTTTGTAATTATGCCTATATTGATAGAAGATGAAGCTTGAGATAGAAATTGAAAGAGTATTAATAGCATTAAATACGTCATGGAACAGGATTTAACTCAAAAAGCAACAGATTTGCCTACCCAGTATTTTTTGTACATAAAAGCGGCTCGTTTTGATGTATTCCCAAAAGGCTTGAACATTTCTAAAAAGTATTTCCTACTTTCTCCTTACACAAATAAATATATTGACTTTTCTTTGCTTCATTTATTGTGAATAGGTTTTCCTTTGAAACATCTGGACAAAAATAAACCTTCATATAGTGCTGTTTTATGTCCATTTGTGTATACTGTATAACGTAATTGTATATGCCTGAATGACAAGAGATTGCTTTCTCTACAAAAAGACTATAATTTTCTTAGCATTCATGGCAGATGGGTCTAAATTCCCCTTGTATTCATAAGGTAAAATGAGCTCGGATTCAACCATCAAGATTGCCGTTTGGAAAGGGTTGATAGCAGCCATGAAAATCGAACTCAGTATAAAAAAAATTAAAACCTTGCATTTTTGTTTTTATGGAAATATTTTCTAGCCATCAAGAGTCGAACCCAGGATATCACCTCAAAAGTAATTTCATACTAATTTCGACAGGTAATTAGGCCTCTTTATTATTCTCTAAAATCGTACTTCTCTCTTATCGGTAACTACGATGAAGGAAATTATTAATTAGTACCTCGATGCATTTTTAAGGGAGTCACAGACGTATGGTAATAAATAGCGTTGAATATTTCAGTAAATTGGAGAAATATTAACGACGTTGGGGTTACAAGGGACCAAATCTTTGTTCCGTTGGGGCGATCGGTAATAATAAGAATTGGGAACGGAGATGAGTGAATGAGAAACGAAGCGGAAGGTTAGAAAGACGGAGGGAAACAGTTGATGAATTGAACGGCGGTAAGTCAGATATGAATGCAGCCTGGATTATCGTGGGATTGAGTAAATATTGGGTTGCTAGGGAAAGGGCAGATACAGGGAAAATAACAGTAAGGCGTAGGATACCAGGGTGCTGTGAATAAATAAGAGTTACGGTTGCTTTCGTGAGGGAGGTTTTATTGCCGATTTTTGGTATTTTTGGAATGAAAATTCACTGCTCTCCGCCTTCTCACTTGCTCTCCCCACCTCAATGGCCGGTGACCATCTTCACATTTGCCATCAGACGGATGCCTTATTTATGGACGGACGACTATTGCCTGATGGCACACCATCGGATTAGTAATTCATTTCTATCGTCGCTACCTAAGATTGGTATCGTTTGAAAAAGGAACACCCCCTCTGAATTTGAGAGAGTTTCGTGCAGCAACTTTAATCTTATGATACCGAACGATTATATGAAAATGCTACGGCGATCTTGGTATCCGAACGGACTCAAATAAAAAATAAGGAAGTATTTGAAAATATGGCTTTGTAGAATATCGAATTATAAAATGTAATATAATTTCCCATTAAAAAATCAAAATACACATTATTCACATAATCGAACACACTTCTGTAAAGCGGCTTTTGAATCATTTCAATCATTGGATGATTGCATTGAAAATTGATTTCGTGATTTCAGATGCGAACTTATTGAAATGCATGCTGCTATCAAAGAGACCACATATATCTTCTGTACATTTTATTTTGTTGAATTCCATGAACAACGATATTTTACATGGACGAACAGACACAACTCTACCAGAGGAATAAGCTCCTTAATATTACTCCCCGTAAGATGTCCTTTAGCATTTACTTCAACTCTCCCTCACTTTACCGTTAATTCACGGAGGTATGTAACAATTCTCATAAATTTTATTTCGAAAGTTGTTCATGCTCATACACATTTGAACTTTAATGAGATTAATTTTAAATAATATCGAAGTAAACATTGATAGGGGTTCGTGTTATTTTTTTATACATCAATGAGGGATTTTATCATTGATATTTTCTTATAAATATATTCTTTAAAAGGTGGTCTTTGGTGTCACATTTTTGCACTAAAAGCGAATTCGCTATACCAATACTAAAAAAATTAAATATTATCGCGATACTGTAGTTTGCGTTTTTTCAAATCGAACTGAGTCCAAATCGAAAAAGACCGGAACCAACAAAATTGTGGCTTAGCTGCCCATGATGATCGAACTCATACCTATCGCAGTAAAACACTGGAACATCTGCATAAAAAAATGGGATAAAGGATACACAGCACAGTCTAAAAGTAGGACATTTTAGTATAAATGTTTTCCCCAAAATGACTGCCTTTTTGAGATGTGCGTATTGAATGAAGGACCTCCCAAAACTTCTGTTTGCAGTTGAAATCAAGGTTTGTCATCTCCTGCAGCGCATGCCTCGTAAATCGAAGTTCTCGTATCGACGGATGCCACAAGCTGTTTACGGCTGTTTATTATTAAAAAACATCGCCGAGATGGAGGTCGTTTCTATTTCCCATTTGTCTCTTTCCCATTAATACTTCGGTTTCCCCCATCACGGGCACGCGATTTCGGCCGACGATGTGTTTCAGCTCCGTCTCGTGACACTTCTATTAGTTCTCTCGATTGTCTTTTGTTTTCGTTCCTCTAGCGCCCTCCGGAGCGTGAAGTCTGCTGTTGGTTTAGAGACAAACGATGCAACCTCTTTTTTTCTATTTTTCCGTCCGCTAAACATTCTGCAGCTGAGAGGGCGCTGCGAGCAAACGTGCTCATTCGCGATTCCGTGTTTCCATTTTTATAGAGAACTCGTTCTAGGCTTCGGAATTCGGGAGGAAAAGCGGCCTTATGAATCCGTGCGCAGTTAATTATGACTTAGTGAGTTTTTGTGGGGGATAAAAGGTTTGCTCGATGATGGGTTAAAATCAAGTTCCTTGTTTTTCGGACTTACGTTATTTGAGTAAAAATATAGAGATCCCTTTGTTTGTCGGCTGCTCATTATTTCGGCGGAATTGCTGTTTTCGAGGTGTTATATTCCAGATGAATAGAATCAAAAATAAATTTTGGTCCTCCACTGTTGGTTTCAATGAGTTATTTTGTAGTTTATAATGGATGACTGCTCCTGTGGACAGTTGTAACTATGAGATATCCAAAATCAGTGAATTTAAATTAGGAAACGATATTGTAATAACCAAATTGGCCGTGACTTTCTGAAAATCCATATTCCCAGCAGTTGACCAATGAAGGTTTTGAAGGAATGCCCAAAAGCAAGTACGCAATAGTCCTATTAATTGTTTAATCAAACACAATTCGATTGCATTGACAATTTCCTGGGCGCCCGACTCACTAAAAAAGTTTCAATCAATCAAACACCCATTCCTTATTCCATTATAATAGCTTAAGTTGAAATGAATGAATGCTTCTAAAAGAACATTTATACTATTTCTGTTTGATGTGTTCATCTGATATGTAGTTCATCCTTAACTAACACTCGAAACCGCAGGCAGAGAACTATTTTAAAGCAGGTTTAAATCTGATCGTATTAATGAGACATAGTCAAAGAGAAATATTTTTTAGGGAGCAAAATAGAAATGGCTTCTTTAAAAGTTAAGCTGAAAGGTTCATTCAACATTCACCTGTGATCCTGACAATATAGATCATAGTTACTGGAAAGTTTAAAACAGAAATAGCCGTCGAAGACACTTCTCGTTCCTTAGTGACCGATTGAAGCTAAACGGTTCAATGAGCTTTTTTGCAAAGAGATATTCAACTTCCTGCACACTTAATTGTAACTCTAGGTAAACAATTAATGATTATTTATTCAAATCATTGGATCAAAATTTCAAATAATCTTCATCGCCATCAATAAGTTTTTGAAAAATTATAATTTACTGGTTTAACTTTCTGTCTGTATACTACAAATATAATAATCAATACTGTATAATGCTATAAAATAAATAGCCTATTTCAAAATATACTGTTGCTTTACTCGTAATCTCTACATTATTTTGTTTGCAAATCACCTACTGAATGATGATACTAGACCGAAATCTGGTTAACTAAGATAATACTCATACATTTAGATAATATATCGAGTATATATACGTACCTATTCTGAAGTCCTAAATATCATCATTTTATCTGCTATTGCGTATCTTTGAGATATTTGAGAAGTCATAATTAAGTGTGAGTGAAGATCTGATAGCCGAATTCTCCCACCGTTGTGAATACCTTTGACCAATGTTTCGACTCGCGATAGCGCAGTCACCTTTAACAATCGCAACGAGTCTCTCGAGCGAGGGATTGGAAAAGTACACAAACCGTGAATCCCGAAACACGCACATACAAACGGGTTTCCATCCCAAAGGGGAGGGGGAAGGTGAAGGAGCATCCATGTATGGGAGACGTCATCGCGTGCCTAACAGATTGACGGATGGGCTTTCGTGGTCCCCTGCTTTCAAACACACGCCCCCGAATGCCTACCACACCCCCTTGGGCATCCACGCCCCGCACTAAGTCATATCGTCCCGAGCTATAGCTCATGCTCCCAAAGCGACTTCTTCCACTCCGCCCTCGGACACGAAATGTTGAGGATTACGCAGCGGTCGCTACTTGACCTCTTATCGGAGATTCCTTGAAAATTCTCTCGAAAAAGATCTCAACGAATCGCTGTTTTCTCATTCAATATGAATTCACTGGTTATTCACCACGCTATGTTGTGACTCTATGGAATGGAATCGATAAAATATTATAGATATATTCTCTAAGACTTCTTTTTGCGTATATTTTTTTTATATTCTACAATAACAATTCAAGTAAGTCATTTCCCTTGAAAAATATTTATTATTGGAATTCTTATTTCTAGGATATTTGTTTTAATTGGGTTGACGAGTTATCGTAATAAATAAATCTAAATAATATATTTTTCACTCAGCAATAGCTCATAATTAAATATAATCTTCAAAGATTACCTTAATTGTTGTTCTGAAATGAATCTCATATATATAGATATCTTTTCCGTATTATAGTCTAGATATAAATTTATCTTTTAATTTTACTTATGCTCTTATAATTATAAATTAATAATATTATTAGCATCATTTTCCTTTTAGAAAATGGAGTCATAATAATCTTTGGTAGAAGGATCTTATGCTATCAATAAAATTTCAATTCAAATATTTTATGAGGAATTTGTAGAAGAAACGAATTCATACCCACGAATGGAATAATAATAATAAAATATCGTAGTATCAATAAATAAAATCATTTCCAAATAAATTAAATTTTAGAATATGTAAGCGGTATTTATTATCGAGTTGTTATTTCTAACGTGATGAATTCAGATATCAATGAGGTCTTCCTAACACAAAGACACGCCGTACAATTCTGAAATATACCGCTGGTTAGATAAAATTCGCCGATACGTCTCAAGTCCGTTTTAAATCCACGCTGAATAAAGCAAGCACACTGGGATCTATATAAGGGCCAAATTGAAAGTGGTGTTGAACACGAAATATCAGCGCGGAAAAAATAAATGGCCCGATTTTCTTCGGGAGAAGCGAGGAAATGAACGCCTACGTTACACAAACAGAAGTATCTTTATCAATACCACGCTCCCCGTTCGCCGGGTTTTCTGAAATCAGGAAAGGTTTAAAGGCCCCCATCGCCGTAACTCTCCCCGTGAATAACGGTATCTTGTCAGACAAATACTTCCCTTCCTTCTGGTTCGCATAACTCTCCCCATATCTCGAGAAAAAAGCATTCGAAACCAATGATTATCCCGTAATCGATAGAGCGTTTTCTTTCTCCGAGAGCATCGCAAGGATTCGCCGCCCCTTTCCACCCGTGCGGTGGGCCGTAATTCCACTCCGAGTTAACGTAACTAACCGTCCGCACGAAATCAAACGATCTTCGGCTTGATTTAGTGTTATTGGTGAAGCCAGGCCAATAAAGTCATCGGTTTCCCTGATAAAAATGGGGGTATTATTTATTTAGCGGTACTGGTGGGTAGAGTTGGAAGTAATAGCCAAGGTTCTGGTATTTTTTCCTCTATGAACAATATACCTTGGTCGAATATGTTTCAATATTCAGGCTTTTATTTTTTTCATATAAAATCGGTTTATTAATAGTGAAATGAAAATGATTCTTGAATAACCATTCAATACTTAACAATTATCACTATGCCCTCTAAGTTCACAAAGCTTCTTCTTCTACGTTTTAATCGATGAGCTAATCATCATCATTACAAATCAAGTATACGAGAAAAATGTCATTAGTACAGAAAAAATTCAATAAAAGAAAATGAAACACAATACAAGTGCTATAGTCCACAAAATGAGTTCTTTTAACGAACGAATTCAATTAGTTTTGCTTGAAATGCCGTATCAGTCAAGCTCTCTCTACAAATAAATATATACTGGATTAAAAGCTCCAAATGGGCTACATAATTTCAGTGGTGTTTGATATAGGTAATTGGACATTTGGTCACATACTGCCTTTTCGAATGCCGATTAATTTTGCTTGCCATTCATGTTTCTCAAATTATACTATAGTTAGGTAGTAAAATTTATACTCTGCTGGTTTAATTAGGGATCTCACTGTTTCCCATTGGACAGGTACAGATGTTAAAATATTTGAATGTAGAAAATACCCAACTGTAGCTGAATGGTCTTATTTACATCTGAACTGTCAATACTTTAATTATAAAAAGTTTTCCGGCACCTAAGCAGAACTCAACTCAACCAAATACTCTACGGCGGATTTCATTTATTGCTTCTCTGTATCTAATTAAAAGATCGATTGCGGGACATTTTTTATTGCTAAGCAAGCACTTACGAAATCTCCTCTAGAAAAACTTAAGCCACGGATGATTACTGAACAAATATTAAGTATTAATTAGATGAATATATTTATTAATGTACTGGTTGTAAGTCAAAGATAGAGGTGAACTTTTATTTAGACCTAACCAAGGAAATCTTACTTAGCCTTATTGATAAAATCTCTAAAGTGATAGACATTTGAATATCATACGAAGCATTCATTATTCGTACCTCCATAAAGCTTCATCCCTCCCAAAAATAATATCTGTTATGCGGCTAGGATATAAAGTCAAATTAATAAGGGCAAGAATTGCAATTTTTTCCTTGATATCCGTGGTCAAAATATTTCTGTCTCTCGTTCGGATTTAAACCTCCGTTTTTGATGAATCTATTTTCAGCTTTAATATCTGAGGCGTGCACACTTATCTTCTCAGGCCTCGGAAAACGCTACCCTATGATTATTTTGCAACCCATAAAGTTCCTTATCGGATAGTTCGCCGAAATTAGCTCATTCATCTTCCAACGTGTTTATTTGCATCTGCTCATCAGTGATTAACCGATGTTTCGTGGCATCGACCTTCGGGTGATGAAAACACTGTGAATCACGGAATTCTCAGAAGCGGTGAATGCACGTTTTAGTCACGTAAATCTTATTTGTCTTCAACGGATTCGTATTATTCTTATCAGCACTGGAATATAATTTGTGGCGAAGAATTTTGGAAATATTTTTCAATATAGGTTGCGCTTTAAGAGGAATGTGGTCTTGAATTAGCGGTGTACGTTCGACGACCGACCGAAATATAAACTATCGAATCTGACTGGTCGATGCATGAAATAGTATTACTAAGTTGGGAACTACTCTCATTATTTTATGCAGCTATGTATTCGTATCCGTATTTTACTAGGTTTAAACATTTGGAATTCCTATGAAAATGTGAACTCTGTTGCCATTTTGCCGAATTGATTTTAGATAGAGATAATCTTATAGAAGATAAATTTTAAAATACCTGTCCAATATTTTTCTTATCCTTCGCTGTGTTTTTCAAATGTCTAGTCCGATGATAAAATATGAATTTTTCTTATAAATTTCACTATCAGCAATATTCAATATATTTCGACAATTTAACGGGAGTGATTGAAAATTCTTACGTAAATAATGCATACCTAATCTCAGATGCTTAAGATTTTGTGCCTCTAAAAAGATTTTCATGTTTCGTTAGGAAAATCCAAAACGTTTTAGGTTGTTCAAGAACATATACTCAACAAAATCGTATGGCTATACAGGCGATACATTTACCATCCTTTTGTTGCATAATGTTGCTATCCCTTCAAAAACAGTAAAAATGTTTTTGTCTATATTTATCTATACGATTATTCACGTAAATTAATGGAGAGTTTTAGATTTAGAGGTTTAAAATCTCCAAAAGCTGTATTTTCCGGCGTTCCTCTTCTTACTTCCCGATATTCAAAGAAAGCAAGAAAGGAATGCCGCAATATTATTGTAACCTCTCTTCCTTTCTTGCTTTCTCCGACTACCGGGAAATAAGAAAAGGATCGACGACAAAGATTGGTTTTGGAGATTTTAAATCTCTAATTCATTAAAAGCCGTGTTCCAATCTATCTTTCTTTACTGGAAAGTTGAGCATGCATTCCATATGAAGTAGGTTAAGTATGATTTTTCGTTGTCACATTTTATACTAGTATCTTACAAACAACTAAGCTGAAACTACAGCTGGAGGTTCGGGTTATAAATGCGGGCCAATGTTTAATGTCAATATTGTTTAGGAATGTCACCAGTATCTTTCCTGAGTTAAATACAAAACAGAAATAGCCGTCAGAGACACTTCTCGTTCCTTAGTAACCGATTGAAGCTATACGGTTCAATGAGCTTGTTTGCAACGAGATATTCAGCTTCCTGCGCACTTAATTGTTTCATCTAAAAATGAAGCACGTGGAATCGAAATAGGATTTTATCTCGAACGACGAGCAAAAATGTATAGAATCTGGAGCTTCTTTCGCAAGGTCTGTCTAAGAAGCTCTCTCTCCTCATCAGCTTAAATGATCCTCGATACACGTGACTGTATTCCGTTGCTTGGTTTTTGTCTACCGAAAGGTAAGGCCTCATTGATACGTTTTGAGCCGCGAGAGGCGCTGCCATCAGACGACGCCTAAGCGACACGTAACTGTCGCATGGAAATCCAAGCCCACTTCAGCCGTTTTTAGGAATCCTTTTCGGTGGAATCGGGCTGTTTACACGGAATTTCGTTACGCCATTCATTATCTCCATCCCCTTTGTCCCTGTAGATGAGTTTGATTTCTGCCGCCCAAAAAAAATTCAAATGAAACCTTTTTTCCCGCGATTTCGTTCAGCATCTCATTTTACCGATTTTGAGCTTCTGTTTCCCCAGCCGCCCGCCGCTCCCTCAGCGTTCTAATTAGAGCCGGTTTGAATTTCCACGGAAATTTTAATTAATCCTGGCCTCTTGAATCTTTCCCTAGATTGAACTTTTATCTTCCTTTCAGGAACGGAACGGATGGATGGTCCAATGCATTGTCTCCGCATACGGTGTGTTTACATTTTGTTAATTTACTGCATCAAATGTCTGTTTGCTGCGCTCGTTTTTGATTCACAAAGGACGGCGTACAATTAGCAGTCTATTATTTCAGCACCGGTTACTCTTCATACCTTTTGTGTCGACGTAAAAATATCGCCCGCTTTGAAGTTCCGAGTTCGATAATTTAGCCGTAATTCAAATTTCGTTAATCAGCATCTTTATTTATTGCCTAACTCATTGCCGAAAATTTTGGAGTACTGGAATTCCTCTTAAAGACTCTCTGAAGCCATTTTATTTGAATCTTATGTAGCTCCGACAATACTTAAATATATTAATTAGTTTACTTTGAAGGAAACGGTGATCAAATATTGCGGACGTAACTGGAATACCAGCTAAAATCGTAATACATCTTATAAAATGATACGCTTCTTGACTATAACTTTACCGCAAGCAATAATTGCTGTCTAGTTTAATTATATAACCGTTGGTTTACCCACCACTTCCTTTATGATCGCAAATGAACTCAAGATAACGGATTGTTGAATGTTTTTCTTTCACTAGGAAAGTTGGATTAATATCAGACAATATAGGAGTATGATGCACTAAGCATAGTATATTGAAAAAATGAAATGCTTAGCAAGGGAAACATTTTGTCACGCTGAACTAAGACGGCGCTAATACATAACATTCTTCATTTAAGAATATTAAAACTCAAAAAAAATGTCTATAGCGTTAATTAACTACTAATTTGCATACATAACTTAACAAACCCTCGCTATAGCAAAAAGTCTTCCACAGTGAAGAATGGACTTGAAAAAAGTCCGACAGGACCGGAAAAATAGTCTTTGTCTCACCTTATTTCAAGCATGGAAGTCTCTTATTTCATCTTCTTATTTTCAAGTGTGACCACTGATTGATCAAACGACCATGTCTTTTCACTCTAGCTAGGTATCAGGATATAGGTAAAGAAATTTATAATTCTTTATTCATGGTTATACCGATGGTTTTTATTTTAGAAGTTGTAACTTTCTATCAGTTCGTGATAATTGACTTATCTATGCAATGGCAGTAGAAAATTATAATTTTTAAAGCTGTTTATTTTAAGATGCGGACTTTTATGTGATTATTACAAGCATTCATTATGAAGCAGTTTTCGAATGAATTGAGTAATCCTCTGAGATTTGAGAACTGATAAATTGATTGTGATAATGCCGATAAAAAAAATAAGTGTTGTTAATCCTCATAGTCTCTGCAGCCTTTTAACCATGCGCACTGAACCTTCTTGCTCCGAATTCCAAATCTGATCCTTCTTAGACTCTGAAGCTATGTTATCCCCTTTACAATCTCAAACGTATGCCAATTTATGCATGAGTTCCAGCACGCACGTTTATGAAAGCACGGAGCGTAATTAAATGTTCTTGATATGAAACGTTTCGTGACATTAGCCAACGTGACGAAACCTTTCGGTTTTATTTTAGTACCGAGAGTCTCAGGTATGCAGCGTGTACTTTAAGTTCGCGTGGCGTTACTTAGTTTCATCGAATACCCTTAAACAGGTTGAGGAGTGGATTCGATTACGATGTCTCTGGCTAACGAACATTGCTCCATCTATATTTGAGCTAAAAAATGAATGGTGGAAGTTAACTTATACTTTGCACAAGAAATAGTACAGTCTTAATCCAAGGTTGTAAGAGAAGTGAAAAATATTGATTTGGCTGGGACTCGTGTCCACATCTTCCACTTTTTTGGCAGGTATTCTAACGACAAAACTACCGAGCCACGTCCTGCCCGGAAAGTGGGAGACCTGGGTTCGAGTGCCAGCCAAGTCACTATTTTTCACTTTTCGTACAACCCTTAACTAATAAAATACAAATGTTGGTCTTATATAACTTTAAGACACGTTAAACTAAAACAAAGGCAATGTAAACCAATATCTTGATAGACTTAAAAATACGTTTCATATTTTTTTCTTTTCTCTACGCCTTTTCCCCATATTTTATGGGCTCGATTGACAAAAGATGTTTTGGGTGATGATGAAGTTGGTTTGGGCGATTAATTGGCAACTTTTACAGCCGGATGCCCTTCCTGCCGCCAACCCTGCACAGGAAAGTCAAACAAACCACACAACCTTTCCCTTATCAAAATTTCCTGATTACCTGGGATTTTAACCCGGGACCTTCCAAAGCCGGTTTAAAAGATGTTTAATAAAATTCATTTAGAATATTATCACAATATATTTTTTATTTCATTGTTATTTTTACTCATCATCTTCTTTTTTTGACTGAGAGAGAGAAAATACGGCTATTTGGAGCTCTTTTCATTCATAATGTTAGTTTCATCTTCTGGCAAGTTATTTTAGGAATTAAGAGGGCATAGTTTAGTAGCACTGATAAATTATCAACGCCAATACTCTAACAAAAAAAATATCGAAAACTTGTTGGATGATCCATGCAGTGAAAACCTGTCAAAAATCTTACAGTAGCTTGATGAAAATATAAATAAATAAGTTAATAAATAAATATATACCAGTAAGTTGGATACATACTTAAATGGAGGTTTTGTTGGAACTATCAAATGTATTTCCAAGGAGCATTGTCTTCGTTGATTTGTCGACTGCAAACCGCAGAGTAAAGGCTTCCATAGTTCTCGATACAAATTTTGAAAAGCACACGTTAGATGTGGAAACTTAGGGCCCTTCCCTACCGACAGGGCCATCGCGTTCGTGATATAATCGTTCCATATTTTACGTCGCACTAACACCATGATTTATTTCCTCGCGTCCGTGCATTCGTGAGTTTTCGGGACAGCCATTCGTGCATGTTGCGCAGTCCGCCCATCTTGGTTTGCGTGATTTTTATCGGACTGACCATTTTTGGCTCCCCTAATCCACCCCTCGCTCCATCTCTACGTACATCTTCCTTGGACATTCACTTGGCACCAATAAACCTTAAACTTAGTTCTCGTTCGGGTGCCTGGTGCTAGCTGCAGGAAAATATATCGCCGATCTCCGGTCCAAAGGTGCGTACCCTTTAATCAAAATGGCCGACTAAAGATATATAACAATCTGAAATATCAATCTCGGCACGGGGGGGAAAAATAGCAGGATTTAGAGGCTGCAGAAAGCAAGATCTGATTATATAAAAAAATACCTCTCAGAGAAGTGCTTTAAATTAATACAGAGCGTAGGATTTTGTTCGTAAATTAGGGTTAAATATGATATAGTTTTAATCTTCCCTTACAAGATATAAATAAGCGAATTTCACATACATAAAGACATGGAAAATTTAAGAAATTTTTTAAAGATTATTCCTGATATCTATGTACCTGCCTGTAGTTATAGTAGTTCATATCTTAATTTAATGGCAAATGAAGCTACTGAATTCGAACTTCTTACTTTCTTTGTCAATTGCTTTGTGATTCACTGATAGTGGTCATATTTATTGAAAGGTGAAGTATAAACATCAATATAGCCCGCTGTATATCAATGAAGCTAACTATCACAGATTTGCAGTCTACTTGAAGCTATTGACAAGGGTCTTAGTTGCATTTAACTTATTAAACTTTTATTTGAATTATCATTAAACTCTTGAGATTAAAATTCAATGTGTGAAGGCTAATAATTACTACTAATGGAAAGTTATTATAAAAATGATGTAGCTGCATGTTTAAACTCCTCATTTTTTAAATGGGGAAATTTTCGTATGATTAGTAATAATTATAATTACTGCGTAAAAGTTATAGAAATAATTCAGGTTCTGCATCATAATCTTTGTTGAGGATTGGATTTACAAAATGTGGACGTCAAATATTTACTTTTGTTGGAAAGCACAGCGTCAATCCAGAGTTGACTTTAAAGTTGTAAATATACATTCAAAATTACATTTTAATTTTTGATGACTCATAGTATATTTCAAAGGGAAACCACTGGAAATAAATAAAGTTTCAATTAGCCACCAACTATTTAATTCATCACGAGTATATGTGTTTTAAAGACTTTAATCCAAGGCTAATTAGAGCTGTTTAAATGAAGGCAAAAAATCGACATTTCCCTGCGAACGAAATGTTCTTAATTTACCTGTTTTGAAAAAGGTATGCCGTATTCGCCTGCTTTTTTATTCATAGCATTTAATCTTTTTTAATATCTGTTTTTGGGGACGCACTTTTTTGTGGTCAGAGTTTTTGGAAATGCTTGTTTTATCCATAGAAGAAGAGATTTTAGAAAGTGTCCCCTATTAAAACTTTCACGAGCTTGGAAAACAATCCTTTTTCGGGGAAAATTGCTTTATTCATGGGCTTTTTTATCTAGGCTCCAGGTATGCAAATGAGACCGCTTTTAATTTGACTTGTGAATGGATCAGAGATATTTCAGGATTTCGGAAACTTTAGTGTGTCCGATAAGAACTGTGTTTGTATCAACTTGGAATTGTTTATCATATACTTGTATATACATTCATATACATGTATTTTTATCATCAGCCATTGACAAATAAGTGAGGTTATGGAATGCAATGCAATTTGTTTTACAAGTAAACTGTTATTCTGCTCGGAAGGTTCCGTGTTGGCTCATTGTGTGCTACAGTATGATCCCAATAGCAGTACATTGTGGATAAGTTTACAGATTTAAACATGTCACTTAACTATTAATATAGTTTGAATTACGGATGTATGTGTTTATAATGATTGAAAACAGGCCAATGCTAAAGGCAATGTGAGAAGAGATTGAACATGGATATTATACGAAAAAGGATACTTATATGGAAAATATACGAAGTGGTCTACATCATATAAAGGAGTTTCTTATTGTTCAGTGTCTATTGTGGCATCTTTAATTTACAGCTATTCTATAAATGAGTTCGTTATATATGTTTTATTGCGCTAAATTCATCGTAAACTTTCACACTTTGTGTGAGTTAATTAACATTTAGGTTTTGAGAAATTTGGCTACCCATGGAGATCATTTAATAAGAAGCACTGAGTCAATGATGTAGATACGTCTAAAACCTTACAAGATATAATCTTAGAAATCTATATTCATTCCTAGAACTATGAACTTATGGGTAGTACTGTAAGAACTAATACTATATTATAATCTTGTTTCTTAAGTGCAATATTGACGTTCACTTTAGTCATTAAAGCTCCTTTAATAAATTCGTATTTTACCTATATTTTATCTATATAGCTCAGTGTGATATGCTGATGATGTTAAAAATAAAATAATTAAAATTCGTATAGAGAAAGCTCCATTAGTTGCAAATCAGTTAAAGTGCACGTGATTATTTTTAATATACCTGTTTGCTTAGACCGACGTTATTACGAAGGTCTAAGAACTAGAAAGCTTTTCAATTGGTTACATATTCTATTAGAAAGTTTATAATGTATAATCATTTTATAAGGTGATAAGTTTCATGAAACCATATTTTTAATCCTGTGATAACTATGTGTAATACGCTGAAGTTATTGGGTTTTCGTTTTTAAAAACAGCTGCGCAATCAGTCTTTGCAACTATGCTTCGTAGGTATTTCAAATGTACAAATGTCAATAATGATACCATTTCAATCAAATTAGTTGCATTATTTTGACAAATTATGGAAACCTCGGCTTCCATAATCTATTTTACATCTGTGAGCCAAAAAATCGTTACAGATATTTTTGTCGGCGGGGCATCCAATTTTGGGAACCATTCCTTCCCCATTATTCGCCCAAAATATCAAATATGCATTTGCTCCCTTTAAATATATCCATCATTTCCCTTTTCATCCCAAGCAAATTGCGAAAAAATGCCTCTGACCTGGATTTCCTCAACCCTTCATATTCGTGAATAATTTTCCTTCCCGATTCGAAAAAAGAAGATACGAAGTTCCGGATGGGCCGAGAAGCATTTCGATCAATCGATATAATTTCCATTAGCCGCTCTTGTTTTATTTTACCCTCATCCCACTCGCGACCTGACCTTCCCGAACCGATGTGAATTTTCTTATTTGGGAATATGACGTCGCTAGCTCCCCCCCGCTTTGACATTTCCCCTCCCTCACATAAGACGCGCATTCGATTCGAAAACCCTTTTCATTTCTTAATAAGCAGAGAATGTCGGAAATGTCTACCATAAGTCGATGAACTTCTTCATATACTGCGTAACAATATCTTAATTGGTATTCAAACGTAAGGAATCCAATTCTGCTGTACTGTAGATCTAAAGAAAGAAAATTTGGAACATGGCTGTTAATGAAATAGAGGTTTGAAATCGTCAAAAGCCGTCTTTTTCGGTGCTCCGAGTCTTACTTCCCAGTCTTTCGAGAGAGTAAGAAAGTGCGGCCTTTACTATACCTTTTTTGCTTTCTCGGACCACCGGGAAATAAGACTCGGAGCGCTGAAAGAGACGGCTCTCGGAGATTTTAACCTCTAATGTACTGTAGATGTTTGAGAAGCTTCTGTTACTTAGATTTAGGGGTTTTCCAATAGCCGTCATTTTCGCCGTTATTCGCCTCACTCACCGGTATTTGAAGAAAGCAGGAAACCGTACTTTTTGAAGCGCCCAATTCTTGTTTGGAAAGCATTCCTCATCCGGGGTCATAAAGTAGGTACTGAGTAGGTAGGTCGTAGATCGTGCATTGGGTGTTTCTAAAAAGTAAAAGTGTGGTGATCCCTTCCTGGTTTCTCCGAATACCGGTGAAAGAAGCGAGGAACGCCGACAAAGATGGCTATTAGAGATTTTAAACCTCTAATTCATTAACAGCTGGGCTCTAAATTTGCAAGCTTCAATCGTGTAAAAAATAAACTACCGTAAGTAAGTGGGTAAGCCCGAAGGCTGATTTGAATCTCATCATCTTCAGCATTGAATACCAGTATATATATCTAATTATTCGACATCAGGTACTTTGACTTTAGGAACGAAGTACTTTGGCTTTAGCTTTTTCTTGACTTCACCAGAGGAGAGATCCCGGGTAACCAAGTGTGAAATTTTAAACAATTAGTGGAACATTTCAATTATGAATTTAAATTTACTTTAAAGCTCGATGGCAAAAATTTTTTCCTTTAGAAAAATGTAACTATAAGGTCGATGATTTCTTGTGAAATGACGATATCAATTTTAGAATGAAAAAATTATCGAATGTTAAGAAGGTCCACGAAGACAATTTTAACAAAGAATGAAAACGTTTAACAACTCTTATTAGGATCGAACCGGTACGAAAAAGGTTGATTTGTTAATGATCCGATATTTCACGGAATAGAAAAACTGCACTAAATCGAACACAACTATTTTGAATTTACGTTTATGAATCCATATGATTTGATATAGAGTGATGCATAGTGCATCAGTTTGTTAAGTCTTTTTAGTATGGAAATTATTTATTTTCATTCAAATTTTACTTATGGAATGAGGTACGATAAAATTAAAATTTTCCTCTGTTTGGGGTGTATGAGATACACGAAAAATATTTGAATTTTAATTCTAAATAGCACATCGTACCGCAGAAATTGCAGAAAGTATTACTGTATTGGGGCTACAACTCTAATTTAAGAGGAAGCGTTACTATTTGCTATTACAATAATACTTCTTTTTCACCTAAAATAAAGCATACTTAACACAATTATCCAACTCCTTTTACCTGTTATTTCTGATTCCTACTAACAGCAGTTTACATTAAAAAAGGGTTCCTATTTAATTTTTACGGAAAGTACTCCTGATTGTTTTTCATAGGATAAAGTCGTGTGTTAATTTATTTTCCTGCAGATCACCGTTCTGAATCTTTTAAAGCGAGATATTAAAGAAATCTGGTACGGTCGATGCCTGTGTTTGTTACTGAAATTGGGACTTAAAGTTCACTGCGATGAAATATAATTCCAGAAACTAAATATTGAACAAAATTTTAGTATCAACATGGCATACAAGGAAACATTGAAATATACTCTAAATTCCATATATCGTCCATATTTGAATAGCAATATGATACACTGGGTAAAGCAGGAAATGCTTATATTTGAGCTTTGGTAGTCTAATGAAGAATATTTGTCAGCGAGTGTGGACATCTTTCCATTCAGCCCACTGTAGATGAAACCTGATATGTTTCTCCATTTGATTGAACGATTATTGATTGGTATTGGTTTTCAGTTATCCACAGTAATTAATACGCATTTATGATAACTAGATCCTGACATATATTTCACCTACGTACTTCCTACACACGTTTGTGTGAGGAGACAAAAGAAATCTGCAAAGTATGGGGGAAGGGTATCAGGAATGGGAAAAGAGAAAAGCAAATGATGGGAATTGAAAGGAAGGGGAAACGAAGGGCGGTGGGGCGAAATTCGGAGAGGGTGTTTTGTAAATTGTCACATTCCACCCTAAGGTAGGGAACCTTGTTCGTTAAACGGGAGGGTTTTGAAGGCGAGGCAGGATGTTTACGGTGCAAATAGTGTTTGAAAGGAAGCTATCGAATTGGCTGTCAGAGGAATCTTTAGGGGGAAGTCTCCGCGTAACTGTTTGTGATTGCTTCCAGATGGGGCCTCTAAAATTGTGCCATCGCGCTTATCGCCGGCTGTCCCCTTCAGGGTTTTGTTTCGCCCGAGAACAAAGAAAAGTCTCCTCTTTTTTCCGCGTCGAAAAATATTGGCCGTATGTATCGGCTGTCGATTGTCTTCACCGGGTTTGCCAATCTTCAACGCCGGAGGAAGTTTCTCGCTCGTTTCCGATAAGTGCAACGCTGTATGGAAACAAAAACATTTGAGTTCTATGGTTGTCTGGGACACTTTTTCGCAGCTAGTTTTCCACTTTCCTCTTGTGAAATATTCGAGCTGTTCTCTTTTGATATGATCGACGGAAGACGTCGTAGATGTGGTACACTGTGTGGAATTTCATAACAGGAAGACATAAAAATTAATAGTATTTTGCGAAAATTCTACAAGTTCCGTAAATAAACGTCCTGTTTTCAACTAACACATAGCCATTATCAGGTCAAAATAAAACTAATACAAAGTTAATTAAGATACCTAATATATTGTCATCAGCTACCTGATGATGAATATGTATTAGTTGAAACCGGCTGTACTCTTTTGCTAAAACTTCGGAATTATGAAAATGTTATTATTTCTTCCTATTCTATTCTGTTCGTTATTTTTCCACTGACAATGAGTTAAGCCTATTTGTTAAGGTAGCTTTATCTTCTTTTTATGTCATATTATTCTCTTCTTGCTGCTGTACTAATATAGTAGTGCTCTAATAAGGGATCGCGTTACATGATTGGCGAAGTAAGATGCGGTGATGCCGACTCAGGTGTTCACAAGACGACGGAAATTTTAATTGTTAGTTTTGGAAAATTGGTGTAAGTTGAGAACATAAGAACAATAAGCCTGTTTGATGGCTAACACAACCAAATGTCGTATGCTAAAATTCATTTTTAGGAGAATTCACGATAACTTCACCCTGACAGTGTTTAAGAATAATGATAAGTGTGTACTCGAATGCAGGTATTTTAAAAATACTGCTACATGGAGAATTGCATAGTTTTCATCGATAAAAGCTACCTACAGGATATCATTAGTCATTCAATTATGTGTTATAAATATCTGATAAGCATTGACATCTGATAAGTGCTGGAACATTCATCGTAAAAGTTATCGAATTTACGACATAGCTATCTTTTCCGATTTTACACATTTAATTTATTTTAAACTTCTTCCCTTCAGTACTAAGCAAAGGAAAACATTGTGATATTCTCGAATCGTTATTGCCTCCAAAAGGAGTTCATAATTACGTTACTGGTATTTTTAAGATGGTTTTCAATCAGGTACTCAATTTCTATGATTTATGGTAATTACGAGAATTATTCTAATGGCAAAATAGATTGACCGCTTTAAGACTGCAATTCTTGGAAAATAATTTCAGTTGCTTTTTTTCCCACTTTGTCAATGAAACATATATCTTAAGTTGAAAATACAAGCCAAACCGCATAATCCAAGCACTTCCTCCAGCATATTTCAAGACAAATCGAACACATACCTACCAACTCTGGTTATAACTTCTCAAGTTATAGATTTCCCCACCCTTCTTCTGAGCCGCCTCTTTAGCCTGAATCTCTTCATTCCGACGTGTTTTTTCCTCCTTCCCCCACTCCTAAAACCCAGCCGTGTTATCCGTTTCCCATTCTATAACAGCCATTCCTCAAATTCCTTCGCTCGGCCGCTAAAGCCACTGCATTCCTCGATGAGACGTCGCTTCGCCAATATCCCGCCTCACTTCCGATCCCCAATTACGAAAAGTGGTGGAAATCTCACTCCAAATTCTTTTCCACCCCTCCACCTTCTTTGTCTTCTTCTACTTTAATCCGTCCCTCCCGTTTGACCCGACCTCTCTTTATATCACACCCTTCAGAACGCGCCACTACTTCCCTCATTTACTTTTCCCTCTTTCCCAAAAGTATTCCTCCCCTTCTTCCTCTACGTTTTTACTTGGTTTAATAGGTAAAATTCCTTCGGTTCCCAGGCATTGAAAGGATTTCAGTGCTTAATATCTCCATATTTTCTTGGTTGAAATTTGTTGTCCATTTAATTATTGTGTTTTTAGGGTTGGGTCTGTGTTCTTCTTGGAGTTTAGCATCAAATCCCAAGTTAGTAGCAACTGGAAAAGTTATTAAATGGATTAAAATAATTTTTTGGAAGCAGATGGCAGCAAATATTGTTGGTAGGAATTTTATTCAATGAAAATTGCATTACTTCTGGTGTTCCACAAGGAAGTATACTAGGGCCGATTTAGTTTCTTTTTAAGGATATTTTAAGAGAGAGATTATACTGTTCCCCGATTATAGTCCCAATTACAGGGAGGGTGCGGCATAATCTAACGCCAGTGCAAAACGACTTAAGCATTATTTCATTTATGGGCCGCTAATAATGCAAAAATAAGTGCCTGAGTATAACTTGCACTTGTAAAGCTAACGTTTCCCTAATAATATGTCGAATATCATAATATCCTTTAGAGTTAGTCAGTTATAATAAATACTTTGGAGCTACAGACAGATGTATTTTTTCTTCAAAGAGCATATTCGAAGCATAATAGAAAAAGCGGAAGGGACGCAAATATTAACCGATTAAAACTCAAAAGGGATTTATTTCCATCGACATTTAATAAATCGTATTTTAACCTCATTCGATCTCTCTTACAATTATAAATGTGCAATTTAGGATCTTCGTGAAGTAGAATTAGTCTCTGATGGTTCAACGTTGAGTAAATAGGTTTGTTAAAGGATAATCCAGGTTCGACAACAGTGTTTCGGCTTTGATAGTCCCACGGGTAGAATTCACTTAAGATAGAAAACTTGATTACCGGTGGAAGCTATTCGAAAAATTTATCAATACAGGTCTCATCAACGAGATAGTTGATTTTTGCCGTCGAGTTAACTACTTTTGCGAGCTTCGAGAGTAAACGAAATATCATTACAAGGAAATAATTGCAAGGGCGGATATAGCCGTTCATTACAGTTAGGGAAATGAGTGTTTTTTACACACCTCTGGCGGCTTCCAGAGTTATTTGAAAGTGTTTGGTAAATATAAAAACCAAGATTTTAAAGCCAATTTTTTCTCATACTTTTAATTACTCCATTAACTCCATTCGTTATCGTAATTTTGTTTTAAAATGTGATACCGAATTTTGGGCGTAAAGATAAGGAATGGATAGAGCGAGAATTCTTTTAATTAAAACAAAATGACAAACAAAAAAACAATATTAAAAAAATAAAAATATGCATGAACTATAGAAAACAAGTGAACAAAAATAACTGTAAAGCGTTACGTTAGCAAAAATGATTTAAATAAAGGATTTTAAAGAATAAGTGATACACTGATTGGAGCATTAGGAGTGTTTAGTTCTAAACCACCAGAGATGCTACAATACAGGGAAGAGTTTCATATGGTTTTACATCGTACTGTTTTACTCTTGCGATACCTACCTCATATTAATCATGGCCCCAAACTCAAAATCGGACTTTTAAATTTCGATCTGCTTTGAAGGTCATTTTGTATATAGCTATGGAAATCTATTGAAGAGTTAAAATAGTATCCCATTTAAAACCATGGAAACATAATTCCTTAGTTTCACTGTTTACCAAAATTCGGAAGCTCTTATGTAGTACCAAACTCGCAGGTCATAATTAAGAATTCAGTGACTATTAAGAACATAGAATTTCCAAAAGGAAAATGATTCATACTAAAATAGGTAGTAGAAGAAACGTTAAAGGTCATCAATTTATACTTTTAAAATGATGCCTGCAAAATATTAAACATAGTCGAATATATTGAAATAAAAATATCAGTCTTATACTTTATTGAAAGCCCATAAAATATTTTAATCGATTCTGGAAACCCCATCAGAATTGTCTGTAAAAGTTTCCTTTTTCGTAGCTTTAATGAGAATTAAGTCGTACTTTTAAGATGAAATTAGTAGATATCTCTATTGTGAAACGAAATCCGTCACGATTCGTTATCCACTTGGCATTTTCATTTTCCCCACCACTGTTTTCATTTCTTCGCCACTTTTGTGTTTATCATTTCTACATTCCACCACAATATCCCTTCCTTTGATCTCGACCATAATCATCGCTACGTCAAACAAATATTTCATGCGGGTTTTCCGCTCTTCCTCTCTTTATTCCTGACGCATCAAAAACGAAAGGCCACAATTGTTTTCAAAGATGAGCAAAAGCTGAATTTTTGAATCGTAGGATTTGTGTTGAAATCTTTATTTAGGAAATAAGCTTTTGTGGACTCATTCGAAAGGACTACGGGAAATTAATGGTGCTCGGGTCATAATCTTCTACGCGAGATTTTTAACGAAATTAATTTAATTCGAAGCCATAAACCTCATCTGTTTCATTATAACTAACCACGTGTTTATATAGAAACATTTTATTAGAAGTTTAAAATCTCTAATTATCTCTAGATTTGTAATTACTCCTGATGAAAAATACATTGCATTCGAAATACGTGTTGAGTGCTCTCAAAAAGTGCGGTGTCCTGTTTTGTTTTCTCGAAATACCAGGGAATGAGAAGAGGAACGCTGACAAGAAAGGCTATTGGAGATTTTAAACCTCTAATTCCTTAACAGCCGTGTCTCAACTTTCCTTTCATACCATAGAAAAATTTTCATTGGCGTTGAAGTATTAAAACCTTAGCTCTCCAAGGTAGATGGAGGACACCATCAATTGGGCATAACGACTAACGTTATTAGTAGTATCAAGCACTTTATTTTTCGAAATCTACAGTGCATGTATCTATTATTTCTCTTCTTCTTTAACTGTTTGATTTAAATTAACATTACAAGTAATTTCTTTGGAACATCTCACAAGGATCGAACCCGTTATCTCCTCCTTCGTTTTATCAATCAGTACAAGCTACTTATTGCCTCGTGGAAGCTTAAAAAAATATAGGTACTGAAGGTAAATGACTAAGAAAAAGGAACGAGTGATACACCTATTAGTATGAATATCTCAAATATAGTTAAACAGAAGCGTTTCATAAAAAACATTTTTTTTTAATTTTTAAGTATTAACATACTAAAATGTATACCAATAATAAATCAAATCGTACATTTATTAGTCATTGAATTCTATAACCTAAGAATTGATAATATCCTCTGTATCTTAAGAATACCTTCCCTCTTCGACTGTTTAAATAATTATGACTTCTATTTCTTCCTGAACAGTCTCAATGGTAGATACAGATACAGCAATTTAATTTCATTACTTACCTTTCGTGTACCATCTCATTTGACGAGATTGAAGGCCTTTAATCTACTGCTAACTTCTCGTAATACTATCATCAACCATTCATTCATATAGTATTACCCGTATGTACAGCAATCATCTCGTATCATTAGCCCCATCTTTTGATACATTTAAGGAGCTTCACTTTATTCTACTTTTCTTTCTGGTTATACAGTCCATCGCTTATGCTTTTTCTGGCTGATTTTTATTTGTATTCAACATATCCTATGTATTGACATGTGATTTTTTTGGGCTGATTAAAATTATAAAATCCACGGAGGTGGCCGAGATGTGGAATGTGAGCTTCATAATGAAGGACAAGAGATGCATACTTTTTCACAAGAAGTTTATTCCAGAAGAAGAAGTAAATTCCATATTTATTAAAGTTAATTAATTAAATTAAATTTAATTGCTTATACTGCAACCATTGCTCTCAAATCATTTTGCGTCAACAAAAGCGTGATAATCACCGGAAATGCGAAGGTTACGCCAAATTAAAATATTGAAATGGATACCAATTAAAATCTGTGGAGGGAAAGTCTAACCACATTCAAGCTCCAATAGCGAGAACCAGAATAATCTGCTTGTGGAATAAACAGCCTCTATAGGCTCGGTAAAATCTTATTCCCAACCGTCGCTTTATCAATTTCCACTCCTTCGCCTTCCTCTTTCAACCACTTTGATTCCGTGCCCCTTTCCTCCAAATTGCGTCCTTCCTTACGAAATGGGGTGGAGCGGTATCCGAGGAGAATTCGGGTCTCTCGCACGCGCGTGCTTCGCGGCGATATCCGACGGAGCTGTTGCGAACGCCGGCTTTTTAACGATTCGACACGCGATTGACGTGCGGGCTGGTTAATCTGGAAAACCTTATTTAACGCGGGGGTAAACAGAGCAAAGTGGTTGAAAGGGCTTAATTGCGAAAGGGGGGAGATAGGTTCTCTCTCTCAAGTAGCGTATTTTATTGGTACTCTCTCCAGTTGATGAACCCCCAATGCGACGGCTCCCATTCATTTTTTCGTCGAGGACGCCGTTTCATTTTGCCCAGAGGCTGTCGTCGCTCTTTCGGTTGATATTTTCGAATGGGAGATAAGCAACACGTGATAACCGGCGCTAATTCCCCGCTGACCTTTGATTCGTATAACAAGGGGTCGAAAGATAAAAATGAGAATTTTTTAACGAGGAATAAGAGGCGGGCTTATCGTTCGTGCGTTAAAGCGTGGGAGTATTTATCTTTTAGAATTTTAATCGCGGTGAAAGAACCGGGTAACGCTCCTATGCCGAAAAGCTATCTTCCGCTGACGAGATTCACTTCGAAAATATCCTAATATCATTAAAACACAGGTTATATCATATGTCCTCAAATCTCATCAATTTATCACATTTTTTTACTTTGATTTATTTTGCTATATTTGGGTAATTCAGGATTGAGGTTAGCTTACACAGTTCGGAAAAATATGTTGATACAGTCTGGTGGAAGCAGCCCAAAGTTATTCTAAATAATAACTCCTCAAAGCTCTCAGACACACTATTACGTCCGGCGTTATTCCTTATTGATTCTTCTTATAGAATCTTTATATTCGAAAACTGTTGTATAATATACATATATTCGCATTAATGAAGAGTTTTTCTTTGCATATATCTGTATTTTGTTTGTATAAGAAGCGAAAAGTAGTGAATTTTCAACATTTGTATCTTTGTTCTATAATTTTTATGTATATTATATCAAATTCAAGTTTAAAAACACTTATCCTGATTTTACACAAAAAATTATTTTAAAGATTGCTAGTAGACTAACAATTCAGTATACATTTTTTTTCCTCAGTTGCTCTTTGTATCATTAACACGAGTAAAAACCTGATGCTATATAGTTTAGAGAAACCGAAAGTTAGCCAAAATTGTATAAAGGGATCGTAACCTGAGAAAACTTTGTTCGTGCAGTCCAATAAATCTGTCGCATAAAAACTGTTTATTTTTACCAGCTGTCAAAGCACTTTAAAAATCTAATATCTCCAAAGATGCTACTAAAAGTGGACAGCATTATATAATTTTACATTTGTTTTAATTTCCAATGCCTCTTCACTAATTTAAGCAAAAATTAAAGGTAAAGTCTATGTTCGTACTCAAGATAATTTCTTACACCCAACAATTTATATCATGCGAAGCAACTTTACCATTACTTATGGTTATTAGCTCCATTCTGAAAATTGCGTATCGAAGGTGTTTCTCCCCATGAAGAATATACTCTAAATGCGTGAGTCTTCTATTTTATTCCATATTTAATCATCAAATGCCTTATTATCTAAAGCGGTTTGCTTCTTAATTAAAGTATAAGTTTCAGAAGATCTTTCGTGCCAACTGAGAAGGATTCTTTATAAGCATTTTCTTCTTTGGCATGCAGATAAAACATCATTGAGAGTACACTGTACACCCAATGATGTTGTACTCTGTACACTAGATACCATCCCCCCAACCACTATTTCTGTCCCTTGCTTCCTACCAGGAAAATCAATCTCATCAACTTTAAGTTGGGTCATTTTGTAAGTATTCAAAAATATAATAAAAATATTTATACAACAATTAAGATATTAAATAGGTGCGATGTTATGAATAGGTGCGAAAGAGCAATGCTTAGCTACCACCACAAGTAACCATGTCCGTGTGAAAGAATTTACCAGGACGGAAGGTGCTACAAAACAGCTCATTTTCAATGCGTTTGCGTTTTTTTCTAGTCCCATAGGAGTCATCTCAACCACCTCCACAGGCATATAAATGACGTATTGAGGCTTGTTCATCAGGTTTCTTTGCAAGTGACATCTTTTTTGTAAAAATATGGTCGTTTTGACCAAAATTGGTAAAGGTCGTAATTGAGGGTTGGATTCAGGGGAAAACAGAGGGGAAGACAGAGACAAAAGTTGTTGGATGACATAAGGAGTGGGGTTAAATATAAGGATATGAAGGAGATGGCGATAAATAAGGATTTTTGATTGTGCATGAACCTACCGAAAGGTTAACACTAATGAAAAAATTGTGACAATTTTTTTGTTTTTGTCAAAATTTCAAAACTTTCAGGCAAATATTTTCACAGAAGATATATTTATATAAAAAATATCTATAATGATCATCTGGATGGGCCACTTTTGCCGGGTATTACATTTCAATCAGAAAATAGTGGCAAAACGCCCCACCCTAGTGTACACGCCATTGCTGAAAAATCTTAACTTTGGTGAAGTATACAATATCGCCAATATAAACATCAATCCCTGAAGCGTTGTATTTCAAGACTTGATTGGGGTTTTAATGAAGAAATTCCACGGAATAATCTCCCCCGCCCGCAATATTTGATTAGCCGTCATTTCTCAGCCGAAAAAGGGCTCCATGTAATTAAGAGTCAGCTGTAATTAACGTCGACGTAAAAATAAAGGAAAGCTATTTCGCTACCAGGAAAATATAAGTTCGGTTTAGGGAAAGATAAATTTTCCATGAGAAGGAATATTAATTGGATTAACTTCCTCGGTGGAAATACCAAATGAGTGCCTTTCAATGCCTTATCTGAAGCAGTTTCATTTATATAATTATCAGAGAAGAGATTAAGCTTGATCAAAATGTTGTGGAAGATGTCAGCATATCTTAGAGCAATCGCATTGCCAGAGATATATGCTCATAATTTACTTGACGCTTAAAAATACTCGATTTTGTGGTGTAAAATGTTCCAGGAATAATCAACTTCAGCAATACATCACAGAAAGGAAATATTTTAGCCAAAATATTTACTTTCTGCATCCATAAATAACCAGGTACCAGGTGTATTACTAACTTCAGCAAGAAATCTATGGTAGTACTTAGTCACAGAAAACTATTCCAGTCACGCAAAACGTTCCCTTTCCAGCTTAAGTAATAAATAAAAATTTGATATTTCATGTTGAGGTATACTACAAACTCTTACTTATAAACAGCATTACAAAAGTATAACATTACTATGAAATTTAATATGAGTCCTTAAATATGTAAGATAAACATATATTTTGTAAGATATGTGACCCTTCAATTCAATTTAATGACATATATAGCAACAAAAGTGGCACTAAATAAATATATGATTACATAAAAGGTTTACTTTTTAGGCTTTAGTCAATCTCAGGATATCATTCACCTGCAATTGATATGGCTTATCCCATCTATAAATTCTTAATATTAACCATTCCCATGTTTGTAACTAACATACATGATAAATCTCATTGTCATGAATAATGAATCTTCGGCTGATGAATTATCTAAAAGGTTTATTTAACTTGATAAATGATATGATAAATTTTGATGTTTGATCTCATTTTAATGAATTTCAATTTCATCGATCTCAATTTAATATTGCACGATAATTTCTTATATATTAAGTATAATTTGATATGAATAAGCTAATACAGTTTATGGACAGGAAAAGATAAGTCTTACTTTATACATTTTTATTGCTGGAGAACATTTAATTGTGTATGTTTAATATTTACTCATTTTCTCTGTTTGAAATTAATGCATTTTCTGTAACTCAAAAGCTCCAGATTTTCATTCCCAAAAAAACGTTTTTAGCAGTTTCAGAAACTCTAGGTCTATGTGCAAACATCATTCGTCCGGTTCAATTAGAGAGTCCAAAATATTTTCCTTTCCTCTCCACCGCGATTGTGTTTATTTTTCACGATTCCTGTCACGTAAATCAACGCATCAGTCACTGCAGGAGTCCCATCATTACCAGTCTCAAATCAGTTTCGAAATTGTTAAAATTTCGCAATTTCTTTCAATTTATCTTCGCTCCGCTCAATTTGCAAATAAAACTTGATTCGCGCACGCCCGCGTACAGCAAAGAGGGTTGGGAGTGCAAATAAACTTTTTCGCCGCTGCAAAAAAAGGGAAGTTTTGTCGACAGCACGAGGTACGTAATTAGTCGCCATGAAAGGGTGGATCGGAGCCTTTGTAGGAACCCTTCCTCGTGGCCCCGCCCTCCAATCGTCGCAATTTTCGTCAGCGATGGGATGGTACTCTGTGCCCGAAACTCCAATGCGTTAAAAATGGAATAGTACGGAATTAAAGTACGTAATCCTTAATTTTCGAATCCATACCTTCAATCGCTGACTTCCGCTTTCAACATTTTTTGCAATGGCAGTTACCAACCGATAGGTAATCTCTTCTCATATTTTCTCGGTGAATTAAATATATTTCCTTTTTTTAACATAGCACAAAATATATTTATTTGATTTTGAATCTTTATTATTAATACATATCGAGCGTTCCAAATTCAAATAACGGGCCATTTACCGGTACTAGTAAGTTTCTCGCGGGCCGCATCACTTACTAATTTTCATAAAATTATATTTTGTAGTGAAAATACAGGAATATAGGTAGAGTTATTAAGGAAACCTATAAGGTTTAGTGAATTCGGCTCAATTATATACTATTGATATAGCATTGTTTTTATTTAAACAATTATTTCGGGCGACGAGAGAGAACATCGAGGGCCGCATGATACCGACTGTTAGGCATACCTGATCTTCGATATCTATATATCCATGTATTTGATATATCCATCGTATTCATTGAGGTAAATGCTTTTGGTATGAGTCGTATATTTAAAAGTGAGTCGGTAGCTGAGCTTGTAATAAAAGGTTAGTGCGGTGATACGAATAGTGCTTATTTAAAAAAAGTTGGGTCTGTGTCGGACCAGACGGTGGAAGTTATACTTCTTTGGCCATTTTCACACGCCCATCCACACACACACACACACACACACACACACAGACGGACAGGATGTGTAAATGAAATATAAGATTTTTAACTCTGTTATCCAATTTATTTCTCTTCAATATATTATTATGAGTGCCTTCATTATTATATTACAAACTTATACACCATCATTATCAATAACAAATCATCATAATCAATTATCATATATCAATATTATCATTATCTTCTACAATCATTCTTTCATCTTGACTATTTTCTGGTTCCTCATTAGAAATCGCACTGTATTCCAAGAAAGACACATTCGGTTTATGATAACTAAAGTAACTAACAAATATTCTAGATTCAAACCTTTCAAGATATCTACTAAATACAGCATCGATGGTCTTCCCGTATTTGGTCGTACTTTGTTTCTTATCATTCGACATTACCAAGTCTAGCTTTTCTTTTAGGAGATTTATCAGTGGCTCTGTTTTGTCATCGGCAAAATTGATGTTGAAATCACCGCTCATTATCATGATAATCTTCATGGGATTTCATGATAATCTTCCTCGAGCAGTTCGGAACCTTCTTTAGTATAAATGAATAAGTTTTGGTGTATAAACTTTATGATTAGCTCACAGTTTTACCAGGGGATATGTATACCGCCACAACTACAAATTCTCGACCAGTCTGTGGAATGCATTTACTGACACAAATTTCTCCAATAGCAGACTGTGCTAGAGCAAGAGATTCTTATGCCCTTGAATGAACATCCATGTGAGAAGTGACCATATTACTATGGTAATTTTGGTCGTGGTAAATTGCTATTCCTCCTGCGCTATCATTTTTTTTCATCACTGGCTAGTTCAGAGTCGGACTCCGACGACGATTCTGTTAATTTTTGCAAGTCTCGTTTATCCATTATTGTCGTTTTCTGAAAAAATAATAAAAAAACAATATGTACTTCAGGACAAAAATTGAGTTAATGGATGCTTGTCAGAAAAGTGTCATTTTGGGATACAAAATATCCCGAAAAAAATGTTCACATTGGATGTTGATAGTGGTTCAAATCGCTTGTCTTCAGCCCATTTTTCAAAAAATGCCTAGTATCCCAAACGAAATCTGATATAAGAATTCTCCCTAATTTTTACCAGTTTTTCATCCACGAAAATGAAAAAAACTTGATCGATTAATAATTTTCAATTTCAAAATCCAGCCTTTGCGTTTTGCAATCTCAGGTAATATTTTTTGCATATTAAAGCATAAACACGCTGGAGGGGGATTCCGCGCGGGGTTACAAGTCTCTCTGCAACGCATACATCAAGTGGCTCAGTGGGTGAATGGTTAAGACGCTTACCTACCACGCTAGAGTCCCTGGTTCGATCCTCGGCTGAGAAATTATTTTTCAAAAAAATATATCGCGAAAAATCTCACGCGTTACGCGGTTTTTCGACCGACACCCCATCCCGTTACAACGAGCGCAAAGAAGTATAACTTCGAAGATGTCGTAATTCTGCAAATAATACGTTAAATTGTATCCAACTCATGTCTCGAGTTTTCATATCCACTAAGTAAGAAACGCAAGTTGATTAAATTATTTATGTATCACTGTATTCAAGTTTTCGCAAAATTAAATAAAAATAGAGGTCATATATCTCGAGAGTTTCACAGTTGGATAGAGCAATCAATGACTACACCTTTGGTGAATATGTCTATTATGACTCCTCACTTACAACCTTCAACTTCTGTCGAACGACCCTCAATTTCTCTGCACCGCTCCCTCTTTCTCCATTGAGGGCTAGAGACGTCGATCGTGGAAATAATTAGCTGGGTCCAGGTCACTCAGTCCGCCCACAGACCGCATTCCACTTAACCTCCTTATCTGCACACGCGATTTCTCTGTTACCCCTCATCTTTTCTATCCATTCCGCCTTTCCTTATCTCACTATTTTTACCCTCCTTTCATTGCCCCTTAAATCAGTTGTTTTCAGCCAACTTTTCCCCGATGGTGGGAAAGAAGCCTTATTAAGAGGCCGTGGCGTGTCTGACCGTACGTGTCTATTTGAGGGACTCGTTCAGCTGCACGAGAAGGAGTTGGAGAGGTTACATGACAAGTATCGGACTTCTAATTCCGCCGTATTTTCGTCCAATTTGAAAATCCGGCGATAGATTTACGACTTCGTGGTGTACGGTTTCTGGAGATTGAATTCTAGTAAATTGAATGTTCAGAGTACATTCTGACTCACGATGGAAACAATAAAAATTTCTCTTTCCATCACATGCTTCTAGTTTACCTCTTGGATTAACACATTTTAGGAGCCATTAAATTCAGTTTGCTTTCATTTCCTTCAAACATTACAAGTTACATTTACTTTCTTTACAACTTATTTCACAGTTTATATGAACTACTTTTTGCTGCACAATTCTTCTTGAAACGGTACGAATAAAAAGACATAACGATTTTCCACATATATTAGTAAAATGATTATTGGTTCAGTAGTTTCTTAGTTTTCTTTGCAGTTTCTTTGCAAATATTAGTGGGGATACGTGAATTCTAATATTCAGTCTTATTTTCTCCTGTTTTTCTTTCCGTTCTATAAAGCTTTCTATATTATTGATCAATTCTTGCTGACTTAATTAAGAACGAACCACTATAACATAATCAATTTTACATGCTTAAGTGGATGTCAGTAATCATTTCTCTCACATGTCTGTTTTATTTCTAACAAATCCAGATAACTTATACTATCCTAACATATATATAGATACATAACTTATACCATCCTAACATGTATATTTGAAATGTATTTAAATAATTCGCTTATTTGTTAGATATTAAAAATAATGTCATAACATATAGTATATTGCGGTAAATTCACATAACGTTTTATAAAGCTCTCCAAAAGGATGTCATATCCATAATACTCTTTTACTTTCAATGCTAGTTTCACAAGTAGTAATGGCTTCCCGTAATTTAAATAATTGTGAAATAAAACAAGTTTTTTCCTGCAATTACTTAATTATTCCTTTCGGCATACTACCAGAAAAAATATTTACAGCAGCCTAATTCAGCCAACTCTTAGAAATTACTCTCACGCAAACTATTAAACACCCATACATCTTTAAATGGGAGAGAATCTACCGAGAACATCTTACAAGCGCTTTGTTAAAGTGTTATTTTTATTTCCATCACCTGGTTTGTGTATTTCGTTTAGTTTTCTCTCCTCTTTTGGGAGGATTTCCACTCCACTGCACCTCGTTCTCCCATTCCAGGAATTTCTTTTGTATGTTCTGGGAGCGCCTTGTCCCGCGGGACGGCTTGAGCGTGCGTCTTCGGCGCTTTTGCAGCCTTTGTTTGTCTGTTATCGGCCGCCGTTGTCCTATTAATCCTCTCTATTCTTTTGAATCGAATGAAGTTGCCTCACATTTTTCGTTGGTGTGAAGTGGAGCGAGTCGAAAAACTTTCGTTCTTCCATTAGCAATTGCGTTCGTAAACGAAGCTCTCTAAAGTGCACTTTCATACGCAATTTTTCTTCCTTTTTACCTGGGTATTTTCATTAACTCATGCTCATTGGGCGTGAGGCTCTTCTGCGTAGTGTTTTATAAATATTGCTGAATTATAAAAATGATGACCCTTGCGTATTTCAATAAACTCTGTAACTGACTTTGAAAAGAACTAAGGAAAAATAATTTGTCTCCAAAATCAACATGTATCTTTAAAAAAAAGCATAGAGAAGGCATTGTCTCGAGTTCCCTATACAGTATCTCCTTCGAATATTTAAAAGTATGGATGCTGATTCTAGTTTGCCGTCGAGCACGAACTTTATCCAGAATATTGAATATTCAACTTAGCAGAGTGTTTGTTGATGAATCCCGCTAAAATTTAACGATTTTCAATCTAATTTTCCTATTTCATGAAAGATTTTATTTCATTCGAATCATGACAGTCCGTTAATGACGCTTAAAACTTTTTCCTTATTAGGATAATTAAATTTGTGTTATTACGTAATAAATTAGTATTACTTACGTACTTCTAAATATAATGATGCTAAATAATTGCCCTAGTGATCTTTAAGAAAAAGATGTAATTTGTGTATAAAAGGTGCATTTAGTGATTTTTTTCATTAAATTATCAAGCAGTGAAGTATATCTGTTATGATATATTTTTACTGTAATTTTTTAAACTTCGTAATGTAAATTTATGAAATTGTAATGCAATTACTAATACTAATGACATTTATTTCTTTTCATTGCAGGTGAGTTTGATTGACTTTTGAGTCCTCCTAGTTATCTTATTCTCTACTATTGGTAAGTCGAAATATATTTTGTATTTTTGGGGTTTTCCATTTCTGCGAATAGCATATAGTTATTCAGATACGTTGTACCCGATCCTATTTGTCAGAAACTGATTTTAGTATACTTGGCATTAGTCGTGATAAGTTGTTCCCAAAAGTAGTCGATTAACGTAAAATTAAACTCCGTTGTTGTGACTGGAGGCGTTAAATGACACCACTATAAGAATATACCTTTAACAATTTTTCATCAGATAAATCATAAGTCTATATTCTCTCACAATTAGACTAAGAGGATGCATATTTAAGCAAACAGGTTTCGGTGGCCTTATTTGATTGAGGTTGCGCTCGGTCAGATTCAAAGCGGAATCGCTTTGAAAGGTCTATTTCCACTGTTTGCAGTGGGACTAATGGAGTGCAATAGGGTGCTGTCGTTCTCTATTTGGGTAAGCGGCTAATTAATGGAATGGTCGAAAGGTTTATGAGCGGTGCCAAGGATTAACAATTCGTTAGATGAGATTAGGATGATTTGCTTGCGGTATGGTAATGGATGAGATAGACGAAACGACGAGGAAGGCAACGGATAAAAATTTACATGGCAAGTTTAGGTGAAAGTTAAAACTGTGGTTGCTAATGAGAGCACACTAATGAGTACGTCCATTTAACCTACGAAAAGTTTGTTTTTTCAAGAATAACTTCTCACTTTCAGTAGCTTAAGAAAACATAATAAAATGAACAAAAAGGAATTAAACACAGATTTACAGTTTCATTAGCAAATTAAAATTAGTTAACAAAACATATGCTTGTAACGAGTTTGTTATTATTTTACTGATAAAATTTTGTGATACCTTTTTTACCTTGTCTTCATTCATTAAAACTTCATATATTTTGCACCTTAAAATAATTAAAGTAGATGCGAGAATAATGAAATAACTCACTTACTGAACATTGTGACTATTTTCTTTATAAATCTGTAGATTAATTGATCGTAGCGTGCAACTTCACTCTTCACAAATCGTGTGTCGAGTAGATATTGCTATTTCCATAACTCAATTCCAATTTAAATCCCTTCTGCATACGTATTTAACTTTTATATTTTAATTTACATACTAATATATGTCAATTTCACAGATAATTGTTTTGTGTACCATTCTTATTACCACTTTCCTAGAAATATTTAACTTGTAGCCACTAGAACTCAGAACTACGATTTTGTGCAATGATTATCGCTCACTCGTTTGACATCTGGTATTTCTCAGGTTTTAATCCTATTTATTCTATTCCAATCCTAATCATCTTTGGAGTGTAAGAAGATTTCTGCGGGACTTTAGCTTACGAAGCTGCTTTTCTATCGGCAGAGGGAGTCTCAAGTCGTTACTATTTAATTGTAATTTTCTTCGTTTTAATCACGAAATTAACCATGTAATTCCGATATATGATTCACAATATCAAAAACCATAAATAAGTTCATGAAAAATATATCTAATGGCTTTTAAATTCTTCTACAGTGGGTTCTCAACCAATCATTAGAGCGGTACTTACAAAATATTGCGCGGATCAAGGGGGACCGTGGTTTTAACCTGAACTGAATTTTGTTTCCTATTCATCAACATCAGTGTATTTACGCAAGAGAAACTTCTCCATTGGGAGGAATTAACATGTTTATTCCGAGTATATCGTGAGAAAAGAATTTTCATCGAAATAATCGCATATTTGAAACGAATTAAAACTAAATCCAGCTGTAACCGAATGGTGGTTGTAATTGGCTTCCTTCAAGGTATTTGTAATTTCATTGCGCAGTGATAGATGGAATCTCAGCATTCCTCCGTTATGTAGCGTTCAGAGCCTCGTGCTTTTCTCTCGCCTTTTTGCATACCTTCCGTAGTGGGGTCCCCTTGATCTCCACTGGAGTGAGAAGTTCACCACATTCGCTCCACCCAAGCAGTGCGAGTTCATCAGGAAATAGGGGGAGAGGATTAAGGGGAAAAGTGATAGGGATTCAGGAGGGATGGAGAGAAAGCGACTAGTAAGGGTACGTATAGTGACGGAAGTTAGGATTTTACTAGGTTTGATACGGCTCAGAATGGATTAAGCGCCTGTTCTGCAACGAATTCAACCAATTTGTTAATAATATGGTATTTTCATAGACCGTATCTTCAACTATTGTTGTTGCATTATATAGGATTGCTTAGTTAACTCAAGAAAAAACAATTGTATTACTTCATTCAATCTAGGAATCATTTAATTGTTTAATTTAAGCATATCTATGTATTTAAGACAAAATTAAATTACTGGTTTCCACCGATCGATAGTTTATAAACAAATTTCAAAATACAGCAATGGGATCATTATTTTCACTATATAGAACTTTGAATGATAATCATGCTCTATAAAAGTTCCTGTGGAACATCATTTATATTTTTATTAATGTAATGAATTATTCAAATGTAAATATCTGTAGGAAATTCTTTAAAAAATCGGAAAAAGGGTAAATATTTTGCTTGAAAAGAGAAAGTGGTCAAATAACCACCAGTCGTCCTTCTAGGTATTGCAAGATATAAAAATTACCACATAAGTGTTAGCAAAATTTTAACTAGTTAATATTAAATTTGGGATGGTATCACACAAAGTCAATGAGTTTTAAATAATTGAAAAATATTTAACTTATAAAAAAGCTCCTCCGTCAATCAAGTGTTAAGCTGTCTAACTGTTCTCAGTTAATAAATTTGTGAATATTTTCATGATAGTTAAAATCTACAAAATCCTTTGCGAGTAAACATTTTCTATTGCCCTTGTATTCAGAATTTTCGAGTAAATTCGATTTGTCTTTACTCTTATAAAAATGGTTTTTAATACTTGAGATACATCACAATTGTTTTTTATCGTACAGTCGGAAGTTTAAATTGTAATATAAACATACGCATTCATTACATTCCTTATATTTTTCGCATAAAATGTGGTTTTCTAATGAACCATTTATCTATCGAAGATGAAGTATTCATACATTTAATAAACATTTACCGTAATTTTCGGGGTTTGAAATATGTCGTATATCCTTTTAACATACTCTATATACTCTTTAAACCATTACAACTCTTATATTACCATAATAGATTACTTTGATTAGAATAGATCATATAAACGTGAAAGGAAAATTTGATAATGATAAAACTGATTCGAATTTCCATCGATGTAATGCATGTGTTTATCGTTAGAATGGATTGGGAAGTATGGATGGATAGCGGAGGAATGGCAGAGAGGAGTGAAAGTGAGGGAGGCGGAATGGGAGGAAGGCGAAATGACATGCAAATGCAACTCCCAGAGCAATCCAGACGCGGAGGGTTAGAGATTGTTGGTTGGAGATGTCTGGCGAGCGCAGTTAGGGAATCAAGCGGCGGCGAAGGGCGCACACCGGAAAGGGATAAATAGAACGATAAAAGACCGGCATTGAGTATAAAAGGAAAGTTAAGTAAACGCAAAAGTACGGCTTCACGAAATAAATCATTAACAGTCCCTCATTTTATAAATATTTTGGGATAGTAATTAGTGAATATATATAGATAATTCGAAGCAAATTTCCTTTCCAAATTTCCATTACCAGCTGCGGTGGCGGAGTGGTTAGCGTAATTGAAGAGTTTAGCGTTACGTTATTTGTGTACATGCATAAGACCCCTAAGGAGAAAAAGTAAATATATGGATTAGAGGTGATGAAAAACCGGAATGAATCCGTGGAACACGTGGAGTTGAAATAGTCTGTAGAAACCGGGACTCGAACCAGAATCTCTCCGCAACAGTTTCTGCATTGAAAGCGAATTGGATTAGTTTAGGGGTTGCCCATAAATTACCCAGGTAAGATAGACTTAACACTGAGAGTAAAATATCCTTACCCCGTTGGAATCTCTGGAACATCAGAACAGGAAAGTGAAATAAGCAAAGGGCTTAGGTTAGCAAAAGATAAATCCGTCTAACCTAACCCCCTAATCTCTGACAATTTTCCGTTCCACTAGTGATAGATAATTATATCCTACTAACCTGAAGAGTCGTATATTGTAACTAACATATTTTTTAGTATATTAATCTTTCCTTTTAAACTTTCAATTAATCGTAGAAACGAAAGAGTTGTACTTTTTCCACTCTCTTTTTCATTTCTACGTGATGGATTTCCAAAAAACGACTCCTGAGACAGTGAAGTATTAGGTATTTCAATTAATCATTTTAAGCTGTAATTAAACTTTCTTACATTGTAATTATTCTTTAAATTTTCAATGAAATGTACTATTGAATTTATTGTAGTCATAATTATAATTATAATCGTTCCTTTTTTTAAATCTCATTGCAAATATTTATAATGGGTTAGATATAGGATGGAATGTCCAGTCTCAATTTTGTCCAATAATGAAGACCTTTGTATGTATGTATATAACATGCGAAGGTTGTCCAGAAAGTGAGGTCAAAAGGTCTCTACGAGCTGTAGAGACATTTCTATTCGAAATCTGTACTCATTTAAAAGCACCCTCTACGGTAAATGTATAATTTGGAACATATTGCAAACGTCATGATGGAGAACATCTGCTTGTGTAAGAATGTACGCTACGCATAATAAACGTAAGAGCCTGTATAATATTCGTCTTCGGAAGGAAGGAATATGCTTTTCTATAAGAAGTTGATCGCAGAACGGGGAGAGTAGAGGATATAGAGAAAGAAGGATGGAGAGATATGGAGCAAGATAAAACTGGTATTTGCAAAGCGTTTAATTAGCGAGCGAAAAGTAAACTCCGTGGAAAGAGGCGATACCTTTTCCGGCGGAGAGGTTTAAAATTCCGGGGCGAAAACGTTTAGAGTGAGCAGTCGAGGTAAAGAGAGACGCTCTCAATCGCACACGTCTTTCAGACGAGATTAAGAGCGCCTTGTTTGTTTTATTTCTATCAACTCTATTGTTCTACGTACAACGGGGGCTTCCTTTCTTTTCGAATGAGTTCCGCTTTTCCGAGAGGTGTTGTCGGATACAAATAGAACCGAAATAATTAAGCATCTCTGAAGACGCCTTAAAGCGAGTGATTTAATCGTCCCTTGTGTTTTACATTCCTCTGTGAAAGTTTCTTTCTAATAAATGGAATAATGGGAACCGTTACGAATCACCACTAAGCGGATTCTTATCAATGTTTAATGTATCAAGAGCCGTAAGATAAATAAACAGGATTTCGATTCGGGATCGCTAAGATGTACTTTCTGTTGAGGTGAAGTAATTAAATAGTTCCATTGCCCCGCAGGTTATGTTACTTTAATGGATGATTTCACACCACTCAGGGTATTAAATCTGATATGTCCAAGCTCAACTTCGTAGAAGGAAACCATGACAAAAGAGTAAAACACTTGTTAATTTCCACAGAATGTGTATTTATAAAAAGGCGACTTGTTTTGTCTAAAATTAGGCATCTCCATGCTTAATCTTTCGATTGTGGTACTCAGAGCATCGTTTATTCTCTTAACCTTGAAAACGTAACGTATTTCGTGATATTCGGGCTCAGGTTTATTCCATACTCCATTACTTTCCATGGCTAAAGAAATGTCAAATATTTTTATCAAGAGATGAAATGTAAGCCCTGGGGTTTTGCGCTTGGGAGAGAGAGAGAGAGAGTTTGAGACTGAGTGACAAACTTAATTTATTATTTTTTCGTATGAAATAAATTAATACACAGTGGAATAGATACATAGGTTGCTGCTCTGCAGTAAATGAGTTTCATATGCACTTGGATGTCTTCAAATTAAGCTTAATTAACGTCTTTTGGTGAAAATACATATAATTTGAATACTAGCCGTTCAATCTTTGCTCAAGGCTCAGTGTGGTAATGTTTGCCTTTCAAAACTGTTAGTAAATGAAGAAGAAACTTTGAGTTCTACTTATAAATTAGGCCTTATGTATAAAGAGCTGGTACTAATTAGAAATATATTCGAAATAAAACCTCGAATTTAAGTTTCAGTTGCGGTATAATTAAGCCTAATGTTTGTTCTTGAAAGGAAGTGACATTAAGTACGACTCGAAGGATGCTGGGATCATGACTTGGTCTTTGCTTGAGAATGTAATTAGTAAGAAACACAGTGGTAGCTCCAGAGAAGTATTAAGAACCAGGAGTACTTTTCAAAGCCCTGAGAGCAAACTTAAGGACTAGAGTATGATTTAACTTCAGGGAGCTATTTCTTTGCAAAAGCTTTGCTTGTAACGATAAATACTCAAGAATAAGTACTTTATGAAATGTACGTTTCAACTTTCCATTAGCAATAAACGAAAACGAACTGTCTGCTAAGGATCCTTTATCTCCGTGGATGCAAGAAGGCAATTTAAATAATCATTTGAAAGAAATTGCGAGATTGTAAATTATTTGATACTTTGCATTCATTCTCATTTACAACTAAACTCAAATGTCACTGTGTTTGATGTAATTTCAATCGATGATGATGAGTATGGATACAAGGGTAAATGGATAGTTTTCGTCATTGATTTTCAAATTTAACTAATTTATCCAACCTAATAATCTGTGCAGAGAATTCGAAATTTTTGTTAGATGTAGACCGTCATAAAATACGCACGTCTTTATTGGTTGAGATTGGGACTGGAGAGCCCCATCTAACCTTTAATACTTATCTATCGCAAAGATATAAGAACAAGATTATGACCAATAATATGTACAGTTTTACCAAGAATTAAAATCGAAATAGAGATGAAATATGGAGAGAAAGAATGGCCTTGAGGAGCAAGTAAAGTAAGGTGTTGCAAGAAAGCACCCATGAGAGGTTTAAAATTCACCACAGCCATCTTCGCCGGCGTTCTATACTGATAGCATCGCTATTGAATGGTACATTGGGTGTTTATGAGAAGTCCGGTAATCAGGGCCTACCTATTCTTTCCTTCGAAGAAAGCACCCATCCTTTCTTACATGAGTATGTATTACCTCCCGGTGAGTTCATAACCTCTTTCACTTAAATCTCCGCAAATTTTGGATTGTCTCACTTTACTCGGAAATACCGTGTGGGTCTACTTAAAAGGAACGCACGTTTTACCGCCATTACGAACACGCTACGGAGACCTTCATCCGAGGATGATTTAAACGCCCCGTAAACAAGACCCGCGTTAAGCACGAGGAGAATCTAGTCTTAAGCCACAAAAAATGAGGCTTTGTCGGAGAAGCGATAGATAGAAAACAGCGGGGCGCGGTGGAGCGGATATAATTGGCTGCAGGAGGCGCGGCACCGAAGGAATCCTGGGCGTGGGAGCAGGTCGAGTGCAGAGAGATATGAGAGGCATTTCACGAGTGGATCTTGGAGAGTAATATAAATAGGAGAGTGCGCTCTTGAGATGCCCTCATCAAGAGTGGGAGGACTGGTGGCGCCTCTCCGCGGCACTTCATCTCCCTAAATCACTCACTCGCTAAAAAAAATGAAATGTAATTCTCGTTCATTATTGCCGGCTGAATAAAAAACGCTATATTCCGATCCGATGAGAAATTTTGGAATAAAAGAGTCGCTCGCGGAATGATTAAAATTACGCCGGAGCGGGAGATGGGGTGGGTTATTGAAATTCGGAGGTCGGTGGTGCGAATTGTGGAGATGGGGTCCCAATTTATAGTAATTGAAATTGAACCTTTGGGGGTATGCCTCCCGGAGTGTCGAAGGGTGCTTAATAGAAGGGTGCATTTCAGCGGAAAAATATTCCAAGGAGGATTTCACTTAGGATTACAATTTATTCGTGGGACGATATAGCGTAGAGTTTATATTTATTAATTTAAAATATTGATCGAATTCTATGCTTGTCTAAATAAATAGAGAATATCCTATGCCGCATGGAAAAATCGTATGCAGCACAAGATGATTTCTTTCACACTATAGGGGCAAAGACTGCAACAAAAGTTTCTAAGTATCTTAAGTACCAACCTTTTATTGTTTCAGATGTTGTTCATATAAAGAATTGTCAAGATATAATGGTGCATTGAATTTTCATGCTATCTTGTAGGGGTATAATAAACCATACATTGTTCATCTGTTTCAAGGACAGATTTATAGCAGCTGTAATCATATAATCAACTTCACACCCATGACACGGGTAAATACTACCTAATCGATAATAAAATTATCTGCAAAAGAAAACGTAGGAACCCACCAAAAAATAGATAAATTAAGGTTCTGTAATTATTAGCTATTTGAAATATGAAAAGAACAAAGATAAAGCATAGTCAAGTGATATTATGTGGGATAAACGGAAGATAGAGAAGAAAGAGAGTAACGAACATTTCCCAAAATATATGAAATGTTTTAGTAAGGGTATAAGTAAAATTAGAAATTTGACGAATGAGCCTGCCGATAATGAAATTTGAGTCAAGTAAGAGACAAGGTGAGGACTTGTTGGGCCCGTGGCCTCTACGGTAGCCATGAAGGGAATGAATCAGGAAGCCTGAAAAATCTTGCGTGATAAGTGCAATACAAGTAATATCTCTGCAGCTTAAGGTTATTTAAAATTCATACTAACTTAGCTTATTCACTCTGGGTTTTTTAATAATTCATAAATGTATTGCATGCTTATATTTTTGTACTTAATTATTTTAAATAATTTTTCATTTATATATGATTTTATTATATGTAGTTGGGTTTATTGCAAGATTCTTATAAGTATCCTTTACAGACCTTGGGTTTATTTTGTGTATGCATAGAGATATTTTTATTTTTTATTAATTGCTATAAAGGTTAACATCGCCAACAAGGCCTTGCGACTAACTGCGGTGGTTTTGTGCAGTAAATAAATAAATAACGCTTGGTCCAGAAAGAGGGCCACCGTGGAAAAATATAGTTTGCTCTTAGTATAATAGGGCTGTATTGGTGGTGGAAGAAGAAGTAATTGTCGCCCAACGCAGTACCCGGTTGTTAGTTTTGGTGACTTTGCACATAAGGGCGTGCACACAAGAAAATTTCCGGTAGCTTCGATTGTTAAAGCAACCTATCGGATAGATGAAGATTCCAGGTTCGATTCCCGGACCCGTCAGACTTTTTTCAAGTCCGTTTTTCCTTGGGAATTCTTCATTTTTTATGGAGTCATTCCACCAAATCCGGCTAACTATAATAGGTTTAACTAATGGGATAGATTAGATAAGATTGATGGTATTACTGAACCCTCTGCCATTCTCTACTGAATTTAAATATGGGATATCTTATTCATCATAAATTTTAGCCTTAATTGTAGAGATATGTAGCGATAAGCACTACAAGGGAAGATATTCTACGAAATGTAGCCGGACCTAACGCTCGATATTATTTCAACTTCAACTTGTTACTAAATCCTATTAACATTTGGAGATGTTTATAAAACAGTACTCTCCAACGAAGCACACTTGGAATAAATCAAGAAGAAGATCAGCGAAAAATAGCTCCGCGCTAGCATTAATTTTACATTTGCGCAACAGAATCGTAAAAAGGAGAAGTTCGATACACGAGCAACAGAGTTAAGGGCGCTGTAGCCAACAGTTTGAAATGAAGAGGCGAGAGAGAGAGAGACGGGTTTTTTATTCACTTTAATGCACTACGTTCATTACCGGAATCAAATTAGGCCGTAAAATTCCTCTACATGCGCTGACCCGGCAATGTTCAAGGTCACCGACTTGAAACGATGGAAAAGAGCATCTCTTTAATTTCCTATTTTTTCGGGAAAAAGGCTTAATTAGAAAATGGCCGGGGAATCCTGAGGGAAAAGATATAATTTTATGCATCGAACGGATTAAAACCGTTGAATGGCAGTTCCCTTTGCGACAAAAAAGTCCGGGAAAAATTGGAGCCATTGCGAATCCGCGCGTGGTTAAATGCAGGGCTTTTTTCGGAGAGTAAATTCCGCGTCTTTTTCTTACTCAGCGAAGTATTTAATGTTTTCGGCGATATCTTTTCCGGGAATCGGGTTTCAAATCTTAGTCGTCCCAAAAGGAAATTGATTGGAGGGATGAAAAAAGTCTTTTTCCGAAGTTAGGAGATCAGCAGAGGACCAAAAGAGTGCTCGGAGTACTAATTAAACGTATTTACGTAAATTGCGGTTTGAAGAGTTCTTTTTTGGGCTCCCTGATTCGTGTTCAATAATTAGTCCTAGGGTCCTCATTTGAGTCTACTTTGAAGTTGTTTCGTCAATATTCTGTTTCGGATGATCCAAAAGTAATGTTTTTGATGGATTTATCTGGAAATAATTAAGTTTCACATGCATCAATAATATAATATAGTATTTATTTCCTATTAGGTCACAATTTGTTCGATTGAAAATGTGGACATGGTAAAGGGAATCGTACTTTTCCCGTAATTTGCTAAGAAACTGGAAAAAAACCATTCAAAAACCTCTCGTGAGAGTTAACGTCTCCTCTATAAATTTTCCTATTTTAGTTGAATATTTTCTCTTCGTCCTAATTAACCAATTTCTAAATTAGTTTTTCTTTTCAGTCATCATTCCGAAGGTCAAACTAAAATATATAGGTTTTTCAAATCCTCTTTAGTTTGAATAAAATATCTCCAGATTCGTAGAAGGAATAAAGAAGTTTGTTTCGTGGAAGATTTCAAGGGAAAAATTTCTTCGAAAACTGTAAAATTTATTCTACCAAAGGTTGATCTTTTCCTGGTCAACGACTTATAGGTGTAGGAGTTTTCTTACACGTTATTTAATAAGTAAACTTAAAAAGTGACAAAGATCTCAACTCTAATTAAACTGAAAATAATCTTTACCTTTCCTATTAAAAGAGCTTATGGAAGCATTCCGACGGGAATCATTCTTGGAAGGAGAAACCGAATCTGATTAAGAATATAAGACTGGGACTCAAAGAAAATTTCTTTTAATTTAAAGGGAATTATCGTTTATCATCGGAGAAATCTCTAGAAAAAATATCTAAGTATTAATAAAAATTCGGAAATGTCAAAGAGGCAAAACGTAAAAGTTGTTTTTATTTCACATTCGATGTTTTGATTTATGAATCATATACTAGTACTGCTTTTTAAAAATAATTAACTTTTCCTTTCAAATTTCGATTTCGTTACTTTCGTTGGAAGATAGAGAAGAATAATTTGCTTTTAATTGGACCGGGGAATCAAATAGAGATTTCCCTAATACCTATTAATTTTTATATTAGCATGAGTAGCAATTATCAAAAAATGTTAGTTGTCGAAAAAATGAATCTTCCATCATCTTCAAATTTCTTTTTCAATAATGTTCGCAAACATTACTTCTGTTGTACCCTGCTGTAAGTGACACAACTTCATGTCCTACTAAAAAAATTTGAAAATCAGGCGATGCATTTAAAACAAGATTCCTTTCGTATTTTATTCGTAATGTTGCAGTTATATTTCAATTTAGTAAAATTTTTCAATTTTTATGTTTTTTTCCTTTGTTCAGCTAAAGAACTCTTTCGTAGAAAATAATGTGACACTTTTGATAAAACAGAGTTCATGATTTAAGGTTTTAATTCATACGCTTTCATAGCTCAAAATTTTCATCTCAGATCTACGGTTCTGGGAACCTCTCCTTTCTTATTTTTGCGGAATACTTTCTGTTCATCCTAATGAATGAATGAACTGGGTGTGATTTGAAAATCACATTTTATTAACCATAAGATACATTTACTTTATTTGAGAACATCCTACTTCCATTCAGCAGTTGAAATGTTCGTGTTTTATTTAATATAATTTTTCTTCCCTATTATAAGGAATTCATCATTTCATCTTTATCGAGGTGCACGTATTTATAAATTACAAATTAATGGCATTCTCAACCTCAAAATATAAGGATATAGCAAGAATAAGATAGATTACAGCTATATTAGTCCAATGAAACAAAATCAAAGGAAAAAATCTAAGAAAATTCTACATACTTTTCCCACGAGGTTTTATTATTGCATTATTTATTGTAACAGAAAAAAAGTGAATTTACTGAATTTTTGTTTCTGTCATAGAAAAATAAAAAATGGAAAAAGTGCTTTTTTATCGAAGTTTTTCCATCGTCGATTTTCACTATACCTCGCCTGATGCTAGGAAGTTAAATATTAGAGGAAATTAGCTGCCATTTACTTATATTAATAAATAAAGCTGTTTACATTGGAAAGTCGAAATTCTCGTTTAATATTTCAAAAACTTAAAGTTGACTCCTGGACTCAAATCCGCTGCTTTGTGAAACTGAAGATAGGATCCTTGGAGACATCCAAAATTCACAAGTCAGATAGGATTTACAGCACAAACCGCCGTGCATCGTGAATCCCGATAGAAATGGCCCGTGAGTGGCACCCTATGATCTCCTCCTAGACGAGGCTCTCAATTCATAGAAATTCGCGAGGCCCTCTTCAATCCACGCTTTCCCTTTAAGCGATTCTCCTTTTACTCCTCCATTATTCTCCAGACACTCCAGCCCATTCTCGCCCCTCGGTTCCATTTCCCGCTGCTCTCTCCATTCACTCTCTTTTTCCTCCTTGGTTGAGGGTGCCCTAGCAATGGAAGTCGATGGGAAGAGGAACCCCGTCCTTATGCCCGTTTTAAGACACCAATAACTATGCTAATGCCTCTGGTGTCAGAAGTGGTGGTTATAAGGATGCAAGCGGGTTGAGTTTGGAACGTAATGGGAAAAAGGGTTTTGGAGTATGAATATGGTAAGGGGTCGCGTATGTCCGAAATAGAGGTAACGGTGGGATAAGCGCAATTGCTCGTATGGGACTATGTTGCACCTCTAAGTTATCGTGGCTGTAAACTTGCGATGGCCCATCATCGGCTGGTTTGGTCCAACGAGGTGGAATATGTCCTTTTTTGATAACATTGAACGGAACATCGGCTGCAAAATCTACAACGTTTATTCGTCCCATTTTTATTTACGGAGTTATTAATATACACCAATATTTATTCGAGTGCTTTTTCTGTCGCGTCATAAAGCCAGATTCATATTCTAGATGATACACAATTACATGGATTTCGAGGAAAGTTCTACGAGATAATTAGAGGTGAATGTAGTGCGGCGTCGAAGGGCAAATGATGAAAGTGATATAACAAAGAAGATTTAGATTCATGGGTTATAACTGGAACATAGCAGTCCCTTTAAAGCAAGGAAAATTTTTAATAAATTTCAACTCATTTGGTAAAATACGAGTATTAAAAGTAAACATAATTGCTTGCCACATTACTTCTATTTAGCACTGCGACGTCCTAGTATTATCAGCATAAACTAACTTATTATTAAATCCTTGCTAAGCATTAACATATTTTGCGAATTGTTTCTCGGATTCATTCTTATGAATTGGTTGATTGCATTGCGTCACTTACATTTGCTGAACATGGATATCATGGCCAGTTCTTAATCCAATATCAATAAAATAACGTACTTTTAACCAAACCAATATTATCGCAGCAGTTTTGGTGCATCTTAGGCGATCTCCTTCACATAAAGTCTTTTATTCTACGAAGATTATCCATAAATTCAATCACTTTTGCCTTCAATAGATGGAACTTCATTAATTTTTACTTTCTCCATATACGTAGAATAGAGACAGTATTGTTTTCATGAAAAAATCGACTTGGAGATTTCAACGGAAATACATGTTTTGGGGTCCCTAGAATACGTTTTGACCATTTTCGGAATGATGTCTGTGTGTGTGTGTGTGCTTATGGGTGCTCTAACGTAAAACCTATTAGTCGTATCAATACCAAACTTCATATATTAAACTGTGGTGGATGCTGTCAGAGTGGATTAGTTTTTGGAGTTAATCGGTCAACCGGGAGTCGAGATTTATTCTTCGAAGCAAACTTCCGGTTTTGTAAAATATCTCCATAAATATGATATTTAGGTATATACTATTATTAATAAAAGTTTTAGAAAATGTATTTTACTATAACTTTGGTATTAAACATATTTTTGCATCACTGATTGTTTAGGAATTATTCGTGAAATACTGATAAACCGGAAGTAGCTGATTATGTACTTAGTGGGCGATCTGGGCGCTGTGGGCGAAACGCCAATTTCATCGTTTTTCATCGAACATGTCCCAAAAAACATTATTTATAATGTTTGTGACGTAAAAGATAATATGAAAGAAATTAATCACTTATCTTCCAAGTTTAGATTGAATATAGAGTTCGAAAATACTGTCGTAGATAAATATTTACATCTTATATATATGGAGAAAGTCATGTGCTGGCCACATCAGATTTTTATCTTATATATTTAAAGTTATAAATATTTACTTGTAAAATTTCTGAATTTATTCTCAAGTCTCCCTGGGGTACTGACCCAAAGGCTTAAATTCGGTCTGAAGGAGGTCTATTGCTATAATTCGATTCCTTCTATTGTTTGACTGTCCCCACTCTGAATTATACGCTCTGTACTTACTGCTCCGGTCTGCGGCAGTCACCGAAAGTGGATCGCGTGAAAGGCGGTCTAAGCAGCTGTGGAAGGCCGAGCATGGCCGGGTTCCATTAGGGTCGGCAGAGCGACTTCCACGCGTCACTGGCCGGGTCCACCGAGTGGTGCCGCCGAATCGGCCGCGTGAAAGTGGCTTCGAGAGGACGAGAAGTGGAGCGTCAGAAGCAGAGATGTTTGAAACGTGTCGGTCTAAGTACGCCACCGCTGTTACCGTCCTTTTCTCTCAGTTCGATTGTCCTCTTGTATCGCCCCTTTGTCCCAGTTTCCCTTGTCCTACAGCGCCCCCCGGCAGACGGATTAATCCTTTTCCGCCTCCGACAATGCATCTGCAGACCCCCTTACTTTTTCGAATATTTCCGGGTTTTCAGACGCTTCATTTTCGTTTCCGGGTCGTTTTGTTTTTAAAAGTTGTTTTGCGATTGGAGACGTGAAATCTGCGGGGTGGACTCGATCGCTGGGATTGAATTTCCTTTTCTGAAAGTGTCGCACGAACGGATCGCTGTTGTCCGTTTATTCGCTTCTCGATTGGACGTCTTGCGGAACCTTTTTGCTCTTGTTTCTAGTTGGTTGTCTCCTGTTCTCCGCCTCCTTAAACCTTCTCATTATCGTATTACTTCTGCCCATTACACCCTCGTTATCACTACCCTCATTGCGTTTCTTACAATAATAACCTCCTAGTTCCACACTTTCCCTCACTTTTGAGCCTTATTTCGCGTAAACGTTCATAGAGTAAGCTAACATTGCTATTTACCGAAAATAAATTAAGAACTAAAATAGATCAACGCTTGAAGATTTAGAGACTCCTATTTCTTGAGCGAATATTCAAAATCTACGATACTCTCTACAAGTCTGACATGAGTATCCATATCTTTTAACTCTGCTTAATACGTTTTCAAAGATATTCTTTGATGTAATTTCAGAAAAAGCAATTGAAGGCAAGGATTAAAGCAAATAAAAATAAAATTATTTGATATGTCGATCAGGATTCTTCGAGAACTCGAGAAAGTGCAGCGTAAAGCGGTTCGTTTTGTTAAGAAATGCTACGATAAAAATGCAAGCGTTACAAAAATGTTCTCAGACGTAGGTTGGGAATCCTTGAAAGAGAGGAGATTGGAAGCTAGGCTGCGATTGCTTAATAAATTCAGGGAAACTACATTTGCGGAAGGTACAACCAGTATCATGCAATTCCCTTGTTACCTCAGCCGATCCGATAATAATCGTTTTAGAGATTCATTCTTTCCGCGAACAATACGTGACAATAACCGAATAAGGAAGTAGTATAGATTCAACTGGTGTTTACACCCCCTGCCGCACGCCGAAAGGCGGCTTGTAGGGTATTAATGTAGATGTAGATGTAGATGTAGGATAGCTTTTGATTTATAAGAATTCTAAATAATTCTGATGAAGAAATAACTGATTTTGTTATATTTCACCATAAAATTACGATTAAAGATGTTAAAACTACTTTGTTTAATTTTCATATTTTCAAGGATTAGACAGTATTTTGCAAATATGTTATGATAAAATTGCTCACAACTACGGTCGATAAGGTTGATTAAAATATTTTTAAAACATAGAATATAATCAAATGATGTTTCATAAAATTTCCCCCAATACAGTCGTATTTGTCATTGGTGTCGCGGATATTTCATCAAAAAAGACGATTTGAACAGAATGCGGCAATGGATCACACTCCAGGGCATCTCAGGAGAAGAGGAAGGACATTCTTTGGACACCGTATTGTTTCCAAGTCATTAAAGCCTCTCGTACGTCATCAGCAGACGTTCCTCAATAAGAAAAAGTGTAGATTAAAAACCTTCCACGCCCTTGACCAAGTTAGGAAAATAGAGATGCGATCGAGAACATCTTCGATGGAATACTGTACTCTGAGTCAGAAAATACATTACTATGAGTAATACATGTCCTTCCGTCTCTCCATTATACTTCCACAACATGCTGTAATGTAATTCTTAGGATATAGCTAAAAGTTTATTTCCTTATTTTCTTGACTCAAAATATAATTTAGGAATCTCACATGTTTAACCTTCCACAAATTGATCAGTCGAATAAAATGTGTAAGTAATCCATCGTTTCTTTTGGCGATTTTTTCTCTTGTCGCAACCATTTATAGAATCATTCTATATCTCATTATGTTCTTGTGCAAGAGTTACGCAAAATTTATTCCCAATTATTTTTTCGAAAGTTTGTATTCATGATTTTGGAAGTGCGGGGATTTATTTGTAACCCAATAGAAAAATGAAATTAGAATATATGTACATAAAGTGTAATAATATATATATATATATATGAACATATGTATATAAAGTGTATATAATATGAGAAATTAAAATGTTATTAGGTTTAAGAAACCAAACTTTCATAGTTATAAAAAATATTTTCTGTATCTAGGGCCAAAATTTTACTACAGCTTACCAAATAAAATTAAAAGCTTATCTAACTTTAACTTGTTTCTAAGAAAGACTAAAAATTGGTTGTTAGCTTATGAGGAAATGTATATCTTTTTTCTTTAAAATTTGAATGATTATTTTTATAATTTTATTTTTCATCAATTTTTGTTGTATAACCTTTCGTTTGTATAAATATAACTTTATTTTTATTATTTTTGCTATAGCAATGTTACCGTAATAACACACGTCACTATTGTGCTTCTATGTGAACACAAAACGTACTGTATATACATGGGTGGTCTGAAAAGTTTCCGACATTTCGTCATTTCTCGACATGTTTTCTGAAGATATCTGAGAATTCTCTGAAAATTTTGGAAAAATCTGGGGTCGGAAACTTTTCAGACGACCCTCGTATTATATATCGGTGTCAAAAACACAGGAAAACCTTAGTTGACACGTAAAGCTCTAATATCTGATAAAATTATGTAAATTATATTGTATTAATTTTTGTATTCAATATTCAGAGCAATTCATTCATTCATTCATTTATTAGGAATACGATTACGTAATTTCCGTTTTCGACTGCTCGTTTGATCGACTGTTCGGTCCACGGACTGCTCGACTCACTCTATTGACCGACAGCTCAGTTGACCGGAATTTTGATTGAACGACATCTCGACTTAATTCCTTGGTAAATGTCGCAAATATGTATGTCACGGAATTTGTATTTGATAGTTAATTATTTGGGTTGGGATCGCGGTCAATCTAAAATTTGGACGATTGTGCGTCATTTGAGTGAGTGTCGGTCAAATTAGCACCCGTCGAGTAAGTAGTAGTCAAGTGAATGTCGGTCGAGTGAGTCTGGGTCAAGTAAGGTAGATTCTTCTCTTCCCATCTCCTGTTTTCTTCAACGTTCCCATTCGCTTTCGTTATTCATATCTCTCGTTCATCAAAATCTGTTCTAATTTCTCCGTGTATCACGTGGACGACATCCGCATCAGATCCCCGGCCTTAAAACTTATTTTTTTAATGAAATCTGCGGTAGTGGACGTCCTCTTTGTAGTGGACTCAATCGCCATCACGGTGACCGCTCTCAAAGTGATCCGTGCGACCAAAGTCCTTCAAAGTACGGACTCCGGGGATTGCATTACACTGGAATGTACTTTTCTTGGAATTAATACATTTCGTATACCGTGAATGCACGTTTATTGCAAAAATGGCCACAGAGTTTCGCCGTGTTCGCATTAAATATTATTTCCTCCTCCTCAAAAGGCCAATCGCCAAAACATGTAGCATATCCAAAAGAAATAAAAAGTGGTTTCAAATACCATCCGTGTGTTCCTTTACTGTTCTTCAAAGGAAAGTGGAGGAGCAACGAGTCTGTGAAGCATATGTGGAGCTTGTGCGGAACGTGTTTCTACATATGAGCTGATGATGGAATGAGATAGAGTTTTACATACTTTTCACAATAACATTAATGTGAATGAGTTTTCATCACTATTCCAATTTTAAATTAATAAACGCTGTCAAAAAGTTAGAAACTCGATATATCAAAGAATCTTTTATTTTAATTTAGTTGTTTATTTCGTGCTAAAATTAGTATGAACTTTCGACAATCAGCTGAATTGAATATCATATTTTTAGTTAATTGCATCCGAAGAATGAATAAACAAAGCGCTTACTGGAAGCAATTCACCCAAAGTTTAAAAATATATGCTTATAGATCTTTTGGCTATCTAGTGATGAAAAAATGAAGATCTGTGTTTCATTTTTAGGTAAGTATAAAACTGTAAGTATTTTAACGTTTCTTGCCGAAATTTCGAAACTTCGAGTTCAAAATTCTCACAAAAGGTAGTATTTGATTTGGAAAGAAAATTATATCTGTAATGTGGGTGTTCCACTATCGCCGGGTGTTACATTTCTATCAGAAAAAAAGACAAAACGACCCACCCTACTGTCTAGCCAACATCCGTAACATCTCTGTATATTTTGCGTATTTTGACGAACTGAGAACCCGTTTTCCTTGATGAAAAGGTATTAAATCTATAATGTTATGAAACTACAAAGCATTACATGTATTTCTTTGACACTAAATCACTTCGGAAACATTGAGAAATTATTAGGAAAAAATGCCAAAATTTGACATTTTTCGAAAAAAATTAAAATTTTGAGTAAAATTCGCAGCCACAGGACATTATCTGATCGAGCTGAAATTTGTTTTTGTAATAAGGACCACCAACCACAAACTTTAAGCATTGGCCGTTGACGGATTTCGAAAAAAAGTTTTTTCGATCCACCCTAGTGTCCATGTAACCTATATCTCTGTCAAGCATGAGACAGTCATTCGTTCCAACACTCAACGTTTTCTCACATTATTCTTATTATTATTACATCTAAATCAATATTCTACAAGCCGTCTTTCGGCGTGCAGCAGGTAGTTTAACACCAAGGAATTTAACTACTTCATTTGTTCGCTATCATCGCGTATCGTTGGTGAAAAGAATGGATTTTTTAACGACTTGTCCAATCATCAATTTCTCTAAATTTAAACTCATTATCGGTTTGGCAAAAGTAGAAGGAGTTTGCATACTACATCTTCCGCAAATATACCTTTTCTGAATTGACCAAGCACTTGCAACCTACCTTCTTATCTCTTTTCTTTCAAATATTCCATTCCTACGTCTGAAAAAATTTACATAACGCTTGCTGTTCTATCGTAGCATTTTTTAACAAATCATCACCCTAAATCGCATATTTCGAATTCTGGGATACTGTTTTCATTCTCCGGCTGCAATAAAGTGATACCATAAAATAATACAATGGAGTAATGAAGGGAAGGGTGAATGCACTCATTAAAACAGGGATACGAGGACTAGTAAAGGTGGCCAGCTAGCTACATTTGCATGTATGGCTGCATGCAGATAATTAAACTCGTACCGATCGAGAGTCCACTCTTACATACCGAGAAATTCATAATTTATGGCTGAATATACCGAACCGTTGCCTAGCAATTTCGATACCGAAAGATGCTCCACATGATCCCGCATTACCATTAAAAATCCTTGCTCGCTATCGATTTCTCCATCCGAACACTGTACACACGAGTCAATGAACGGGGAGTGCCTCTGCTTCGCATCAGAGAGTGCTTTATGCGGTTTCGGGCCCTGCGGATTGAGTTAAAGCAGCCGTTCTCCATCCCGTACACCACGGTGCACAAATGAGGACGTGTTTTGCCCTCTCATTCTGCGCGGATTCGTAAATCCGTTCACCTGCAGTTAACGTGAATATTATAGAGAGAGATGGAAATATATTGCGTACGACTCTTGGCGCTGATCAAATTTTATCTCGCGGTCCTATTTCATACCGGCGTCCATGGGTGCACCAGCAACCGATTTTGTGATTTTGTACGATGCACTGTATTATGGGACGTGCTGCAAATTCAGGAAGCGCTGGATGGAAACTTCCTCCCTTTTTTATGGCTATAGGTTACAAAAATATCATTTGCTATCCCGCTCTCCGGTCGTATCTCTAGCAAAAGTGCTCACTTCTCGGTTAGAGAATCCTGCTTTTATTTTTCAGCCAACATAAATGAAATCTCTCCGGTTCTATTTTATCATGAAACCATATATTTTTTACACAAACAGTCTATATTTTGTGCACGATCTAAAAATTTTGCCTATATTTTATATGTATTATATTGGGGTCAAAAAATGTTTCCAAATGGATTCAATAGTGGTGGAAGTAGCACTACTGCTCCATGTTATCAGATATTTGTGGGTGATTTAAATTTGAAAAGAATAATTTATTTTTATTCGCAATACGATATCTAAATGTCAAACCCACGTCGTTATTGACGTAAAATTGATTTTATGTCTCTGTTGGAAGGATGTAAATATGAATTGGTAGTATAAGTATAGATGAACGAGTTTCGACAGCTTAGGTCGTTTCGCATGTGGTCCCCAAGCGGGAATCTAACCCAGACACGCTTTCACCAAAGCTTAATGCGAATCCAGTTGGCCATCCGGGAGCATGAACCTAGATTATTATCATTCTATATAATCCATCAGAGTGGATACAAAATCAGACAGCAGATATAAATACATGATGTATTTATATACATTCATACATTGTCGATGTCGAGAATCTTCGGTGAATGTGATACCCTGAACTGAGAACGAATCCATGTAGACTAAGAACAAATATTTTCAAATGAAAGGTCAAAATATGTTAATGATGCTGCGATGGATACTTATAAGAAAAAAAATATTATTCATATCTGAATGGAGTCCTGATTAACGAAGAATGCGATGAAATGTGTTATTCGTGTATTGAGAAGTTAATTTATTAACAGAGATTAAAATCAGAATCGGACTTATTAAAATCAGATTTATTAGCAAATAAAGGAGCAGAAATCATCAGAGTAGGGAAATGGAGTTGACCAAGAATTGTATAAGGAAAGAAAGAGAAGTATATTTCTTGAAGTGGATGTGAAATGGTTGCCAAAGCATTACACTGACTTTGAGTGAGCCGATCGAAGCATTCCAGCTGAAATATTTTAAATATTTTAAATATATTTATTATTTTACTATAATGTATTGTGTTATTCTACTTTGTTTTACTTTATTGCTCACGTTGAGTCTTTAAAGATGTTGAATTTTTCGATGCATTAGAATATTCTTACTTTTAAGATTAGCTCATTCGAACTATGTATTCGGTCGTTCGTACGGCATCATTGATGATAAATTCAAACAGAAAAGCATACGTTGAGAGAGCACATCACTCATGAAGTTGCAACAGTAAAAATAAGGTGCATTTAAATAGCAATTCATGCCCTGACGATTCGATTGAGGGCCAACATTGAAAGAAGATGTAGATGGACGAATCACTTCCGTGCCCTAGATCTCTCCTCCATTCATCTTCCGCAGATCTTCCTTTCGGGAGGGAAAGGTGCACGGAATCGATCTCCGTACCCTTTCATCACTTAATTTCGCATCGGAATGCATCTCCAAAGTTTCTCGAACCTTTTCAATACTTTTATTCATCCCCGTGCCGCCTGCCTCATAAAAAACTTTATTTTGGAGAGTCAGGATGGAGACCGCGCAGTGATAAAACTTCGCCCGAGCACTTGAGAAGAGAACAAGAAGTCCTCGGCGATGTGCCTTGATTAATTAGCCATCGTTCAGATTGATCGCCTTCTTTGACCCCGTCAGGACGCTTATGACTAATCTGCTCGTCCATACTTCAATAAAACGCATTTCGCGTCATCGAGCGACTATTTATCACCCCTTTTCCTTCAGAATTGAACGACACGTTGCTATTGAAAAGGGAATCGCAACCCTTTAAGCCGCTGTCAGGAAAAAATTCCGACGAAGCCTTGCCGACCTAAAAGCCCTTGCGGATTGGGTAAGGGATCGATAAAAAGGGTCTTTTTTTGCTCTCTCACAGGAGATTGCGATTTATCGCAGGGGGCGCATGTCTGGGGATCGCCGCTGATTCCCGAACGAGATATAACCTCTTGAAATCCCACGGAGAGAACCAAGTTCCAGAATCGATCTCATTATTTAGTGATGGCTGGAATCTTTTCTAATGGCCGTCGATATTTGGCTATCACTTATGAGCTGCATTATGGAACTCGATGGAATTCCGTTTCAAGGTGTGTAAGTTCCTATTTTTATTTCTGTTACTGGCTTTCTTTGAGGAAGTCAGGCGGGTGACCTTGAATTGAAAATGGATTATTATTTATAACTATTACTTTCAATGAGGGTTGAATTGGAAACGGTTATATATTCCCAAAGGAAGAATAGACCTGAAAAATGTCGACGGGACCAGAAATCAAACCCGGGTCTCCCGATTGCCGATGAGGTGCTCTGTTCTTTGAGCTATCCCGCCTGAGTAGTTTTTCCAGTTATATATTTTCCATAAATAATTTTTCAACAAAACGCAAGTGGTTTACGAACTGCCATCAACCGAGACCGATTGATATGGATTGAGACATGGTTAACGGAAGTATAACTTGGAAAATTAATGCTACTCAGGTTTTATTGAAATTAAATTACAAAGTTTAAAGTGAATAATTGCATTTTTAAAGGCAATACTCTGACTTTAAGTTTGACCAGTAATTATTTAATTTATTAGAATATTTACAGTTGTCAACTCCAGGCTTCCAATTGTTTATTGTCTTTTCTGACTAGAAAATTGTAAAATAAGTTTATATTTTCCTTTCAAACCATATTTACGTTCGTTGTAGTTGAGATAGTTGAACAGGTATTGAAAAACTTGCCATTTCTCTAATGTAATCTATCTTGAGGCCAAGTACATAAGCTAACACAATTTTCAAAAATCAATCATTAACTCTTAATAGCTATGCATAGAAAATCAATGGAATAGGGTTCTCTATAACTTTTTCTTATTAAGGGAAAGACTCGAAAGTTAAGGATTTTTCTAAGTTGCCGCTATCTGATGAAGTCGTCTTTAGCTCTCCTCAACTTATCAGGACCTCACCGAGTCAACAGCAACAATAGGCAAACACCCAAGTTCGATCAAGTAACTAGAACGTTCACCATTCCGTCACAAAGGTCGATGACTATAACTTAGCGATGTCCGAAATACCTAAGCGATCCAGTATAGAAACATCATATTCCTAGTTTATAGTTCATTCGCAACCTCCACACCTTTATATGGTCCCATCCAGTTATTTTTAGACTTTAATATTGTATTCCGACTCATCTTTAATTTTACCGCGTTTAGTGAACGCGTTCTTCCTTATCAACAGTTGTTTCCCAACCCAGTCAACTCTTCCACATTTGAAATGAATATTGTGGGTTTAATTAATTTAATTAACCTCAGTATTATTTGCAACATACCACGGAAGTGACCCCCGCTACATTAATAGTGGCTGATTGTATTGAAAAGGTTCCTCTGAATTAAACAAGGACGGCCACGTACACAAAAACAAATATCTCCAGTCATTAAAATCATCAGCGGCGATTTTAACGACCACCGTCCTTCAAATTTCGGAGACTTGCAGACATATCCGGGTAACCACGAGTTCAAGTCCCCTGGAATCGCTTTCCTCGGAGTTATCGGTCGTAAAAAAAGAGGCAAACATCGTCATCGCATTTATGCGAGATTGATAAAAGGCGGTGGGCTATATTTCATCGCCGTTGCCTCGGAGGACCGCGTTATTAAAATTTTAACAACTCAGCCCTTAATAATCAATCTTTCGTCTCCCCGGACGCTCCACTTCCCTATTCATAAATCTTAGCATCTCTCCTCCATCAAATCCTCCAAACTCCGCATACTTGATTTTTGCCGATGCTCCTCTTTTTGCGGATCCAGATGCTCGACTTTTTCTCCTCCGCTCATTTTCCCCAGCCTCCCGATCACCTGAAGTCGTATATCACACCCCGCCTCTGCCGGGCTTTCCACCTGCTACCTCGTGTAATACGCCTTATTTGAGCTCCCTCTTCTCCCTTGCTTTCGGCATCGGTTATGAGGCCCTCAAACTCTCCTTCTCGTGAGGAGAAAATGACCGATTCTGCAAAACGTCGCTTGTCCGACCCCTCCGTGGAGTAAGGTCGCTTTCCGTAGAGCCGCCCCTCAATTAATTTTTTTCCGGCAGTAAATTTTACTGCGATTCATAGGCTAGAAATTTTGCAAGGCTCTTCATTCACGCATAAACCGAAATTGAAGTGCTAATTTAATGGTGAAAGGATGTTAGTGCTGAATACTATCGAACAATTCTTCGAAATCTTGATAGTACTTTGATGAAGCATCTAAAATTACAGGGATTATCCATTAAAACCGTTAATGTATTGATGATTAAACAAAGCATCTCTGTAGAATTGAAAGGGATTTTGTTTAACTACAGATTAAGGGGAAAACTGTTACTGTACAAGCAGCTTACTTATTTTGGTGAAACTGCAAAAACAGGTATTCCCCCTAAGAAAATGTAATCAAAATTTATTTCTTAAGCAATAAATGGTCGCTCCATATAATAAATGAAATAAAAACTGTTGATTTTTATGTCAGTCCTTATTAGTATGCACAAAGAATTTAATGACAAACTGATAGGAATTATAAATGAAGTTTTGACTATCTTCAAATCATACAAAATATCAATCTTCGGTAGAAAGCAGAACAAAACCCTTCCAAGAATACAAATCGTTTTATATTATCGTAGATATAGATTGAAAAAATTGTTGAAAGGGAAAATATTGTGATTGATACGATAAAAGTCGTAATTTATACCAGTCTACGAAGCAGTGGATTCTGCAATATATAGCTTAACTAGGATTTTGTAGGAGATAGAATATGACCTTTCTTTTAGACACGAAAATATAATTTCTACCTATGATGTTCAATCTTATTATTAGTGGGAGTGGAATTTAAATGTATTACAATAGAGAAGTAGAGCAACGTCTTTCTGTGACATTCTTGAGCGATAATATACGTGCACACCGTATTTACTTAGGTAAAACTTTTATTGGAATTTCAGTGAATTAACTTGCAAATTAGTATCTATCAAAAACCGAGAAACATTAATTCTTATATTCTTATAGCCGGCTTTAAATATTCAAATGAAAATCATCATCGCATTTTACTACATACCTGCTGAAAAGTCTCGTCGCTACAATAAGAAATTAATTGCCGTGAGATTTATTGAGAAGTAATTCATTTCTTGAAGGAAAGGAGGCAAAAATTTCAGCCATCATTTCAAAGGAAAGAATTTAATTCGTTGTACTCCGTAGGCGTGAACTGTTGTAATTATAGGGACAGCAATGTGCTTTTCCTATCGTAAATTTGGGCTGAAAACGTTGGCTGTTTACTCTCATCCAGGAACTAGACGGATGAAGCACCAAATAAACCTCATGGGGAAACAAAAAAGGTCATAACAGCCTGGGAATCCTAATTTCGGTGTAGATTCACACTCTAGAACACGTGCCTCTCTCGCCCATAAACGTATTCATAAGATATATGCCCGCGCGTAAAGTTTGCTTTCTAGGACGGAAAATATATATGGAGACTTCTCTGAAAGCCGCTAACCTTTGGGGTCTCTCCCTTTCTTTTGGCCGGAGATTTCTGCTTACCTTCAACGGACTCATCGTTAGGGCAGTTTCCCAAGGTTTTTGCTAATATCCGAAAATTGGCTTTATTAGCTGATTTCTGGATCCTTTACGTATTTCACTGCCATCGTTAACCCTCCTCCCTTTTAATCTTGGCTGATTTCGATTTATTTTGGGAATTGGTTTTTCTGCCATTAAAAGTTGTCTATAGTTGTCAATTATTTGTCCCTTTTGGTTGGTTTGGAAATAAATCCTCTAATTCCTCTGAATGAATTTCATGAAATTAATCATCGTGAAAGTATACATGTAATCATGTTTTAGGCTTAGTTTGAAGTAACATGTCCAAGTAAATAAGCACAAGTTCCTCTCGAAGATCACTTTAATGGCTCGTCATCAAACTAATTCTTCAGATGAATCTATGATAAGATATTTCATCATGTTCCATAAGATTATATGAAGTCAAATCTTATCAAATAAATTGTAAGTGGAAGAATTTAATTACTGTCATCCTACAGAAAACAAATTAAATAATTATGGCATTGACCTTTTAACAAGGCTATTATTCCAACCTCTTCGTAATCACTTACGCCTATACCACAATAAACAATTTATTCCACGGCCATGGTTCAAAATATTTAGATTATTATCAGATAATCTAAAGGAGCTTGGCAGAAACAAAATGATTACCTAATGGCTGATAGAGGACTGACGTCGCTAAGTCGATGCCAAATTAATAGATTCTATTATTCTAGTATAAAACTGTGACTGGTATACTTTTAAAGAACTCGGCATTTTAATTAAGCGACATCGTGAAAGGATGCAAGTAAATACAATCTAAATTTTGGGGCGTCTTTTAGATAAATTAAAAAACTACCAGTTTCCACATGAACAATGGATTCGAGAAAGTATGTTCTGTGACCAGAGCAATTCATATGAAATTTAAGGATGAACGAAACTAATTACTAAACTTTAATTTATTGTTCAAAATTTTTAATAGTTAAAACATGTTTTATTAAATATCTTTTTCTTATATTTATGGTGGTGCTGATATATTACTTAAACTATTTGAAAATTTTTTCGTCCCTTTTACCGCAAAAAATTTTATGTTCTCCACCTTTTTCGAATTTAAATTAGATTTAAAAAGAGGAGGACGATGTCTCAAAACATGTATTGCGGAAAGGCGGAAGATGTTATTCATACGCGACCAATATTCTCCGAAAACGGCGCAGCCGTGGCAACAGAAAGCGTGAGAAATAAAAAAACAGAGACTTGGTATATCTCCGTGCGGTAGTGTGGAGAGATAAGGGACGTGCAACATCCGTGAGATGCGGCTAGAACTTGGTAAAAGATGCAAGGAAGTTAAGAGAAAAATACGGGGAGAGTATATGAAGTTGCGCTGTGCATTATGAATTTGGGAACCTTATGGGAAATCAGTATCACCGAGGTATTTTTCATTCGTGGTTCGGATATTTACAATACGGAAAGTTGCTGGAATGGATGCCTTTTTATATCAGATATTACATCTTGTTGAGAATCTAAGTCCTATAATGGTCATATGAGTACTGGCTTTTTCATATATACTACTCTAAATAATATAAATTTTAATAAACTGATATTTATTAATTTTTTACGCTTGATCGTAACTTACAGATCGAAACTTAGTTTGAAATCTTCATGACTAATCTATTCACAAAACAAGTAGTTAGAATTTGAAAACATTAAATTAATATTTCGAATAGTTTAATTAAAAAGTGAATTAAATACAGATTAAGACTACCCGAAAATCATCGGGTTGAATGTTTTTTTAATCATACAAAACATTTTATGGACATGAAATTTTCCTCGTGTACTTTTCCACCTCGAGCTCCTTGCGTTATCCTGTTAACGACTTTAGCTCCCTTTTCTCCTATCTTATAATTTTAGAGAAGACGTATGATTGGGAGGCTCCCGGATAGTCATGTAGATAGCGCGTTTGCCTTTGATGAAACCGGTCCCGGGTTCGAATCCCGGTGGGTGCCAATGCGCGAAATGACCTAAGCTGTCGAAGCACTTTTAGCAATACTACTACTACTACGTATGATTAGATAAATATTTAAATAGTTTAATAAGTTTCATATGCATCCTCGTTAATTTTAGAATGCCTTTTCACGTTTGAAGGATAATTAAGTGATGTATGTCGGGCAATAAGACAAATACTTATAGTAAATTAGAGAACAGTAAGGTACGATTTGACAAACGATTTAATAATGAATGTTGAGGTATAAGTGCTGAATCTTGAATGAACGATGAAAAAATATTAGCATTAATTTATTAGTATTTGATATTTTGATGATGCAATTGATTTTACTGCCCTATTCTTTTTTAACACGACTACCTGTTACTCTTGAACATCTTTTGTGACCATTCGTTGCAAGATACCAACACTCCACCAATTGATTTATGCTTATCTGCAAATTTAATCTAATTATTTTTAATATTACATTTCCTTGGGATGCGCTATTAATTCTGAATTCTCGCCCCCCGGACAGTTTTAGACTAATAAAATTCGCCTCGATTCGCGGAAAACGATCGCAAAAAGTAATTCGTGCCCATCGTTCCTTTCTCAATCTTGATATCAATCAGAATTCCGCGAAGCGTTTGATCTCCCTGGGCTGACTCCGCCGTTCATTTCTCAAATCACGAGATCTCTGACGCGATGGACTCTTCTCCGTAGCGTTTCCCACAGAACCTTCATTCGTCTGAATACACAGCTTCCGGTCAAATCTCAAAGGATCGCGTCTTACTTCTCATTTTCCATCTCAAAACCCATCGCATTCTCTCAGCGATAGTCCTGTGCTCTAATCAATTAGAAAGTGTCCTGGAACGCTAATAATTACGGGGAGTATTGGAGCGGAAAGAAAGTCTGATTCCCCCGGGAATGTCCTGTGTTTCCATAGCGATGGACGAAAAGCCCTCGTCTCGGAGAATGGATAGTAATAACGAAGGATCTATGGAGCGAATGGGATGAAATGAAAATGGAATGTCTCTCAGATAATTGGAAAGACTAATAAGGAAGTTGATAGGAATATCATGACTGCAAAAGCCTATTTAAAGGAAGGGGAAATTTAAGTAGAAGTCCATGAAGAAGGGTAATTAGATTGGTGATGCACTTTCACCCAGTTCAGTGTGTACACAGCAGGATGTCTTCCCACGCCTTTTAATGAAAAATTACATCTCTGAGGACATATCTGTAATTAAAGGAGTTGAAAAATTCCTGGGGTATCTCTTAAAATTCCTGATTCAATTATTTCTACATAATTTTTATGGCACTCTGCTGTCTTAGAACTCTATTTTTATTCTTATACATGTATAAACATAGTTATGAACACATATTCATATATCTTTTGCTATGCATATTTGCTGAAGTCGAGGCTTTAATTTACTTAAGGAATAAAGAAAATTGTCAATCCTATTGAAATTCGTCTACATGTAGACATTATCAACCTGATGACGGCAATGGGTATAAAAACGTATTAAAACTGTAGAATTTACCGAGATCGATTCTAGGTAATCGATCGATTACTGATTTTACGCCTTAAGTATGGCATCATTCCATAAAGTCAAGTTTGGACATCATAGATATATCTTCATTTATTTTTATTACATCTACTGAATCTGCTGTCAGTTTGTAGTATAGGTACCTCGTTTATTCGCACCACATCACCTATCTTATACACTCTATAAGTATCTCATTACACTTTTTCATATTTACCTACTTGGTGTAACGTTTTTGAGAACCTTTTTCTTCGTCATTCTGCATTCCATACCACTATTTACATTCGCTTATTGCAATACAATAAGTTGAAAGTCTGTTTTCACTCTATTTTCTAGATTATACAATTTTCCATATTAAAACATTTTTCAATTCTTGTATCCGCATCTTTAACTGCACGATTAAGTACGTACGTACAATATGGATTTAATAGCTTAGCTCTTAAACTCTACTTACATTTCTAAATAATTATGATAGAGTTTGCCTAAGTTCATTAACTTTAAATATAAAATTCCCTTCTTCAATACATTTGGAGGTATTCGTGAGTAATTTTTCGAATGAGTGAGTATTCAAAAAATCTTTTCCTTAATCCTAATAGTCTTTAAGATTTTCATGTTATGCTTAAAGTATTCAACTATCTGTGTCCTCTATTTTCCTAATAAAATTCATAAAATCCATTTCAATCAAGAAATCACTGCTTTACGCAAACTCATTTGCCTAAATATCTTATCCAAGCTTTGACGTAATTGTTAAAGTAAATATAAGTCAAACTGTTTGATTAAAGATTTAGCCAAATTCCAAAGAATTGAACCTAGAATTGCAAGTTAAAAAACTCGAGTTTTGATACAATTTCAAATTATACAGAAGTAGATAACTTAAACTAGTTTTAAATCTCTAAAATTAAGTATACGTCTTCAATAGCGACTCACTAAAAGCTCAAAGAGGCCAAGATAAACAGTAATCAGAGCCTTTTGTGTGGTTTAAATTACGTAAAGATGTCGCGGGTTTGCATGAAATGCACTTGTGAGCGGAAATGGAATTGCTGATTTCCCAGTTCCCTCTTCGTCAGTCTAGTCTCCTTTGCATAGTTACCGGTGACAGCGCCATAGCAACGATGTCATCAAACTCTTGAGACGAATTCTATTCTTCAAATAAATCTTTTAACGTAGAAGGTCTAACCCCATGAATCGCGGAAAAGGTAGCAGATATCGAGAGCCTTACTACATCACAACATCTATCGATTGCATCGCAATATAATATAAGTTATTTTACAAACTATTTAACAATTCTTAAATCACAAGAATTAACTATTAACAAGGAAGAGTTATTTCTTTATATCTCTGTCAGAGTAATATTATCTCATTAGGCCAAACAGTAGAATTACGTAAATAATGTATGTGTAAACCAAATATAATCAATAATGAGTTTAATATGATAAAAATAATAATATTAATGATAATATTTATTTATCACTAACAGATACGAAATGTCCCCATTACAAGTTATATAATAAAAATAATAAATAATATTGAACACAAAAAAGGAGACAAAGAGATACAAAAACATTAATAGGAAAGTATGGAGTACAATTTGCACTTAAAAATCACACAATATGTGTAATATAACAACAATAAAAAGAATCATTAAACAAATCAGTAGATTTGTTCTTTTCAGAATTGCATTGACCACTCTCATCGTTCGAGAGAGTGACTCAGAACGAAAAGCATTAAAACATCTGTAAATATGTATTTTAATATTATTTCAGAACCATATTTTAGAATAAAATTTGTTATTTGAAAAGGAATGTTGTGTCCTGACAAATTCAGTGAGCCGATGAAAATCTAAGTGCTCGACAATGGGTCAGACAACTCCAATCCGAATCTGCATTCACTTCCGACAGTCGCTAGGAAAATCCACCAGTTAATCACTCGCAATGCACAAAGTGTTCCGTTTGAAGAATCATTCTTTTGGTGAGAAAAAGTTAAAACCCTTGGTCGGTACCAAAGCCCTCATGAACCGAGCTTGAAACCAAACTGCCGACAGCTCTTGCCACCCAAGGAGCCCTTCTGGCGACGACGCGACGTCCCTATTCCGGGAAGTTCTTCCCTCAAAGAGACATCCATCGCTTCCTCCAACACTTACCGCTCCCCACTTCCCCTAACTTGTTCCTTCCAAAACCCTCTCATTCCGTTCTTTCTCATTCCATCTCGAACTCTCGCTCTTTGTTATTTGTCCCACATCGTTCCCTTTATTGGTGTCCCGCTATTTCTTTCTCGTTTGTTCATTCTACCTCATTTCCTCCCTCTTCTTACCTCCTATTCTCCTTTTATCTGTAACCCTTCTTTATATCAAGTGTGTCCAAGTTTCGGCTCTTCCGTGTCCTTGTAAAGAATCCTCAACTACCAAATTCATTGGCTCCTGTATAACTTTGCACCATTTCATTCCTAATTTGCAATATATTTTTTGAGGCATCTTGCATCCTATTGACACACGTAAAATATTTATCTTTTTGTGGTTGATTCCTATTAATTTTCTCAGCACTAAAATATACGTGATTTTTAAATTGTTATATTATTTTAGTTTTATTTTCTGCTTATCTCAAGAAATCTTCGGTTAAAAGAGACTTCAAGCGTCTACTCATCAATAAAAATTATTTTTCAAGTTCAATCACTACGGACTTCAGTTGGTGGAACTTCACCTTAACACATATGATTAAAAAAATAACCTAACTATATTCCAAAAATTTAATAAGCATACGTAATTATATAAATTTGTGGTAGTTTTGGAATAAAGTAAAGTTTATTTAATCTGTGGTAATTATTTATACTTTATTTAAGCGAACTAGCATACATATTTTAGTTTTTGCCCTACTGCTGATGCATCTTGATTCATTCTGGGTAATCGCATAATCGATAAAGTTAATTCTTAACCTGTTAAGAAAATATAATAAATATAGTAAATTAAAAATAATACATTCACCATAAATAGTATACAGGTAATATAGTAATATTGATAACATATTTGTTTAATAATATTACTTCGAACATTATTCAAATAACCTTCTCATCTCTCCTTAAATTGTCTCTCATTTACTGTTACCCTCTTTCTCGAATATCCCCTTTAATTTCTTTCTTATTTTAGTTATCTTTCATTTATGCTCTGACTCTGGAGTTTGGAATTTCCCTACCATACTTTCTCTTTCATTTCTTCTTTCTTTCGTTCCAAGGTGTTATTTCTTCTCTTTGTCTTACGCCTATGTATCTCTTTTCTTTCCTCTCTCGTTCGCCTCCTTTCCCACGTTTTATCATAATGTGCTTCTCGTTTTCTGTCCCCCCCCTTGAAAGTTTTATGAAGAGCGGCGCGTTAACCTCGGCTTAAATATTTGATCAGATCGTCCGTAGTTATTAATGCACTGCGACAACGGAACTCCCTAAGTAAAGATCAGTGGTGGTTTTGTGTTTGTGTAGGATGGAGCTATGAAGCTCTGTCAAAATAAGGGCTTATTCCACTGCGCTATCGTCTCCAATTCCCGAAAATCTTTATTTAAAATAGGGTTTCGCATAATTTCATATCAAACATTACGGAAGGTGAGGGGAGATATCAGATCGGGTGTTGAACGACCATTGACTTAGTTTTTAAATAGTGAATGTTCATGCTAGATAAATAAGTATATAGATGAGCGTAGTTGGGTAGCTTTTGAAATATTTATAATAACATATATTAGAAACATATTAAAGTAAGAATTTGTGAGATTTAGGGTATGTTAATGTTGTACGGATAATATCTTGTCTGCTATTCTTATCAAACCCATCCGATAGAATAAGCTTGATTTTTATTTAAAATGCTTTGAATTTTTTATTTAATAATAATCGACTAAAATGAACCTTAAAAAAATAAAATAGATCATCCTTTTGTTCGTCTAATTTCAGATAAGATGAGAAGGACTTATAAATGCATTTTTATATTTACTTACGTTTTATCTAAAGTGCGCCTCGTCACACCTATCATGCGCATAAATCGAATTGACCGTGGACACACGATTCTCAAAGTTACCCGGTCATGGACGTGCTGGGCATTTTAATACAGGACATATAAAGGAAATGAAAAGGAAATGAGTTTTATGTCAAACATTTTTGAAGGAAAAAAATTCTAGCAAAAATTACTTTAACCACGAAAATGTGCCACACAAACCTGTTTAAAAACGTGAATAAAATATTAGGTTAACTATTCATTTATCTAAAAGCAAAATGAAATAATTACCTGGTCTTATTACGCTCTTCACTGTGGTTAAGCAAATATTTTATTTAGAGATATCGAGAGTATAGTGTATTTATAATGTATTTATGAGTTTTAATCATGTTTCTTAACATTTCTTTAGTTATTGCTATCAGTAAGTTTGTGCAGATTTTTACACCCCCCATTTGTGAGGGTGTTTTCCTGCAGTGGAAATGTTTTTTTCTTAGGAATTTGTTAGGTTCTTTAAAAACACAATTCTACTCATATTTTATTATAACATCTCTTTGAATTGAATATTTATATATTGAATGACGGTGAGTTAGATGGAAGGAGGAGACTTTTAGTCTCAACCTCGACGGAATAAAGACGTATTATGATTAATACTGATAGTGTTATTTACTACCAGTTATCAGATGCCTGCTAGAACTCTTCCCTGCCAGATTGTTCTAAAGATGACTCTGATAGATAACAGAAATAAATAGAAATTGGATTTACGAACAAAGGATATTTTCTTGAGAACAGAGAACATGTTTCTCGATGTTAGCAATAGTTAAATTCTTCATGAAATGAGGGTTTTGTTTTAAAGGCCGGATAAAGACGTTATTCCGCATTATTCCATATCTCTTTTCTTATTCTTCTTCTCCCTATCCCTCCCCGTGTCCCCCTTCATGAGACTTGCAGAGTTGGCTCCATGAATAATGGAGAGGACTGAGTGAGGACAGCCGCTGAGATGGGGGGTATTTAAGGTAAAGGGGTGATGAGGAAGTCTCTGAGGGAACGTACGGGAAAAGGGCGGTCAGTTTGAGTGACGCGTAAGAGGATGAGGCAAATAACCCACCGATCGATGGGAATTCCGGTGAAGCATTCTGCGAGGACTGAAGGTATTCTATAAAAAACGCTGAAAATTGAATGAAATGTTAAGTACACGGTGCTTTCTCAACCCAACAGTCGTTATCAGATAGGTTTGATAATTTTGTTGTTAGCTTGGATGTCAGCTAGTTTTCCGCCATATATTTACACTTATTAGTGTTAAATTCATGCGATTATAGACTTATCTATTTTTATTTCTCAGCTAATGCCCAGTTATGGTTGAAAGAGAATCACTGATGGCACTGGATTAGATACACGAAAGAACATTTACTGAAATTTTAATGACCTAAGATTTCATAATTTTTCCAAAGACTTCTTACGCCACCAAAATTCAGCTCAGTGATAGAAATGTCTTTGGAATGGTAGATCACTAAAATATAAGCATACATGACGGAAGGGAACTTCGAAGTTCATTCTCAAAAATCATAGAAACATATTACGTTATTATATCTCTAATTGACGTAAGAGTTACGTCCTTCGTTTATTTATGAATGTTGTATATTAAATATGCCAGAATTTTATTTATAAATGTAGATATAAACTGACTTTTCTTCATATTTTGCCACCGTAATTACAGATATCAGTGGATGGAAAGTTAATGAATGAAGATGAAGTAGCTGGACGTGGATGAGTTAAACATGCATTTGATTACATCATAAAATTAAGGAAAAAAGTTGTCTTTTTCTTATTCCGCCGTTTCAATTTAATAACTTTGTACATTTTAGTGCAATATCTAAAAATATTCGAATTTTACAGAAGTATTATGTAATTGTAGGGAATTTTCGTTGTCGTTCTAAGAAAAAGAAAGGGTTGCGGAATTTGTTTAGCCAAATAAACGATTCGAAAGAACGCAAAGGAAAGGGAAAAGGCATCTTTAAATAAGGATGAAATCGCAGAGAGTCTGGGAAGGATCTAATGAAATTGGAACTCTTTCGTAGAAACGCTGTAGAGGTGGCTTAAAGGATGCGGAATTGTTAACTAGTGAAAATGAATGGGACAGGCAGGTGGAGGGGATTTACCGGATTAGGGGAAGGGGTGGATAGGAGGGGTAGGGGAGGGGATGATTAAGGGAAATCTAGGGGATTATCCGGGGGAGATCTTGATTGGACTAAGCCGGAAGTGGGGTGGAATATTTCCTCGTGCGACCGCGTCAAGAATAGCAAAAGTCCTCTTAAGTTTATCAGAAGGGAAGAGGAGTTTTAATTCTTGTGGATTTTGGGAAAAAAAAGAGATTCCGCTCCTTCCTTGCCCCGTGTTACCGAGACTGGGGTTGAGGAAAATACAACCGGCATCGAAGTCTGCTCAAATTGAATTAAAACGCACGAAGGAGATATTACGTGAGGTAGATTTGGTATTTTAAGGGAACTTCTGCGGCGGGTTCCTTAATTGGGGACAGTTTTGTGAAAGAAAATAAAATGCCGCCCGGAAGAGAGTGCAATGGACGGATTTTCTTGAGTGTTGTGGATTGTCTTCCGGTAGATTGACCTCAATTGAGTTGTTAATGACCTTCCAAAGACTGCGATGGAGCTCCACGTTAGGATGTTCTTGCTTGCGATTCAAATTAATGCTGGTATGGAACGTAAAGAACAAGTAATACCTGCTATTTGACTTGTTAATATCGTAAGGTGAAATGCTTTGAAGAAATACAGAGATGGAAAACTTTTAAGCGTTTCAACTATCAAAGAACTATCCAAGATTAATTCAGCAGCTCAGAAAGAAGTTGTCTCTTTTGGAGTAGCTACTCCTATAATTATCCACAGTGTTTTCTTGTGTACTTGAATGGAATTTTCCTCCAAATATAGTTCACTTCGTTAAAATGTGTTCAAGCAGATTAAAACTGAGTTCACACATACACACGTCTTTATTGAGCGGCATTGAACTTGAATACTCCATCTTCCATTAAACTGTTAATTAACCGTAATATACCATTTTAATAAAGTTCCATTAAATTTATTACATAATCTCTGATCATGCATTTTTATGGAGGTTGAAATTGTGATTAATTAGAGTTTAGGTTAATTATAACGGTATATTTGGCAGCATGTTATACGGAAGTACCATAAAAACTTCTTGAAAGAACATTTTATTCTAATTTGATCACTAAATTGTGATGAGATTCAAATCATAGAGTTTTTATTTTCCAGTTTTAATGTCCTGAATTTACGTATCTTATCTATCAAATTACGATACATCGTATCTTCATATAATTTGTTCTTGCACGATATATGCTAATTACATCCTTTCTGTACACTTCTTGAAACGCCTAGTTTTCATAATCTTCGTAGAAAATAATATTTTCCGATAAGACCTCTTCTGTCTTATATCTTCACATAAGAGGAAGATGGGTAGTTTTAAGAATCAGGACGAAAATGAATGGCGCTGGTCATATTGCCGAAGTAATAAATCAGATTGACTTATGGTTTCAAATATTTGCTTAAATATCGCGGAGGAAGAGCTCCGTGATGGAGAAGAGGTAATGAGATCTGGAGATGTTAGAGGGCAAAGACCTCCAAGTCTGTAGGTCGAGATGAAATAATGCTTCATCTGCTTGGCGCCTTCTTTGAGAGATTCCCACATCCTCGCGTAGTCTGGCGCGGGAAGTCATGAGTAGAAGGAAGGTAGCGAGGCACCTTTCGGAAAGAAATTTTCAACGTAAATCATTATATAAGAGAAAGCATTTTCTAAAATAGAGGAAATTACATCAAGTTAAAGAGAAGGAGATGAAATTCCATTATTATGATTACCTCTTTAAGCTATGCATGCTTAAAATTAACTAATTTGGCATAAGATTTAATTATGTGATTCCGTTAAATATATCACATAAGATATGTAATTCTTTTAATAAGTTATCTCTTAAAAATTGTAATAGGGAAGATAAGCACAATCTTAATTCCAAAACTGGGGTTTATAGACTCAAGTGCTAGGGATGTGACACTGTGCATATCGGTCAGACCCCCCGCTGCTTTTCTATCAGAGGAAAATATCACGATAGATTCCTTATAAATAATTCTACAAAATCCTAACTCGCAAAACACCTACTGGAGTCCAACCACGCTGCCGATTCCCTTCCGATGTCTTCCACATCTGCAGTAAAGGCCACCATCCAAACTTCTTAGAACAACTTCAAATCCTGTCCCATACAAATTCCCATGGTTTTTCCGTGGTTAACGAGTTCCTTTACCCATTTCAATCACCGCTTATCCGTCCTTTCCTCCTCCCTACAGTTAATGTCCCTTTATCCTTACTTCCGCACTCACCTTCCTGATTTCTCCCAACTTCACTTACTCAACCCTCCCCTCGGTTCAACTCTTCCCCCTTCTTCATGCCTGTTGTATATATATTTGCTTGATTTTTGTAACCTTTGCCAAAAGCATTCTCCGTCGAAACCGGTAGCATATTAAAATCCTGTGGAAAAAGTACTATTTTGTTTCCTTCACTTCATATATCTCTTAAACCTTTAGGCCCACGATTTTCGGATTATTTCTGTATGCTCAAGGAAACACATACATGTAGAGCAATAACTCTCAACCTGGCGTTCAGTACAGAATGCTTTAAATTATTCCCCTGATTCTACTGTCCATGAAAAACGTCAAACATTAAACTAATCGTATCTAATATCTGGATATCTGAGATATGTAGTTTCCCTTTTCTCCGCAATAGCAAAACATGTCTGCTTTCTCCAACATTACAATGAACCGTAAGAGAAATCCAAGAAATCAACTAGGTGCTGCAAATATAAAACATCTCGATCTTTATTCTGATTCGCTTAATTTATTTCTGACTCTGAATGTGTATTGTTAGTTCGATAACTCATGATTCTAATTATGAAAGGCCCTACCGTATTCGATAATCTTAAAGAATCATTACGAAAATCCTTTCCCAGATCATGCTTTTAGCACAAGATTTAGATCACTTGAAATAAATTACACTAGATTTATGTTAAGGTCCTGATCAAGTACCATTTCACTTGAGTTTTTTGTAGTTTTTTTACAGGAAAGCGATAAATCGTATATATACTATACTAAATCCCTTTTTCTTAAATTGATCCATTTGAATTGAAATTTATGGTTGTAAATCTCACGTAACAGTTTTATTCTTTAAATCAACCGATATTGCCAAATTGATGCAGACGCATAGATGGGGTCAATGGTCGTATTACAACAACTCGTAAATGTATATAAGGTATATATTTTGTAATACGATGCAACTTCACCGTATTCCCTCCTCAATCCTCAGCCGCAAAATCCTCCCGATAGAGGACGCAAGAAAGCTTTTCGCGAGAGGGATTGCCATTGTTTCTTGCTCGGCTCTATTTATTACCTTCTGGGCTGTGAGGCTTTTGTGCGACCAAATTAACGGCCTAGCGAATTGTTTATGGTCTCTCCTTCGAGAGAATTTTCATTATTTTAAATGTATAGGCTGGATGGTGGAAATGTTGAATTTTATCCATTTTTTTCGTGAGAGCTGAGAGTGCGTTGCGATATTTAGAGGTTGATATATTGAGGGAATGGATCCTCTGGGATTTTTAATGGATTTATCTGGAAATTGCGGGTGGTACGACTGCGGGAGGAAATCATTTATCGTAGTTTTTCAATTTCATTGCCGAAAAGATTGAAAGTGATTTAAGAGGTGGCCGAAGCTGTCAGATTGGCAGATTTCGTCACTTCATAATTTAATATCCAAGCAGATATATCAATTTACATTGCTCATATTAAAATTGTGGTAATTTAGAAATTTTCATGAAAGTAATTACCAGCGGCTGAGGTTACATGTTAAGATAGAAACATATAATTTAAATACAAACTTGAAGGAGATTATAATCACTGAACCTTAGAAAAGACATGTTTCCTAATTTTATTTTATCAAGCGAGTGTTTTTCATGGAAAAATTTGATTATCACTTAAAAGTAACTAAAGTGTACTACATCTCATCGCTAATATTTGTATACCCTTGTTGATTCCTTTCATATTTTCTCTTATATATTAAAAGCTGTTTACAAAGCAATTGTCTACTTTCACTGAGGCCTTGCCAGTTCTATATCTAATAACTAAGTATTTATGTAATCCGTAGTATTAAGTTATAGAAAATAATAGCATTATTTTCTACAACTTCAGAATGTCCTTCCACGAAGTTCGGCCGAATATGATAGAGTTTATTAGTGGTATAGTAAATTTTAAGTAGAATAAAATCATAAGTTAAGTTTCAAGTGACTTACAGCTGTTTCACAATTTAAATAATTAGCGAGAGGTGGGCTCTCTGAAACTTTACCTTCATAGATGCTTAGCCACATTGGCTTTATGCTGTAAACTCAATAATATGCGTGGAATAATAAAGAACCAAAAAGAAACCCGAATTTCCAAATGTAATCAATTTGAGAAGGCTTAACTGTGTATAGCTCCGTTATGATGAATTTACTTATTTTACGAAGTGAAATAAACAATAATATGAATATATTCAAGTAATTCTCCACTCGGATTGAAGAAAAATATAACATAAAATCTATTAAAATATACAATCGATTCTAATATTTGCCATTAGATTGCAATATCTTTCACACAGTTGATACGTATACTAGGGTGGTTCGAGAAAAACTTTTTTTAAATTTCAGATCGCTATAGTGCGGAAAAGTTACGATTGGTTATATTATTGATAGACATGAAAAAAGCACTATATATTATTTTTTTATAAATTTGTCTTCCGGTCGCGCAATGCCATCGAAGTCAGCAAAAAATTGTGAAAAACCTTAATTTTTCATAATTTTTTCAACACGCCAGATGGTTTTAATTACGTTCCTATACCATGAATCAACTACTAAAAGTATGTGAAATCAATATATATGCACTTATTATACATTTGTTTCATATCTTCCGGTCGCGCAAAATGGTAAGAAATGAGTAAAATTAGTAGTTTTTGCAAAATTTCAAAGTTTGACTGTTTAGTACATTTTGATCATACGAATTTTAGAAATTCTATAGTTTAATTCTATTACAATACCCTAGAACCCCCTAACGTATACCTTGTATTTCATCTATTATTCCTATAAATTTGAAATATTCATACGTTTTAAAACCCGGCGAGAGTTACAGTTTGAGAAATCATTATAAAATCCTAGGCTGAAACTATAATTGCTATTAGGAAGTGTTTCTTACCCGGTGAGTTACTCGAAGAAAGTGTTCTCGGTTTTCCAACCGGGCAGCGTCTCTCCATATCGTCGACGTTTCGCTTATAATTTCTATATTCATTGGCCTAGGGCTTTGTATAATTCTTCTTTCACATAACATTACAAGCGTAGATCTCAGGAGCAAAAATCTCAGTCTTGTTGTCATATCCCGTTGTGGAATCGATCTTTTCTGGAGAGGTAAATCTTTTTCGCGATTCCTTTGCTGACCGCTGCCCGGCAACGGAGAGCAAGTTCTGTGTGGATTGATGGAGCCATGCGTCGACGGACGAGTCAATGGACTACCAGGCGAATGGAACACGGCTGTCTAGTGGACGTTGAAAATGGGTTTGACTGATGAAACAGGGTGGACGGATATGTCCTAGATTACATTGAATAATCAAGTGGGTAGCGATGGATGTCCATCCGACATATCTCAATGCACGATTTATTGGAGTATAAGCGAAGGATTTATCGCTTCACTCGAACCAGTATATAGGCTTGTTTTGCCTGCGGTATCCAGAGACAAAAATATTTCGATTACAAAAAATCGTACGAGGAAAGTTTTTTGTGTAACGTGGCACCAAATGACTTTCGATGGAATTGTTTTCTCACATTTTCTATTTAAAAACAATGCTGTCACAATATTGGGATCAATTTTTAAATAGTTGCCAATGATTTATGGCTGGATTTCGTTACGAAACTGCATAGTAGCTTTAACACAAATAGCTTAAATTTTAGGACTATTACGGATTTTAATAATTTAATAGGCATACTAGTTCGCCTTTATCGTAGTTAATGCGATTCATCTGGGATGGTATCTTCAGCATCCTATCATGATAAATACAAATCTGTTTAAGCGATCTGTATTATTTTCAAAATGAATTGTTTTAAATAAAAATTTGTATTTTATCGATTTCGTTTTTCACTATTCATTTGAAGACTAAGTTTGGTTAGATTATACAACATAAGATTGATTTTTCTCTTCTTTTATAGCATTTTAATTTTACATTATTATCTTTCTTCAGTTTTTTATATATTCAATAGAGTTAGCTGTAACTTTGTGGAACTCCATAAAGGAAGGAGAAGAAATAACTTGGTGATAACCAAGTTATTTCTTCTTCAGTTTTTTAATTTTATTTGGTTCGCTTGTTCGAAAGACATTCTTGCAAACCTAAATACACTGTCAAAATAGTTATAATAATAAATAATGTATCAGGCAATGGAACTCCAGAGATCTACGGTATACTCAGCGAATAGAAGAATCCGTTCGAAGTCTTTAATGCGAATTCATAGTAACCTCGACTTCTTTGATGCATAAAGCGAAAAACACCTTGACCATCATTAGCTTCCAAAACTTCCTACGGAGGGCGTATAAGCGCGTAAGGGCGTATTAGAACAGGGCAGTACGTCCTGGAAAATGAAGGCGCCAGACAAAGGAACGTCGTGATGCGCCACACATCCTCCGCGGAGTGGCTCAGCTATCCATAAAAGCCCTTTCTTCTTCCCCGAATGTAAGAAAATCTCGGAAAACCCTTGGGCGCACCCGGTACGGAGATTTCCTCGGCGACGTCGAAGTCTTATTCCGCGACCCTTTTTTGTCTCCTTCCCCTCTTCCTCGGATCAGGAAGGATACTTTAAAAACTCGTCCCCCGGAATGGAATCAAACTCTACGGGACGCGTTTTCCGATGAGAATCCCCGTTCGAATAAATCACCGACTTTTATTTCCTCTTTATTCACGTCTGGCGGACCTCGGTTTTGAAATATAGGCGGTGCTCCGATACCCGGATGAAGCATAGTTTTCTGTTCCCTGAAGTTTCAATTTCTCGCGCACGTACTTTTTCCGGGATAATCTTCTTTCGGAAGAATTATGTGAGAGGAAGACTTAGATCGGTATCGATTCTTCGGGTGGCTAATAGAGTCGTTTCGCGACAGAAGCTATCTAAAATTAAAACTTTATTTTTTTAAATTTACTAGGTCATTAAAAGGAGAAGATTTTTAATTTGAATTGCATTAAAGTAAAAAGAATAAAAGTAAGATATGTAAGAATTTCATGAAATATTTGGTAGCATAAAACTAAAAATTGATAAAGCTTATTAATCTCAGTACTATGTTCTTAATTTGAGTTCACCATCGTCACATGAAACCTTTACCTGTTACTAAATTAAACCGTAATAAAAATAAACTATGACTTATCATATAAGAATTTCATTTCACATATCCAATACAGAGGCTCACAATTTTAAAGAAATACATGTTTCCGTTTGAAAGACTGAATGAAATATATTATTTCATTCCTTACTGTTGTTCCATATTGATCATTTTACACTGAAATTGCAATTCTATATTCGTGCTATATATATTGCATGAAGCATATCATAAATGTTGTTTTACTATTTCTATACCCTTTAATTAAGACGTAATGGATATGAATATATTGACTAGGACACACAGATAAGTGTTATATTCTCCAATAATATTACAGGCCATTTTTTGCTTAAATATTTTTTCAAGAGTTGATCACATTGCCGAAATTTTTTAGCTTTCAATTTTCAGTAAATATGATGTATTAGTTCTCTTGTGTGAAAGATACGTATAATTCTCTTAAAAATAAGTTTTTGATATTAATAATTAATTTAAAAATGAAACAAAATGACAGAATTCTCTGTCTGTTCATTCATGTAGTATTGGCAAGATTTCGTAAGTCTTCATACAGATATTTCGGACTGACAAAAGAGTTGGTTATATGAAATGAAAACTCGTTTTAATGATTTGTTTGGAATTCTTTTACCAGAGTAAAGATATAACCCTCATGAATACTGTTTTTCAGTTTTGCGAAATAAAGTAATAAGTTTGATTCATCTAGTCCAGAAATAAATATAAATTATTATAACCAGAAAACATCTCAAATACTATGAAACACATGATATTTCAATAGTAATCCATCAACTGAACATTAGGATGTATGCTGCATAGTTAAACTATTTCTTGTCATCGAAACTTTCTATCATCTCAGAGCATACTCGAAAAGTTGAGCTTTGTTACATGAATAGTCCATAAGAAGTACAGAGACTCGTAGACTTTAATGTAAGAGGAAGAACTATCCTTATAGCGAGTTCTTCTGAGCAAATATCACTCTGCATATGCAAAATGTTATTTTCATCATTGCAATGGCTATGGGGTAATTTTAAGCCTATTTGTACTCGTGATCACCTGATTAGGGGGGCTAATCACTCCGCAGAAAGTGCATTCGCTGAAGCACCAGCTGTGCAAATCCGGCAAACGGTATCTTCTTCCATTTAAGTGCCCCGGGAGGTGACGTCACGAGTCCAGTTTCAATTGCAAAGTGTCCCGTGAGACATATTCTCAGCGACATTCCTTTGGGAGCCGTGGAAGACGACTTCAGAGGCCAGAATAATGTCCTTATTCCAATACCTCTTCCCGTGGCCTCATTCTTCCCTCGTCTCTAGAGGATACCGTCCTCGCCCGATATTTAAGGTTTTTCCAAAGGTATCGACCATAAAAAATAACGAGATCGCCTCAAACTTTACTGCTGTGCGGGTCTTGCAAGTTCCTCCCCACGGCACCAGGCCACTGCGATTATCTCAGCGGGAAATTATGTTTGAATCTAATTTGCACAGCGGTATGTAACCTGGTAGTATGTTTAGGAAAAATTTCAGACTCTATATAAATCATATTCATCAAAATATCCATGTTAAATTGAAATTTATTTTTATTTTTTTTATTTCCGCCGGAGTTTATTTAATGGCATCGAAAGTGATATTATCTTTGCAGTTTATAATTTATTAGAATAATTGGAGAATAGCAAATTTAGCAGTACATAATGCAATGAATCACTCAATACAATATTTAATCCTCTCTAAAGGAAAATGAATGCTTCACGGAAAAATGTAGGTTTTAAATAAATTATCAGCATATCCATAGTATATCAAAAGTTATTGTGTATTTATTTTCCCCCGCAGTTATGTCTGATGACAACCTTGTACAGTTAATATTTAGAAATAGTTATTAGAAATTATTAAAAATGTAGCGATCCTTATGGCCGGTGCTGCGTTAATTTTGGCCAGGAGTGTACAATATATTAGATTAATTTGAGAAGGATTACTTTAATAACTATAAATACAATTAATTGCTCAATATAACATTAATATATATAAATAAACGTTTATCTCACAATTATAATTTATATTGTAGTTATATACAGCTGTATATGTATTTAGTATATTTTATAATTTGGACGGTAAATAAACTATCAAAAAATCCATATTATATTGAATTTTATTTTTATTTCCACCGAAGTTATATCTGGTGGCAGCTTTGTACGATCGGTTATTTAAAATTTGTAGCAATAAGATATTTAAAAACATATACAATGCACTAGAGTAATAGGAGAAAATTTAATTCAGCAACACAAAATGCAATGAATGAATCAAGGGAGCAATACATAGTATTTGTTAAAAATGTTATTCTCACGATTATAAGATGTATTTAAGAAAATACAGGGTATAGTGTATAAGTAATAAAGGTTCACTATATTGATTTCGTTCGAAAGTCGAAAATTATCCAGCAAACCGCAGTTTTGGTGTGATGCTCTCCTAGTGATATCTAGTTCTCTTCATTTTATAATACAGACTTTAATCACTTGTTATCCCCATATTTGCGTTACATTTGGAATAAAAATAATATTCACTTGATTTAATAATATTTTTATTCACGTATTACAATGGTTACTTCGTTGTATGAATTAGGTTACACTATGTTATTTCAAGCAGTTATTTTCTCTCCTTATGAGCCACTATAAATTCTACCGCAACCCAATACGTGTATATACGGTATTCTCTCATTTCCTATTAATTCAGTAGACATGGCAGAGACTAATAAAAATTGATGCAGCCAACGTAAAGGCTATATAAGTTCTAAGAAAAACCGAATTTCTAAGCTTCTATTTTTGGGTTACGCCCTTTGGAGAAGGTAGAACTTCTTTTGGGGAGTCATAATGCTTATTGCTTGCGCATCTTATAAATATGATTCCCACAACTACCATTCAAAAAGACGTGAGGTTACTAAAGATTATGTGTTGCTTTTAGAGGTTTTAGTTCCACTACACTGGATTAGGTCATAGTATATTGATTGAGCAAATTGTACTCTATACACTACAATACGAATAGTAATAACCAAAGTAGAGTTCAGAAAATATACAAGTAAAATAGACTTAGCTGTGGATACTTCTTAACTGGTGGTATGTTAAATAACTACCTCCATCCTTCCAATATTAGCTGCAAAAAAAGTAGAAGATAAATGGAGAGAAATGTGGAGTTTGTGCAAGATGTGGAGTTTGGCAATTTTCCCATGCTTTTCTCTCTGAAAAAGAGCGTTACCAGTGAAAGAAGTCTACGTAGGTGTAGCATAGTGACTTAATGAGAAACATTTTCCGTTGAATTCAATTAAAACATCAAGGAGAAATACCATACACATCTTCATTCATACAGCAGCAGTTTTACTCTATCACAACTACTGTCATAGTAGATAAGGTATATCGATAGATGAAATTTTCTCTACCCTTTAACGTAAATAGAATATACAATATAGCAGGAAGAAAAAAGAGGAACAACTTTTCACTAAGGAAACCGTCTGTATTGGTAACTAAGCAAATTACACGCAACTATTGAGCACACGACATGTTTCGATGCTTAAGCATCATCTTCTAGTTATCATTAAAGACGGAATTAGTTTCCTTAGTGAAAGGTTGTTTATCTTTTTTCTGTCTGGGATGGATTACCACAAAGTTACTCGCAGTTCGATGGATTTTATTATAAAATATAGCATTTATTAAGATGTAGTAGAAGAATATGCTTAAACAAGGGCCTGGATAGCCAAGTTGGTAGCGCGTTATACCTCCTTTAGGTTCTGGGTTCGATTCTAAGAGAAAATTACATAAATTCTCAAATTAATAAAAATTAACAACTAAAAATTTGATTTAAATTTATGTTGATAAAAAATCGTTAAGTACTTCATTGGACTCTTAAATAGGCAACGCGAATGTATAAGAAAAGATGACGAGATCAATCGCGCACCGGAAGTTGGGAAGGAGCTTCTTTTACGGCCTCCACGGATGACTCGCCGTATGTGTTAGCGCGTCTGGAAAAGGGATGTCAATAAGCCTCTGAAACTGTTTCTCCTGACAAACACAAATCCTCTCCCCTCCGATTTTCGTCCCCGAGGATTCCATTCCCCGAACAATCCTCAATCAAGGGAGTGGCTTGGGAGCCATTAACCCTTCTTCTTTGCAACCGTTTCGACACCTCCACGTCTTCTCTGACAGTCCTCTTCGATCCAAAGCCGCAGCACGGCCCCATCGTCCCGTGTGTACCTTCGCCGGGAAGCAAGTCTCTTGCGCCAATGGTAATCCCTCTGTCAGTGGAGAGATTCACTTTAAGATGCTTTGCGGAAGTGCTGTGCGATGATAGCATCAGCGTATGTTGCTTTGGAAACTGTAACCTCTCTTCGTAATGCAGTTTTCCGAGGTGGAATTGGAATATGTTTGAAACAATATATGCTGAGGTATACTTGACTTATAATTCGGGTTGCTATGTGATTCTGTCCTACCATATATATTATAGACATCATAAAGGTTTATTTCAAATTTATCACCTCTGTTAATTTCCTTTAATGAGACAGAAAAATCTTTTGTTAATATCCTTAAGGAAATTTTTAGGAAAACCAATTCCTTTTGATTCTTCTCACCAGATTTTCAGATCCTATCGCTGGACCACCACTTGCTTGAGTGCACCCAATGGGACCGACAGACTTTTTATGGACGCATTTCAAGTCATTTAGAAATGAATTTGGGATATTAATTACTAAAAAGCATATAACGAATTAAATCAATCATCAAAGATAAAATAAAACATAAAATATCTATTCACTGCTTTTCACAGTTTTCTATAAGTCAGTCTGAGTATATTTTACTAGCCACATATTCTAAAGAGTAATTTTCATGCGTTTCTTTCCAATTTTGACTCCAAACTGTATTAAGTCCCCATCTTTCCCTCATTTCAAGCAAAAGCTATTCTTATTCTATTTTTGTCTCTCTCAGCTTCCCCCATATATCTTTCCCTAAGCTCTCAGAAGATTTTCTTTTCGTTATTCTGAAGCATTTTTGCAAGATCGCGTAAGACTTTAAGAGCGTGGGAATAAAGAGAGAGATAGAATAATAAAGGATAATATCGACTGGGAGAAGAATCTTTTGAATCACAATGCCTAGGGCTTTGATTCCCTCTTTTGTTGAGCGGTAACACAAGAGGAAAGGTATAAGTTTCCGTGGTATCTCGCAGTGGTTATAGAGGTCGTTTAGAGCGATCCCGTGCTAAGCTTGCTGTTATAAATTCTTAGCTGATTCTTTGTGCGATTTGGCACTTTTTTGTTGTATGAACATTGGAGGCCAAAGTTGCTCTAGTCACCGGGATAAATTTCCTACCAATTCTGTAAAGTGTGAACTTACTTTGAGCATGCTTGCGAATTGAAACGACCCAAAATATGTTTTCAAATTCGTTTTTAATTTCTCAAAGAAAAAATATAATTCTGATTTCTTATTTTTCTATTTTACTTGATTTCAAATAATTGATGTTTATATTTGAATCTTCTTCTAATACTGAATAGTATAGGTGTTATGACTAGTGCAGAAGAGAGTTTGAAATTGACTACGAACCTCGAATAAAACAATAGCGTTCACAAACTTAATGTAGTACTTAATGTACATAAAACTTAAGAATTCCGTTATCTTGTTTTTTCAAGGAGAACATATGAACCAAAAACGTTTCAGAGAACCCTCGTGAAATTTTGATATCTCAGGGGTTATGCATGTGACGGATAATCGATTAATTTAAGCCAAGATTTTTATATTGCATACATTATTTAAGTACTTTATAGTATTTAAGTAAATTACTGAGCAAGTTGAAGATGAGCAACAACGCGTTTCCCGGGCTTCACCCATTGTAAATGAACTATCGATTGCCATTATTAATTGTAGAAGCATCAAAAACAAAGTAGCCGATCTTGAACATCTTATCCGAAGTAACGACTCCGACATAATTATAGGCACCGAAAGCTGGCTAACAGACGATATTAATGACTACGAAGTATTTCCTAAAGATTTTAAGATTTATCGTAAGGACCGTCAGGATAAAGTGGGTGGAGGAGTATTTATAGCGGTTAAAAGTTCTTTGCGGAGTAGTTCACATACGTATCCTAACAGTTGCATCGAGAGCGTATGGTGTACCATTAGTCAGCCAAATAAACCCAATCTACATGTATGTGCTTTTTACCGGCCGCCCAACTCTTCGCGTCATGTTTTGCGTAACCTAAACGATGAAATAAATTTTTACTCGCGTAAAAACAACAATAGCATAATGATAATTGGAGGAGATTTTAATCTTCCAGACATCGATTGGCAAAAGCACGTAGTCAAGAAAAGAGCTCGGGACAATGACTCTTGTAGGACCTTGTTAAATTTAATACAAAAAAATTCATTACACCAGCTAGTCAAAAAGCCTACCAGGGAATTAACCATTTTAGATCTTTTTCTTACGAACACCCCCGAACGAGTATCTAACACATCTGTTTGCGATGGAATATCCGATCACAAAGCCATAATTATAGATTTCGACCTTAACTTGGTAAAGCACAGAAAACCTAAGCGCAGAGTTTATCTTTACCCGCGAGCCGATTTCGAAGGATATCGTAGTAAACTCATGTACGAATTTCTGGAGTATAAAACGCGCGCGATATGTTTAAATACCGAGGAAACGTGGAATCTCTTTGTAAGAACAATGCGTGACCTAATGGATAAATTTGTACCCTCAAAACTTTCAAATCAAATTAATGAACCTAGATGGTATAATAAGGAGACTAGGAGAGCACTAAAGAAACAGAGGCGTTTGCATCCCAAATTAAAAGCCGCTGCGAGGCAACCGAATAGTATCAACATAGATCGAGTAGAGAGCGAACATAAGGAAGCAAAGTCGGAAACTAAACGAATTATGCGAGATGCCCTCCGTCAATATAAAAAGAAGATTTTATGCGAACACTTGGAAGAGGACCCAAAAGCGTTTTGGTCGTACGTTCGTGAGGTCCAAGGTAAAGAGCAAACTGTTGGTTCATTAAAGGATACTTGCGGTAATATAGTAAACGATGCTAAAGGCAAAGCTAATATCTTGAATGATTTTTTTCGAAGCGTTTTCACGTCTGACGATACATCAAATACTCTCCCGAATGTTGATAAACCTGAATCAATGTCGAAAATCACCTTCAGAGAAGACGGCATCATTAAACTATTGCAACAGATTAAACCGAATAAAGCTCCGGGTCCTGAAGACATACCGGCTCGAGTGTTCAAGGAAGTTGCGGAGAGCGTAGCACCTTTTCTTAAAGTTATATTTGACAAGAGTATGAGCGAAGGAAAGGTCCCGAAAGATTGGAAAATTGCGAATGTCACGCCAATATTTAAAAGTGGCCCTAAGGACGATCCAGCTAATTACAGGCCTATATCTTTAACATCACTGAGCGGTAAAATTATGGAACATATAATAGCTAGCTCTTTAATGGGTTTTCTTGAAACGTCCAATTTCATAATTAGGAATCAACACGGTTTTCGTAAGACTCGTTCTTGCGAGTCTCAGCTGGCTTTATTAGTACACGATGTTCTCAACTCTGCTGAAAAACATAAGCAAGTCGATGCGATATTTTTAGATTTTCGGAAGGCTTTCGATAAGGTACCTCATCATAAATTGCTGTACAAATTAGAAGTTGCGGGTATCAATGCACAAGTTATTAACTGGATAAAAGACTTTCTCACCGATAGAGAGCAACGAGTAGTACTCGATGGTATTAGTTCCAACTTGGTTAAGGTGACCTCGGGCGTCCCTCAGGGCAGTGTAATTGGACCGTTGTTATTTTTAGTATACATCAACGACCTCAGCAATCATATTGAAAGCAATGTTAGGATATTCGCAGACGACACAGTCATTTACAGGGAAATAGTTAGTTCAGAGGATAGATTAGCCCTTTCGAACGACTTAGATAGAATTATGAATTGGTGCGATGATTGGCAATTAGAGCTTAATGTAGAAAAGTGTTCGGTAGTTAACTTCTTCGAAAGTAAATCTATAATAAATGATTATTCTTATAGTCTCCGAGGGGTAAACCTAATGTCAGTAGAATCGGTAAAGTATCTTGGAGTAACTCTCACGAATAATCTATCATGGAGTGCCCACATCCGAAATATATGTGGAAAAGCACTTAAGAAACTCGGCTTCGTTAAAAGAATAGTCGGTAGGAGCGAAGAAAAGGTTCGCGAGCGATGCTACTTAGCGTTAGTTAGGCCTCACCTTGAGTATGCATGTAGTGTATGGGACCCCGCCGAGAAATGTCATATTCGGGATTTAGAAAAAGTACAACGGAAAGCGATACGATTTGTAAAGAATTGCTACGATAAAACAGCGAGTGTCACTCAGATGTTACAGGACGCGGGATGGGAATCATTAGAAGATAGAAGAAAAATTCAAAGGATAAATTTATTAAATAAGTTCAGAGAAACTACGTTTTCAGATGATGTAACCGATATAATGCGACCCCCCTGTTATATGGGCCGTGCTGATACTGCCCGAAAGATTAGGGAAATAGATGCTAAAACGAATCGTTTCAAAAATTCATTTTTTCCGCGAAGTATACGCGAAAGCAACCGTTTAGGAAAATAGAGTCAAGGTGCTTGCACCCCCTGCCACACGCCGAAAGGCGGCTTGCAGGGTTCTTACATAGACATAGACATAGACATTATTTAGTGATTTGAATTAAAAAAGCAGAACACATCTAGAGATACGATATTATCTAAAGAAAAAAAATTCATCAAAGTTATCATATCTCTAGTCGTAAGTTGTTGAAGTTCAATTTCCTTTTTTAAATGAAATTAATAAATTATGGTATTCTCGTCTCCAGTATCTTACGAAAAATTCTGCTCCAACACCTACTGATGCTGAGGAATTTTATTTTCCCTTCATTTAGACAACGTCATTTCCATAGTCAATGGCAATTATTTGATAACTATTATGTGACATTTTTATTTGCTTGATTTCATAATAATTTCCGAGGCATTTCATATTGCTATTACTGTCTTCTCTCTCAGTTTCTATATCTGTTCTAATGATATATGACGCTTTGATTTTCTTCGAACTTTTTCATTTAGCAGCTAACAATATTTGGAATATTTTACCCTTAGCTTAGTCCATTCTTACTTGGGTTGAACTCTGTCAAACAACATGAAGTGTTAAACTTTTAGAATTAATTTAGATATACCTTTGCAGCTACATCAAAGTGCATATTACCGCTTCTTAAGAACCCAAAAGATCAAATCTCTTCGGCGTCCTTCTCAGAGACCTGGTCTTCCGGAGATTAATTCTAATTTGAAATAGCTATTACCTTGTATTGATGATTTAACATATCTGCACACTATAACAATGGCTTCTAAATCGTTTTACATCACTCTATATCTTCCAACGCCATTTTATTCTGTTTTTCCTTTGTCTACAAGTAAGACAGAATAGAAGAATTTTAATAATAATCCCAACCTTTAATAATATTTAGATGTCGTGTCTATTAAGTACGATGACCAAATAATTCTAAATGAGTTGGAACCTATTATTGCGGTCGCATAAAAAGAACACTGTTTGAGAACTCTCAGATCTTATTCGCATTAAAGTTGGACTCTAATGCATTGATACGATTCAAAGTTCAAGTCGGATAAATTTAATCTATTTCTAGGCGATGCTCTCACATCAGCGAAACCTAATTCAGGAGTACCCTGAGGTAGATTCCAAGGAATGCAAAATTATCCAGGTAGTAAGGTCTCCCCCTCCGAGACAAAGGCCACCAGTTCGTTGCCCCTCGCAGCATATGACCTCTATTTTCTTTATCTCCGTTAATTAATTATAATCTTCTCTAGGATGGGGAACCGAAATAGGTCTCAAAGCGAAACAGGCTAAACAACATAAATTAACCTCCTTGAAGAATTTCTTCAATTAAGTTTCACCATCCTCGCCCACACCTTCACGTAAGTTTCTCACACCCATCTCAAAGACGAAATTCCCTCTCCTTTTTCGTCACACCATTAAATTTCCCCAACTTTCCAATCTTCCCCTTCACCCCCTTTGGTAAGTTCCCTCTCTCTAGCTTCCACTAATGATAAGGCCTTCCTTCACCCTTTTGTTCCCCTTGGAAACCCCTTCCTCCCCGCCCGAACCTTTCGCCTATAAAATCCACCGACCCCACCTCACGAGCCCCTCCCACGGGTAACCTTGTCGGTTGATTTGTCGTCGGGCAAGACTCTTTGCCCTCGCGAACACAGAGTCGAACGACCTCAGGGGGCAGCAAAGCTCCTTTCCCGCGTCCGTAACTCCCTTCTCCCTCCATCCCTTCCCTATTTCTCTTTAGCTTTCCGCTCTCCCGTATCTCCCAGGCACATAGCATCTTTCCTCCCGAAAGCGTTCTTCTTTGTTTTCCTCTTCGAGACCCATACTGCAGAACTATCAGTCATTACTTCGAGGGCACCGTGCCTCCACCCACTTGCCCCTTTCCCGCCTTTTTCTCCCGCAGGTGCGCGCCGGGCTCAAAAGCGCGGGAAAATATATATTTTCCCGCCTTTATCCGTGGATATGATATAACAGTTTTCTTTTATTTCTTCAGATTTTTATTTCCTCTGATCATACATCTATTTTTCCTTGCCACAGTTTTCAAGGCGTTTTTATCGAAAATGGAAGAGGCTTAAAACCGAAATAAAGGAAAAGACCGAACTTTGTATTTATCGCAAGGTTTTTTTCTTTTAATAGGCGACCGGTTTCAGCTTTGCAGGCATGATCAGTCACATCATTCTACTATATTGAGTGCTGAGCTAGTGGTGACTTAGCTGATGATTACGAAATGACGAAGATCAAAAACGGTATTAGAATTAAAACTACTTAAATTAAAAAATTCGTGTAAAATACAAAGTTCTGCCCCATAAATGACTTTCCAACTGTAATACGATCAAGTCATATTAATTAATTTTTCTTTTGGGAGATAACGTTCCTGCCCTAGTCTTCTTGCTACTCCACTCCTGTTTATTCCTTATTGTATGCCTTTAATATTTTTGGTGTTATTTAATTATTTTCTCTTTTTATATTTATATTTAATTATTATCTCTCTCTTTTAATATTTTATATTAAATCACATATAATTGGGTTGTATGACCTGTTTGTGATACACAAATTATTATTATTATGTACATCCCTCTTTCCTGCCTTTTTCTTATAACAAGATGCATACTGGGAGAAGAGGCGCAGGAAAACCCACATTCTCCCGCCATTCTTCCGTGGTTATTACACAACCCTATCTTAACGAACACGTCTTCGTTTCTTTCCGACTTATGATGGATTTTCCCTTCCGGGGTCTTCATGGTGTTTTTTATTTCAAGTGGAAGAACGTAAATGTTCAGTTTGGAAAGAAATTTTCTCTTCCTCGTTTTCTTTTTCCTGACATGGCGGAGGTAGGGAGTTGTTTTCGGAGTTAAATTACTTTCGTGATGAAGAATTTATGGGATTCGGAGTCGGATTTGCATTTTAGGGATGGAACTCGCCGTCCCAGTGCTAATATTTCGATACGGAAGGGTATCTCAGGCGCTGTGAGATTTGGAGCTGGGAAATTGGGCGCGAGGGCTGTGAATTGTCGAAAATTAAGTTCTCCCTTCTCTGGAATAGCGAGAAATTTCTGGCTTAAAGAAAACGGTATCATCGAGATAAAACAAGGAATAGGATCATATCAGTGTATTTTCTTGCTAGTGATATCTTTTCGATAAAGTCTAACTTTTTATAGCTTTCGTAACAGAATCGTTAGGTTTTTGGACGTATTGTCATAATTTAGCTTGTGATTGCCGGTAAATGATGTTTCAGACGAGTTACAAGGAATTACTGGACGATTTTTATTGATTTGATTTATGTCTAAACGAAATGTAGAGTTGTTCTATTTATTGTGTGTTGTTTGATTACTTATTGTTGTTATGAACAAGGATTGGTGACTGATGGATCGCAAGAAGCTATGTATGTATTTGTAAATTGTAAGGCTGTCGCCACCGGACTGTCGTCCAATTGCAATGTATATATGCAATAATAATACTATAATATTATTAATGTTCAACTTATATCTACGTTTAGGATACCCGGGTATTAAAAAAACGTTCAGCTTCGTTCAAACTGTAAAATTTCACTGCGCAGTGTTTTCAGATGCTAAAATAAGTACGAGTCGTGACCTTTGGAATTGGTTGTTCATTTTCGGGCTTTTTGTGTCCTTTATTGCCTTGATTAAAGCGCTCTCTGGGAATCGCACCTTTTGATTTACAGCGGTGCTTCACGCCAGGGAATCCTTTTTTGCAAAACTAAATATTGACTCCAAACGTACTCACCAGTCTCTATTTCACTCGCCTATCTTACCGAGATAGATAATAATAATAATAATAAAACGTCTTTATTTGGGCGAGATTGAGACTTAAAAGTCTCTTCTTCCATCTAACCCATAGATAGAGGCTTCGCATCCTTCAATTTGAAGTTGGAAATATTGATTACCGGATTTTACGGACTATAGGACGCACTTTTTCTTAAAAAATGCCCCAAAAATTCAGGTGCACCTTGTACTTCAAATTAATATAGAAATGTCTACCGTTCGATTTAAAATTTCCAGTGCAGTGCACCGATGCGACAAACTTGAATCGAAAGTGATTTGTGCTATCGGTAACAATACAATATTTCTGTTAGTAACTAGATTCGTAATGGAAAATATTAAAAGTAGAAGGAGAAAGTTTATATGACGAATTTTAGAGATTTTAAAGGTCAGTTCGGTTTTATAAACTAAGAATATTTTAGTCTGACTATGAAAACTAGTAATAAAATTGGTTAGAATACTATTTAAAAATATGATTGAAAATTAAGGTGTCTTATGGTCCGTAAAATAATAAATTCCTGCTTATCTCCTGATGCATGTGCACAGACCACGCCCCTGAAGCTCCCCTATGCTGACTGTACAATCGGATGACGCCCTTAATGTCCGCAGCCGCGAGATGGCAGCACTGAAGCTCGCCCTTTGAAACCATACTCTCATATGGAGTAAATGGAGAAAACAGCACGATTATGATACTTTTTCCCTGTTTTTCTTTGTAGGAGTAGTATATACGAAAGATGGAATTCAGAGTTAGTGATTTATCCATTTATAAGTACTGAAAACAATTGAATAAAATGGGCAAAATAGTAAATCCGAAGAATAAGTACAGGTTGCCTTCAGGGCACACCACAAGTAACTTCGTCGCTGTGAAAACATTATTCGTAGATCAGCGAAGTGCAATGTATTCTGCTTGGATACACAGAAAATAATTGATCCTTAATAAATTACCAACGTTACATCTACTTTCAACTAGGCCTTTTAAAACTTGAATCGCAGGATGCACATGGGTGGTCTGAAAAGTTTCCGACGCTTCAACATTTCTTGACGTGTTTTCTGAAAATTTCTGAAAATTTTCTGAAAATGTCTGGAAAATCTTGGATCGGAAACTTTTCAGACCACCCTCGTAAATACGTTTCCTGAAAAAAATCGAAGATCCCAGAAATAGTCTCCAGGAAATGAGTAAACGGTCAAATATTGTTGAAACATACATAAATCCAAAAGTATCAAATTTTAATAACTGGCGTGGACTGCATTTCATCTTGTGGAGGCTGAAATGTGAAGTTATGTTATACACTATACAAACATAAAGTATAAAGTGGTATAACTAATTTATTGACCAAACATTAAGTTTTAGACAGTTTCGCAATTTTCCTTTTCGATGCACCTTCTTTAACAGCCTCCAAATTTATAAACTTTGCATGCTGCCTCATAGTTACATAATATTTTATTATATATGCTATGATTTAACTTCCGTGCTCAAAGCATGGGAAAGTTATCTCTTCATCACCTTCAAGTGACTCTGAGATTATGCACTCAAACACATCATTTGACTCATAGTGCTTTAAAAATTGTTCCTCCTCTTTGAGGATGAAAGTATGAACGTTTACATGAGGATGAACCAAACCCCCATACTTTTCATATTTGTTAACTTTGGTACTGAATGGCAAGAGAATGCAATGCCCCCGGATGAATTAATGCTGCCTGGCAAACAGCACACTTGCTGTGTTTCTTTATCTGGTGCAATACAACGATGACCAGGCATTTTTAAGATTAATAATATCTTAAGGATATCTTAAAATATATCAAAAGTCTTCAAGCGCAGTAACGACAAAGAAGATCACTCCCACTCACCAACTCACACAACGTGGTCGCACTTTCCAACTTACATCAACGTTACCGTAGAAAGGGGTGACCTCGGCCACGCGTGCACTGCTCCACAAATTTTAAATTTGTAGTACAATATCTAAAATTTCACAAAGTAGCTATTCTTTCCTGCCCTTTAGAATTTAGATTGTCTTGACATATCGCCAGCAAATCCGTCTTGCTCCTTGCAACATTGACAGTACAATTGTCATTTGGAACTATTTGAAAATCGTGCATTCTCGAGACAAGTCTACGAAACCTCAGTCTGTTAACTTCTCTCAGTAACACTCAGCAAGATGGGAAACATTTGAGGACAATTGGAGGCCAAACAGTGCTTCTTCGTGAAAAAGAGATTAAATTAGTGGAAGTGCTGTTAAATTTATTATGAATATCCGTGATATCCAAATTTTAGTACAAACGTATTTGAACAGTAAAAAGTAAATGTTCAGTGCTTTGAAAAAAATTCCAGAAATTGTTTGGGTTCGGAGATTCATTAGTAGAAACAAATCACTGACTCTAAGGCTTGGAAAAAATTTTAAAAGGGTTCGAGTGACAATGAGTTTTCCACAAAGAATTTTTCATTATTTTTGTTTTTCGAGGAAAAAATTAAAAAATGGAAAATATTTATTTTTCTTTTGAAAATTTATAAATGAAGTGGAAAAACGTTATAATGAGTCAATAACTTCTTATCTCAGTACCTATCAAACAAAGAATAAATAAAATAATAATTTAAAGATTTTAAAATATATTAATGGTCGTAATATTAGTCATATAGTTAATTTTATAGGCGATATTTAGGAAACATATTTAGTGGCCGAAGTCACCCCATCGGTTGGGGTGCCTAAGGCAGCTATTCTTTATTTTTTAAACAAATTCCCTTGCTTGAGAAAAATATTTAGATTTGCATGAATAAGAATTACCTTCATGTAATTTAAATTTTCTGAGCATAGAGAATCTAAAAAACGGCCAAAGTCACCCCATTCTACGGTACGGTTCGTCGCATTTCAGTGATTTACGAAGAATGTTTTTACGGCGACAAAGTTACCTGCGTTTTGCACATAAGGCAAGCACCTTTTCTTCGGATTTGCTAATTAGTCCGTATTATTCAAATGTTTTGTATTCAATTTAAAAGTACCTATTGATGGATAAAACAAGTACTCTTAATTCCATCTTTGGTAAATATTACTCTTTATTACATATGTATCATAATCGTGCTTTTTCACCGTTTACTCCATATAAGATTCAAAGGGCGAACTTCAGTGCTGCCATCTCGCGACTGCGGACATTAAGGGAGCTAAAAAATTTCAGCAGTTTCCAGTCCTATACTTTCTAAGTTCGTGGCACAGACTTACCGCAATGGTATTACGTCGCCATATAATATCTCCATCTTAAATCCATTTCAAATCGTGATTGAGATGCAATATGTAGGAGTTGTTAAACTATTTTTTGAACGACATGGTTTCTCGTTAGATTAAGTATATAAATTCCTCTTACAGCTTTTCCTAGAAAACCCTTATTAAATGCTAGAATTGATGATAAAAATTGAATTTTTAACCTTCAAATAGGAGAATCTGAATTCTACTGCAGCAGTCGAGTGGGATCTAATTAAGGACTCGAAGATCTGTTTTCCTATTAAGTAACTATATTATTTACTTTATTTTCCGTAATTTTTTATGCTAAAGGTGTAGTGTATCATCTCATTAATTGTAAAAGTCTCGTCATACTCGTCCCATAATCATTGGAGAAGTTCCTAGTTCTGCCACAAGCTATCATTTTCATAAGCATATCTGAAACTTATCGTGCAATACATATTGTAAAATATTATATTATAAATAATGTTGTTTTTATAAAATCTATTATTTATAAAATTATTATTATAATTTTTTTTAATTTATAGAAAAAATAGATATTTTTTAAATAATTGAGTTAAAAGGTATTCTTTCCCCTATAAGGGTAAACAATTGCGTGCTCTCTTGGCTCCTACTCATTATGCGTCATTCTTCGATACCGGATTAATTACTAAAAGAGTAAAACTCATGTAAAGGTTCAACGACCAAATTGTCATCTTAATTAATCTTGATACGAAAGTAATATACACATTTAATTTTGGGTAAGAAATTAGCCTTCGCGTTTTTTTCGGGTAGCATGCAACACAAGTTATGTATCGTGACCTGATAAAACTCCAATTTCAAGAAATTTCATTTTTAGGGTACTCTGCTTATCACTATTCAACCATATTTCAGATACGTTTCTCACGATACCGTATCTCACGGAGAATGTAGCTTCGATTTTCTCTTTCTCTGTGAGTTTCTTCTGTTCTACCAAATCGCAAACCATACTCGTTCATCATAGAAATTCGGAATTGAGACCTTCCCTACTGTACGTAAATCTCATCTAGATATTTATTTTTTATAAAGCTGCTTTGAAAAGGGGATGAAGGTTCAATAGATAAGATATGCTTTTATGATTGAAAAAGCACATTCCTGCGGTTTTGCTTTTCCGTTTTCTCTAGTCTAGGGTTCTCTAGATTACAGTCCTAGTTTTCTTAATTATGCTGCCAGCCGTTGTGGATCAATTTGGCAAAAACACATTATGAGTATATGTTTCTCGTACTCTTCACTGCGTTTGTCTAGTTTTTAAATTGAAATTATTGATTGCTTGATTTGAGAGGGTGAAAGTTTATAAAGGGTGTCTTTTTAATAAAAAATTACACTTTTTCATAAATTGTAGGATTTTTAAGTTACCCATGAGTTAATTTTCTTAAATTGTTTAATCTTTAAACAAAATAATAGAAAGTTAAAATTTTGACAATATGATCAAAGGGAGCATTGAGTACATTCGAATCTAAATCAAATCTGTAAAAATAACTCTATTTATTAACATTATAACTTTAAAAATAATCCTATCAGTTGAAATTAATATTTAAAATAGTTTTCTATAGAGATATAGATATTGGTAATGAAAATTGTCCTAATAATCTAATTTCGTAGCTTAAGTTGTCTTCTATGCTTTGTTTAATTTTTGAGGCTCGTTTACATACTTACATTTCAAGTTTTTATTACAATTTTCAAGGAAAAATGAAGAGTGAATCCCACATTCCTCTGATATATTGTTAAAAAAGGCTACTGCCACTTGATATCACAGATCTAGAACTGGCAAAGGAACAAATGTTTGTAACCTGCTCAACTTGAATTTTGAATATTCTTGTATATACCAATGGTAGTGATAGCAGAGAGAGAAAAAAATATTCCCCAGGCGTCCGATATATATTCCGCAATTCATCAGGGAATGCAAATCTCCAATCCCGTTATCCTAAGGTACTCTCCCGCATCAGCATTTCAACTACACTTTCCAATTAGAGGGCCATCCGCGGCGGTGGGCAAACGGGAAATGCATGCGGAAGCGCCGCCTCTGCTGCCGCTAATCTTTTTCCCCGCGATTCTCGTAATGCCAACCCCAAGTGCAAATTGGATGGAAGGAAAACGACGCCGATGGCAATTTTCCGTAGCTTTTTTCGATCCACGTGCGGACTCGAGGGAAAAATAACCGTCCGCCGGAAATATCATCAGAAACGAGATAATGATATCCGGCTTAATCTAAGCAGCGTCACTCTTATCTACAAATGAGAGTTGAGATTGTTTGAAGAGATTCGACGTTTCGGTCCGGAGCTGTTAACGGCTTTCCAGGAATTGCTAATTTTATGGACGGGCATCCAAATTATTCTTCCATCTTTTTCTGTTTAAACTCTTCGAAAACACATTTTTCTTGCGGATATTTGGTTCTTCGCTATTTTTACCTACAACTAAAATGTGAGAATAGAATTCCTGCAAAGATGTACAGCATATATTAGAATTTTTCATGTTTGACATCAGCAGTAATTTACGATAGCAATTTTGGGTGTTTTGCGGTTAGTTTATTATGGCCAAGGTACTTAAATATTAATTGGAATCACAATTTAAAAACGTTCTGACCATTATCATCCGCATGCAAGATCATCTATATTTTGTTAAACAATATTTTCCATCATATACCCAAGTGATTAACAAAGTAAACATGCCTGACTGTAGCAAACCAAATGGTAAAATTAAGCAGGAAAAGGAATAAAAGAGTTTTAATCATTCATCTTCTCTAATATCACTTTAACTCTACATTTTCCGGGAATCATGGGAATAGTTAGTCAAACAGTATTTTAGAAAACGTATCATACAAACAGGATAGGTTTTCTAGTAAATATTTCCTTTAAAACATTTTATGCCTGATTTGAATTGTAATGCATTTTCATCGTAATTCAGATTTTTCTGGAATTCAGATTTTTCTAGCAAATGGTAGTTCGTATCTAAAAGCCGTGCGAAATATCCGACATTTTAAAGGCAAAGGCCGCACTAAACCAACGGAAGGATCGCGCGCGGCTCGCTGGCCGCCATTTGAGATATATTTGAGCTGGAAATATATTGAAAATAATTTTTGTAACAAATGAAATCTATTTTAGATCTTAATTTTTTCACCCTTGCAATCTTTTTAGATGAATCTGCATAACGAGAAATCGTCATCTCATTTCAAATTTTGTTTATACTGGCATATTGGATGAGATTCTACTTATACAATTAAAGCGATGAAACACCACGAGAGAAATATGATTTCCTCTTGAAAATATGGCCACAAGAATCACCGAGAGAAGCAGTGCCCTCTCTCGTATATACATTTGCAACGCTTTAAGACTCTTTTTGCCTTGGGAACACACGTTCACAGTATCACCCATGAGAAGCACAAGAATATTCCTGAGAAATATGATCGCTTTAAACCGTAATCATCGATAGGTATACTATTACTCGTATATCGACGTAATTCATCGGGAGAGGTAAGTTTTTCCTCCAAAGACATCTCTTTGAATGTGCTCTAAATCTCGCCTCAGAATCTCCGGCGAAGTAAAACTCGCCGGTCCTATATTTACAGCGGCTTTCCAGGCAGAAAATCTCTTCTTAATCACGTTCCCGAGGATCTTTATTATTCCTCGTAAAATATATCTCCGGTCGGACGACTTTTTTGCCTTACCTCGTCCACCCCGTAATTTATAGAATCTAGCCGCCGTTAGACAAGCTCCTCTATCCGCGAAATAGATACCTTCTCGAGGCCGAATCCCACGCTGGGAAAATATAAATAACGCGGCGCAACACCATTTTCTTCCTTTCTGTTGATAGTTTTCTCCCCATTCCCTCCGTATCGGGGTCTTCGATAGACTCATAGGAGATTTTCGTGGGAATGAATTGTATGGGGAAAGCCGGGCATTTCCTCGTGTTTTTACCAGTTTTGGTTTTACTTTTCCGCGTCGTAAATATAGGATCCCGCAAGAAGGCTACGTCTAAGCCGTGTAGTTGCATCGAAATAACCTATGATGATCCTCGGTGGGAAAGAGTATTAACAGGCTCTTTGTAAAGGCCGCTCTAGGAATTTATGTAAGATGGAGCGCTTTTATAGAGGGCTTTGAAAGAAAAATAAAGTAGTCTCTATAAATAAACCATTCTTCTTCCCATTATAGTTTTAGGATAACTTTGGTAAATGTGAGAATCCTCTTTAATATATACATTCAGATTATATGTATGATACGTGCGTGTTTCGGACCGAATCCAGCCTAATAGTTAGTAAATAAGAAATAAACAAGGATGCACACAAATTTTATACAAAGACATTGAATGATGTAGTGAAATATGGGAGGAAAAAACAACGATAAGAACAAATAAAACGATAAAGTACTAAATTATAATATAACATTGACTATAAATAAGTAAAAGTTATATTATTCGTAATTGACCTATATTTGTATTTTCCGATTAAATATTTGAATTGAATACAGATCATTCCACCCACCATAAACGTTTTAAAGAGTAAATTTGGTAAATCAATTTCTATAAACAATCTGCTAAAAATCTGACAACCTTCAAATAATCTTGAGCAATTACTTTAACCTCCTCTTTTGATTGCTATATTTTCTTAGAGATTTAGAACACGCAAAAGTCTGGAAAATAATTTCGTTTTGATGTCAATTATTATCTTACGTCATTAATAATTTTGATATCATTCGATGCATATTTTATACGTATATTCAGATAAAGATTTCCCAATCTCTTTGTTTATGTAAATTGTAGGCAATGCACCAATTGAGGACCAGTGGTTTCTATTGTAGTTTTCTCATTCGGCTGGTTGGTATCCCTGGGTTGGTCTGATAAAAAAATTCCCCCCCCCTAAGCTAAGACCAACTTATACCACTTAATATATCTCTACTCTCTTAGAAGGCAGCTCCTTAATTCTCCAAGGAAATATAAGAAATTTACCGCCTCTTAGAGAGCCGTTTTTCAACCGCAGCGAAAAAAAATCACTTAACATAATGCAGCGGAGCAAAAAATGTCCGCAAATTCCACCTCCGTGGCCGGAGCTTATTAGAGGTTGTCCTAGACGAGGTTTACCACCGAAAAAAGACACAGATTCGGCGATAAGTGGTATATATCGGGGAGGAGCGGGAAATTGGGTCGGCAACGATTTCCCGCCATCACGGACGGCCCTCTCCAAACAAGTCAGCCATTTGGGTTTAATGGGGCCGGCCCGAGTAAAATGGAGTTTACGAGGTAAAGAGATGCACGTGCCTGCATTCCGCAGACCTCTGGCAAGCGACCCTTATATTCAGGCATGTTCCGTCATTAGTTTCCGGACCTTTTCCTCGGTCGGGCCGCGTTGAATTATTAAGTCAACCGGTGGGATGGACTCCGCTTTGTGGCATTAACTTAATGGCTCCGCCACTTGATTTTAAAGGAAGCCGGCGCAAATCCCATTCATCATCCTGCTATTAGGCCCGCAAGAGGCGATTTCATCGGCTAGCGAGATTTTCCGGAGTTTCTTGCGGCGCTGAGCGGGTGACCGTTTGGAGTGTTTGCGGTGAAACTTCCGAGGCTCGAATGCAATGATCATTGAGGAACCAAATGATAGTAATGGAACTCTAATACTATCTCTTTCTCGATGTGTATCTTTTGAATGCATTCTCCTGTTTTAGAAAGGAGATTGGATGATTCTTAATGGCATTTCTGTGATTGACATGGCGATTCTACTCAATATTAATCCACTCCATCCAATCCACATCCGCTCAATTTATCCTTTATACATTCGTTGCAAAATATTAATCTCCTTTATCCATTGATTGCTATGTTCTTCATTGTGTAAGCTGGTAAATGGTAATTATGATAATGGAATGCTAATACTATTCGCTACTTTATTTGTTTAATTTGATGGCATTTTGCTATTTATAAATCACAGATTCAAATGAAGTTTTGATGAGAATAACGATTTTATTTATGAATACTTACTCTTCTCTGTCACTCAATTTTATCGTTTTATATATTATTTGCCCAATTTATTAATTTTCATAGGATAATATGTCCCATAAGAGATGAGCCAGATTGATTCCTTCATTTTTCTCATGCTCTTGATTTATTTCCCTCTTATTTCTTTTAATTTGGAGATGTAAATTGCATCTTTTGATCCAATTATCTCTGTCACTTTCATCAATGTTCATATCGTTTTTCTCTTGCATCCAAAATTTCTTTTAGTGGGATTCTCTTGTTTTTTTAAGGTCCTCGTCCTCTGTTTGGCACACAATGTGTTTCTCCCAGTACGATATTAATCTTATAGAAGCTGGAACGGTAACGATAAAATACTTTCTTTCATTTAGAGAGAGATTAATATATCGAAATGTGTACATTATACTCAATAAAAATGACAACCATATAGTTATCTTTATGTGGATAACAACGTATTGATTCACTTGTGTATTTATAACACATCCATTTCCAAGTGCGCGCACGAAGAGCGAGACTCATTGGTATCCCATAACAGCGAAACACAAAAGAGAAAAATAAGAAAGAGAACGGCAGCTGCAGATCCGTTGTAAAAAATAGGAATGTATCAAAGATAACTCTTTAGGAATTCTTTCCTGGGAAAGTTGTCACTCTGAGCGACGCTAAAGTTTCAGCTTGTATGCATTGGGAAGTGCAGAGGGAGTGACTCCAGGGAGTGAGGACTCGTGAGGGCTGCTGCGATCGGTGGTGAAAGTGAAAGTTTGAAGAGGCTGACTTTGAGATATCGTCCATGGACGGCGCTCTCCAGAGGCATAGCAACCTTTCGAACCGAGAAGTTAACACTTGGCCATACTCTTGATATATAAGGGCTTCCAGGATCGATGGAGATTCTTCTTCCATTTATTTATTTCAGATTCAATAGATAGGCATGCTCTTCCTGTGGATTTATAATGGAAGCTAGACATGATCATTAATAGAGAACGTTTTACGTAGGATTTTAAACCATATCCCTGGACATCTACTACCATACTGCTTCATTTATCAATGTACCGCTACCAACTTATATGAAACGAGATGGACTATAAAAGATACATAGTTTTGCAATTATGTCATTACCAGTTTGATCACTTCTATTGGTGTGTATTTAAGCGAGTTAGATGAGCTACTAACCAATTGAAAAGAAAGACACTTTGTTTCTGTTTAAGGGTTAAAATAAACATTGTTGAAATTTGGGGGTGTTTTCCTATTAAGTTGATTTCCACGACATTCCACCAAATTCCGATTGAACATGCTAATTTTGTTTTTGACTATTCGAAAGACATGGTTTCAGGCGTTATTTTGTGAAACTTCTCCATCTTATCAGAATAAAAACAACTTTGTAATTTCCACAGTACTGTCCTTTATTTACACCACGACCCGGGTTTCATTGCATTGCAACATCTTCAGGCCCAGGTTGCAATGCAATGAAACCCGGGTCGTGGTCTAAATAAAGGACAGTACTGTGGAAATTACAAAGTTGTTTTTATTCTGATTTAACTATTCGAACTGTATCCCTAATCTCGAAGTGTTCAACACCTCGTAGTATTCTATATCCTCGTGGAATTTATTTCTCATGTTGAGTTATAGTTGATCATAATGTAATGAACAACAATACCAAAGCCAGTAGTTTGTTTGATTAAAAAAGGTGTATTCATTATTAGCATTATTTCTTTAGATTGAGGTAATATACATTTTTATACGTTTATCTTTTCCTTTAAGAGGTGCTCTCTCTTCATCCGTTGTGTTATACAAATTTTAGTAATTAAATTATATGTTTCTCAGTAATTTTGGAATATAAGCAGTTTACTGATACTTTAGTGGGAGTCGTTGGAAAGAATAATTAGACTATCATTGTACGATTATACTTATAAATCATATTAAATGTTGAGTAAATAGACCATAGTCTCCACGCTTCAATTTTTCCCGTACGATGATTATTTCCAAGTGAGTAGCAACATTCCAATTGGGCTATTTGGATGTAACTACGTGCGAATAATTTGCATGGCTAAAAGCTCGCAAAATGTTCATTTCTCTGTGGAAACATTGCTACTCTGATTTTCCTCTGTTTATTAGCAAATCATGTTCATTTTGGTTAATACAAAATCCATTCCGGGTAAAATTTACAGTTGCACGACTAACTTTCCATTCACGACACACAATGGAAAACTCGCATGTTAAATCGTTACTTTACATGAATGGAAGCTAATCTAAAATACTTGGATTTCCATATTTGACCAAGCGATGGATAAATTGCGGCCATCCCAGTCCTTTGTATGAATACAAGCCTTTTTATAAACGAATTGTAAAAAAAGTAAAAAACGATTGGGTGCAGAATCTGCACGTATGATAATTGGCGATTTCTAATGTCCATCCTTTTATGTAAAAGTTGCGCGAATTAATAATGAGCTGCGATTAATTATATGGGATTCTGCAGATATATAGGTCCTTTTTACCATTGTGATATACCATACAGGAGTGATCTTTTGTAATCGTAATCACCTCTGTAGGCCATAGGCTTAAATCGCTTCTAATCGGATACACCTCGATATTTGAATAGGTACTTTGTTGTGCAGCTCCGAAATTATTATCATGCTAATTAATCTGTGTTTTAATTGGTGGAACAGCTTTGCTTTTGTGGATGAATGTATGAAGCTGCTAATAGTTCGTATTCATTTAGTTACCATCGAAATCTAAGGATGAAATCGATGTGACTTATCCTTACTTGGTGGAATTACATGGAGACGAAATGCAAGCACTTCGAAGTTTTCACAAAAACGTTTTTAGAGGGACTGAAGATGATTTGGTGCACTTTAAAATATTATTGTGAGGAAACTACGCAGTATTTCTGGAGGATTTCGAACATTAGTTGGATAGGGAAAACCTCTCATAGGCTTGAATGATGAATACACTCTGCTCACATAACTAAACTTTTACGAAGGTTACTTAATTGACGTGAAGATAATGACCTACGGAAACTGTAAATACAGAACTAAAAATAGATAATCTATGATATCAAGTTATCGGATGAAAAATATGCAGCACAAGAGTATAGTTAGATGTATAATCGAGAAGAAAAAATTAGCATTTATTCCGTACACATAGCAAAAAGTAAAAATCCCAAAGTAATCCCTTAAATTTAAAATCAGAAATACTGTAACTTAGAAATCATAATTTATTTTTAAGGTTATTTAAATGACCTTTCCCTAAACCAGATATCATGATGCTTTACTTAGATGAGTGAGTACGCAATTCCAGATATAATGCCTAATCTACATTTTGAGTTCACTTTAATTTCTCAGAATTTTATTTATCATAAAAAGGGCAGTGAATAATTCTATCTTCTCATAGGTTCTTTGGGTACAATCAAACATGTCCAAAAATTTCTCTGAAGCTTCACAAAACAATTATCTAGAGCTTAGCGCGAAATTCGAGGAAACTACACCATTGTTCTTGTAAGTACTAAGTCTATTACACTTGTAAGTCAAAATTTATGTAGAAATTAAACAAAAATTAATTAATGCCACTGGGTATTTGCCCTTCTCGCGGAATTAAGCTAAAACACGCGTGGTAATGAGCCGTGTTTTTCCAACATTCAGCTTCAGAATCGTTCCGTGGGTGGCGCTGAAGCATTATCTGACTGGATCGGGGCAACAGTTAACCCACTGCTTGTTTACTATTTAACATTGAAGCTTCGTTCCAACGATAAACACTCATTACGCCATGTTGTCATTGGCTAGCGTTGATGAGTAGTCTAAGCGCAAATTTCCGCTTCAGGCGTTGAGCTGACCTCTAGTGGCCTCATTGAGAACTTGCGAGCGTTTTCCTCGTTCATTTTTTTCTCCTGTTTTCAACTTTTAGATCGTCTTTTTTGGTCAATGCTAAATAACAATAAATAACCTGAGGATACATTTGTGCCTTTTATACAAATCGAATCAACGTCCAGCAAAATTTGGAGGAGTAGGTTGGTTTTATTCTCGGAATGTCAGGCAGAGTCTATTTGACTGAGAAAATAACAGAATTTGCATATTTGCATTAGAAAATATATTTATTCTCAATCTCTCTTAGACTAGCTGGATGAGATCTATAAATGGGAAGATATGATTTTCTTTTTTCCTATGTAGAGCATATTCTCAACTTATTATTCTAAATGGCTCCTTTAATTATGTTTTTGATGCTTGGTCATACCAGATATCAGTATGAAAATCCTAGAGCCGCTTAAAACCATATTGAAGTATAGCATTTGTAGTAGAATCCCTGATTCCAAGAGGTAAACAAAAAGTCTTGGTTAAGACGATTCTGGGTTTCATTCCCTGTTTGGGCTTATATAGATGTTTGAATTTCCACCGTGGTGAAATTAGTTTAAATATTTTTATCACTGTATTTTTATCGCTGCATTGGTTGCAGTGAAGATTAAAAAAAAATATGTGTGGTAATATATTCAAAGGCACTAAAAATTTCATTCGAAGAGGCCATATGAATTTCGCTTTTTTTCCAGTATAAGCACCGATATTCGAAAATAACAGGAAGATCAGGATTACCAACTTCCTAAGGGGTGTTTCTTAGAAAGTTGGTAATCCGGATCTTCCTGTTCTTTCCGAAAACCGGAGGCAACGAGGTCCAGAGCACCGACAAGGACAGCTATCTGAGACTTTAGCCTTCTAATTTATTAACGGGCGTGTTCCAATATTTCCTTCTTTGCCTTCATCTTAAGATAAAACAAAATTGATTTTTATCGTATTTGGCTCTAAATGCCAAAGATGAACTCAATTACAAATTAAAGTTTCTAGGTCGGCGATTTATGTCGTCGAAAGAATCTTTTTGATGCTAAAAGTCACAATAAAAACCTAAAGCGTTTGAAAATCAGGCATTTTTGCTTCTCTATCATAAACGTTCAAGTTCACGTTGTATTATAGTCTCTAGCTCATCAATGTATTCCTTTGATGTTAAAAATCATATAAAGAATGTGCCCTTTGAAGATATAAGACATTTTAGATCCTTACAACATACAATTTTACGCTCATGCAACTTGATTCAAATATTGAAACGAAAAACTCCGTTGATAAACATTTAATCTCGAATTCATGCACATTCTTTCGCGAGATTGTTCACATAAACAGCGCTCATTGCATGTTGAGAGGCTCAGCCTAAAATAACTTCCTTTTCGGCCACGTTAATAACGTGATTTATATTTCAACAATGCTCCGCTAATTAAATCCAAATCGGACAGACTGAATTAATTAATTTGGCGTCCACGTTTTCCGTTAGTCAGTTTCGTTAACTGATTTAGCGTCGGCACCGAAAAAACGTAGGCGATAAATTCCCGCTGATCATATTCTCCGGCGAGGAATTATAGAGCGACAGCGGAAGCTAATGTGTCGCATGACGTAGCGTATTAATAATAGCCGCGGAGCGATACCCTTCGTTACCGAAATCTCCGCGGGAGCAACTCGGTAAAACGACGATACAAAGTTTAATATTCCGGCAAGGAGGCGAAGATTAATTGGGCCGTCGCGCAAAGTTGGGGACGTTGATAACGACCTTTGCGAAAAATGGTAAAGAGCGTGACGTCAAGATCGTTCCCGTTTTTACCTCCCTAAAAGCTTTTCTTTTTTCGGTCACCTCTTCCTTTCCGAGGAGGTCCACCTCCAAAATAGCGTCCCCGATTCCTCTCCGTCATACCTCGACCTCCTTCTGGTGAAAAAGCTCTCCCGTTCCTGCACATCTTTCTTCATAACCTCCATCTGTCTCTCTTTTTCCCCACGGTATGCTCAATTTGGGGCGTTTCTCTCGGATATCTGTTCCTTTGACACCGTCATCAGTTGTGCGCCCTTGTCTCAATCTCCCCACACCCGTTTTCACCATCAAATTCTACCGCTTTCCATATTCGGAACAGTGGTACCTTAGAATTCTCCTGTTCTCGAAGTTGCTCTACATCAGCTATAACTGGTGATTTTTTTTCGAAGGTAAATTCGACACGAAATAACGCAAAAATTAGAAATATGTACTAAGAGCACTCCTACTCATGGAAATAAATTCTCGAGACATGATTGAGAACCGAGATACTTTTTTTAGGATATAGGTACATATCGTTACGATCCATTTACACTTCTAGGGCATTACAATCAAACTACAACACAATTATCAAAACATCGTATAGCTAGCATATGCAAGTTTCATTCCTTCAGGTGATAATATGTTCTCAGAAATGTCGCAATTTTAAAAGAAAATGAAATCTTTGGCAAAAATGAGACTCTATATGTTTCCTTGTTCCGTTGGAAGTATAGTTACTTTACTTTTTAAAAATGCATTTAATAGGAAAGGAAATGCGTTTGAAAGACGTACTTTGAGCATGGAAGAACCCAACACATCAACCAAATATCCGTTCGTAAAAGGTTTACAAGTCTCAGTCACCTTGAACCCATACCTTTCCTTTAATTATTGATTTTTTTTTTCGAAGAATGGGCTTATAATTTCATAAAATCGCTTATTCTACTTTAATGTTTTCTACTGATTAACTTTACATCACACAGAGCCCATTATAATATCATAATCATTTTCTATGCCTAGTCTTTAAAGAAAAAACAGAGATTATTCTAAAAGAGAAACAGTTTTTTCTTGAATAGAGAAAATAACCAATTGATTATTACTACATAAATAATGCTGTATATGTCTATTGTATTATGCTTACATTTCAACATTTTCGCTAATTCACTTTTCTTTTTATTTCAGGTAAGCGATGACTGAATCTTGAATCTTCTTTCCCTGTTATTGATAAGTATAAATCATAGTTATTATTCTAAGAACCATTAGTGACTGTATATTTTAGAAAAATAGTTTCATATTAAACAATTACATAAGTTGAAGAAGTAGTGAATATTATTATTTTTATGCAACTTGTATTGCGAAAGTGAACACAAATTTTGGTATTAAATCAAAACACCATGCAATTCAATTTTTAATATCGCGTCATGTTTCGAGATATTCTGTTAGTTTAAATTATTTTCACTTATGATGTTTATTAAGGGATTCGGTTGTTGAATTTGCGTGGTAAAGGTTGGTATTTCCTCCTTTTTTAGATCATGTTTATTGTTCAAAAAGTAACTTAAATTACAGATTAACCTACACATCCCTTGCAGTATACAATTAGAACGTTTAACTTTTGTTATAAATTAGACTCTTACAGCTCTCAAAATCGTCGCAGATTTGTTAATAGTTAGTTGCTTTGACTGGTAGTCCGTTGAAATTCGTTTTAAATTGATGCTTGAAAGATGACAAGAAATTCTCTTCGCTAAACATATTGTCTAAAATAATTAAAAGGTCAACAATATTCCCTCTCATTAACACGACTCACTTTTCGTCTCTTGTGCGACACGCTTTCTCTAATTCAATTCGTTAATTTTTCGTGAAAGAGCCCGTGGACAGCGCTCTCTCGTTGCCAAGCAAAACAAACATCCAGCGACGCAGAATGCATTTTGAAAGGGCGTTCGCGTGAAATCACGAATTCTCTCGTCAACGCATTCACCCAATGCATCCGGAGCGAAGGCGTGCGAGAACAGCACGTTCTCACGTGGTGACGCCTCTCCTTGACTCGGAGCATAAAAGAATAAATCGAAGGGAAAATGTTGAGGAACGGAGAATACAAAATTGAGTTCTCAGAAATCCCATTGTATCCATACGCTCAGAGTTATGGAACCTCTTCTCGTGGAGTTTCTCCGCTTCCCATCGAGATGGAAATACTTTCCTCCATGTTACGGAAACCCTTTGCAACATGTTCAGTACCACATAACTTATGCGTCGACATTAAGCGCACTCATATTCTAGCATTATTCAAGAAGGGTGAGGTTGCCGATATCGGACCGGACCTTCCTCTACGAGAATATCAAGCATTTCAGTGGACAGTGCTAGGTGGTGATACCATCTTTGGCACGTAACTAGACGGTCAGAGTGTTAGAGTTATTTTTCGGGTGTGGATGGCCGTCAGCATGATTGGATTGTTTGTGCTAAAATTATTTACCCTCAGTAAGCTGCTGTCTCAAGTAGGAGTAAGTAATCACTCTTTTTTGTGGAACACTTTTAAGCCAAATTATGTTAGCTACTAATGACACTTGTACTCGCGAACTCGAGAAAGTGCAGCGTAAAGCGGTTCGTTTTGTTAAGAAATGCTACGATAAAAAAACAAGCGTTACAAAAATGCTCTTAGGCGTAGGTTGGAATCCTTGAAAAAAAGGAGATTGCAAGGTAGGCTGCAATTGCTTAATAAATTCAGGGAAACTACATTTTCGGAAGATACAATCGGTATCATGCAACCCCCTGCTACCTCGGTCGATCCGATAATGAACGTAAGTTAAGAGAAGTAGACACTAGGACGAATCGTTTTAGAGATTCATTCTTTCCGCGTACGATACGCGACAATAACCGAATAAGAAAGTAGTTAAGATTCAACTGGTGTTTACACCCCCTGCCACACGCTGAAAGGCGGCTTGTAGGGTATTAATGTAGATGTAGATGTAGATGTAGATGTGTGTGAAAACTCGTGTGTTCGTCGTGTTGTACCGGTCCATTTTAGGAGACTACTGAGTGATGTTATTCAGAAATTTATTACTTTTTAATAAGAACGATTTTATTTCCGCAACAAATATTTAATATATTTGGAAGGATATTTGTATAGGTTTTCATGGTGGAAAAAAGGGGTACGTACAGGAAATGGTACATACGAAAAACATAAGTATGGGAATACTGAAATGTATGCTACTCGCACTGCGCAAGTGCTATGCAGACTTTATATCAACAGGCGTTGTAAATAAAAAAATACGAAGGAATTCTTACGTAACTATGTACTGTACTATGTATGTATAATTCTGAGAACAGCACCTTGAAACTATTCAAGAAGAAGTCGTCAAAAGGAGAGCGGTTCTTTCACACCATTCATACCTTAGTATCTTTCATATTTAGCCATGTGTACAATTGATGGAGGATTAATACAATATATATTTTACTCTATTTTGAAGAAAGAATAAAGTATACATAAAGTTATAGAGGAAGCAAAATTGCATCGTAATTAAATTTTATAACTACTGCCTAAGATATGTTTTATGGGGGGTTTATCTCCCTTCAAGGGCTAATTCCTGTCAGATGTGTGTTCCCCTCATTATAAATAAACATTCTTTTTTAAATTATAAGTAATTTTTACCATTTGTACAACGTAAATTGTGTTCCTATTTCTGTATTTTATTTATTAATGGTAAGCACTACCAGCAGGTCCTGCATCTACTTGTGATGCCATGTACCAGATATTTATATCAATGTATACCTATTTTTAATGTTAACTGCTACATAGGTCTTACTTAGAAAACAGACTACTTTCCGAAATAATTTCCATCTTCCGTAAGTGAAAGCAGCAGTAAGTGATGCAAAGGCCTCCAAGAGAAGGATACTTGGTTCCTAGGGCTACTTTTGTTCAAAGACCTTTGAGATTATCATATCTTCCAGCATCTCCACCCTCGAACGCCTTTGATCCTCGCAACTCCAAACTTCTTTCGATCTTCTCCGCATTACATTTCTATTCCGAACACCTTCTTTCCTCACTTCCCCATAGTTCCCTCCATTTCCCTTCCGCAACCTCACTTCCTATACATTCCCTTTATCCTCTTCTCCACAGGAATTTCTTCCTGAAACCAATATCCGATAGAGGGCAGGGGAAAAAGAGGTCTCTGGATTTTTAAGCAAGACTAGCGCGAATTGGCGAACGTTTTCGGTTCCAGAGGTTCACGGGAGTTGCATGCTGGGAAGGGTCGGGTGCTTTTCGGTCGGGAGATATTGAAAACGGAACGGGCCAAACAGATACGTGCTCGAGTAGTGCGAAGGAGCACGGCTCTCAATTGAACACAGGCTTTTTTAAGGGTACATGCGAAATCTGCCGCCTTGAGCATTGTCTGTAAGGGATTTGGTAGAGAAGTGGTGCACTGAACCCAAAGATATAGTTACTTATTTGCGTGCATTGATAAGAAATCGTGCTTCTAGACAAAATCTAAAAATGCTGATAATACCATGTGCTAGCATATTAATCGGCTTTAAATATACGGATGATTTCTAGTGCGGTTGTTTTGCAATTGGAAATAATTGAAATATTTAACAGCTGAAGTTTTCTATCTTCCTTTATTTCTTCTTGGTTTGAATGTTAATTTTTCTACTTTTTCCATACATCCAACTTTAAGTCTACTTCAAAAGAAATCTATTTGATTTATCTGAGCTGAGTAAATGAAAATAATTTTAGTTCGGTATGCTTTAATATATCTAAATCCATCTGTTAATTGAATCTTTGTCGTAATTTTCGTTTCTATATTTGACGGCAACCAAAAAATTTTAAAGATACTGAATATGCTGATTTTGTCACCCAGAGTGTATTGAAGGTTAAAAAATTGTTTACCTTTGAAAAGTGTATAGAATTTATGCCATTCAAAGAGATTGAAATATAAACTGAAGGTTTAGACCATCATTGGTATCAACTACCACAAATCAAAGATTTCTCAGAGAAAATAAGAAAATTTGCATTAATGAATGCTCTTAATTCATCAAGTACATATACCACTATCTCACTAAATAACAAGCTAGTGGTTAAAAATTGATCATATACTATTTTCAAACCTTAAAAAAATCACTTCCGTTCAAAATTAAATCTTCAGATAAATAGTAGGCTTTCGTAAGGCTATCTATCATGTTACTGTCATAATGTCTATTAAAAAAACTTCCCTATCATTTTTTACATTATTTTTGAATTTTTCTCTGAATTTCATTGTGAAATTTGTTTTGAATTTTATTTATAACTTCTATGAATTCTGTAAAATAAAAAAATCTTTGAAATTAAAATGAAGTAATAGGACCAAGTAAAATAACATATTCGGAGCCTAACTAATCCTCTTGGTATCAATCATCTTTTATTTCTTCTGATAAAAACGCCGGCGCCAATATTTACATAATGAGTTTTCTAATGCGTTTTGAAAGTCGAATATGGCAGAAGTCCAACAACTAAGGGCAGTGTAGAAAAAAATGTGAAATAATCAATCTCCTTGGGAGACGCGTTGACTTATAGCCTAGCTTTAGAGACATAATCACTCTCTCAGAACTTGTACTTTGCTTCATAACGATATTTTAAAAAAGCTTCAGAATGAGAAATAGTTTTTGATTTGCATAAGGTGAAGGCTATCCCCCAAAGTCGAAGCATTGAATTTACTATTATTTTAAATCTAAAAAAAGAAAACAATTAGAATTGAAATAAAAATTTAATAGCAGGTTCTTGCATGATTTTTAAATCAAAATATTCTATGATGAACGCTTGTGGTTGATGGTCACTTTTCCAATTTTGACAATGGGCAGTGGCATCCTAGGAATAACGGCGTAAATAGAACTTACGAAACATGTTGAAAGCATAATCAAACTTTGCAGAAGGAAATGGTTTTCTATTTTATTTTTTGGTGCTATATACGTATTATTTGTATGTCAATTCATATGAAAAATAGCCTATCTGTAAGATTTTATCACAGCTGATCATATCACTTGTTGAAATTGAGAGAAAACAATGTTAAAATCGTACATCAAGTGCTATGATTCGTTCAATTTATTTCTATTTTATCTATTTAATCTGTATATTTAAGCTCTTTGTAAGCAATTCAGTAAGAAGTAAGCGTTTTTCTTTTAAATATGTAATTTTTGTAAAATCTGTTATTATCATAAAATATTTACTTGGAATTTCCTATTTTATAATAGTAATTAGGCATATGAGATCATTTTGAGCACAAAGGACCCCTAATTGGTATTCAAATTAGCCGGTGGGATTCAAATTCTGGACCACTTTTACCAATGAGGAAGTTTTTCAGCCCTTTTGGCTCTCTGAGGACCCTATTTTTACTTAAATACCATTCTAATAGGAGCACTACGGCACTATTTTATGATCCTATTAGATATTTTATCTTGCATTTAAACAGGTTAAACGACATCTGCTTGTTCATTCAATCTAAGCTTGCCACTTATAATAATATATCTTAAATCACATACAAAAATAGAAAAATTAATATGAAAATCCTTTGATTAAATCAACGGAGCGCGCGATATTGCTGTCGTATTAATGCAGAGCTCGCTAATTAAAGTATAGGGGAAGAAGGAGCAGATTAACAAGTAATAATAAATTTCACGGAATAATGAGTTATCAATAAATGGAAATGTTATCCGAGAGGCTCTCTTGACCAGGAAATCCGTCACATTGCTACGTCACCTCGACATTAAGTCGTAGTATTTTCAATTCATTCATTCCATTATGAATATTGAGTCGAATGTTCATCCCTTTTACTAGGGCGCACAATAGAAACAGCACTCATTCCATCACGAAAATTCCCCCTCAGTGCACAGTCGATACTTAAAGCCGACCTTTGAATTAAAAGCCGTCTGAGAGCACATACTTCGGAATCGATGTCGGACGAATAAAAATAAAATGAGCGATCAAAATTGTTCCAATGAAAATGGAAAAAGTTAGCCGACCGTGTTCTGGAGCGCAAAAAGAAGTACACGGGACGGGAGAGGTTACATAGAGATTTGACATATTGCCAGGAACGCGGTACAGTTTCCATTCGAGAGGTATGTGCTACGTCGAATCCCCCGCTCTTTTCTATTTTTATCATTTTTTTATCCTTCACGATCTTCCATTTCATCCAGGAGACACCGATTCCCCGGAAATCGAACCGCTGCTCCTTTTTTCCATAGGAGGCGCGGCATTCGTTTACATAGCACGTCCTGAGTTTCCGAGGACCTGAATTTCGATGCTGGAGCGAGTTAAAAAAGGCGGGCGCAAAACGCTCGGGATATAATTTTAGAGGGAGATGTATTGCGGAGATGCCGCGGAAGATGATTCAAGAAGAGCGCAACGGACGACTTTTTATGTCCACTGATTGTCTCGTCTCGAAGAGGCACTTCGCGAATTCAGTACAATTTTACGTAATCTCTCCCTTAGGGTTATCCTCTTTTAGGATTGGCTGATATGGGTACTACTGCAATCGCTTTTGCTGTCACAATCTTACTGAAGTACTTGTCGATGTTCACAGCGTTATAGGCATGTTTATATAAAAGTTACTCTATATTGAGATACGGTGGTACCTAAATTAACGAAAACGATTACTTCTGGAATCAGATTAGTTAATCTTTGATAAACTTTCGTTTGCAGAAAAGAGTTTCTCCATATGTTTCTATGAATAAAAATGATATACATTCTGAATGTTGCCCGCTTTTTAAGGATTTCTTATAAAGTTCACAATAGAAGCGAAAAGCTAACCAAAAATTGAGACGCTTACGAGAATATAATTGATAGATTTTATGCTGTGGTTGGGTTGATAGGTCTCCCCATACAAAATATAAATTTCTTGAATGGCCAGACCTTTCATGTTTGCGCCTTTATGTTAGCGCACGCATCGACAAATAAAATCTTAGTGGGATCTGTATTTGCTAGTTAAGTCATAAAAACAGTGAAAAAATGTTCGTTAGCTGGGTTACTCGTTAGCCAAAGTATCTCTGTAAAACGCTCTATAGGTACGCCAAGGATTAGCAGTAGCTTTCCGACAGTACCTATACGAATAGGTTTTTGAAAGGGTTCGGCTGACCTCACTAACCAATTTGTTGAAATCAAAAGCAAAAGTGTTTCATGAAATAGAAATGAGCATTGCGATTTTCAAATCATTATCCAACAAATAACTTCGGTAAGAATTTTTCTTTAGAGAAAATACCTGCGAAAAATTAGAAATAATAATTAAATTATTATAACATTAATATAACCTATTAATACTTTAAAATATTATACTAAAGAAAAATATGAAAGCAGTAGACGAGCGTTGAAAATCGAGTTACATAAATATATGGTTGAAATAATTTGGTTGTACGATAAGGGGGTGATTTGAAAACGTCATATCAGAGGTTCACGGGATCCAAAATTTTGAGTTTCGAGATCGATAAGGTCAAAATAGTTGGAAACCCCTAGTCTAAGTAGTTTGTGTCTTGATATGTTGCCAATTTTTATACAAAAGAAGGTAATTTATACCAATTTTCATTGTAATGAATCAAAATCAAGTTTCTTACGAAAACATTTGATATATATATCAATCAGTTCTTACATATGATCCACGTTCACTTAAACCACAAAAAGAACACAATTTTTAACCGTTATGGTACACTCCTGGCCAAAATTAACGCAGCGCCTCCCATGCGATCCTTACGGCCGGTGCTGCGTTAATTTTGGCCAGGACTGTACTTGGTGATATTTTAATAGAAAAGGTGAGATGTAATAGAGATTTGGTAGAAAACTCAGTCATATAGCAAACATTTTTTTCGATTACTGTAAATATTTCTCTCTTACTAAGGTCGCATTTCTATCAAAGTTTGTAAATAATTAACTTTTCAACTATTTATTCCAATTTTCTTTCCTGACATTCTTTTTCGTGGCTATTCATCGATATTTTATAGTCTGTGAGACTTATTAGCCAAAAAAATGCGAACATTGCCTTGGCTATGCCATTTTTATATCTGCTATCTCCATTATAAATTATTACTCTCCCGATTCCTATTTCTCCTGGTTCATTATTCGTCCGCCGTATTCTCCCAAGCGCAGCGTTCGCCGATCCGCGCATGATCAGACTTCTTTTTTTTCTCCCATTTATTCGGTTTTCGATCCGTGCGAGCGATCAGATGGATTCACTCCATTGCACACATAAGGTCGGATGTTGGGATATGGGAGCCTAAAACCCCGCAGAGGTATCACCACTCTCTTAAATATAGCGATTTGACAACCCGGAATCGCTTTGCTTTTTTCGTCCCATATTTCCCCGTCAACTGCGCCCATTGACATTTTTACGACGGTTTTTATTGCTGCCGTAATTGTCGCCGAATTGATGTTCCACCAATCCGTTTAATCCCGCAAAAATGATTACGCCGCTCTCATACCCATTTATTTTGCGATTGATTGACGAGGTTACACTATTGAAAAATGTTGCCTTTTATAAAGTTCATTCGATAGCTTATGCAATCGATATCTGTAGGGTATTGAGCTCAAACGCCGATTGGGACTTCATCCCAGCTAGCATTAGGTAACAAGAGCTAGTAGGGAGTAATGAGGTTTAAGAGGCAGAATGAGGAGTTAGATATTTAATACAGGACCCTGTAATTGCTAAATACTGGACTTGAAAAGTTTTCACAGGTGAATCTCGTGAAAAGGATTTAGGATACTCGTACACCAACAAAAATCTACTTCAACTCACCCAAAACACAAATGTGGTATGTAACACTCTTTGCTGATAGGTGTTAATCCTCTGATACAGTACGGCTTGAGTAATACTCAACTAGATCTTCTATTACGCTACTATGATATCAAGAGAGAAACCCTGTGAAAGACAATTTAATATTTACAGACGCCTGTCAGCGGAAGGAGATGCGTATTTCTAGACAAATAACGATAAAAATAAGAAATAACCAATATAGTTAAAAAATTGATTTTGTTTTGCTCTTATGCTGATTCCTATCAGTGAGTTGGTTTGTAGTAATACTATCTAGTATACTATATCATGTTCTTCCATGTACTACGTATCACTAGTTTTCAGTAATACTACTACTATATTATACTTATATTTTGTAAAGAAATTTACTAGTTTGTGATATTTTAATATCTATATTTCACAATGCTATATACTGATTTCTAGCACTATCTACAATTCATAATGACGTTCACATTCGCAAAATGCTCAAAAATTAAAAGAATGTTAGCTGTATTCATATAAATCAAATAGAACAAATGCAGGAGATATCAATTCCAATTTACGTATTTAAATTATGAAATTTATTCAAATTCATTTAATAAAAGAATAAGACCTTGAACTTTGGGAAATGAAAATGCTCGGTATTCTATATATATTTAACAATATCTTTCTTCTGGAATAATTCACCTTAATGGAGAATTTTGAGTCAAAGGAGAGCTTCTATCTCTACCATATACGATTGAGAATATAATTAATTTACTCAATAGCGAAAAGGCGTCTTCGTCCTATATTACTTATGAATTATATATGCTGCAGTTGGACTGCTTTTAGGTCACAGATTCAACTGAACAAATTTTACAACAAAAATTACAACACAAATATATAGCATCCCTCACACTAGGAAGCCTCTTACTAATTCTGAATTACATCACAGTATTTACAAACAATATTAGAACACACGGAACTACTACTGCAAATCTACATTTATAACACATCCCCATACACCCCAGATATCTTAAAGGTACAGTAATTTTCACATGGTCAGTTATCGTCGTTTTTTCGCTAAGCCGCATACCATTTGTCACATTGTTCCTTATTACACATACAATTAATAAAATTGTTTCATTCGTATTACTCTTGCTCAATAACTTATTACATCTAAATATAAATCTACGAAAAGTAAATTTTGTAAAGAGGTTTAGGTTTGGTTGTTGCATCAGAGGGAAGTATTTTCCCATATTATTTACATAATATGGGAAAATAAGACTTCATTGAAGTCTTTGCATGAATTATATATGTTCCTCTTTTGTTTTCTATCTTTGTTACATCCCATTACTCATGTGTCCATCACTTCCATTTTTGTTTATAGCTCATTTCTCTTTTTTTCTTTGTTTTTTGTTTGTATCTTATGCACCAGCAAAAATGTATATATATTTTGTATACAACTATGCAGCATAAATAGTTTATTTAGTGTGTGAGTCGGTCCCTAAATCGAAAAATTTTTCTCCAGTGGACCTAATATTCCTTATTCTTATTTTGTATATCGAATTGTATATTTTCTGTCTTTCGTTTTTGTTTTATGTACAAGGAATACAAATAATTCTAAAAAATTCGAAATTCTAAAAAATCATTCTATATTCACAAATGCGTATCGCCAACTTAAGCTTCATAGCATATACTTTCACTAAGCAAATCTTACGGTAAAGCAAAGCCCCAAACTCGCAAACATGACGTGAGAGAGCTGTCCGAAATGCGAAACATCCCAGCAGATCATCAAATCCGATTCTCCGTTCACTCTGCTCGACTCTGTTCACGGCTTTTTTAACAGTCGCCGAGATCCAGAAAAGCGCGCGGTCGCATTAGGGGGGAATCCCGTGTTTGACAGTGGAACCATGAAATGGGCAGCAACAGATTCGAGCGGTCGGACAGCCTCTTTTGCGAAAAGGTTCCGATGATGACAGCTTATAGCGGCCGCGGAATGCCCACGGAATTTTCTGTCGGTGAGCGTGTCGTCAGAGCCGGTGATCCCCCGTGAGCCTTAAGTAGATTTCCAATTTCCAATTTGTGTCAGGATAGAGTACGATAGGGATCCCACTCCTGTCTCGCCTCCCGTTTTGGAAAATTGCGTCGAACTTTGTTTACTTCTCTTTCTCTCTTCCGCACACGAATCGGATTATTCCCTGTGTTTTTCTGTCGATGGGGGAACGGAACGCGCGGGGCGGGTTTTATTCGAGATTAAAGGGGGTTTTGTGTTTTAGGATGTGCTATTCGAAAAGAAAAACCTCTCTCCTGGCTGTGGAGTTCGAGGATATTCTTAGAGGTGATGAAAAATTGGATTAGGTTCAATCTTATATGTTTTAATTGAAAAGAGATGCGAAAAATTCATTGTGTAGGTTATTCGATTTCATTTGAAACTGAATTTGGATATGATTGATAAACTGATTTGAAAAGAATTAATTTCGTGTATTTTTAGGAAATATCTTGTCTTATAATGTAAAATCCTAGATATCGTATATTTTTAATAGAATACTACGGAGCACCACGTTCCTTCCAAGTATATTAAATACCAGGAAGGATTTTTATTTTCATACGGTCTTTACATGCACATATAAAATTCATTGGCTTTAGCAAGAAATAAATAAAATAATTTTAAAATAAAAGATGTGTGTTTGTGATATTTATATATTAAATTAAACAAATGTTGTCACATATTGCATCAAAGAATACATTTATATTAATCGATTTTCATAAGCTGAGAGAAGATGAATATATGGAACTTAGAAAACTAATGCAATATTGCACTCATTATTTGCCACCGAATAATACATACAGATAATTTAGTCAATTTAATGTATAAATAGATTATTTTATAAATTAAACCTATTTCGTAGTATGAATACAGTTTTAGCATTGTTGTTGTTTCCTCGAGTTTCATTTGTATCTTTTTCGGAATGTTTACAGGATGGGCCGCTAGAGGGGCGTGGGCAGGTAATGCCCTTTTCAAAATTAATATTTAATTCTATTTTTATCGTGGCTAAATTATGTATATTCGCACCTTTATAGTTTAATACAAATTTTGTATTCTTTGATGATTGCTCAAGGATCCTTAGATTTATATCGGAAACTATTGTTCTATGCTAATTCATGCCTATAAATAAAAGTGAGAATATCACCTTAAACAAACAGACCACAGTGTTACAAAGAAACATAAAAGGGCAACGAGGTGATAAGAACGTCCTACGATAGACGTGCATTTTACATGATCCATCTCGCTTCAATGGACGTTAGGATACATCCATCGCTCCCTTCAGTGTTCATGCAGGTTAAAAATGAATGCATAGAAGGAAGACCGTTCTCTTTTCTGCAGAGGCGCGTCGAAAGCGTGTTAATTGCATCGGAACTACTACTCTATTGCTGACTCTCCCAAGCTCCAATATTCCCTCTCTTTCTTGTTCATCTCTCTTAATCATGAATCTCTCTAATCATCGATGCGCTATCTGTACTCTTCATCGTTAACACAGCATCCTACGCTCCACAGCAATCCCTCGCAGGCTTTTGAAGGGCTGCGAGAGCACAGCGACGGCGTCTATCGCTCTCCACATTCGATTCCAGTGCTTCGAGCCATAGAAGAAGGATGTACGTAGGCGAATGGTCTTCATTTCATAGCACCATGGGAAAATGATGCTTTGATTGATCCACTCATGCTCAGAGCTGCCTTAATCCAATCCAATATTTGCTGTGGAGTCAACACACGCTTTGGATCCAAATTGGAAATTTGAATTGACTCTGAATATTTTAGTTAGCAGTCATAAATATATCATAGTGAGGATCATAAATATGGTGTTACCATAGGTTTAGGAATGATATCGAAGACAAAAAAAAAAACTTTTGACTGATATTCGAGTTGATGGAATGTATATGGTATAACATATTGCGGCCAACCGTTTTTTGTAAACATTTTAAATTCTACTCTATTTTCAAGATATAACGCTAATGTGCATATCCTAACGTAAGACTCTGATATCAAGGAACGGCTTGCTATACTCGATAGCTTAATTCTCAGGCATACCATCATTTGGATTAAGTATCGATTTTTCCAAACTCTAAAAAATTTCTTCTTCAGTAAGATACTGAGAAAAAACCTTTCATGAATCAGAAAAAAACATTTTAACGATCCAAACTTTAATTTATTTTGTAAATCAATTACAATTTTCTTTAAGACTCCCTTTAAGTAATTATTCGGTGCAAAGTAATACATCTTTTGTTTGATGGTTTGCACAATTATATACTCGATTGGATTATAACGATAGATTTTGGAATTTGGTAACATATCACAGTTTATTGAAATCCAGTATTCGGTTATTTAATATGATGGTAAAGATTAGTGACATAATTAAATTTAATAAATATTTCTGATAAGTTTCTTCGTATCTTAAATATTAATTCTGTTATTTTATTCTGCTTCAGCGTGTAGGATATGGTGGGATGTGCTCCCTGCCTAGAAATTATCCTGAAAATTCTATTTTTTATTGAAATATCAATTAATTTGACAATTTTAAATTTGCAAATATACTCCTTTTTAAAATGCGTTGTGGCGGTTTTAAAGTTTTTTTTATCCTTTCCCGATAAGATGAATACATGAAACTCGGCATGTGTATAGAGATCATGAATATATTTTATGCACGCTGTTTAAAGATTAGCTGATGGTCCTCGGTTCGATCCCAGAGAGCTACTTACATTCCTGAATGCATTTATAATGGGAATATTGGAGTCTTATTTTAGGTCCTTCCCGGTATGATATTGACTTCAAACTTTCTATTAAATAAATTTTATTTCTACCAGGGTAATATGTATGAATATGTATTCACATCTTCCATAAGGTCCTGGTTACGACACCAGGCATCTCTACTATTTGAAACGTATGGCGGGAATTTCAAATTAATTATGATTCATTCATCGAGAAAGTGGAGATTCTACGGCCAGGCACGGGAACAGAAGTAATACATGGTAATTCTTTTAAGATTTTTATTAGGTTTTTGGCAAATATAGTATTTTAAACATATGCTTGCAGTATGCAAGCAGCTTCTACTCGTATTTAATACATACCATTGTTATCTGGATAGCTGTTATAATCCTTATCGCGGGCAGATTAATGGAGATACTCGGGAGTTTCCAACCCTCTGTTGGGTATTAAATATGGTTTATTCTCCTCAAAACAAAATCGCGATGCGCATCGATTAATGGCTTGTTAACGCGCGATCGCGGCTGCGTTTGGCAGTAATGTAATTATAACCGGGAGCGCAATTACAAGCGCTAAATTGATTTACGGCGTCGACATACGCTAAACTACTCGACTTAAGCCGTAGACTTACCGTTTATACGATATTATCGCGATGTAATTAGGAATACAATCATACGCGGATGTGCTTCATTACGCTCGGGTTGCTGTGGAGAAGATAATGGCAGTTAATAGACCACCGTCACTCGGTTTTACGAAATTATTGTTTTGTTTATTACAGCGTGGTGTATTATTTGGGAGATAGCGGTGATGTAAAATAAAAAGGTGAGCATCGGTTGAGGTGTGGGTTGCGTTCATTATGAATCAAAACCAGAATATCGAATCTCCTTTAATTACGTGCGACTGTGCACGTTTCATCCAACGGGCAGATGTACTATAACGTTGGTGTAATTTAAGGAAGATTAGCGTGTAATTCAAATATTGCTGGGAGGATTAAATCAGTAACTGGATTGCTTAAACCTTTTACTTCAAAGGACGGAAAATCTAGCTTGAAATGGAGGAAATGGAATGCTTAACTTTTTACTATGGAAGCAGGAAATCTGGTGCGCAAAAACGAGAATAATGTGCTATGACTCTTGAGCATTAGCGTTGATTTAAATGTTTTGTTTAGTTTAAAAAAATTAAGCCCATATTAATATTCTATGCAATCAACAAATCTGGTTTTTATATACTCATCTGACAAACTATAACAGATTGAATGTGTAGCATTGATCCATTTTTCAACAACATGATTTACTTGTCAAAACATTTAGCACATGTCGTTCACTTATCATTTAACTATCTTTTAGACATTTTTGCTATATATTTTGAAAGGAAAATTTTTATTTACTGAATCAATATCTCCTTAAAGGAGGCAGGAGATAATATTTCTGCTTGGACCAGTATCTCATCGGGAAATAAATAATATGATAAAATTCAGTTTAACTGATCTCCATTCTGCTTTAAACGGATACTGCTGTGGCTCTGGGCATATTTTAAGATAGTGATCTGGCTTTGAGTTTAGAAATGTTTTTTGGGGGTTTCCATGAACGTATGCTTTTATAAGGTAAGAATTATCAATGATTTGCTAATCTATCCCTTGATTATTATAGATTTTTCCATTTTGTGAGATGGAATAATTTATCTCCAAATTTTAAGGTAATAGTTGTGTAGTAATTTACCAATAAAATATTACAAAAATGCAGTTCTACCTATATGTCTACCTTCTTGCGGAATTAAGGATATATATTATGTTCACCTATACAAAATCGAGTTATAACTAAGAGAACAGAAATTTAGTTACGTTTAGATTAGTTAGAACCTTTATTGGCGAGGTATGGCCCAGGCGGTCTTCTCTTCCACCTAACCTCTTATGTCGTTAGAATATGCACACATACAAGTTAAAACAAAATAATAGATTGGAGTGTGGGGGGAAAATCATTGCAACTGAAGGTTGACAAAGAAAAATCCACGTTGTGGGAAAACACCCACAGAGTAGGTGGTGAAAAAAAAACAAAGCACAATAAAAAATAACAATGAAGTATTGAAAATTACAAAATATTTGAAAATTAGATACACATAAATAAATAAATAAATTTACAGAAGTATAAAAATATTATAAATTACCAGAGAAAAAAATAACATTTACTAAACCTAGGTGGGAAAGAAAATAAAAAAACACAGACATAATGACAGATCCTACTAAATTTAGATTATACATGTATATAAATGATAACGACAATCAGCAGACAGTTAACTTAATGTTTTTTCCAGTATTTACGTAGTGAATTGTTGAATATTTTGTCTATGTCAGCTATTGTGGCCTAGAACTGCTTTGGAGGGAATTCGAATTTCTATTGCAGTTTTGCGGTAGTTAAATTCAAAGGTGGAGCATAAATAGTCAGCCGTTATGCGAGTTAAAAAACAGTGCCATTGCAGCAAAAATATTTGATGGTGTGAATAAAAGATAATGATGGATACGGTGGAATGCGAATCAAAGCGTAGTCAGGGCATACCCATGAGCTTAATTCCGATCACAAATTCTCTCTTCATGTGACCTATTTACCCAGTACTCTCTGTTTATAGCTCTTTTAACCTTCATTATTCCCGTAGTTGCGTAATTCAAATGGTTAATACTCACGAGTATTTAAATATAAAAAGTCGAGATAAATGGTAGATGATTTAAATGCAAATAAATAAGCTTCAAAGATTAATGGCGGTAACGGTTCGGTACAACAATTCGTCAAAAGGGATTTTGATTATTATGCCCACACATGTATCTAATGATAAGATTCAGGTAGAATATTCGTACTTTTGATATTAATGATCATCACCAAATTTTTAGTTGGCCGAATTTTATTCTGATTATTGAAATTTATGGTGACGAATTTTGGTATCGGGTTCCAGATATCATATTCCAAATAAGTCATTCCAAAGCATCTAGAATACTTAAAGTTAATGTCCGTAGTACGATATTCCCACGAGGGGATTTTGCCTAGATAAGCGGTATCCATCGTGGGTGACGCATGGTCAGGGTATCGACTCCCACTCCGCCGTAATTGGCTTTTCGTAACCTGGACCTGCTACCTCTTAATTCAAGTAGCTTCTCAATTGTTTTGATGCTGGGTAAACATCATCGTCCCCACCGGGAATCGAACCCGGGACCGCTTTCGCCGAAAGCGAACGCGTTACCCATATGGGGTAACCCGGGCGCCACCTCTAGGATAATACGCTATCCAACTTTTATTCCGTCTCTAACCAAATAATTACATGTCTTGCTTCATCGAATAGGTACTTCTATACCGAATTAAAAAGGATATCTTATAATTTTCTTGATTTCTTGAGGATATTTAGGAAGATATTTTACTTTAAAGTTATATCATAAATAGTATAGTTTCATTTCCTGGAAATTGTCAATGTGTCAACCCTCGGAGAATTTAAAGACAAAAAATATTTTCAGAGGTTTTTTTAAAGTTGGAGAATCAATGTTTCTATCGATGACTAAGGAATAGATTAAGGAAAATCATAATAATAAAAGAAAATAGCATTACTTCATGGCGTCCTTGACTTATAAGTCTCATCTTACATCTTATCCGATCTCATTAACTATTTCAAAACAGAGCTTTTAGGAGGAAGACAAAATAATATATTATCAAAGAATGAAACTAAAGGTATGAAACAGAAATGTTTCCAGGACGTTTGATTAGCCAACTTGAACACTAGAAAGATTGCGGTGGTCATCTGACCACTTTTTAGCGTTTTAATTCAAAATTTTTTAAGTTAAATATTTTACATTCTTGATTCTCTTTGACTTTGTGTCATACCATCCCAGATTTAATATGATAGAAGTAAGATTTTTCTAACACTAATGGGGTAATTTTTACACCATGTTACACCTAGAAGGACGGCTGGTGATCATTTGACCACATTTGATCTCTTTTCAAGCCAGATATTTACCTTTTTCTGCTATTTTAAAATATTTTCTTTCAGATATTCATATTTGAATAATCTATTAAATAAATAACCAAATAAATGATGTTTCAAGGGACCTTGGGTAGAGCATGATTATTACTCAATGCATTGTACAGTGAAATTAATGAACTCTTTGCTGTATCTAGAAATCTTCTTGTAAACTATCAATCAATGGAAAATCAGTAATTTAATGTTGCTATAGGTATGTAGATTCGCCCAAAATAAACAATCACACTCCTCCAAAATGCAAAGAAGCTATGTAATAGGTATCGAGAAGCAAAGTGGTCAAATGACTACTTCCCGTCCTAGGTAGAGCGAAACTCCTATCCTTCTGGTGTTAACCTCAATCTTTAACCGCAGTTATGCCCAAAACAGTAGGTGGCTTTAAGAACCTGGCAATGAATTCGTGCGGGAAAATTCACGGTAAATAGTAATCGAAACCTTTCTCTTCGCAAAATCTCCGAAACAATCCTTTCCTCCATTCATTTTGGCAGGAATGGCGGACGGTGTACAGGATGTGCCTCGACTTCTGCCTTTCCCCTTTCACCCCCCTCCCCTTCCTCCCCCCAACCCCAGGAGTCCCATCCACGCGTCACCCTCAATGCCAAACTCTGTAGCGGGTTCATTCTCTCCAAAAACCTTTGTGAGACCCACGAGCACCACAAAGCGCGCGGTATCTATACCTCAGTCGCAGTCGACCTAAATACTCTGGGCTTCCCATCGCTTCCCTCGGAAATACGGCGAGCATGACGTTTATTACGCGGTTCCCACCCACGTCGCACTTTTTCTGGGCCTTGGAGACACAATGAAACTTGGGGAAAAAGTTTAGAGGAGTTGCGACAGTGAAAAGCTAGGTTAACCACCCGAGAGGGCTGGACGTATAGCTTAGGGGTTTTAAAGTTTCAAAATTGGAAAGCCCTGCTACATGATGGCTACGAAAATATGACGTTCGATGGCTTACGGTTTTTAACGTTGTCGCAGTTTCCCTTTAAATGTCCTTTAAACATTCAAGTTTCGCTTGCTTAGGTTTCCAGAGTATTTTTATAGGATACAAGACGACGGAATACACATATCTCTAACGCTTTATAAATGACTGATATAGAATTATAAATTTTAACCCACAGTAGAGTACTTGGTTTGCAGGTATTGATGTAAGTTTCACACAATATTTAATTTGGAATGCATTATGTGCAACTAATTTGCAAATTACCAAATTTATGATTCAGATACATTTAGTGTATGAAATGATCAATGAGGTAAGTTCAACAGAAACTCAATGAAAGCTTACGTTCCAAATGTGTGAATTATATCTCCAGCTTTCCAAGATTAATTAATTCAATGAAACTTAATGATATGATTACAATCGAAAGAAAATATACTATGGGTAAAAACAATTCGTCATAGAAATCCGTGAAGTTTAATTAGTAAATTTAATTTGTAATTTGGCCTGTTGCACCAAATGTTACTAATGATAAAGATCTTTATCATTACGCATTATTTTACAGTAGAAAAACCTACTGTGAAGTCCTCCAGTTAGTTACAACTCTAGATGGTGGATTTAAATATATCTTAGTCCTTGTATTGCTTAACTTTTACTCTCATATCCTTTCATTATAACAAGGAATAAATTCTGCTGCTATATGCACATCTACAGACAAGTGTGAACATAAACGGATCTAAATTACAGAAAATAACATCATTAAGTATCTAGGATATTTTTCTGTATCAAATATCTTTTGAATTTAGCACGATTTAATACACATTTATTTTTTAATTCATTGACAACGGAAGAAGAAAACAAGTTGTGACATGCCATTTAACGGAACTTTATTTCTAATTATATTTCGTTTTTTTTCCATAGAATGATGTAGTTTTAAGGTACTTTTACCATAGTACTACTTGCGCTACAAATGTGCTCGTAACTCCTGTTTAAGATTAACCTTAGAATAACTTAAATTTCTCATCACGTTTCACCTTCAATACCATCGCTCATCCTTCGATAATCTAAGATGCCTATCTTCAATATCCACCCCCATATTTCAACCCAAGACGATGAAGAGGATATTTGTCACGGCTGATCGCTTTAATATCAATGAAAATTCCCTCAATCCATCCTCCCAAAACCTTCATATTGAGAACCGCGGGTATTCATCCCTGAAAGGCCTCTAAGAATTGCTCTTTTAACGTCGTATATGCCCGTCTGACCCCTTTTATAACTCTCCCTTTTAACGTGGATATCCATTCTTCAACGTCAGCGCCGCTCACCGCGACTCAAATAGTTTTCATTGCTGCTCATGCAAAGCTCCTCTTGAGTGTGTGGCCATTTTCTCTCTCGCATCCCCAAACTTTCCACGATATTTCACGCGGGGTCTCCGTTTCTCACCTTCTATTTATGAGGGACTCCTTACCCACTAACTTCCGCTGTCCCATCAACTTCTCTCCTACTTCCTTTTCTATTTTACTTCCAGCGGCTATTTTTCTCCTAGGCCGGGAGAGGAAAAGCTTTATTGGAAGTAAGCGTGTAAAACCTTTTTGCTCTAACGCATGTTGTGGGTTTCCTGTGTTTTAATAGTACAGCCTTGTAAATGTTCACAGGAAAATTAATTTACTAGCTATGTAAACTGAATTTTAATATTTACCTCAGTTCGCTCTTTAGTTCCGTGTTCTTTCTATTTTGATTCCTCAAAATTAAATGAAATTCTCGAAAACGAGTTTATTGCGAAGATAAACTGTATTTGAATGTTTTATTTCATTATTTTTGGCATTATTAACAAAGAAAATTTTATTTGAAATCTTTGGTAGCAGTAGTCGTTCCGGATTTCCAACAAAGTACACACTGTTATGCTTATAGTTTAGACAAAAAATTTATGCCACAATTTACAAATTATACGAGTATAACAGTGTAGTAAAAGTACTGATTTACTCATTTCGCGGATTTTTCCAGGTCTAGTGCATCGTAGTCGACTAATCTATATAATTTCAATGTTATCGTAAATCAATTTTTATCACCAGTGAAGTGAAAGGGAATGTTTGAGTTTTAATTACATTTGCAGTTGTTCACAGAGCGATAAAATGTTATTGTTGCTCGAGTTAAAAAAGGTGTTGTTTTAGCCTACGTTTTTTGTGATAGCAGTCCTGGGTTCGATCCCGGTAGTAACCGTTTCTAAATATTGATATTCCGAAGGTTGGGCGTTCGTTCAAAAGAATTTGTTCTGAAGCTGGTAGCGTTTGCAAAATCTGCATTCGTGATCTCCGTTGTGATTAAGTGAACCCAAGGTCATGAGCATTACTATTACCATTAGACCCTATGGTTCTCTGTAAAATATCTGTTGAAGTGAAATTCAATTCACCTTGGAATTTCGCCTTTGGAATAGGGTGAAAAAAATTATTCCTTCGGATACTTTTGTCTCAGCTTTGTTTATGTTTGTGATAATATGAAGGCAAATGAGGTGCGAATGATGCTGATTGATGGCATTAATATTTGCAATATATATCTTTCAATTCTAGGAAAAATAATTTTTCATATGCTTTCCATGGTGTACTTCCTACATCATTGTCACTTATTGGTGGTCGTTTCCCCTTAATAGCTTTGCGGATAAAAACAAGTGCAACCCATCTTAATAAGTAAGCCTTTATTCCTTTTTTCAAAATTTTGGAAGCTAAATTTAGAGGAGTTCAAGTTCAAGCTGGCTGGAGCTGAATGCTTGCAAAGGATTAAACCCCAGAAGCAAAATTTTATGACCCTCATCTCTTCTACCAGGAGCTAGGAGAGGGAAATGTGGTGTACAAGACAAGATTAGGAGTGAGGAAATTTGAGTTTTATTTTACGGATTTAAAATGTATTTAAACAATATTTTTTACGCTATGTTCTTTAATAGAAATTGAAAATAAAATCATCAAAAATAGCTGTATTCAATCCAACATCGGATGAAAGTCCATCCAAGTGCTTTCCAAATGCCTCTATTATGTGCTTTTCGTTGCTGTTTCCCGATATCTCTGTTCCATTGGTCCTCAAGTCTTCCTCCTGCTCTCCTTACGTCCCTTGAAGTACAGTTGAGTATTTCAGATGACCAACAGTTATCATTTCTGGGCTCCCGGAGAGTTATGTGGATAGCGTGTTCGCCTTTGGTGAAAACGGTCTCGGGTTCGATTCCCGGTGGGAGCCAATGTGTGAAACGACCAAAGCTGTCAAAGCACCAAGGAAAAACGGATATGAAAAAAGTCTGACAGGTGAACGCCCTTAAGTGCAAAGTCACTTCAACTCTTTCCTTATCTATCGAAGCACTTTCAATAATACTACTAATACTAGTTGCCATTTCTTTTCGCTGCATGGTCGATCCACATCAATTTCAGTGACCTTATTTTATCTATTTTGTCGATCACTGCAGTCAGCCCTCTCTTACCAAGGTGTTGCTCTTCCTGTCTCTTTTTGTGATTCCAAGTACACAGCACTTCAAGCTTCTTCAGTATCTGTATTCTGAGATAAAAATCCAGTGATATCTCTGGAAGTTTTACTGGTTCTTGTATTATAAAATAATTATATGGATTTAATTATATATTACCTTTGTATTTGTAAGTTTCATCCTGTCCTATCTTCTGCGCCTTATCGTGATTGTTTTTTTCTCGTTACGAGGGCATCCTGTATCCTTCTAAATTGATCTTACTCTAATTTACGAACTTTATCATTCCTGTGAAATTATCAAAAAACAAAATGGAATATAAAATTTCATTGAGTGCATATAAAGGTTCAGTAAATGACTCAAAAGCCTGTCGATGCCGTTAATTTGTCAGCATATACTTTCCCCTGAGTTCATGGAAGCCTTTCACGCCGTTTTTCAGCCACCATCCAGTCGGCGCGAAATGTCTCATTTTTCTAAAGCACGCAAACGGTTCGTTTTCAATGCTTGGAATAAGCCCAAACTGCGCACCGAGAACGCAAAACTAATTCCGCCAAAGTAAAAAAGCGGCGGAAAAGGACGGTCGTAGATCACAGGCTAGCGAAGGCCGTGATCAAAACAAACAACAATCCACAGCATAGAAATTCTGCGAACGGATTGACAAAACACGGCGCAAAAAGCAGGGCTCCGCGGGGATTGATTTTTGCAAAAACGGGCCCCATTTATATCACCGACCAATTAGCCAATGACTGCGCCTTTGATGAGGCATTTGGCACAGATCAGTTTTCGGATTCCGAAAAAACGAGGCAATAATTCCGCTTGCAATCATTCTCTCGTATTCCCGGAACGTAAGCTTTGTTTTGGCGTTTTCAAGGGATAAATGCGTTCATTACTGTTTTAGTTTTCCGGTTAATTTGGACGCATGGTAAATTGGAGCTAAATGAAGAAAGGTTGCGAAGCCTGATAGCGCGTTAACACACTGCTGCAGTGCGTTATTATCGAAATAAAATTGGATTGAAAAAATAAGGGGTGTCTAATTGATCGTTACTTCGTATAAAAATTCCATCTTTCAAAAAATTAATTTGATTCGGTGTTCTGTTTAGTAGAAATCTCTCGGAATCTAACTAAATTGTGCTTCACGTGAACTACCTTTTAAGTTTGTAAGTTTGAAGGTCCTTAATTATTTTTGGCATTTTTGAGTGCATTGAAAATTTAACTAAGAGAATCTCTTTGTGTAACTCGGATTCCCTCAAGACCTCCGAGAAATGTACAGTCCTGGCCAAAATTAACGCAGCACTGGCCGTAAGGATCGCTAGGGAGGAGCTGCGTTAATTTTGGCCAGGAGTGTACATTCCTCTAAAACAATGCACAAGTGTTAAACTCAATAGGCCTTTGTTGATGTAAAATTAGACTTTGAACTTCACAGATAGACAACCACGCCTTGGCCGTCTATTATTACATGTGTCGTGAAATTTTCTACGTAAGATAATATTTTCTCAACAAAAAACATTAAGTATGTGAGGAAGGTGAAATTTTGAAGTAAATTGAGAAAAAATAACATATTAGTCTAAGTAAATGGAGAAAACGGTCTTGAATATAAGATTTTTGGACGCATGAGGTATATTTGATACCGAATTACGTATGTGTAAGACATTTATATTATGCAGTCCATCTTCCCAATTATTACGGTGCTTTAGAGTTGGCTCTCTACTTGTTCTCCTCCTAATCTGTCTTTGGATAGACATTGTTGGTTCTTAAAACTTTAAATAAATAACTATAGAGTTGAACGGTGAGACTTTCCGTGTAGGTCTCATCTGAATCCGATTTACACAAAGTGTATGCTCTTCTTGTAAGTAAAATAGTGCCTCGTCTGTAAAATATATGTAATTCCCTAACCCACACTAATCTAGGAAGAAACTGGAACAAAAATTGTTTCCATTTGCCAAAAATCCCTTCTCAGTAAACGGCAGAATTATTAAAATAAGTGATCGCTTAGTAGAATAGCTTAGATTATAGGTGGAACAAATATTTTCCATACCGCAATATATATAGGAAACGTTAAAAAAAGGCAGGATTACTGTGTTTTCCCTTGCTAGAATGAGGCATTAATAGATTGGGCTTTTTTCCCTTTCTTTTACGAGACATTTTGGAAAGATTATGTCGCTTAAGAGCTCTTTTCGACGACCCAGATGTTTTGCAGATTAAAAGCAGCTGTTGTTGAATGAAAAAAGTTCCGTGCTGGCGACAGATGACTTTCTCTTGCATTAATCCAGAATATCTATAAATTGCCAAACGGGAAACATTTTAATTTCAGGGAGCACAAAGTAATTTTTCCTTTAATTTAAATAAATTGAAATAAGGCATGTAAAAATTCCTTCGATGTTAAGCTTGGATTAAATAATTTATAATGATTCCAAGAGAGATTTTAAAATTTAATCGTTTATATTTAGTTGGTTCTTTTGCTAGTTAAACGTAATTTTTATACAGCATTCTAATGTAGCAAACAACACCTACAAGTACGCAGCACTTGTAGAATTTTGCTGTTTTCAATATAAATTTAACATTATCTATTGTTGCGAATATTATAAAAGTTTTCTGGTAAAAATAAATGCTCCTTACTCTATTTCCAAGGACGCTATTATTTATCATAAGGCTTAGGCTAATGTTCGTTCCAGCATCATAAGTACTTCTTATGGTTTCTGAGAACGAGTATTCCTTCTTTCTTTGGTAGTGTTTTAAAGTTTTTCCTTCAAAAACCTTCCGTTTTTTTATGCAAGGTCTTTCAAATAATTTTCCCTATATTTTTATGTTTTTTAAAATTTATTTATTGAGTATGCTATTCTCATGTCGTTATAATTTGGAGATATTTCTCAGAAAAAAATTAATTTTTATGGAATTGTGGATCTGTCTGCTCGCTATGATCTATGTGTACCCGCTAAGGAAAATCAGTCCTTGTCTGCATTAGCTTTGAATTCCTCTTGTTCTGATTTTATAACATGGTGGAAAAAATCATTTATTTTAACCCCAAGTATGGTAACAATTAGGGGCAACTGTTATTGAATCTATTATTTGGTATCTCACTTCAATGCCTTCTTTTTGAGTAGTCGTGACACCAATTACGAGTGCTTCTACTTTTACACAGATACACCATGTCCAATAAGCGGTTTCTTTTCTTTCCTCTCAATTTCCTCGAATTACAGCCCAAACATTTGTCCTCATAGCCTTTCTTATTTTCAAAGTGCCCCAACCTTTTACCTTTCATTCTGGTGGCTTAGCTCATACAGTTTATTTTTTCTTCACGCCGTTTTTCCATACTTTATGGGGTTGGCTGATGAAAGACTTGTTTTGGACTTGGATGATGATGAGGATTAGGTTGGTTTTGGCAAGGAATTGGCGACTTTTACGACCGGATACCCTTCCTGCTGCCAACCCTGCACGAGAAAGTCAGAAAAACACGGAAAACCATTCCCAGATTGTAAAAATCCCGATCAGCCAGGACTCGAACCAGGCTGATCGCTCAGCGCTAAACACTCGACCACCAAGGACGGTCTTAGCTTAGCTTATACTGTACAGTAAATTATTTCACAAAACCATAATAAGGACCTTTTAAACCATTCAGATTATCATTACAGTGGCGTAAAACACTATACGGTTCCACCTGCATTGTTAATTAAATAGATTCCAAATTTTTGATGGAGCAAACCGCGGCACTAACACATCAGCATCGAAAAACCCACCGAATTAACCCGTTCTCGATATAACGCGCCCAATAACAGATTCGGAAAATCACTTTTAATTTATCGTTTGGGAAAGCGGCGAAATTCCTTCGGCGATCCTGATTTCATCGAATCCTCCATTTTTCTCGAGAGGCAATTGTAATTGACCCAGACAGAGGCCTCTTCCGGGCGGCGTTTGAACCGATGGGGCCCTCAACGCGAGACCATTTCCATGGGCGATCCGCCCCGAAAACGGTTCCAATCTCATGTCGCGCTCCAATTAAGGCCGAATGAGAGTGACCTGCGGCGGGAATTAGTCTTGACCGACGCAGATAGAGAGGGAGTCCATGGGGGGCGGAAGGGAGGGTGGAAGAAGCAAAGGGAAATGGAGGCAGGAAGTGGAGGCTGGAAAGAGAGTGGACAGGAAATGGATGGAGGAGATAAAGCAACCGAACGTAAGAATGAGGTAAAATGATTAGAAAGGCCAAAGAAGAAAACTTAAGTAGAGGAAAGACTGGAATAAGGAACTGTAAGAAAGAATGAGAGAGCTAATAAAGTACGTGTCGCTTAGAAATAGGATACGCACTTCAAAATGTCGAAGATAGTGACATGGTAAATAACTTACTCATGAATAATCTCTAATTGAAACAGGAAGATCCCAGTTACATCCATTTTAATAATTTTTACTATTTAAAAAGACATACAACCATTCCCTAGCCAGCTACATTCCACTAGCGGGGACCTCGGCATTAGAGTGCACGCTAACCACTCCACCACTGCAGCCGGTCAAAGATATAATGTATAAAGGATTTAATCAATAATGATAATTCGAGAAAATGAAGATGGCTAAAGTAAGTTGAAGTAAAATAAAGTTTTGTATTCAATAAATGAAGCAAGTAAAGCAACCGAACGTAAGAATGAGGTAAAGTGGCTTAAAGGACCTTGATTGAAAAACCTAAAAGTTGGACGAAAGACAATAAAAGGAACTGTTGGAAATAATAACATCAGAGGTAAAAATCTAAACATCGGATTGTAATGGTAAATTGATAAAGAATAAAGGGCTAACCAATAACGATAATGCGATGAAAAACAAATTGCTCGGATAATTCAAAATAAAATAACTATTTTATGGATGGAGTAGATAAAACAAGCATACATAAGAATGAGGTAAAAGGGATAAAAAGACCTAAATAGAAAACTTAAGAAGACATAGAGTAGATTAAGGACTGTAAAAAAGAACGAGATGAAGGGTATGTAACATGTAAACATCAAAATTTCAATAAATAGAAGTCACAAATATACCTTGAGCTGTCAAATATAGCTATTTTGACAGCTCAAGGTATATTTGTAACTCCTATTTATTAACATTGCTGTCAGTGGTGTTTTCCTATTATCAAAATATGAAAAAAGGGAAATATAAAATTAAGGGAATTAAGCGAATGTGGGAATGCAAGAAAAGAAAGGTGGCTCCAATTATTCGAAGTAAAATAGCGATTATGTAGGAGAAAAATAAGTCCAAATTCGTCCAAGAAAGTAACAGAATACTAAAATGTAGTGCGTAGAGCAGAGGCTAAGAATATGCAACTGTAATTAAAAACTCAGAGCTCCATATGCATGAATCTCTACGACGTAGGTAAGAGATACATAATAAGAAAGAAAATAGACGAATAAAATTGGCTTTAATTGTTTCAGAATGAAGATATGATATAGATAAAGATAAATGTGTAAAGAAGGAGCTTACATAAATAACAACACAAAAATTAGAAGAAATTTGAGAAAAAGGGAGGAACATAGGGTCAAGAGAATAAAGGTAGGAAAAGAATTCCAGCTAGGGAGAGGAAGGAATTAAGGTGATTAAAGATTCAGGAAAGTTTATGGCAGGAAAATTGCAAGTGCCTGGAATTCTGGGAGATAGAAGGACAAGAGAGAAAAGGGGAAAATGTCAGAAAAAAAGAGAATGGAAAAGAGGTTTTTGTGTTTTTATCGCGGGGCAAGAGTGAAAGGAAAAGAAATAAAGATAAAAGAAAGGCTGTTGTGGAAGTAATGAAAATTGCCTAGCACTCGGAAAAATATTTTTTATCGGGATGCTTATCGGTGGGAATTTTAGCATGGCACTGTTTATTTGGACCAGAATGACGAGAATAAAATAAGTTTATGCTCTAAATAGGCTGGTTATCGGAAGTTAACTTTTCGGATAATAATGCAGTGTATCCATTGCGATGATGAAAAATGTTTAAAAAATAATGCATTTAATATTTAATTAATTCTCTAAACTTAAGCAACTAAACGACGAGTTATTTTGTGTCGTTCCAAGACCACAGCTGAAGACGGTAGGTGTGTGCGTTTGTGTTGAATTTTGTAAAGTCATCTTTATCAAAATTTCAATTAGTTTCCTAGACAATGGTAGTTCCTTCTTTATTTTTCTACCTAGACTATTGAATGTTTGAAAAGAAGAATCTACGTCGGAATTTGAAACTTGAATATCGCTCTGATATCACCAGATGATTTTAACTGTTCTGTTATATTTCTGTATTGGAGGTTGTGTACATTATTCATGCAATTTGAGGTTACAGCAATTGGCATTAAATAATCTATTCAAACGTAAATCATAAAGTATTTCTTACCTTCAAATTTAAGTTTCAAATTTAACTTCTTATTCTATTATTACTAATGTTGCACTGAGTATTTGTTAAGGAAAAGTTTTCAAGTTGACCTTCAAGTAATTCTATCAGGTTATAATTTTATACAACAGGTTCTGTCAAAATATGCTAAGGAATAGAGAAGGAACAAGAGTTGCCCGAAACGGAATATTTTCCTCTACCTTTCCTCCTTCACCATAAAAAACTAAGCGCTAAAAAGATTCCCTGAAATAAATCGGAAAAATCACGCAACGCAGAACCGATAAAAAAAGAAATGCAAAGGGGAGAGAAATCGTCCTTTCCGCCATGTTGGAACCTTAATTCCCAGTCCCTCCGCACGGCGTCGCCTCATCCCTGACAATCAAGCATCGACGCCCATTAAACAGAGTGGACTCCCGAGCCCTGGCCCCGTCGAGAATACTTAAAGAGAGGCGTATTTAGGGAACGGGGTGAGGAATTGCTGTAATGAACAAAGGGCCGAGGGAGAACAGCGGGACGACGGGGAAGGGTCCTCGAGCACGAGGCCTCAAAAAGGGCCCATTTGATTGGCTCGGATCCGCGTAGGCGCGTATTAATGCTGCCAGAACGGCGTCGGCAGATAAGTAAGTGCGCGAACTGTTTAAGTGCTCGCGAGCGTCTGGAACGAAACGAAATTAATGCTGACGGCCAGTCCTTTCACGGACTAATTAAGGTCCACCCACAACGGGGGCCATGTCCGTCACCTGCCCACACCGCACCTTGTCCTCCCCCACGCAATTAGATCTATTTGTCGCACTGCAGAAGATGCTGCAGAAGGACGTATCGCTTGAAATGGAAGTGATTCTCATTCGTTACCCCGTAACTCAGTAACTTCAAATCGCAGAATGGAAAAGGTGTTATTGAGTATATATTTATTAAGATTTTATTTCATTCAGAAGTTTTCATCGGAAATGTTTGGATAAAAATTTGTTAAAATTTCAATTTATCATATATTCTTAAGCTTTTGGGTTTACTTCGAAAAATTTCAGAGAGTAACTTAATTTGTGTTAAAACTTAATTTTTACTTTCTCCCAATACGTAGTATAGAGAAAGTATTGTATTCGCAAAAAAAATCGACCTCCAGTTTTCGACGGAAATAGATGTTTTGGGGCCCATAGAGCACGTTTTCTCTATTTTCCCGAACATGTCTGTCTGAGTGTCTGGCTGTCTGTGTGTCTGTCTGTGGTTAAAAAGTTTGTGGGTGCTCTATCTTAAAAAGTAATTATCCGATCATTTTCAAAATTCATATTTAGAAATTTCCTAACAATGCCAAGAGTTGATTAGTTTTTGGTGAATATCGCTTTACCGGAAGTTGCGGTTCATACGAGAATAAAATTTTGTTTTTTCAATATCTCTGTAAAAATGCAATATAGGTATATATAATTAAAAACAAAAGTTGTAGATAATGTACTTTGCTACAACTTTTGTATGAAACATCTTTTCGTAACACTGATTGTTTAGGAGTTATTCTTGAATAATGGTTAACCGGAAGTTGTTGTTTATCCAGAAATGGAAGTTTTTCATACATATCTCTGTCAGAATGCAATGCAGGTATATACAATTCTGTACCAAAGTTATAGATAATGTTTTTTACTACAAATTTTGTATAAAACATTTTTCTGTAACACTCATTATTTTGGAGTTATTTATATATTACCGGCATAGGCTTCTGTTTTCAATAAATACGGAGAAAGTCATGTGTTGGCCACATCAGATTTTTTACTTATATATTAGTTCTTACACTATAAAGCATGGCTGAAAATTTAAAAGGTAAGAAGTTGTTTATGTAACTCAGGGAACTTTTTAAAATATGTAAGAATGATCAAAATCCACCTCTCCGTAAAAAAATCCCAAGGAAAAAGGAACTTGAAAAAAATTCCTACGGGACCGGTAATCGAACCCGGGATCTTCCTCTATCCGAGAGGCTATCTTAACTAAATGAGCTACCTGGCCTTCTGCAGAATAGAAGTTCTAGGCGGTTAGACTTGTTGGTATAGACAGCCCCCCCCGTGATAGAGGAAGATCCCGGGTTCGATTCCCAGCCCCGTCAGACTATTTTCAAGTTCGGTTTTCCTTGGGATGTTTCCAGGGTGCAAAGAAATTTTAACCCTTTTCTTAATTATTTACATATTATATTTACATGATCATAATCTGAGATGATTTTTCAATTAAAGTCTAGGATCTTGGTAAATCAATTTAGATAATTTTGTGTGATTGTAATGTAAGACTGGAAAAAACGCCTTATATTTTAATTTGGCCATATAGTTTGTGTTTTTAAATAGGTTACATGTCATTTAATGGTAGCATTGGGATAGAAGTTCATTATACTCCCGATTTTTATCTAGGCTAAATCATTATATTTTCCACGAAGGTTGTTCATTCATCATGTACCTTAATAACAATTAGGTAAATTATTTGTACACATCACATCGTTATTACTTTAACACTTTATATCACTATTATTAAGGCGTTCAACGAGGTCACTCATCACAAAGAGTTCATGATTCTTCTTAATTAAATACTAGCTAATTGTTATCCTATATTAACTTCAATGATATATGTTACAAGATCCTTTTTACAGTAGATTTGGCATAATCAACGTTTGAATTTGTCGAACACGATTAAAAATCGCATAGTTTTACCAATGCCTGATTTAAATTTTAAGAACTTACTAAAGATGCTTATAAAGACTTACTGACGTGTATCAGGATCACATAACTGATGAATGAGGAGACCAGTGTCTACCATCCTTACCACTGTCCACCCACAACGTCTTTATTTCGCGCTGAAAGAAATTCCGATTAGATTGCGTCTCCCAAATACATTTTATTGCGTTGGAGAGGGACGAAAATAAAATAGCTATACGCTCCATAGTTCTCTTATCTTTGAAGAACCGGAGATCACAGTCATTTTCATCCTAAAATATCAAGGCAATTTGAAAGCTTTCACAGGTGGAATATTATCCGCTATTGTAATGACAACACGATTAAAAACTTGGGTTGAGGTGACCATCCTGAGAAAACTTTCACCATAGTATTCATTCCGGCCTTCGTGTTATTCATCACTAAAAGAGATTATCATAGGAGCCATGTGATAACCGAACAATATTCCAATGCATAACAATTATAGAATGTTCCAAATTTTAACAATACAACAACATTAGAAATTATACAATTATGTACCAGTATTTAAATATTTGACAATATAACGATATGTAGCAATCACCACAATGAACAAGAAAATAGACTTTTCTACTACGAAATTATAACAGTGAGTTTTTGACAGTACCTAACAATACACAACAATATTATTAATCTAGACGTTAGATAAAATTGTGGCAATGAATAAGAAAATTGACTAAAAATGGTCTTTAAATGCGTTTTCTTCAAAGAGGAACGCGGGACTATTCCAAACGTTTCAAAGGGAATTCTCGTTACTGTCCCTCTTTTCTTTGTAGCGTAGGACTCGCGAATTATTCGTGGAAACTTGATTCGGAAAGGTTAGGGTACTTTTTTGAAACCTTCGCAGAGTCCCCCTTCCGGAAAGGTTTCAATCTTTGAAAGGAACGCAAAAGCCGGATCAGCCCATAAGCTTCTTACAGGAATGTCAGAAACGACCTATTCATATCCGTCATGCTCAGAGCATCCCAGTTATACGTGATTGGTTTACGTCAAGATTCTTATCTGGATTTCGTCCGGTGATCTTCTTTCTTCCCGGTTCCGCTTAACATTGCATAGTTCCGCCTTTAAAATTGGTATTCTGATTTGGCACTACACCTCCACTAAAGGTCCTTCTATTCAAAGTCTTCCAAGCTCCGTACGAGGATCTAAGGTTTGAATGAGAAACGTTGATGGTATTTGTATTTATTCATGCTTGTATAACAGTTACGCTGTTTCCATTTCGATTGCGAAAATCAATGTCCAGCCTGTCTTACGATCTTGGACATATTTTCGTTGAATAGTATTTTAAAGACATTTTCATGTCTTTTTGCATATGTAACCATTTCTTTCTGCTTAATTTAATAAAATGAATTGTTATTTTCTCTTACAAATTCTAAATATCAATTAATTTCGTCTGAAACGAAGATATCGCATATTGTTGCGGTATATTTCCGTTTGTCTCAGATCATACCGCATTCTGTTTATGTGATTTTGACGTCAATAATCGGTTTTTATTTTTTATAATTTTCCCATTCATAACCATAATCTTTAAAGTTTCACTGGGTTCCTCCATCAAGCGTATAAACTCATCATCAGGCCCGTTTCAATGCTGCTCGAGACAATCGAAACAATCTAAATATTTTTACTTTCTCCCTATACGTAGTATAGAGAAAGTATTGTATTCGCAAAAAAATTCGACCTCCAGATTTCGACGGAAATAGATGTTTTGGGGCCCATAGAGCATGTTTTAGCTATTTTCCCGAACATGTCTGTCTGTGTGTCTGTCTGTCTGTCTGTCTGTGGTTAAAAAGTTTGTGTGCGCTCTATCTTAAAAAGTAATTATCCGATCATTTTCAAAACTCATATTTAGTATTTCCCTAACAATACCAAGAGTTGATTAGTTTTTGGAGAATATCGCTTAACCGGAAGTTACGGTTTATCCGGAACAAATTTTTGTTTCTTAAATATCTCTGTAAGAATGCAATATAGGTATATACAATTACATACAAAAGTTATAGATAATGTACTTTACTACAACTTTTGTAAAAAAATTTTTTTCGTAACACTGATTATTTAGGAGTTATTCTTCAATAATGGTTAACCGGAAGTTGTTGTTTACCCAGAAATGGAAGTTTTTCATACATATCTCTGTCAGAATGCAATATAGGTATATACATTTACACACAAAAATTGTAGATTATGTATTTTACTACAACTTTTGTATAAAACATTTTTTCGTAACACTGATTGTTTAGGAGTTATTCCCCAATAATGGTTAACCGGAAGTTGTTGTTAATCCAGAAATGGAAGTTTTTCATACATATCTCTGTCAAAATGCAATGTAGGTATATAAAATTATTTACAAAAGTTATAGATAATGTACTTTGGTACAACTTTTGTATGAAACATTTTTTCGTAACACTGATTGTTTAGGAGTTATTCTTCAATAATGGTTAACCGGAAGTTGTTGTTTACCCAGAAAAGGAAGTTTTTCATACATATATCTATCAGAATGCAATTTAGGTAAATACAATCATGTACCAAAGTTGTAGATAATGTTTTTTACTACAAAGCTTGTATGAAACATTTTCCTGTAACACTCATTGTTTTACAGTTATTTATATATTACCAGCATAGGCTTATGTTTTCAATAAATACGGAGAAAGTCATGTGTTGGCCACATCAGATTTTTTTTACTTTATAAACAATGTCCAAATCTTCGGTGCATGTGAAAACACGGTTGTAAAAATAAATGCCCAATTTCCTTGCTGAATTTTAGTTTTAAAATTAACCCATTCAGTCACCTCTCTAGCTATGAAAGTATCATGAGCTTTACTTGGTAAAGTGAGCAGTAAAACAGTTTTCCTTCCCATTCATCACTTGGGCAGAATGCTAAAATGGGAATGCGTCCAGGAAAGTGTAATAACTCAAGAATTACTATTTTCATAGAATTATTTCATAGAATGATTTAACCAGCTTCCCGTTCGGAAGACTTTGTAGTTTCTTGGCTTTGGGGATTCGAAAAATTCCGTTATTCGGTGTAATTCATATCTCTCTACATTTTATACGAACACAACCAGAACTAGATAAGGGTAAAATCAAATTAAAGAATGAATTTTCAGCATGTAAATACCTAATCATAGCAGAGAAATTCCCCATTCATCAAGATATGTATACTTAAAAAATTCTATAATAATACAAAGACGGAGAAAATGAATAATTAGAAAAGAAAACTTTTCCAGTAGAAGAAGAGGAATCGACAATTTTATCATCCCATTCAGCGAATCGAATTATATTACTTAAGCTAGCTCTCTTTCTGAAATTTTCTCTCTCTCCGAACAATAATTTGTTCGCACAAATAAAGAGAGGGTCTCGGGAGTGAGAGAAAAGTAAACCTTGGAAATGACAAGGCTACCGACGCTCCATCTCACTTAACGGCTTCCAATAACTCAGAAAACAGAATTTGCGTTGTTTTGACTTTGATTGAGCACCCTTCGTTTTCGAGAGATTTCCATTCCTTAAAGATCGGCCCTCGCTTTAATTCAATTTGGCGGAAAATTATACGAAGAACGAATCGAAAGGAAAGAAAGGTCTTGAAAAGGGACGGTTTTATGTCCCCTGGAGCCTATAATTTTCCTTTTCCTTTCTTCAGTCAATAAGACTTTTATTGGGCGAGGAATAATTTTTCGGATGATTTCTCCACCCTTAAATTCGCCCTGGCTTGTTTGTCACTCGTACGTACTATAATGAGATCGTCCGTTTGAATGACTGTGATCGATAAGGCTAGACCAAGGGGATCTTTATTCGCTTAAGAAAGGCAAGATAAATAAAAATTTTCATGGTTCGTGCATTCAGTTATTCTGAAGGACCGTTTCAATATTTATATTCTTATTCAAGGACCTAAAAAGGAAAATTGTGTAGTGATGTAGCCAAATGAAGGTTTGAACAGGTTTAATGAGATGGTGTGAATATGCGTGATTTCGAAATGATTCAACCGGTTAGTTAGCATTAGTCTACGAAAGGAGTTCGTTCTTCGTTACGCATATAAAAATATTGGTCTTACGTAATCCTTAGAAGACGTTTAAGTCCATTTTATATGTATTATATTCAAAACGAATTCCTAAAAATAGATAATGAAGATCCAATAACTCTGCAAAACATTTAAATTTCCTTCATGGGCACGGAAGTTTTTCAATGTTTTCATTTGAGTGAGATGTTGAATTTACTAATGTAACGAGAAAACGTTTTTAAACTTTAATTTATTACAATAAAATAATGAAACGAATTGAAGTGAACTATAAGAAAAATATGTTGAATTTTACAACACATTACGTTAAACTTTCACAGATTATAGTAATAAATATATCATGTATTCATATCAACTATTATTATATACCACTAGAAGGCAATGTCCAGGATGTAAATAAATATCAGTTCAGAAAGATTATTTTGCAAGAAAAAGATTGAATTTGCTCGAAAAGAAGTGCACCTTTGGAGAATTCAAAAAGGGAGACAAGTATGAAAATAGTCTGACAGGATATAAACTTCAACCTGGATATCCCAATTGCGAGTCAGCACGTGTTACGAAGATTCTTTGGCTAAGTCTTCCGAATGTCAAGCCTGGATGTTCTTGCGTGTATTTCTTTGTATACTACTAGCGTTACTCAGTGGTTATGGCAGGAAATGAAAGATTCGGGTTTGAATTCCAGTTTTATGAGACTTTATTCATGTCCATTGTGAGTAATACCTGAAACTATATCATGGAAAATAATGAAAATAGTAACATTCGTTTACCATATTATTGTTTGTTTATATAGTTAATAGACGAAACACCAAAATGATTGCATATAATTAGGATCGATATGACTTCTAAATAATATGCACTCACCACAAAGTTTTTTATTAAGATAAACGGTGGTTGAAGAATAGCTAATTAATCGGTTGTTAAACATTTTGAAATAAATATACTTTTACCTCTCCAAAATTTATGGATGTGCTCAAACAAGTTCTCAAATCAATATTATCCTAAATTCATGCGGAACGATCAATCCTTTGCTTATATACAGGGCCCTTAAATCTCCATTGTAGTTTCTCCTTTGCATTGTCTTCCTGTTCCGTCATAACTCTACAGTCTATTTCGCATTCAACAACCGAAGGCTTTCGGGTAATTGGGGACCATCTCCTCTGATCTGAGCCTCAATAGCCTTTGCGGAGTGGAGCGAAAAGGGAAGAAAACCCTCCTTTATGGTCTGCAGATAAATTGGAAGTTGTTTCGAAAGAGGGATTAGCGGATATACCTCAACGGAATGAGCCCGTTTAAGGAAGAACGCCATTAAGTTATCCGATCTAATCTTTATTGTCGATTTGAGAGATAGAACACGATGTCCAATGCGGCCGTTTACTCCACTAAAAGATACGGGCTCCTGAAGAGAGTGTCTCAATGGAAAGATCCGTTTGAGGTGTTTTATTATTGGTCTGAAACCTATTCTCTTGTGGTTTGAAACTGCAGTTAGTTCTGTAACCATCACAGCTCATACAAAATCCATTCGATTAGTGATACTAATGCTACTAATAGTGGTAAATACTATCTCAATACAAAAAGAGGCACGATTAGATTTAATCTGTATATGTTATTTGGTAATTCATAGATTATTATTCCACTTGATTATGTTGCATACTACGTGAATTTTGAATATACCCGATGATTTTTAAGAACAGAGTAGAAGTATGTTTAATTTTGGTTTTCCTATTTGTGAGGAAGTTTATCTCATACATCTCTCATTAGAAAGGTCAAGATTTCGTGAAAGAATTTTTATAATTATTACCAAGGTTTTCATTATTTGGCCATGATCTGTTATCGACAATATGAAAACAAATAATTGTAAAATATCCTTCTCGTGAAATATCTTGATTTGTTGTTTATTTCAAATCTTATTTTCTAAAATATAGAAAGAAATTTAAAGATTTCAAAATAAACAAATCCTGCTTTGACTCTTACGGGATCGAACTAGGTATTATATACAATATTAGTAGTAGTATCTTTTGGAAATGAAAAATTAGCCAATTCTCTTTGCTGGGAAGACATTTAAAATTCTTTAAATTCTGAGATTTGTGCAACTTCTAGTAGGCTTGGAGTTGGCTAATTTACAGTAGTTTCTTTTTGATGCCTTAGGTGTAACGTTTTTCAGACTGTTATCTAATGAGCTTTTTCTTTCTCTTTTCAGGTAAGGACCCATTATTTCTTGCACTTATCGGTATCAGCCTTTCCTTAAGTATATAATTTTTATTTTGCATGATAGTTTATAGATATTGGATTATTTAGGATAGAATAGGTTCTTTACACGAACAAAATATGTATTTTTTTATATTTTTATGAGTATATGTATTTTGTTATAGTTTTGCCTTGTCTAAAAATAGATTGTAATTCTATAATTTTATGGAAATTTTGCTTTCTATGTTCATAAAATCATGTCTGCGAACTTTTCTTTATCTAAATTAATAATGAGGAGAATGGGAAAATTTTTCATGCTAAGGACATTGACGACGCTATCGAAATAGTTGATATTGAGAAAAATTATATTTTTACCTTTCTTAGACTGTTCTTTAAATTATTGTCGTTGTTATTTGCTCATGTAGCCATCGATTGATTCTGAAATGTATTCGCTTCCAAGATGACGATTTGTAAATTTAACTATTGCAATTATAAATCTAAACCAACCTTATCGATTTTTTTTGTTTGAGTATTAGGAACTATCATAAGTATGCTATTGAACATACTCATACTGCTACTTAATGATATTGTTAAGAGAGTGGCTTTTGGCTTTAAGATAATCTAGAAAGAAAAGCATTCACGATGTTTAACTCTAAGTGAATGATCTATTAAATATTGTTAGTAAATAGATTCGACAACTTGACGAGATATAATAAATATTAAAATACTTGTTAAATCACTTACACCGTTAGATTATCATTATACATTTTGGATGTAGTAAAATTCCTGAAATTCGCGAAAAAGGCTCTTTTGCACTGTTTTATCATCGCGAAGTATCAGAGAGTTAAAATCTCCAATAGCCGTTTTGGTTGGCGTTCCTCTTCTTATTCCCCGGTATTCCGAGGAAAAAAGGCAGGACACCGCTTTTTGAGAGCACTCAATACGTATTTCAAGTGCAATGCATTCTATTACACCTGACGAAGAATGCATCGGATTAGAAATACGTATCGAGTGCTCTCAAAAGGTGCAGTGTCCTTTCTTGTTTTCTCGGGGAATAAGAAGAGGAACGCCGACAATAATGGCTATTGCAGATTTAAAACCTCTAACACCTTAACAGCCGTGTCCCAACTTTCCTTACTTTTCATCGCTATTTTCTCCGTTCTATATTCGACGGCATGGTTCTCTCAATGCACGTTTTATCCTCTTGAAATATTTAGAAAATAAATTTGATTAATCCTAAATTGATTCCCAGACTCTTCCTACGCTAAAAAAGCTTTCAGGAAAACCTGGCAACGGCAGATCACCCTCTCGACTTAAAAAAATATCACCTTTTTTATTGTTTTTCCTTCTTGGGCTCTTCCGTCACACAAGAAATTGCCCGAAATTCCCGCATCGATTCCGAAAACTCGTCTACATCCGGGAGCGAAAAAAATCGGAAAAAAGATTATACATATGAGCACCCGTCGCTCCTTCCTTTGAACTCGGATTTTAAATAAATTGGACAAAGTATCCGGGCTTCGAACGCGGATTTTTATTCTGCAGGATGCATTAAAAGCCCCGCCGTATTCAATTAGGGGAACGTCCCGAATAACACCCCACCCCCCTGCACCAATGCAGCTTTTATGTACGGCGAGTGACCCACCTCGTCCTCACGTATACTTCAAACAAGCCCTTTTGTCCACCACCGTCTATTCACCTCGACTCCCATTTATTTTTTTAATCCGGAGATTTTTTTGGCTCCGCATTTTTTCGGGACTGCGACAATGGCGGAGCTCTTTGTACGGAGGCTTATTCCTCTCCCTTCGGGTGTGAGACGAATACAGAGTTACCGGTATTAAGTAGAGTTACCGTTCGCACTATTTTGGGACATTACTGATACCCCGGTTGTAATACACGAGTGTTGTCAGAGCAGGACGAGAAAACATGCGCAAGATTTGAAAGGGAAATTGTAAATGCATACGCAAGTGTTTATTGGGACTAAGAAGTCGAATTTTCCTTTTAACCCTTGACTAATACAAACTCGCATGCAAACAAGAATTTAACAAAAAACACAGCCCGACAAATTTTAACTATTTTTCGGTTATATGGATGTAAATAGCTGTTTTTAGCTAATTTTGGGTAGCTGATTGCAGATATGAACTCAAAAAAGTCCCACCACGTAAGGTTGTTTTTGTTATTGCTACTTTTTATTTTTTCTATACCGTATTTCTACACATTTTTCTATACCACAAAAATAATTATTTTTGGTAACATGTTTTAACTATTTTTCGGTTACATGGATGTAAATAGCTCTTCTTAACTAATTTTGGGTCGCTGATTACAGATATAAACTCGAAAAAGAAGAATGGTTTTTGTGGAGCTTATAAAAACTATTAATTTTTTTCACAAAAAATCACTTCAGGTTAACATCCATGTAAAGAAGGGTGCTGTTCAAAACTGGAGAAGGAAAACTGTAGACAATAATCATGAACTGGGAAATAAATGAAATATAAAAAGAGGGAGATATAGTTATTCCGAGTCTTCGTGGTTGACATGGTTGGGATATATATAAAGAATGAAAGAGGACAGAATGCCCTAACTTATCAACAGCAGGGTGGAAGGGACCAAAAGGATAGGAACACGTTAAAAGATGACTTCAAGATGGGAATCTAAAGACAATGGGTATTGAAAGATAGAGGGAGAAATCAAGAAGAATAGTTGAATAAAGGCGTAGAATTGAGGAAGCAGATACCCACACTGATGTGTAGAGCTCTAAATTATGCCGATGATGACTGATGCTCCAGTGCTGTTACGCCCATGGACACATGCTTCGCGGAATCGGTGTAAATCACGGGACGCTTATTAAAACGCGCAAATCAAAGATGTGGAAATGAAAAGTGCGTAAATCACAGCCATATGGACGAGACGGAGCAAAGCATAGCGAATGAAATTGGGCGAATCAAAAGGATGAATCGATCGATGCTCGGATAAATCAATGTGGTGCCAAATCTGAACCCTGCGGAAATCGTAATTGTATAAAGCGATACCTTTTACTTTTAAGCGGAGTAAATCAAAGAAGTGAAAGTCCGGAAGCTCGTAATTCAAATTGACGTGGATTGAAATCGCGTAAATCGGATTGTAGTGACGAGAATATTTTTACTCGTGACGTAAATTTGTGACGTTCAATTTACGTCAAGTGCTTCCCTGAAAGTAGCCCCTGGAACGCTGTTGGTCCTTGAGGCAAACTATTTCAGTGCTCAGAAAAAATAAAGTAAGGTTCATGTAAGGGGCGTAACATGTTAATATATAGTAAGGACTCATTCGTATCTTTTAAAATTATATTATAATTACTCTTTAATAGATGTGCGAAAAAATTATAAATTTGCATCAAAAAAATATTCTCGCATAGGATACGAAATTGGAATGATTTTTTCCACTGATCCAAATAGCGAATCTAAAACTACCTGAAAATCGTAACTTATCAAAATCTCCGCTCCTTCTTTAAAATAACCGATCCTGGAGTCTTAGGTTCGAGAAATGCTCTTTTATTAAATAGGTTTAAATTTACCATATAATGGCTACAAGAGAATGAGGTTAAAAAGGACCAAGTTGAGGCTCCGTCGAGATCTTATGTGCCATCAGTTACTTTCAATTTTACCAATATCAATTATTATGAGAAAGTGCCAGAATTAATACAATAAATGCAATTTTTCACCTAGTGTTATTAATCTTAGAATTTTTATAGATTTTGCGTTCGACAGCAAAATAAGGAAAAAGAAAATCTCCCAATACCTGTTAAGTAGGACAGTGTTATTGTTTGCTTCAATGAAGAAATTCAATTCGGAGATTTGGAAAGAGATGCTGACGATAATTTATCACGTATGTCAAAGAAAATAAATTAAAGTTTCCAGCTGTAGTTATTGATACTGCCTTAGTAGTGTTTCCAGCATTGAGTGCTCTGGAAAGTTCATATTCCTCCGTGAAACTTTTCAAATAAAAAAAAAAAGAAATTTAAAATTGCTACTGGTCTTGAGTATTTTTTATCTTCTGCAGGTGCGCAAAAGATGACTTGAAATAAACTCGGACACACGGAAAGTGTAAATTGTGGAGGTCCATCGCGAGACATGTCAGCACGTACGAGAGGAACCGTGGATTAAAGGAGTATGTGTTGAGGCAGAGATGGAGTTAGTTCACCGCTTAGGTCACGTGCCTTACGTGATGTCCCCACAGTTAATTCATTGTTTTTTATCCCTTTGGTAAGACGCCTTCTTTATCTTTCTTTCTCTCCGTCGAAAACATTCTTCTTTGGAACTCGCTAATACCTTCACTCGCAATAACTTTAGCTTGAATTTTGTCTATCCATGATTCGTCCAAATTCATAAGACTAGCTGATCAACGTTGTTAAAAATAAGACAGAGAGTAATTCTATCAACAAATTTCTCAAGTGTAAGTAAAGGGGAAAAGATAATCACAGGTGATGTTATTTTATAACATGAATACAGATTAGCATGTAAGGAGCGCTTCAGTTTCAAGATTACACTAAACGAATAAATGCCCACTAATTAATTATATGGAAATTTGAGTTACATGTCACTAAAAATTATATTAGTCTGGGAATAAAAATAGATATCATAGATATTTGTTTGTATTATCCGAATGCTACTACGACATCAGTTTCAAATTTTACACATTCTCCAAGTGAGGAATCAAAAAGTGTTTATATCTGAGTACATAATTTTGTATTTTTTACAATTTCAGGATTAGTGTTCATTTTTTGGGATGAAAAGTTAGGATGAAATCACCTAAGCCATTGAAGTGGAGCATTGAGGCTCGCCTTCAATCAATCGACAATCAGCAGTTCATTGAGTTCTTCGTGTAATTAAATTTTTAGCAATTACTCTTTTTGAGACCACTATGATTTCTAAAATTTTTATACATTTATCATATAAATTTTAGTTTCAAAATTTCAGATACTTTTAAGTTTGGATTCCAATGGTAATAATAAGATCTCTTTGTTGTAATTTTAAGTGTAAGTGACATCTATGTTCCTTCAAATACGTTTTACCAACGAAATAATGTAAAAATATCAAATTTTTGAGCTTCCTCGAAATGAGCATGACATTTTTCCAAATATTTCATATACGCATTTTTAGAATTTTGAGGTTATGTTTCACTAAATCAAGTTGATAATCATAAAAGCCGTTCATTTTTATTAACTTTTAAAGGAATTTTTTGTAGGATTCCAAGTAAAAACCCAAGGATAAACGGACATGGAAAAAAGTCCACCAAGGCCGGGAACCCGGCCTTGGTGGACTTTTTTCCATGTCCGTTTCTCCTTGGGTTTTTCCTGTGTGCACTTCCTTATGTGCAATTTTCACCCTTCCTCTTCCTTGTGAGGAATCCAAGTATTCACATGTTTCATAGACAAAAAGAATAAAGTATTTAGAAGTATTTGCTGAATTAAAAGTAGCTTATAGTGAGTTATTAGTCATTGCTTTATCCTTTAGCAACTTAGGCTCGAATAAGCGCAAGAACAATGAGTTCGTCGTTGCCCAGCTATCTTAAATATACTTAACCATGGAACATTTTGTGAGAAAGAATCTAATTATAATTATATCATTCTCTCAAAAATTAAATTTGCATTTCAAGTATGTCCCCGAAAGATATTTTGCAGAATATAAGACAAGAATACGTAAACCCGTAGTGAAATATGATGGTAGAGTGAGTTAAGGAAATGAGTAGACATAAATAAAAGTAGTTATGAGATTTGGGGTCGTTAATTCTCTCACGAGCAACATTTCATATATAATAGCCTCAAAGCTCAATAATACTCTTAAAAGGTTGGATACCGAGACAAAAATTTTCATTTAGCGTTAAACGAGTCCAAATTTCAACTCGCCCATGATACCTCGTAGAAAGAAAATTTAGCTCTGCGTATTCTACCGAAATATTCATTTTGTCCTTGGGGTATGTTCTAGAGGAGAGGTTAATTCTCCAGGAAACATTTGCATACGTATGTTACAAGGTATAATTAATGGATACTCCGCCCAGCCAAGCACATGACCTAAATAAGGGAACATTTTAATACGAGTGTTAAGACCAAAGGACAACTTTTATTCCCATTATTTATTTTATTCTTGATCTCCTCGGCACTGTCACTATTCCGTGCAAAACTTCGCTCTTTCTTTACCGTGCTCCTTTTTAAAACTTGGATTTTTTTCTCTCTTTATGTCTCTTCAACACGGTGGGTCACAAATTAAAAAATTAAAATATATTTTAGGCCATAAAGACTCCAAACCTGCACCCCATTCATGAGAAATTGGCTTTATAAAGCTTTTCAAACCTTCGTATTTTCACATTTACTATCTGCAGTTTAATTGTGTAAGCAAGATTAATGCAGTGACAGTTAATTATTTTGAACAAGGTGTTTGCAAAGAGGGAATAAGAAACTCGAAATTAATTCCGCAAGGCTCACATAACACCATAACAGTTCACTTGTAAATAAAATTATCCAAATAAATCGACTGGCGTTGATATTTCTAAACGGTGAAGACTTAAAATTAACATTAAAGTCAATATTCAATTAATTTTCTGAAAATAAGGAATCGACATTAACTTAAATACATACTTGAATAAATTGTACTACAATAACCATATTTTATTAGAAAGTTTCTCAATTATGAACCATCGATTTGAATTTAAATTAGTTAATTTGTTTAATGTTTTTGCATCTTAAATTTGCGTAGAATTTACGTCGCTCGTAATCAACAATCAGACGTTCCTTGAAATTACCATTATGTTATTCACATTCTTCATGGATGATACAAACAAACATGATATGTAAATAATATCTTGAAGTGATTGTTGAAATATAGTGAAATATTAAGAAGTAAATCTCATGTTATCATCTCCATAGGTCAACTGCTGAGATGTGTTTTGCACTTGTAGGCCCTCACCGAGATTCATATTCGTAAGCCCTATCGCTAACGGAAATCTCGCTGGCGCTTTAGATGTTGGGGAACCTCCTTTAACTACTGTTTTAGTATTCAAATCTTATCGATAAAAACGTAAATATCTATGGAATGTTCGAAATCGTACTCATGTGTAAACCCAGTTTTCTCAAAAATGAGAAGCGCAAATACACCACGGGCTTCAGCCAGTCGTGCATTTGATATCACAGATCGCTTTTTACTTATGTCCGAATGGTAGGAAACCGATTGCGGACCTGCGCCGATACTTTCTTCTTCCACTCCACACAACGTTAATTACCTATCGTCGGACCCCCGCGTTCATTTGTCGTCCGTCCGTGCAAATTGGCCTTACTCCCACAGCTGGGGGTGGGGAAAGGGTGTGGACGGACAACCCTTTAAAACCCTTCCTCCACGCGTGTACCCACATCCACCTCCGTTGAGCCAGCATAATCTCCGGGAGATATCCCGCAGATCTCGCATTAGTCACGTTGGCATGAAAGTGAGGAAGAGGAAGTTTCCGATGTGCTCGGATGAATCAAGGGGCGAATTAACGTGGGATGGATCGGAAGAAATCGCGGAAGGAAAGAAGGGAAAGTTTTAATCGGTGTTCCGATTTAGGGTGGATGGGATTGGAAAGGTCTTCCCTCCAGAGAGATATTAAGAGCTTTGAGAATATGTGCGACGTGTAGTTTTGGGCATTTTTCATGATATATATTTCGAGGGGTTTGGGAAGCATGGGATGGTAAAGAAAGATGGTCCTTGATAGGATGAATATACATGGTTTCTACTCCCATGTGTTTTCGAGAAGGAGCAATCAATGGTTTCACATCTCGTTCTCTTATAACCCTGATGATGATAGCACCCCTATTGAAATGTACACTTGGGTGTTTTTTTAGAAGATTGGTAATCCGGGCCTTTCTTTTGTTTCCGAATACCGGTATTAAAGAGGTGTAGATGGCATTTAAACCTCTGATATTCATCTAATGCTAAGGTTTTGACAACTGTCGGCTGGAAATCTTCCCCTTTCAGTGTGAATATCACGTGAATTTCTTTCCTCTGATGAACTATTTTCATTCCCACCGTACTTTTTACAGGAATCATTATGTATAGCGATCAAGGATACATGGTGTATATAACACAATATTTTGTACGATAAGTTTTTATGATTTTTTTGATAACCTAAATCATATTTTTTATCAGAAGGTAGCATACAACAAAGATTTGAACTTAGTCATTATTAGATTATTTTATATCATGGTGAAACATTTTTGGTGTATTTCCTGTAATCCCCGTCATTAGCAACTTCAATTTCAGTGGAGGAAATAAATAGTAAGGAGTTTGCTTGGATTGCAGAAATTATCGCCTAAACAGAATTAATGTTCATCTTTAGAGGAGATTTAAGTAAATAATAGCGAAATGTTGCATTCATCAACGGAATCAAATTTCAGAACCTAAGATACAAATTATTTTTAAAATTTTTAATAATCTCAACTACGAAAAATTTTGTTCTCCAATTGAACACACTCTCTTTTGTTTTGAAATATCAGCAAACTGTTGACCAAAATATCGAAACAAATATATATTTGATATTTGCACGAATGTGATCACAAAATTAAGTACCTCTATCGATAATTTATCAATAACCCTGACGTTGCACATTGCATGAAGAATTCGAAAAGTAATTGAGTAATGAGAAACAGGTACTACTTATAATAATTGGAAAATGATTCCAATCGAAATGATTTTCAAGAATCAGCAAGACCCAAATAATTCTGCATCAGATTCTATATTTGTTAATCCTTTTTAATAATACTTTCCAATAAAAACTGAATAATATTAATCTTTGTCGAAAGATTATATCTTTGCAAAGCCATGGAGTGAGTCTGAGATTTCGAAATCTAGCATATTTCCGAATCACGTGGCAGTTTCGTGGAATACATCGCAAACGTTACAAACTGCAAGCTCTAAGGATTATGCACTCATATTAAAAGTAGAAGATTTAGGGGATGGAGTGCGTTCCAAAAACTATGATAAGGGAAGGATTGGAGGAAAACAGGAAAAAATGTTGCGAGAAGCACGAGATTACAGTCCGTCGAGATAAACTCCTTTTCGAGCCTATGAGAATGAAGAGGGATGAAAATCCTCTCATTCTCTGATAGCCCTGTTTAAATTCTCCCATGTTAATACTTCATCTACTCTCCACTATCTCTGTGGAGAGGATGATGGGGGATTCAGCCTAGAAAATACTGTGTGTTCGTGACAGACATTCTATAAGCTCGCGCAAAAAATAATCTCCGTCATCCATCACTTCTGCGGCCTTAATACTGGGTCCGAATCCGGGAAAATGATTTCATGAGCATTGAAAAAATTTAAAATTTAGAATTAGTATCGATAGAAACTTTAATCCCTCGATTGAAATACCTGTGCCATTGAAAATAGTTTGAATCGTCGATGAAAATAAATTCAACATTAATTCTAGATTACGGCATATAGCCTGTTTTGATTCAACGAATGCTCTTTGAGTGTAAAGGTTGTAAGGATTCTAATACTCATATCTATTTCATTAACATCAGCACCATGATATTTTAGAATGCTATAATTGAAGGTTATCTCTGGTAATACGTTTTGATAAAAGGAATAATTTTCAACCAACATGGATGAGTTACACAGTAAATCTATGTTGAATGTATTCAAATATCCGATATACAAAATATTGGTTTGCGCACCCTTTTGAAAGCAATTAAATAAAATATAGATGTATTTGATGTGATTTTCGAAATTGGTTGTGAATTAATTTTTCATTTGTTAAAAAGCAACTGTTACTTATCTTGGTTAAAAAGTGGTTATTGAATTTAGAGAGAATATTCACTAATTGATGTTCTGTAGAAGTATGAAGAATCTATACTGAAGATCGTAATGCTGCATTTAATGAAAAATTATGTATCCACAAAGATTACCCAATTAAGCAAGAATATTTCGAAATTATTTCTTAAGGGAACCTTTGGAAAGTTTTTAATTTAATTATTAATTACTACAAAATTACCAAACTTAGCCTACTAATAATATTTATTAAAGCGAGAAAATCAATATCTTCTAATCAATCTTCTAATCTAAATTATGAAGTATCCACTGTGAGTATCGAGATGCCGCCCATAATTAAAGAATGATTTATCCTCAAAGAACAATATTGAATTAAGCAAGTAATAGGAAACGGTCAACCTTTAAATATGAAATTTTAATGCGAAGTACAATTCTCACGAGACCTGACCTCCAAAATTACCATTAGACAAATTAAATCCAGCAATTTTCTCGCATTTTAATCATTTTCCAACGCTAACGAGATTCGAACGTGATCAGAATTTTAATTTCCCTAAGCTCTCAACAAACTGAAGAGAAGAAATCCCAGTCCGTCGCGCACAGAGCAGTAGCGTCATCAAACCAGATTTACTCACAGCTAATTTGCGTCAACTATAAGATCCAATTTTTCTCGGGTCAAGGGAAGATTAAATGGGGAGTAATCCCAGGAATGAGTGAAAAGATAATGAGAGCGGATTGCGAGCCTCCCGTTTTAACTTTGATAGAAAATCCGTCCGCCGACCTAGAGAAAGAGGGAATATTTTATTCGCGAAATGAGAGAATGTGGACTTGGGTTGCTAATCACGGCTGTAACCTTTCTAAATGGAGGAAACTGTAGAGGCGGTGTTAAATTATTCGAGCCTAATTAGGCCATGGTAATTTTTCAAATTGACACCCTTTTCTGAGTAATGAAAAAACGGCGTCATATAAGGAGGGGCATTCGATCTGCATTTTTATTCAGGTCTGCTGAGCTTTCCGTCTCGCGGAAGGCATCCATTTTCTATTTAAATATGCCGTATCACATTCCTTACCGCTTGGTACTCTCCGAACGACCGTGAATTTGCTTCACATTACGCTAGGATGGGTAGGATTGCTATTTTAATTTATGTAATTTTTAAGAGAGCTTTTTAAGCTTGATGAGGATTGTGATAGTCAAGGATATAGTTTCGGATTTACTAATCAACGTATTTAGTAAACCCGGAATTTTTGCATGTGACCCGGGCAGATCTAACAAGGAGAACATTCACTTTGAAAGGAAATTTCAAAATAGAGAAAAAATGTAGAATCACACCTATTTTGAAAATTTTTTATTTATCTTTTCATTAATCTAATAGTCATTTTGAATTTGAACTGTTCCTAGATATGTTTTATGATTATGATTATTATTACAAAAAAGGTCAGAAGTGGACTAATCGTCCGGTGGCAACACATAATACATATATTATACATAAAAACATATATCCTATATGTACATTTTTTAATACAAAAAGTTACATAATCAAAAATTTATCAGATACTTCCCTTTCCTTGTAATTCCAGTTTTTTTCAAGATTCCAAGTACGCCTTCACGGCTACCATGCTTTGTGGTTTACGAATTCCCTCGTGACTATTATGGTATCCTCGTTGCTCTAAAATGATTTGGTCAAATCAATAGACCTTTGTTTACGCAAAACGAGAACTCGGGAATTGGAGTAGTATCAATATCCATACCAAACTGTCCATTGCCATGTATCTCGTAACATTTCCATCCACATATTATACCCAGATATTCTCGTGCAAATTTTTAGACTACAAGATATATCCAACCCTTATAAGATAAACTGCCATAAGATTGTGACTTTTATACCGGTAAATAAAATCACATTATTCCTTCAGTCCACATTCGTAAACCCACGGTTGGGGAGATTTTTCCCAATACACCCAATATTTTGCGTTACAGTTGCATGCAGTAATTATATTTAACATATTAGGCTGTTCAAATTAAAAGCTATGAAATGAAACTGTCGGTATAGTTGAAGTACTTATCCAAATTAATAACCAGAGGCACAGCTACCACACTATTTCACAAGCCGAAGATTTCCTGAGGCTAGGTAAAAGTGAGACAAAGAAACTCCTTCTTAGGAAACATTCAAATCATTTATTACAACGAATCGTAGTTCTAAGGGCTGGCTTCACTAAAAAAATGAATTTTAATTTAAATTTGTACACTATGACGAAATAGTTTATAAGAACGAGTGCAATTACAGCCAGAGAGACAATTCCCTATTCTAATTTCAGCTATTATATACTATGGAGCTTACTGAGGTGTGAGTAATGCTGAACAATGGAATTAATCCAGGTCACTCCTAATTAAAAGCCACTGAAGGTGTTACTCGTCAGGTCATTGTGCTGCTTATGCGAACTCGTACACTTATGGAATTCTGGCTCAGTTGGCAAGCAAGGGCAAACTGGCTCACTCCTCATAATTCCTGACGCGCCTCATACCCACTCCAGCTTTTGGATAATAAATGATGGAGGAGTTGAATATCCCGTTTGCCATCCGGTTGAATGCTTTACAGACAGTCCAAAATAGAATCGACACTCAATTTAACTTATAGCTCGTCAAATCGCGGATGAATTTCTTTACAATATCGGTAATTTCCGAAAATTCGAATCTGTGCGGAATCCAGCTTCGATGAGCTCAATACTGGACCGGAAGACGACTTTTTCGAATGGCATTATCACCCCGAAACAGATCGAGGAGCTAAACAATTTCCTTTGTTCGGGAGTGTGGTACAAAAACACGCGAGATACAGAAAAGCCTCATTGAGTCGCAATTGTTTGCCTCACTACGTGCAGCGAGCCCAGCCAAGGAAGTCAACTAGAATAAAACGGGGTCAAGAGGGAAGGACAGCTCAGGAAAATAAAGGTGGGAAACGGGTGTTGAAGAGAGAGTGGAAGAATGAGTAGTGGTGGATGAGGAGAAAAATGAATAGCAAGGTGAAAGGAATGTACTCGTAGATGCGTGCCCAAGGAAGTTTGAATAGTAAGAACTCTTTCTTGACACCTTGCTATACAATGGGTCTCGTTCCTCAAGTTGTATGCAAAGAGCAATGCTATTTCTAGTTAACAACCTATTCTAGATTTGTTTTCATCGGCTTCCTACCGTGGTCATCTGGTTACTATTTTAGGAAGACACAGGTATTACATGTCAGTAAGGTTTAGTTAGTAGCGATTGGAGAAATAAAGAGCCATGGAAATTAATGTTATCGGTAAAACTGTGGTTAAAATATAATCTTGAACACATTTGAGCTCGTTCAGCTGATGACAGTCATTGCGGTTCCGACAGAACTTTGAACTCTAATTGTGATTATGAAAAAATTCCCTAAAATTCAAACAAAACCACTGGGAAATAAACTTAAATAATTATAAATAATAAATTACAATCATAATTAGTTGAAAACTAAAGATTATTAATGGTAAATAATACATAATTGCGTTTATAATTGAGCAATTATTTCCAGTAACGATTGTTTTGCACTTAATGATAATGACTACCTAATGATTAGATTCAGTATTATATTTATTAAAATAACACGAAAAGTGAAGAGATAAGGATCTATTTGAACGGCAAGGTATGAGACAAGGAATATAAAAATGTCTCAAAAAACCTACTTGCTAAAAAAGAGCTCCCAGAATGGCATGTCTAAATGTTCGAGGAGGAAGGCGTAGTTAGATCCGATAGGGCATGGAAACTGTTCAGCAAATGAATGATACGGTTTAATACTCGGTCTTGGCAGATACATTACATGTCCTTTACCTCCTAGCAATACATATGAGTAATTGAAGATCCATAATCATAATTATCAAATAAAATGTCTTAAATTTCACCCTCCCATGTAAAGAATTCATTCACCGAATATCTAAGTCTAATCTCTCAATAAGAAAAGGGATAAAATTTCCTCGTTACCTTGAGATCGCCAAACAAAATAAATCTTGCATACGTCCTTCCATTTCAAGTCTTCATAATTTGCCACCAAGAAAATTTGAGTTGGCATATTTGTCTCCATATTAAATATTTTCAAGGTTTCCTTTCTTTAGCTTGGCCATTCTCACCAACTACTTAGAAGCAAAAATGTCACCTCCTCCGTGAAAAAATTACCCAAAAAAAATGAATTTTCACCTACTTCTGCCAGTGAAGCACTTTTTATATCATTTTGCATTCGCCCATCTCGAAATTGGGGTCAAATATTTAACCTAATATAGGACGACATTTTTTCCTCAAATGCCATCCTACTAAGCAATTTCCAAAAAACTTCCAAAAAGCTTCAAAACTTCTAAAAGAGACTTTGCAAGGTAAACTTACTTAAAGCGCTATACATCTGACATTTTTCAAGGAAACATCCTTTCAGAGTTATCATGTAAGACGTCTTGTAAATAAAATTTTTGAATTAGTGCGTCCGTTCTTGAAGGTAAAGGCAAAGGTAGTGCTTGGAAGATGAATCTTTGCAAGGATTCCTTTGAAAGAGGATGTAGATCTTGAATTCGTTTGAAGTCGAGGCCAAACCTACGTACAAATATGGAACAGCTTTTCAGGATATTGGAAATGTAAAATATTGAGGATGAGATATTTAATTTTTTCAAATTTTATTCATTTACAAAATTAAAATATACATATATTGCTAGAGGCCGATTAAAGAAAGTTAGCAATTTTAAATGCGATAGAAATGTAAACATTGATAAACCATCTCTTCGTAACGAAAGAAACCAAAACATGGTTGCTAATAAATTAGCGGTTTAAGAAACTGACTAAAATACTTTTGGAGATTTTATAAACCTCTAAAACACCTCTTTGTTGTTAATGGAATAATATTTTATTTATTTTTACCAATCCATACCCCAGCATTTGTAACAGATATTTCAGATTCCAAATATTAAAAACCGAAAAAAGTACCCTTATTAACTAGATCCTATTTTATTGCGTTACCACTGTGTGTAACCAATTTTTGCGATAATTCATAAGTATTTACATTTTTAATTGCATAGGACGTCATTCTAAAATGTATTTTTAGTTATGTTTTGAAATGTTACTAATATTTACTGAAACTAGCACGATTGCTACTTGTTCCCTTAGACCGAACACAAATAATGTTTTACATGTGATAGACGAGCAAAATTTATGAATTATTTAGATATTTAAATGCACACACAAATGGCATCAGAATTACAAATTGATAATCAGGATTCCTACAGTGAAATTAATGCCGGCTCTTCTGAAAAAATGGTTACAATTTTATTGCAAGCGAGGATTTTGACTGTTTAATCCATTCATATTGAATTTCATGGAAATGTGGAAACAAAATGTAATTTTTGATGGCATTGAATCTAATTTGGTACGGTAGTCGTTCGAAGCCTGCAATATTCTGTATAGAATATTATTTTTCATTCAAATTAATATATTCCGCTTAAATATTTCCATTATATTTCGAAAATTTATGATTGTTAACGTAGGATTTCAAAAATATCAAACGTTGAATTAGTTTGACATTTTGGAATCCAATTCTGGAGGCCTTCGATTACATAGAGAGAGATTACACGGGGAAAATGCACAAGTAATGAAATATTGCAAAATTTAATTAAGGTTCTAACGTAATTTTGAGAGAAAAATCAACCGTGAGTTATAAAAAAGTTGACGGATGTATGTAAGTCTTCAAATATGTTGGAATTTGGGAGACGAACATTTTGAGTGAGAAGATGTAATAAAATTAGCTGATTAAAAACACAGAAATAAAACGAAGAATAAGCTACCTCAAAAATGAGAGTTACTGAATTAAGGTGTGAAAATATAAATACCTGAAATGAGAATTAGGGACGACGAGAGAGGCCTCTGTAATAAGGTAAAGGGAAGTGTTCAGAGTGTATAGGATAGAAAAACTTACAATTAAACCATTTAAAAATACAAGTCCGAGAAAAGGGTAAGGAAATTTCAATCGTAAACTCCTGAGTATTTCTTTTCAGAAATATTTCGCCGAAATAAGAACCCTGCCCATTTACCATTCAGTTTTAATTACAAACTCATTTGATAATGCGATTTATAAAACAGTTAGTATTGTTAATCACAGAACAAAACCACCCGTAATAATTTAAATATCCTAGTTCCCATAAATATTTTGCGTGCTGCAGAAAAAATACTATGTTTTAGCTTAAATTTAATAACCATTTCTTGATAATAGTCAGTTTTTCTTCTAATGCAATGTTATTTTAGTTCAAGGTGGTCACTTTTTTAGGGTAGATTTACTAAAAATACTGGTAGACCAGTATTTTTTTACGTTTCTAACCAAGAATAATTGTTTATACTACTCTTAGATTATCAATGGTTAACATGAATAGTGTTATAATAATTATAATGATTGGACTTTATTTATGGCAAGATTGAGACCATAAAGTCTCTTCTAACCCCCGGTCATATGAATGTAAAGAAAGAGATGGCAAAGAGCTTAGGAAAAACTCCACCGCAGGAAAACACCCACAAGAAGGAGAAGGACTGTGAAAAAACTGTGAAACCTACGGATAGGAAAAAAAAATTGGCGATGAAAGCAGTTGAAATGAAATTTAAAGACAATAAGACATACTAATAGTATCATACAAGAATAAAAAAAGAACAACACATGTTTGTCACACAAGAACAGAACACATTTACAGGTAATTAGGTAAAAAATAGACTGATAAATTTACTAGTTAATAAAGCAATTAATAAAAAGGTGTAAACAATTAAAACGACAAAAATTAAGAAAAAAATAAACTATAAAATGTAAAAAAAACAAATTAAAATACATTCATTAAAACAGCGGATTTAGTGTTCTGAGACCTTCAGGGAAGTATATCCACTAATTTGAAAGGAATTTAGTAATGACATTATGAAGAACGCTGGTAAGGCACCCATGGAATATGGTTAAAATGTGAGTCATTAGAAACCAAAGGGAAAGACTTCAAATAGAAAAAAAATTACGTGATTGAACTTCCCGAGAACCATAATACTTTCTAAAGAATGGTTTCACCTCGGAAAGGCTCCCCTCAAGTCAAAAACAACAAGATTCTACCCCTTTAATAGAAATAACATTCCTAAAAATACATATTTTTAGCAAGCTGGTGAATGACGGAAAAGTTTCCATTAAAATTAATTCTGGGATTGAGATATTGGCAAATATCAACAGAGACCGAAGGGGAGTAGACAAAGAATGGTGCGCGTTATACAAAGATATGCATGAGCAAGAAAAGGAAAGAGCCACGAGAGAAGACGTGCAGAGTACAAGAGAAAGTCTGGGAAGAGAGAGAGAGACCCTCCAGCAATCCGAGTACACTAAAAGAAAACGGGAACAATTGTCCCTTTCCTTCGTTTCTCTCTTTCCCCCACGCATACGCACGCACGGAATGTTCCATTTGTCTCACAGTCTCGGAAGGGAACAATAATAAAACAAAACTTTCCCCTCCACCTTTATCATCCGAGCTTTTTTCTCCGAGGAGTCAGGCATTATCCCGGGTCGGCACTTGAGGAAGTTTTTGACATTCGCTCACAAAAGGAATTGGAGATGATCCACAGCTTGTCTGTTTCCTCTTGCATCCTCTCCTTAAGTTACCCGTCTTGCAAAGGTGTTGCACCATCCCGTGGGGATTATCCGGTTCGTTCGTAAGTGGAAGATGGAGGAGAAAGTTGGGAGCGTTTCTTCTTGCTCTCATCGTTCGCGTAAATTGACGGCACAGGAATATTCATTATTATTTCTGATGCAGCGAGCAAGGAGTAGTATCGCCGTTTTCATTTCACGGACATTTTACTCATTTCATTTACCACGTCTCTCCTCTTTCCACGTCTCAAGTCTTTATCTTTATTGGGAGGTACTTTGTATTGCTCGGTATTCTTTGGTACTTTTTCTTACTTCGTCCTCTACCACTTATTTAAGAATGCTATTTGATGCGAGAATTGAATCTTTACGTTTACTCTCTATTGCCTGAAGTTACCGTTCCTACCAAGGAATATTTTCGTACTCGAGGAATCATCTCTCCTCAATAGATTGGTTTTGATGAATCTTATCATAAAATCCTTGAAAGACTGGCCTTAGTGTATGGAAACATAAGTTCAACGTTTAAAACTATTTGTTTTCACTTCAAAGCATTTTTACTGTGGGATGAAAATAAAAACTAGATCATAGTATTTGGATGATCTCCGTGAAAAAGGAGGACTCTTTTTCACGTGATTACCCACCTCGTTTTCACACTTATGGGAATTTATTACTTTTCTTAATATCTTTCTATGTATTACATTTGTGTAAACCGAACTTGCGTTTACTAAGCGCCACAATTGAATAGTAATATTTATGTAAATTGAGACTCAATGTCGGACGAATGTTAATGTTACAGGGCAAATGTTGCAATTAACGTTTGAATAACACCTTTACATGATCTAATTGGAAGATCTATGCACTTACAAGGATTCGAGCCCAGCTTGACGTTGGTAGACTAACATGCAAACCCCTGCATCACCGATGCCGATGAATAGCAGAGTTAAATGAGCTAAAATTTTTAGTCGCTTTACCAATATGATGAAAAGGTTCACGATTTCGAAATAATCAGATAGTTGTACCAAAATCCACTATTAGTGCATTTGTGTTATTAGATGAAATGGTAACCCAGGACCGATTCCAGAGAATGTGAAACTTTTGATGTCGCGATGTCCCCCATTTTAATCTACCGAATCGAACAGCTTCCATTAGGAATTAAATCCGCGAGGAGGTATTGTTCTTCCGAGATGATGAGTGACTTCCCCCACGCTAAAACATTGCAGCGAGAGTGGATATCGGTGACTTATGTCACAATCCATCTTACGTCACCGGCTTTCCCCATTAAACCTAATCTTCCGTCAGATTGGGCAAGGAAATAAATAATAACGCACCACGCCCTCGCTTACTTTCTCTTCGCTCCGTGGCATTATGCCGCTTTTGCTGCTGTCCCCGCAAATGCTCATATCCCACCACGGTTATTATCCGGCGGAGGTAATTTTGGGTCACGTGACGAGTGCCGGTTGTTTTCAGCGAGGTGTCTACGTTGAATTACTGTACAGCGTTTCTCCCTTTTAGAGGAAAACATTCTCTTTTCCGCCTAAAACTGAAATGTCAACGAATTCTCCTGCGCTGAGAAAACTTTATTGTTTCACAGTTTTCAGTTTCCCGAGAAATTATGCTCAATTGCGTTAGTTTTATTTCTTTTGGTATACATTTAGGCATTTTATCTTTAATATTCAATTTTTAAGAACTACATACAAGTTAAATTTCAAAGATTTTCAAAAATAGTATATGTTCTCCCTGTCTCTATATAAAACATGTATAATTGTCCATTTGCGTAGCACAAAATTTAGAAGCTACACGGTGATTGATCGATAATTTATTAAACTATACATTGGCTTGTGCTTTGGATGAAAAATACCCTTTGGCAGCAGTTATTTCCTAAAGTGTTTACCCTAGGTATATTTTTGCAATTCATGAAATCTACTAAACGTTAGTGAATATGAATGGTATCTTTTACAAGCGTAATTGAACACTGAATCATATTTTACTGGATTTCTTTCCAAGGGGTTTTGATATTATTTTACCTTAACTCGTTTGGGTATGGATAGTGTGTACTGTTAGCAATTTTATGCATTCCTTGCCAAAGAAATATTTCCAGGAACGGTTCAAAACGAAGAATGCTTCATTACGAATGTAAATATTTGCCGAAGTATCTTTGCATGATTTCCGGTTGGTTTCAGCTTTATAACTATTTTCTTTTGTTCAATTCCTCATGCCTAATTGCCTTTTTATTTATATTTGTTATCAAAATTATCTTTGCATGTTTTATATTTCCATGAGATAAACCGATAATTTATCCAGAAAATAGTCGTAGTACAAAAATATGTCTAAAATTCCATCTCTATTAAAGGAGGTAAATTTCTCCTCAGAGCAACCTAAAGTGAGGGTTTAGGTCAATACGCAAGTAATCTAAAAATATTAGCTGTTTGAGTTTCAAATAATCACTGCACTTTTAAAAACTAAAAATATATATTAGCTTCCAATAAAATTAAGTTTTATCATTATATTCGATTATCTTCTAGTAAGGCTTAAGTAGGTTTATTGTATTAGCAGTCCATTAGCTGTCCCATTATACACGCATGATCGCACCCACTTCATTCAACCTGCCACAACGAACCACACCGAGCTGAAATATTACGGGAAATATGTATTTTCCCGAGCACTGAAAATAAAATTCGCGGTGATTTGCATTCGGAGAAGGCTCGCTAAAAATTTCGCTCTCTCCTTCCCGATCCACGGGGTTTAAATATAGTCAAGGTCGCCCCGAAAAAAATCCTTACCCCATACTCGCTAAGTTCCTGGCGGAGGAAAAATGCGCTTTTTACGAAAGATTTTAAACGCTCGAAGAACAAACAGAACAAGCAGCAAATGACGCGAAATGGTCCCCTTACCTAGGAGAATACCATTTCCAGCTAAATACTACTTCCTTCAAAAAGTTCCCGTTTTCCCGCGACATCGCCGAGCAGGAGAAATGCAAAATTCTGGTGTGAGATAGCATCACATATTGCGGGTGCCTACTACGTATCTACCTTCCTATCTATCAGCAGAATTTTGCATGTCTCCTGCTCGGCGTTTTCGCGAGAAAATATAAGTTCCGGAACATTTTGAACGAATAAGTAGGTCATTAAAAATCACGGTTTCTCTCTACGTGCTCCCCGCGATGGAAAATTGGGATTTTCCCTTCCAACTCATCTCCTATGCATCAACCCGCAGATGGATTTATACACACCTTCCACGCGCACAAAAGCGCGCTGCTCGCATTTGTCAATCCATCATTTCCTTGCGTACCGCTGCTTAGAGAATGGTAAATGGAGATCGACAGGTACATGCGCGCCAGAGTGTAATGAGTCCTTTAACTGGAACATATCGAGGAAGAGCGTGAGCGATTCCACGGGGAAAATGCCTTTTGACGCCACAATGCACTTTCGACTTGTTTTTGAGGATTTGTCTGCTACTGCGTAGAATCCGACGCGTGCTGCTTCCCGAAAGGTTCGCTCCGTTGCACGAAGTTCGGATTTGAATGAGTTTCTATTCTCCCGTCATTTAATGTCAAATATAGCAAAAGAATTATATAATGTAAGAAAGGAAATTAGTTACTCGAGTGCTATGTTTTCATTTGTGTGATTGGACACACTTCATACGCAATTGTATCTTTTGTATAAAAGTAGATCAACGACCCATCCAAAGGAAAAACGGACCTCAAACTTACGATGTTACTAATTTTGACTGGGAACAGAAAATTGAAGTAAGAATATTTTCCAATGTGAGAACCTGTACGTAAATATGAAAAACGCAAACAAGAAAAGGTGGAAGAAATTTCACAGTTGAAAAAAATGCATAGTGAGAAAAATCACCAGCGAGATATCGTTCAAAGTATATAAATCCATTTTTGTAATAATAATGCATATTGGGGTATAATGTATATAACATATTATAATGAATAAAAGAATTCGTATTCATATCTTTAATAAGGTTATGTACTATTATTTTATTCTGTTTCTGGTTTTATTCTACTCAGAAAATTCTACAGACAAATGCACCAAATTTAAATTATCACCAATTTTAGCTATTTTTAATGTAAACCAATTATTTTTAAACCATACTTCTAGATAATTATAGGCATATTATGAAAATAATTCATTTCCAAAAACGACATTTCATTTCGACACGTGCCCGTTTTTCCCTCAACATTTTGCATTAATTGGGAAACAGCAAAATGTAATTACTGAATAATTATATCAAGCCACGTTTCATTCTCACAATTATTCTTATTCTCTATCTATATATAAACATATATAATTCCCAAATAATAACCTCATTACGAATTCATTCAAAGAAAAGGCAAATGACGTTAAAATAAGAGTTGCATTCGGGTCATTTTCGGCTCGCGGTATTTGGAAAGTAAAAATTCAAGCCCGCCCATATCACCCATGTATGATTGATCATATTACTGTAAATTAATTGCTGGGTAAGGCATGCACGGAGGAATACGAAATATTTGTAATTAATTATTTAAATTATATTTTTAGTATTCAGTTCATGCAGCTGTCATAAGCGAGTGCATACGATTAATTTTCCAGTTGATATACATTTTGACGTTACTGTGAATTTCGGGGTATTCAATTAGGTGCCCACACCAGAAAAATATCATATATGAATCAGTTTTTTCTAAATTATATTATTTAAATTAATGCGTTTCGTCTGTTGAATGAATTTAAATGCCATTTTATTGAATATCGTTACAATAATTATTATTTATAATCCAAGGTAGGTAATGTTTCCAAAATCTAGGTAGTTTACTTGAATCTTACTATAGCGTTATTCTTTATAAACATATCTTAATGCATTTATAGAAAGTGGAATGTAGGGATTATTGTTATTGAAGCTATTTTTACTTTAACCCATAACAATGATCTATCAGCAACACTTTGATTTAAAGGTGTTAAAGAGTATTCACTACAGAGTGATATTCAGTACAGGATTGGGTTAGTAAATGTAATTAAACCCCATTTACAGAGAACAAGAAGGGCCATTTAAGAGCTGCCTAAGATATAATAAACTGCAATAGCTATATAATACTTTTTATTCACGTTACATATTTAACTATATTGCTATTTTATTATAACAAAATGCAAGATTTACGTGATATAATAAGGATCCTTTAGAAACTCTTTTATTCTCGCCGGTTTTGACTCATGCTGAAGGTGATGAAACCTTCAATTCTTCAAGAGTAAAGCTACTTTGACCTTCATCAGTTAACATTTCAGAAAAATACTCCAAAAATTTGATCAAATGTAGCATGGACCTTGAAAGGTACCTATCTATTATTACTGAATCTATGTTGCATTCTTTTTATTCTATCCTCTGTTATATTTTCATAAAATTTTGGGATTTTACCTCTCTCTGGATTTAGGATTTAGCAATTACACCACAGCTTTGATGCCATATGTATGACATACCTGCTATCCTTATTTTTTGGTTCAAGAAATGCACATTAAAATACATTATAATTATATTACACTACATTAAAATTCGATCGGTGACATAAAATTTGCTTTCGTTTACAAATTGTTATAAGAAATTTACAGGAATGCTGTTCAATAAATTCGTTTTGCTTAAGATTTCTCCTGCTGTTTTTGTAAAAAATTTACAAAGAAAAATATGCTCGGAAATAATAAAAATGTCTCAGTGAAAATACATTTTACCTGGAGGAGGATATTTAAATGGAGAAGTGGGTAGATTTTCAGCTATCATTGGCAGTAAAGCCAAATGTTTTAAGGAAAGGTTCATTGTATAAATCTCTCGCAAAATATAAACCCAAGCCTAAGGCACATTTAAACAAATGGCCTTTGGCAAAAAACGTCATTGCCAAAATTTCACCGTTTTCTGCATTATTTTGATCGCAGCGAACGCTTGAAAATGAAATGTAGTCGGTCGATACATTCTTCTTATTTTATCTCCGTGGTTTTATCCGCTGGAATCCTCGCAAAAGAATTAATTCGTCGAATTTATACCCCCAAGTAAATTTCCCCCGCGCATCCAAAACTAATCCCCGTTGGCATGTCAGGTACGGCCGAATAAAATGAAGACCTGGACGAGATTCAGTCGCGCATTCAAAAATCCGTCAGGATAAAATAGTGCCTGTTAAAACGGGTCCATTTTTAGGACATTCCCAACCGCGGAATTTGGCATGAGAAATAAAAAAGCGAATGGCGAGAGAATGAAACGTGGACGTAGTCGATAAATCAGGAATCGGGTCAACTGTCCATCCGAGATTCTTTCCTTCCGTTCACCAATCTCTCCCTCTCACTTTATCAAACCTTTAGATAAATACCTGCGTGAGACTAAATCTCCGTTATTAGGATACGAAATCCTGAGAAGCAGCGAAATCTTGATATCCGCCGATCATCTACCCGTCAATGTACCGTTCGACTAAGATTATCCACTGTATGATGGACGAAAATATTTTTCCTTTTGAATTTATATTATAACCAGAAGATTTTCGTGATATATTTACTTTTCAGGCTCGTTTTTTTATGAGCTTTCTTATATTTGGTGGCATGTTTTCTATGAATCTACCAAATACTTAACGATATTAACTGTAATTATTTCTTCACAACATTATTTTCCCTTTATTTAATTTTTCATATTTACTGATTAATTTTGCATAAAATTTTAATTTGAATTGGGTTATTAGTTAATGGTTAATGCATTCATAAACAAATCTTTATTGAGCGAAATTTGGACAAGGAAATCTCACCTTCCGTTTAACTCTTGTCTAATCCACAAGAACATATTGAAATACAATATAAAGAGAGAAAAATATGAAGAGAATGAATGTTTTTTAGAGTTTTATTGGAAAATGTATTATTATTGATCATCGAAAGAAATAGAAATCACAGGTAACCTCAAACAAGAAAGAAGGGAGTGAAAAAACATTAAAATAAGTAGGTAATATTGAAGAAAAGGGAGAGATATATTACAAAATAAAAGATAGATAAGGTATTAACCGAATGAATGGTGTTTGTTGTGAAATGTTGCGCGTAATTTTCTTTGAGATTTACATTGGAAATATTTTAGATTGTAATAAAGCTAGTACAGAAATGTAGGGGATCTCCTGGTAGGGTGATATACGGAAGGGACTTCGTGGGCCCTTGGCCACTACGGTAGCAGTAAAGGCCCATCAGGAACCCTGAAAAATCTTGAATGGTAAATACAAGACTAGTAATGTACATACCGTTTCAAGGTTATTTAAAATTCTCACTAACTTATACTTAATTCACAGCGGTGTGTATGTGTATTTTGTTTGTATATATAATTCATATATGTATGGTATATTAATATTTTTGTTTTTCATTATTATTTATGCAGGCTTGTATAACCTACAATTAAACTTTATCAAAAAAATGAAAGGATCATGCCTATTTCATGATCAATTTTCTAATGTCGGGTAAATATATAAAGATAATATTAAATTATGAATATTTATACGAAACTTATTTTTATTATACAAGAATCCTTGGGATACACGGTTTATTGTTTGCCATATAGTCCTCTCTTTCTCAGTACCAAAGTAGGTAAGCAGTGACACAATTGGTCGGATCAATTCCATTATCCATTCCCGATTAAGAAGGGTAACAAATTTTCATATTTTCTCAGTGGAACATCAAACGCACTCTGTTTCCGTGTCATCACGTTTACAATCTCCACCGAAGCTTGCTTTATTAGCTTTCGCAACATGCCTCCGCTTGACATGGGATGGATACTCAAACCTTTTCGTGGAAAATTTCGTTTGCTCATGCGCACGCGCAGTGTTCCTACTCTCTCCCGGACTTTAATCCCATTTGTACCCCTCATCATTCTCGTACCACGTGCCTAACAAATTGCGCAATATCTCATTCTGTCCATTTCCAAGAAATCGGGTTTTTTCTACTCCGAGTGTACCCCGCCGAAGGAAGAATAACGTTCTCTTTTGTCGGATTGACTTCTTTTTAAATGGTCATCAAAGGGAAACTTTTTGTTTCATTCATTTGGAAATCGTTATACATTTCAAGGTTCACCCACGGAGTGCGTTTTATATGGAAACTATCGTGACATTGAGTCAATACTCGTCAAAGGAACCGTAGAATATTGCCGGGCTTGAGTCATTAGTCGGTGGGGCATTGAGAAAGCACATTCCGTTGGAAAGGTTGCCTTGGGCCGATATGCTCCACTAAGTGCTCATTTGTGAGCTATTTCCGTTTGTGGGCTATATCCTATAGGGGTGATTATATCCCACTTCTGAACGGAGTACCGAGATTCTAAATGTTTCTCCTTCTTTCAAATTGAAATTGTGGGAAACTCTCTACAAATACCCATTAAATAAATGTATTGAATTGACGGTAATGTGTGCCAAGTAAAGTTCAAGGTAGAGCCTTTAAATATACTAAAGCAAAATACCGAGAATTAAGGATTCTTAATTAAAATGCCTATTCAGCTTGTAATTCCAACTTTGTAAATATTTTAGAGCAATGAGTTCTTCCTGAATGCTTTTTTTATGCACGTGACCGTTATTATTTTAAATACACGTAGCCAGTAGAACCCTGTTCTGGTTGCTAGATTTGAACTCTCCCATTCTTCAAAATTATGATTTATTAAAATACTCTTAACCATCTATTTGCTATTGCTCAAACTGCCACTTGTTCATATTGCCAACGTAAACTTTTTTTAAATTCTACGGCACATAGTAAATGATGAGTCTAAATTCCTGTTCGCATGAAAGCAAACAGAATTGCTGCATAATATTTAAAGTATTTTATACTTAAGCATATCATCTAATTAAATTAAATTTTTCCATGGATAGAGGAGACAGTTGTGAAGCAAGTAATGATAGAATGGGACTAGGGAGGGTTATCCTCGTTTTAATGTTACTAGTTTTGATTTTTATTGGCTTTTATTTTTCTAATATGTTACTCTACTGAATTTTTATTTATACCACCTTGAATGCTACTTATTAACAAAGTAACTTTTAAAAACAATTTAAATTAGATTAATTAGTAAAAGGATATATTTGCAAAATGATGGCACTTAGAAGCCTTGAGGACAAATTCGGTCTTGGAAACACTCCGTCAAACGATTCATTTCTAATCGAATTACGAAAACTTGAAATCGATATATATATATATATATATATATATATATATATATATATATATATATATATATATATATAATAATCAATGGCTTGGATTGCAATTTGAAATCGGAAATTCTTCAGACTTCTTCACTCGTTTTTTATAAAGTGGTGACCTACCCTTAAAACATCAAGGGTTTATATTATTTTATATGTTAATTAATGTTTATTCGTTTACTTTGTGTAGAATTCTGTGAGAATAGATCTGATGTTTGATATATTTTTAATCACGATCACGAGAATCACGATACTCCTTTTGGTAGCATTTATGTCAATTGGAATATTGTGGAAAATCAAATGTTTAGCTCAGTTTCGTGGTTCCACGGCTACTAATGTATGTCCATACACATTACACTATTTAAAATTGTCTTAGTTGCTTACTGTGGCAATGCAATTTCCATGAAAAATAAGTTGAATAATGGGAAGGAATTGCATACGAACGAACAACTAACCTTTTGATTTATTCCATTCAAAGTATGTACATGCATTCGTTTAAGACGTTTGAAGACATGTAAGCGAAGCATTTGCTAGCCAAAGGAGGCGTTTAGATCAACCACTCTCCCAGTGCATTTCCCCCGCAATGTATAAACTCCGTGTGATTTATTGAGGCGCGTTTTTCAACCGGGCGTTCCATTATCACTGTCCTCCAAGTTTCGTTTTGCTTTCCTAATCTTTCTCGCCTCTATCAGCTCTACAAAGGAATCTCTCCCTGTTTTTTCCACTTTCGTGTGTAAATCTCATTCCGCCCATCACTTTTATTCCAAACGCTTATCATCTTAATTCTTCCCCTTTTGCTCCCTCATATAAAATCCTTTCTTGAATCGAGAGGGCTAAGGAGGGTTCTCCTAGCAACAAGACAAAATTTTGGATATTAACTTTTAGTAGTCTTCTTTTACACTTTCAGTAATCAGAGGTGGGCGGTGAATAGAAAGTACTTTTCTGATTCCCGAAAATGCTCTTTTAAAAAGAAAGACGTAGGAGATTACAATATAAATGTCCCTACCTGTTTTTCATAAATGACGATTTTGAATAACTTCAATATAACTTTGTCATTACTAATCTGAATATTATCTTATACCTTATAATAGATACCTTTTTCAGTTTTCCTTATCCTGATTTTTTAATTTATATTTTTACACCTTAATTATTCAAATCTCGATTTTCAGGAAGCCTTTTCTACCTTTCTTTCGGTATTTTAAATCTACTGATGTTATTACTTCTTCTCACTAAAACATTTCTTCTCCTAAATTGCAACATTCCTCCGATTGAGACTTTGTGACAGTTCACGGCCGTTTCTCCCCGAAAAATTATATGAAGACCTCAGTTAATTTATGTAATACCTCATAATCGTTCCTCTTGGAGACCTTTCACACTGGATTTCAGATCATCAAACCAATTAAATGTTTTACGCTTTATTAATGGAATCTTTTAATTCATAAAATTTCGATAAATGATGTTAAAATTAAGTGGAATACATGAAAATTAGCAATAGTGCCTTATTTCATCTTTGATATAAAAATTCTGCAGATTGGTAGACAACAGATGGAAGAGTTTGCTATCGTAAAATGAGAGTCATAAGTACAATTATTGCATAGACATGTTAATACAAAAAAAGGCAACTAGTGAAATTTAATACTTCATCAATAGGCATAACACCATCAATAGTAATATAAAAAAGTTTGTGAGTATTAGAATGTCTTTCTATACTCCATTGGTATGTTTTTCAAGAAGTACGGCCAATCAATTTATAATAAATAGTAAAAGAAAAGCATCATCAAAAACTGAACACAGATTTATACTTATCCACAAAAGTTTATTATTGAACTGTTATTTTTGTGGAAAAGTATAAATCTTTGTTTGGTTATGTCTTTCCACAACATCTCGGCCGCATCGATAAATTATATCATCAAAAAGTAAAATGAAATAATACTAGTAATTTTTTATCTTCCTTTCACTCATTGAACACCTATTCGTCAATTAATTTATTCATCATAATGCATTCCACAACTGCTCACTATCATAAAATTACACTATAAAATATAGCCGGTTTCGAAAGATTCTCACTTTTCCCATAACTTTTGTTGGAAACGCTTATCCACTTAATTCTTCCCTTTCCGCTTATCTTCGACTCCATTCTTGAATCGAGAAGGCTAACGAGGCCTGGATTATTTCGGCACTTTTCGAGGCTTTTTGGAGGCATTAAAAAGAAAGGGGCGAAAGATGGCGAGGGATCGCATCGGAGCATGAAGGTGAATAAAAGGAACGGGAGGAGGAAATATTTGAGGAAACCCAGCAATTTCAATACGCGGCTGATGTCGGGTCTTTTTCTTCTGATGACTCGAAAATGATTCGTTAATCCGGGGCACGAAACCCCCGCGTAAAAGATTTTGGTAGGGGATGTATTAAAATTTTCCGATTTGTTGTTATATAAAAGCGGAACTTGGAGGAAAATTGTCGTCCTGTATAAAAATGTCCGTTTTCCGTGGCATTTTTGAACACGTGTACAATTTTGTGATTCGAAGCACTGTTTCCACAATAAAACTTCCGTTTTTGCTTTTCCTCCCAGTTAATCTTTTTGTTTACCTCGCTCGATATGTTGAAGAGTTATTCAAGATGCCCCAAAATACATTTACTTCCTTGTTTGTACTCAAAATAAAATATTCAGTAATGTACACATCAATTTCGTGTGGGTGGAAATATATGTTTTGGAAGTTTCTCCATTAGCATTCTTGAATTCTACTTCTTTTTATATATCTCTCTTTGTTTTTTAGTGCTATGCGATATCGGTGAACTCCTGTTAACAACTCATTGATGTATTTCCTTTAACCTTTGTTTGGGTATTCCCGAATTGATACTTTTATTTTGTTTTCGATTATTTTTTTAAAAACAATATCGCATATATGAGAGCGTTCAGTCTAACACAAAGTAAGAAATATCGTATTCTTATTCAAGTAAAATTTGCGATATGCCAATGTATATATTTCCTCCATCTTTCGGCGAATTATTGGCTATAAAATATATATAGGTATATCAAACTTTTCAAATGGCACGTAATATACTGTAGATATCGGTAAAGATATGTTACCGTGGATAATGAAAGATACGTCATAAACATATTAAATGGTACACTAATAGTATTAGCGGACTGATGGATATATCTTTCATTAATAAATACACGTCTTAAATTTGATACATACTGTAACCATTTGATAAATCTTTTAGCGAGATATATTAAGAGAAGTGGGGTGTTGTGTTTTGCATCGAATTCAATGTTAAACTTGTAATCCGAATGATATAATGTACGGGGAAACGGAGTGGTGATACGTACGAGTATCTTCATATTTAGAAAAAAAAGATACTTGAAGTTAAGTGAAATTTATAATAATAAAAACAAAGATGGGAGATATGTTATCAAGTTTTTAAGAAATGCCACCTTTTGATTTACCCAGGTAAAATATTTCACTTCGTATGTATCATGTACTTCAAGCATATAAATATGAATTCGCCTAATTGTTATATTTCATGATAGTATTATTGAATGCATAGCGTAAATATAGTAACATACAATCGATGAAATTTTGTTTATTTATATATTATTTTTATAGTTATAATAAGGACCTAGTAATTGATGTGGCCCTTATCTTTGCTATGGTGAAATTACGTAGGAAAATTATTTGTGCCTTTTTAGAATCGTTTTAACAAGTGTATGTTTGCTAATATAGTCTGTGGAATATATATGTTGAATGATATTATTCTATTTTTATTACATCTAGCTAAAGTATTTTAATATATTATCCTCTATATTGTTACGTACCTATGCCAACGTTTTCTCCATCTACTTTTAGTTTTTTCTTTAAGGAATATCAAGTCCATAAATAAGTATACATTTTAAATTGGGCAGAATATTCAGAACCTATAAAAGAAGAAGCCATTAGATTTTTTGTTTGGGATGCGTTCTGAAATAAGCTCTGAAATGCAGAAGGGGAAAAATTAAATGGGAGGATTATAGCGGGGAATGCTAAAGTGGTAGCGAGAAAAGTGAGCTCGGAATAAGAAATGAAGCAACTTTGAGGGAGAAAAGGGAATTGCTTAGGAAGGGCTTAATGGGGAGATGAGGCTGGATTAAAAAGACAACGGGAATATCCCGTGATGGGATATTAGAAAGAGCTTATTTAAGATTGTCAGAGTAATTTCCCTTGTTAATCTGGCGTAGCTTTTATCGCAAGTGGGGTTGGAAAAAAATGGAAATGTTCCGACGCTTTCCTTATTCAATTCCGGCGAAGCTGTTTCTTTTTTAATACTTTTTCGCAGACGCCTTTGCTTCTTAGCTTGCGAGAGCTCGTTTTGAACGTTCCCTTAGATGTGTTAAAAAGAACTTTAGGCCTTTTCGAGAGTGTGATGATTCTGATCCCAAGGATTTGGTTTTCGAAGGAGAAAAATCTTGGGAGAAAAACAAATCCTTTAAAAGGAAAGTATTACGGATTATATCTCTTCAGCGATTTAGTACCCCTTCTGTGAAAAGCTGAAATATTTTTTAGCCCTATTTAGTAGAACTCTATTAATTTTAATCACGTAGGAAGGAAACAGCTTTATTGAAAGCGTATGAATTATTTGATCCAGACAGAATAAGCTTAACAATACGTAGAAGACTCATTTATGCTCTCTTAAAAAAACCTACTACTGGATTTAATACTCTGATATACAGCTGACTAATTATGTGAAACTAAATCAATCGAAGTCGTAACTGGAACTCAGAGCCGCAATTCAATAAATGTAAAATAATTTCCCTATGTCGTTTCTCTCAACTATTTGCCAGATGAAATCACCTTAGAAAATTATTTGCAATGATGTTACCAGTTAATAGGAAAACTGCATGTACCTTTCCCATATTTCAATGAAAGAGGTATTTTCTCATTCGTTTTTATTTCAGGATAACAGAATCAGTAAATTCCATTTAATTTTGTTTCTGTCTTGCTAATAACTGTGAAAATATGAAAATTACTGAAGTATGAGGGATCATTGATATTGACTTTAATGTTTGTCACTCCATTTCTAATAATTGGCTTGTATTAATCATAGTAATATGGAGCCGCACGTTTTGAGATGGCTATGTACCTTATAGGAATATGGTCAAATAATGTAAATTAGAATATATTTTCCAGCAATTCCTCTTATTTCCTGGTAAGCTTCATTTCCTCTCCAATGATTTAATTTTCTCTCTGTAAGCATTTGGAAAATTAAATAGAGTTTGGGATCCAATGAAGCATCGTACTAATGAATTTACTCGCAATCATTATTTTTACAGGTTGCTAATGTATTAATACTTATTTAGGGAAATTGTTATTTTAATGAGTTGAAGTTAAATGGTGAACACTACTGGCAATGTTATGATAGTTAACAGTAGTGAATTATTAAAAAATGGATAAATTAACTGATGACTAAGTGTTGAATGAAAATAGAAAAGAAAAGTGTTTGGTATTATTGCATGTGTATCTTACTTTTTGACGGTGTTTTTATTTTACTATTGATGATGTTACAGTTTTCGATATTGCATTAAATTTTACTAATTGTCCTATTCTGTTTTATTATGCATTACTTGTAGTTATGGCCATCATTGTAAAATAAATTTAGTTACTTTAATTCTACCACCTGGTTCATACCTATCTCCAAATTCATGCATCAATTACAATAATATTTTATAATAGACATTCATGTTTTTCGTAAAGTGAATCATTTTGTGAATCGGCTGTTCTGTCTCTGAAGTATATACAAACCAATCTGTCTGCTCAAATAACTTCTTCGCCCAGCCGCCCCATTAGTTAATTGCTCCATCGCCATAATTATGATCCTAATTGCATCCGAGTTAATTTCCCACGGTAAACTTTAACCCTTCGCAGTAGTTCACAACGACCGCGGATTGACAGCGAGAGGACTCGGTTTTGCCATGAGATGATTAGGGATATAATCACAACGGAGCCTTTAACGTTGCAGCACAATATCGCACTCCTATTCAAGAGATAATTGCGCGCCGTTCAGACGTCATAAATCCCTCGCAATCTTTCCCTCGGTCGAATCGAAACAACTCTCTCTCTGCTCCGATGCATATGGAGGTGATATTGCTTTCGAATCGAGTAAGCGGACAGCGTATTCTTTCCTACAAGGACTTTCTTTTCCCTCGGCGACCCGGCACACATCGCGTGAATTTGCTCAGTGTCCACTTATCGACGGATCAGTTATGGCTGCGTTTCTCATTTGTTTGTTTCCCTTCCACCGCGGCGACCTTTCCGTTCGCATACGCCGTCCTCGTAAATTAGCATGCAGTGACAATTAGTTTCCTTTGGGTCAAATGTTCCGACCCATTCCTATGAAAATGTGGGGTATTTTTTCCTTTGCCCTTTCAAGAACGTTCTCGCTCCTAGATTCTCATACATAGATTTCCCCGTGGATTTTAAGTGAGCAACCTTGTTTTAGCAGAAAGATCGTTAGGAAGAAGATTATTGCACAAAATGCTAATTAAATTCTCTTCTGGGAATAAGTGGGAATGCTAGAATAAATTAATTCCTATTCCTTTGAAAACTTATATTTTAAGTTGAAAGTTAGGAATCTATAATAAATAAAATCATGTATTTTTTCACAAAGGAAGCTTTCTGGAAGAAAATATGTTAAGCAGGCAGGTTAAAGAAGTATAACTAAATATTTGTAGAACATTTCCACGTATTTCAAATTGTAGTTATACAGATAAAACCTATATATGTAGAGATTGGGAATATATATATATATTCAAAGACGCGTGTAGCATATCATTAATGGTTCGAAAAAATTATAAATTAAGAAATATTAAACATATAAGGTGAAGAAAGAAATAAGACACTAACTACACAATACAGTGCAAACTTCTTTAATGGGCTACTTTGAAACTAGCAGGTTTCATCTTCCATTTAACTTTTTTCTAATATCAAGTAGTTAATATAGACACCGCTATCTAAAATAAAATCTACAATGCATAGATCTTTGTACGAAAGATAATTGCCAATGACAGGATTTTTTGTGGACAAAATCAGTAATATTTTCTATAGCAGAAAAAATTATGTGAAATTAATATGAAATATTTTGATTTTCGACCTTTGCTGGCTGTGGCAGTGGAATTGAAAACTTATGGCCCCTGAAGAGGAGCTATTTTTTAGTCTATACAGGTATATATAGGTCTATACTTCTAGATATACTGGGCACCTAGTGAATGCAATGTATCACAATTTATGTTCGAAAGTGAGAGAAACAGAGACTGTTATACTGAAAATATACGATTAAATACTATGCAGTCGGGATCAATATGCTTTCAATTTCACTATATATGTTTGAGTAGATGAAAATTTAATGGCGTTATTAATAAAAAAATTAAGACTTTTATTAGAATAATCGAAGTAAAGGTTGTAAGCATTTTTGCTTCCTTACCTTCCTTTGAGTGCTTCCTTGAGAGTACTCTAACTGCAGCCTTAGATAAGCTGAGGAATGACATAGCTATCACAGTGGAGATACATTTCCATGGTTACACAATGGACTTCCTCTTTACTCACTTATTTTCAAACTTCCCTTCCTCGACACTCCCGGTTGAGAATTAGACTTCCTTCTCCACGCCACTTAACCATGACGGTAATAAGCGTATATTTGCCGGATACATTCCAACCGAAGCGGGCTCTAAAGAAAAAAAAATCACCCGACACTGCCACAGCATCCATCTTGCAAATTAGATTCGATGCAGAAGATCAAACGCCTCGGGTAGGATAATTCCCCGGAATTCGTCCCCCGGATTCTCCCAATTGGGAAGAGGAACTTTAGATTAAACATTTCCCGCTAATCCTTTCTCCCCATAAAGTTCCAAGATCAGACCGAAAGACAACCGCAGTCCCGTCTATTACCTCCCAAAACGCTCCCGAACGATGGGGAATCGACCAACCGAAGACTTCGCTTTGAATTTCCTACAAGTAGCTCGAGGAGGAAGACGAGGGAATAGGAGAACCCGATTAAATTAAATTGCCCCAGCTACGAATCCCGGGGAGAAAAAAAGAGAGGACGGCGAGAGAGGATACAGCACATTCCCTCTCTCTCTTCCCTTAATTTCTCTCCAATCTTAAAAAAAGAGCAAAAATTGGGTGCAGAAGAGAAACCCCATCCAATACCTCGGAATGGAGTACAGCGTAGACAAGATTCAGTCTCCCCTTCCCCACAAGGGAGTTGCCACCGCCTCTCTCTCTCAAGAAGCAAACACCTTTTATCTGTCCCATACACACTTCTCTCTCCTGCATACTCCCTCTTACATCCATTTTCACGGTGGTTTACTCTTAAAAATGCCATAAATCAGCCTTTTCGGCGTTCAACGGCTGAAATATGCCGATATTTATGGATAATCGCTCCTTTGTCTTGAAGTAAACGTGAAAATGAAATATAATAGCACGTTAAAGAAAATTATACTCCATAGATACACAGCCATATTGAATTTTTGTCCCAAGTCAAACAGGTAAGCACAACTGTTTATTTCAGATAAATTCGGTGATGCTGAACGATAAATATGCTTACAACGGACTAGCTTAAAGATTCACCGTATGTTACGACTCTTTTTTCAGTAGTTCAAAAGGCAATATTTTCACACATCAACTTTCATAAAGTTATTCCGTAGAGGTTAAATTAAATGTAGAAAATGGCTCCTAATATCCAATGATTTTAATAATGTTTCAGTTTCCGATACTAAAAGCGAAGTTCTTCAAATGATTCTTAGATTTAATTTATGCCTCATGTACTCAATAAATCATAACTTCACATAGAGTATGCATGTGATAAAAATACAAAGAAAAAAATAATTGTACCTCTAGAATAACAACATTAAGATATATTTAATTTGGAGCACAAATAATATATTTACTTACTGTTTCTGGAATTTAAGATAAAAGATTTATTTACAAATAAATAGTTATCTAGGTACATAAATGTAACGTTAATACTTATTATTTATTAATCTACATATATAGCTATTATTTAGGTATGGAACAGCATTCCTAATGTCAATGAAGATTCCAATTAATTGCCTATTTTTTAAAACAAATTTTTTCACTATATTTTTGTATTGGAAAGGGATTGGAATAATATGCCATTCACGCCATAATGTTACATAAAAAAGTCCTTATTTTTATAATAAAAATGTATCCACTTTTCAATTTAATTCATTATTTTATGTGATATCATGTCATTGTATTTCTTTTCTGTATATTCTTAGTGGACGAAGAAATCCAAGATCAATAAAACATTTCTTTATCTTTATCAATCTTTATCTTTAATTATTAATCAATGGAACGGTTGTTCAGAGAACGCTACAGTAAGTCTGTGTCTATTTAATAATAACTTACCTAGATTCTTCAATCGATAAGAAATGTGGTAGTTAACTTCTTTGTGAAAGAAATAAGTGGAAATAGAATTATTATGTAATTTTAATAAATTCCTTATTGAGCCATCCCGCAATAACTTATTTCAGCTGAAATTCTCTACCCATGAAGCCATTATGAGATGCTTGATTGATAAAACCTAACACTACATGGCATTTTTCTCGAAGATTTAAATCATTTCTCTAGTTCCTCGAGTGTTTGTTTATTTATAAACCTTGCCTTAACTATCTCCACTTCATTCATTTTATCGCATCCTACTGTTCGCTATTGATTCCTTTAGTATTACTTGTTCTCCTTTACCCCCCTTCAGAGTACACGATAGCTTTACAAGTCCCTTCTTCCCGAAGGGATAAGGAAGAAGTGGGTCCCACGACGAAGGTGGGATGGGGAAGAGAAAAATCGAACTGGATGTAACGAAAGAGGGTCGTCTCAAGTGAGTGCGACTTTCCATTGTTTTGGGAACTGATTTACAGTCTCCACGGAAAGAGAACTGGCCGTTGGTATTTGGTATTTCCACTTGGCTTTCTTTTTATTTTTTCATCCTCCTGCATCTCTTCCTCTATCTCTCGCACGTGGCTTTCTCATCCCCTCTTCCATATCCAAGCTACTCCTCTTTTATTTATGTTTCTTCTTAGCCTTTTTCTTCTCCCTTAGGCCTCCGAAATTTTCTTTCCTTCTTTTCATCGTAGTTTCGCTTTAATATCTTCCGTTATATTTGTTCTTTCGGGGTTTGTATCAACTTCGATCGTTATAAGTTTTGATTGATCGTGGTGCTAGTGTGTGAAAAGAATTGAGAAAGTGAATTCCCAGGCAGAATTTATTTTGAGAATCTATATAACTAATAACGTATACTTTAGTAGTTTCCAGTATCGGCAGAAAAAATGTAAATTACCTTGGACCTGGCTACTTTTTGATTTAACTGAAAATAAGTATACGTATTTTAATGCTTCCGCTATCAGCTCGATTGTCAGTTTATTTTCCATTAATTATTCATTGTTTGTAAACTATTCCTATTTTAAGAGAGTGCTACATTCTATCAAAAGTGATCGCTCTGATTTATGATTACTTATAACAAAAAGGTTTTTTAATCACATATCGTTCTTCGTTAAAGTTACCTAGAATTAATTTATGGTCAACTACGATTGTTAAATATTATTGACGTAAAAATATTAAGAAAACAACTATTTTCTTTATCTATAATCCAGAATTTTTCCCTGTAATTTCTATTGTATTGTTCCTAAAAGAAACTTAGTGATAACCCTAATTTGGAAAACCCAGATAAAGGCAAACGGTTGTTTATTACTCGCATATTCGACGTAACCATCTTGTATAAATTGGTTTGTTAAATTGTATAATTGGTCAACGCAGAAATAGCTCATTGCATAATCTAAAATACTCTTACATAGTTGTCTTTCAATCGCAGACAACTGATTTCTAATATATGATTGCAGAGACCTTGAAAAGTATCCCCTTATAAACGCCTCATAAAAGAGTCGAGAATTTTATCTAAAGATGATAGTTATAGTCTCCTTCAAAACTGTTGAGTTTTCTTTTTCTTCAGTCGATCCGTTTATTAGCCCTCATTGTGTCTTCTGCTGTGTTTTCTTCTTTCACTTTTTCACACCATCCCTCCTTTCACTTCGGGGAGAGAAAGTGTTCTTAAGTAACTTTTACCCTCTTCCATAAAAAAATAAACTTTGGACTCCATTCCTGCAGCAGGATTCTTTCTCCAAGAAAACCTTTTTTCATCTCGTCCTCTCTTTCTGAACAAATTCTTTCGCTTTCTTTTCCCTCTTCATCTCCCTTTGTTTATATCCGCGTCACTCTTTCTGTATAAGGAATGCTCGGCTGCAAAAAGAAGAAGACAAAGGTTCTCCACTCCATCGTTCTTCGACTTCCGTTATTTTTTCTCCGTTCAGAGCGACTTTTGATCACTCTGAGAGTTATTTTCCGTCATTATTTTGTTTTTAATTCAAGATTTCACAACAATTAATCAATTAATGGACCTTTTTTGGTGTGAATAAGTTTCTTTGTTGGTTGTTTTCTTTAGAATTGGTTGGCTTCTTTGAGTATTTACAATATATCGCACGAAAGAATAATCTCTCGAAAAATTGAGGATTTGACGATATGTAGCACAAACGAATAATTTGAATAGCACATAGTACCAAGGAGAAAACTTGTATTGATGAAAATGAAAACATGCTTTTTCCAATGCATGCGTTCGCATTCTTCCCCTAGTGAAATAATAATTATCATATTTATTATATGATTATTCATTATCTTTTAGGAATGCTGTGAATAGATAGAGATTGAAATATAAATAAACTCCAACTATTATTTATTACATAGTAATTTGTTATTTTGTTTCAGAGAAACGAAGGGCTAACTAACCATTCATTCTAAAAATTGACCTTATTTTTTCTCATAATGAAAATAATATATTTTGCTAGTTACAATACGTTCTTGTATTATCTTCTTATTATATTATTTATATTAAGTAGAAAGTTTTTTTGTGTGTAAGTTCACTAAAAACTAAATAACCGCAATAAGCCGCAGCGGCTTCAAAAATTTTAAAATGGTTAGATGTCTTCTCGGGACAGATCACTGTTTACTTTTTATTGACCTAATCGTCCCCGGTTCGACCCCAGGCGGGGGAAAGCTTTTCTCATAAGAAATTCACGTAATTTAGATTTTATAGGTTGCAAGCGTTATTCATTTTATTTATTGCAAATTAAATTGCAAAAACTAATTGCACGAAATCCATAAAAACACCAAAAGAAGCTAAATTGAACAAAGCGTATTATTTTGATGAAAGCTTAATTTTTTCGTTTCGGTATTGCAAGAATTTTGATGAAATATTCGTATTTTTTGCGGTATTTGCCGTACTTTCCGTACCGTGCCGTTCATATCGTATATGCCGCACTTGCCGTATAGGCCGTATATGCTAAAATGAGAGATGTAAGATTATCTTCTATTTAAAAGGACTACAATATTTAGATCTACTCCTGCTCACTCCGTTGAGAATCACCGGGCGCCTCAGCTAGTTTTATATAAATGAATGGTTTGCAATCAAATAATACATATTATCTACCGCTAAATCTTCTATCGGCGAGATGAATTTTCTCTTCACTATTTCGAGTCTATGATTTCATCATCAGAAGCTGCCAGACAATGTAACCTGTAGAATATTATTCGTTTTTTAGACTTTTTATGCTTATACGTTTATACTCACAAATACGCAAGGTGGAGTAGAAAAAATATTACATAAAACACTAATGCTAGACTTTTTTCTATGTCCCGCGCAAAGAAAAATATGATCTTTTAATTTGAAATATATTATTTAAATTTTTATTACAACAGTCTCGTTCACAAAATTTTCGATCCGTTCAGTCATAAGTTAAAGTCAAATTACTCATATCTCATAATGATGCACCAAAATAGAAAGATACAGATATGTTCACGTAGACGTTCTTCAAATATCCTCAACGATATAGAATATTTCCTCTCAGTTCCATTCTTCGCGCGCATCTTCAGTTCCTGATACTTTCAATATCCTGACCTCTGCCATCCTCAGGCCCCGAAGTGACCTCAAGTGCGAACGAGAGCAAACGAGGAGTACCTGAACCCTCTCGCGCCTCAACCGCCCTTACCTCAACCCCCCCGAACCGAAAAACCTCGCTTTATTGCGAGGTTTTTCGAGATCACGAAAAAATCTTTTTTCCAGCTTTTTCATGTCTTCGGACCCTAAAACCCGTCCAATACGACATGGAATCTCAAGATTTCCTTCTCAGTCGAAAAGGTCATGGGCCCAGTGCGTGACCCTGATGCACTCCGCCTATATCTTTCTGAAACGAGTTCGTTTCCTCTTCTCTTATATTCCTCGCTTTCTTTATTACGTTTCCTTCGCGAGATCGAGTTCCTATTTCCCGTTTCCAGCGAATTTTGCGCTCTCATTTTATTTCCGAAGCTCATCATTCCTCAATTTCCTCTCAAATCGCTCCATTTATTACTTCTATCTTTCCTCGTCTCTTTCCCTCTAACACTCGGTTTTCATCGAAGACTAAGTATTGGTTTCCGCCGTTCCAGGAATTCTTCGATATTTCGAAGTTTTCATATGATACGCAATACGTGCTATACTATATCCTTTGGGTGAAGGCCTTGAGACTCGAAAATATTTTACCCATCCCATTATTAAAGTGGAATATAATTTGAAAGGTATGTCATATTTTACTTCTGTAAAGTTTTAATGATTTCGTGGAACAACCTACAATTTTCTATTGTAGAGCGAAGTCACCAAATCCACTGGATCTATGATAAACAATATTCAAATTTTTATTTTTTCCTAAATACGATACATATGATAGTATTGACTGATTTCACCAAGTTGGTTTATAATACCGATCTGATTAACATATAGACTTAACATGTAGATCAGTTACTTCTACAAATATCTTTATCATAACCAGTTTATATAGAATAGGGCCTTTACACATTACCATAAACAAATTTGATAGTTTTTGTAAAGGGTGTAACTTATTTCTCATGATGGCCTTCTTTTATTATGGCTGGTTAGTCTTATTATTGACCGCATTATTTTTTATACTTGTTATGTTCTCTGATTTTGAAAACAGCTATTCTATTAATGTTGTGACATACTCTTTAGCTAATAAATAGAAATATTGAGTATTATTTATTTATCAATGTCCTACATTCAGCGAAACGCAAATTTATAGTGAAGTAATGACATTAAAAATAGACGAAGATATATGACAATTCCCTAACCAGGGAAATCTGCATAGCCGGGATTCGAACCCTAGCGTTGGAGCGTTCTTATGTAGGCTTGCTAACCACTACGCCACTGCAGCCGGTATTACCTCTATTTTTATCAATACTCTATGTAAAATTATGTGAAACATATTCTAAAAAAAATTTCTTTCTCTTTTCAGGTGAGTACACTCAGACATCTGTTCATTACCTCGCAACTTATGTTGATTTATAACCTCTTCTGGCGGTAAGTCTCTTTAAATGTACTCAATTAAGAAGGAAACTCAAGCAGATGACTCATTGATCGTTTAAATATGCTGCTTCGTCACAGTTTTAATATTTATCATCCGTTACAGTGGTCGTGGTTACTTTGCAATACCTAATTCACATCCAAAGTCAAACTATTCCGTTTAAAATTTCTAATCGCAGTATTCATTGACGGTTTTACCCAATTGTAGATTTTTAGTAATAAGTGCATAAGGAGTTACTGTTATCATTCCTTAGACTGTTTAAGGTGTAAAACTTCAAACCACGTTTACCGTTTCTTTAATGTTACAGCTAATGCTACATGTCATATAGAATCTTCGCTGAATTGTCTGTATTTTACTTTACAGTGAATGTTTGAATACTTTGCTGTATTTCCCATGTATTGAAGGTGTGATATTATACTATATGTCCTAAATTAGCTTCATATATCATATTATATTCATATCTTTCAGGTCCTGATTGTTAAATCTCGCTTTAGTTAGTTAGTACTTCAGGAAAATTGGTACCGAGAGCGGGACGGCAATTTTCAGTATGCCATTCAGATATGCTCGTAAACGAGAGATGTCAATCCAAGTTCCGAGGGAGTAAGGAAAGAGAGAAGCAGAGAAGCTAATGAGGAAAACGCGTATCCGCCGTCATTTCAGTTTAATGCAATTCTGCAGGAAAACAAAGAAGTATAACTACTTTATCCGTAGGCAATCACAAAAGGAAAACAGGCTCGTCTCTCCGTTGTGTTGCGACAACCATAAATCATCGGATTGAGTCCTCAACACATATCTGAAAAGCGCGCGTGTTAACCCATTTAATGATAGAGGTCAACTTAAGCGGGAGCGACGAATTTCGCGATTATTATAATTTGACAGACAATGGATGACATCGGCAGATGAGTAAACAGCGTACATTCCAATCGAACATCGCCGACAAAGGCTGATCGACGAATTGAACGAAGTGTCTGTTGACTCTCGCCGGGGTCAATTCGACAGGAATAAATTATCTCTCGAAACAATCTCGATTTCACGTTAATGCGTCCGAATGCATCAGATGGGTAGTGACGGCGTTAATGTAGTCGCTAACGCCCCATAGAAACCGCGGAAAGCGAAAGATTCTCGAAATGTATAGCGCATAGGGATTGGGTCTAACCATATGAGGTGATATTAGAATTGGACCAAACAGGTATGGAATCAGGATTTAAAAAAGTATACTCCAAGGAAATCCCTCATAATATATGGAAGGAAAAATAGGATTTGATAGAAGATACTATTTTGTAATGCTGGATATGAATCTCGTAAATTATCTTCAAATGGAGAATGATGACTATTGTGGGATGCTTTCCTTTTTTTATCTGCAATTACTCGAATTACCTTTGTGAGATGAAACATGGGAGAATTCGAGCCTTTTTAGAAAGTGACAGCTCTTTAATTAAGCTTTCAAAATCACCCACCGTATCTCTGTGACTTAAAAAGGGCTTCGCGGTGTTGGGATTTTGACATATTTACCATGATTAAATCCTTTGGAAAGACAAGAAGATAGTATTGCTTCTAGTTTAATTTTACAACTGAAGATGACGTGTATGCCTCGAGTAACTGTTTTTACTGTACATTCTTTTAGGATGTGCTTTCGACAAGTGCTCCTCATTCCATTTCTCTTTCTGTGTGGGCTTGAAATAGATTGAGGTTTGTTAGGAGCCCATATATATAGTGACATTAATTATTTTTGTACAAATCAAGATAAAAGTGCGCCTTTATCGGCTGGATATCAACTAATCTCAAAATGTTTGGTAGATTTTTAATAAATGTAAAAAATGCATTTTTGAAAATTCTTCGTGTGTCTTTTGGTATGGAATTGAATTGGATTGATCTGTGTAAAGAAACTGTACATACATGTCGTGACATCAATTACTCTAAGAACTATGAATGATGGAAAAAATGTCAACTCTTAGCCGAAAAGCATCTCCTCATATAATTATTTATAATTTATTTTCATAATGAATGTAAGAATGAGATTTAAAAATTCATCTTTAGCCATTCATCTTATTTATTAAGGTTTTGATGTAAAAGAATGTTTATCTTAGAGACGTGTACAAAAGAATGAGCAGTTATATCTATTATTACTCTTGTTGATGCGGCATAGCAAAAGATAAGGATATGGTTTTACCTCCATATATATTTAATTGTAATCCACGTGTATTAAAGAGCTACGAGATAGACAAGTGAACAGTACCTTCAACTATGGAGAAATTATGAGACGGTTATGTAGTGGTGACGGGCTTGTATCCTGATGGTGATACATATGCTATCAAAGTATTATTTTGCGATGCTATCAGAAAAATATTATCCATGCAGGTGTGTAAAGAAATAGACGTTTTCTGAATTTATGTTCAACGGGTTTGTTTTTGGAAGTGTGTTATGAAATACATAGCAACCTTGGTAGATGATGATCCTTTTGATACCTCGCAATTTATCGTGTAAATCTAGTAATGGAGAATATAAAAAAAACATTCAGCCTGAAGTTGTAACGAGTATGATGAAACTTAGGTCATAATAAAAGTTTTTCTTCGTGGAATTACACTAAGTGGTTTTTCTTCTCTCCATTGCGAATAAGTTCTACAAAGTAACGCCTGAAACTGTTTTATTCGTATAAGACTAGGCTGGACTACCATAAAAGAGTGCTCAATCATACACCCTTTTCTACGCTGCTTTCAACTGGCCACTCCCATCGACATCGAATAACACGGAAGAGACCAGCGGTCTTCTCGAGGACATCTTCCCGAAAAGAGAACCAATCAATTGGGTCCCTCCTCCATCTCCTTAGGCACCAAAAAAAAACTCGATAGAACGTCCCTTCACATCCTAATCCCATACTAATCCAAAATACCGGAAATTATTCCCCCTCACTTTTTTAAAGGGATAGGCCTTTCTGTTCACTCCCCCATCCCACGGAATCCTAGCAAGATTTTCATTGGTAACCCTGAGGACGGGTCCATACTGCTCTAACGGTCACATGCCCTCCCGCCCCGTTTCCATTTTCCGGTCTCCCGAAAAAGCTTCCATTCAAAAGCCCTTAGTCCGACTCCCGTCCCTTAATCCGGCTATAGAGGGTCTCGTGATTCCTAAAAGAGCCCACGGGGCATTGAGATTCCTGGGAATTGGTGCGTCTCCGGGCAAAAGGAGCGGCGGAAATGAAGGTTTTATTGACTGGCCATGAAAGTTCAAGCGTGTTCGCTCCTTAGGAGCGTTCCCTCTCTCCATTCGTGACCTTCAATTCGGACGTTTTTCGCCAGGAATGTGAATGTGTATGAATTATATATAAGAGGAGTTAAAGGGGTTTTTTTGACGATCTGAATTCCTCTAGTTAGCACCCTAAACTTATGCCCATTCATCTTTTTCCACCCTTAGCTTAGCTACGGTTCTGAACCAATAGAGTCACCATCTAGGTCTTGCAAAAATCCTTAGGTACTGCGGACGCAATTAAGCTCAAAAGAGTACACTTCCTAAAAATTGGTAGAACGGTTGTTTTGGTAGCCTATGCTTGTATGAGCCATTATCCTTTGCTAAACATATCTCCTGCATTTATAGAATCAAATTCGGTTTGTTAACTCACACCTGTCAGCCTTTGCATGGCCTTTGAGTAGCCTACAATAGGCTACAATGCCACTTGTAAACATGTTTTTATATGGATATGTTTCCTAAGATGAGTGAACGAATGTTTTTCTTTTCGAGTGAATTCTTGCTATATCCTGTTTAAACTTCGATATTTTCCACTTTTAACATGAAAACTTAATTTGAAATCAAAATTTTCTTCATGTGGAACATTATCATCCTTTACCAATTGAAGTAATAAATTGCTTAAATTTAATTGGTTTAAAGGCTATGATTATCTGCGTCAAGATTACCTCTACTATGATATTAATTTTTCTTTGCTTTTTTTAGAATTATAGTCTAGTAGAGTTAATATATACCACCTACATAGTAGTGTATATATGCCCTAAGAAAGGCTAGATAGGATAAATTGAAGTATGTTTCTTGTCTTCATATCATTCAGCAGATCGGTCTACTACAACGAGAGGTATAAACCAAATTAGTTTTGTCGTTAACTGCAAAGTAGAATTTTCCGAAATAATCTCGCTAACTATACCAATAGGGTACATAAAAACGGGTAGCCTATGATTTGGGATGAAACTGTTCGTCTGTCGCTGACAGTTATGTTGGATATTTTTTATCTAATTGGAGAGATAGTTGAAGATCAGCTGGATAAAAATCAACGCCAATTACATTTCACAAGACGATTAGAAGCGGAGGATGACAAATTGTGAAGCAGTTTGCGGTCTGTGTATTATACAAGAGTTATTTAATAACATAAAGCACATCAACTGCTAGGGGAAGACTATTTTGCACGTCTTGTTGATGTACACTCAATATTTCTTTAAAATAGTGGTTTTCAACATGGCGTTATCAATCGTGATATTATCAGAGGTAAATCTTTTTCTACTTAAACAAGAAATGAATTCTATTTTCTATTTACTTTCTTCTGAGGATCTTATCTTTTTAAGATCTTTTCTAATTGACACGAAAGATGTCTTACAGAAAATAATTATTTAATCACTCAAATATTTACATTGTTATAATGTATATTGATTAATGTACATATTTTCAATGTAAGATTAGAATATTTATTCAATTTCATGAATCATAGTTAAATTAACGAAACGAAATACTCAGTTTTAATTCGAAGCTAGAATCGGAGATTAATTTAATGCATCAATTTAAGTTCAAACGATGGAATTACATGATTTACAATGTGGATTGATCCAGAGTATCCTACACGATTATATAATCACGCTTGGCAACATGTGGAATCATTTATAATAGAATTGTTATGAGATAGTTTAAATTTTCTAGTTGTTCAAACAACTTCGGTTTGTAGTCAAAACACGCCTAGTGAATAACAAACAAAGCTTGGTTACGCTAAAAAATCGCCAGGACATCGCAATGTAAATTCATGTTAATCTACAGCATGTGTCTTTCTTTCCCAGCTACGAGACTTCTTACGAGTTAGCATTGCAAACAAGTAGCCGAGTTAAAATATTTACTTGAAAATAACAGTGCTTATATTCGTTTCCTTGTTTTCCCTTGCACTCACACGGTGAAACCAAAACATAGCTGGAATAATCGACAGTATTAAGAATTCAAAATTCAAATATACCGAATCTAGGTTATGTCTAAGTTCTTGCGGAAAAATTTATGTAATCAACTGAAATAATTAAAAAGGTTTTTTACCTCTGTTTAAATCTATTTTAATTTTTTCCATGTTCCGTAATGTGACGTAATTAGATTAGTTACTCAATCACCCAGCAGTATTGCCCTTCCACTTGTAATGAAAATTACCAGGTTTCCAGGAAATAAAAAGATAACTTTGCGTTCTTACTTCAACATCATGAAATAGAGAGGAGATGTAGTTACTTTATTTTGCTGTATTTCTTATACACGAGATTAGCAAAACAGCCTTTCATTTCAGAAGGTTTATATTTTCTTACAGTCACTGAAATCATCATTGACATTTTTTTGGGCATTAGTGGTCTAAAAATCGATTCGAATACCCTTTACCCATATATACAGATCACGCCCCTGAACCTCCCCTATGCTGGCTGTACAATCGGCTGACGCCCTTAATGTCCGCAGCCACCAGATGGCAGCACTGAAGCTCGCCCTTTGAAACCATACTCTCATATGGAGTAAATGGAAAACACAGCACGATTATGATACTTTTTCCCTGTTTTTCTTTGTGGGAGTGGTATATACGAAAAATGGAATTCAGAGTTAGTGATTTATCCATTGATAAGTACTTAAAACAATTGAATAAAATGGGCAAAATAGTAAATCCGAAGAATAAGTGCAGGTTGCCTTCAGGGCACACCACAAGTAACTTCGTCGCTGTGAAAACATTATTCGTAGATCAGCGAAGTGCAATGTATTCTGCTTGGATACACAGAAAATAATTGATCCTTAATAAATTACCAACGTTACATCTACTTTCAACTAGGCCTTTTAAAACTAGAATCGCAGGATGCACATGGGTGGTCTGAAAAGTTTCCGACATTTCAACATTTCTTGACATGGTTTCTGAAAATGTTCTGAAGATGTCTGAAGAATCTGGGGTTGGAAACTTTTCAGACCACCCTCGTATATACATTTCCTGAAAAAAAATACTTTCTAAGTTCGTAATACAGATAGATATCCGAAGGTATCAAATGTATAATCCATGCAATGTCCTTATGTATAACTGTTTCATTGTCTGCTGAGAGAGAATTACTCCACGAAACCTAATTTTAATGCAATATATATTTTATAAATCTTTATATTTTGCCCTTTTCTGCTATCTGTATATTTAGGAAATTTCACTTGATATTTTGTTTCGTGAAATACCAATCTTTCTAGTCTCAATCTTACTATACAAAACAGTTTTAATCTTGTATTTTTATGCAACTGAATAATCTATGTCTCATTACTTTTAACTCTCAGCATTACCCAATGACTGAATAAAAAGAAATAAAAAAAATTCAGTTAAAAAAATGGGAAAAGGTCGTTTAAAATGCGTAATCGATGTATTTAACAAATGATGACACAAAGGTCCAATCCCGTTTTCTCTCCTATAGTATTGGTGGTAAAAATATTCAATCCCGTTTTCTTGTCTGGAAGGGACTACAGCAGATAAAAATAATTACTAAATCTTCATTTTGATTTCTATAATCATCACTGTAAAATGCAGTATGTTCCTCATGTACTCATGCATCGAAATTTCCAACTCCGCGTCATCTGAATTACATTTCATAAAACCCTTAGATGAAGAGGTCTGTGAATTTTTTTCTTGTTGTATAACTGACCCAAACTCTGATTCTGAAATTCACTGATCTGCTCCCACCGAGTCCTTCTTCGCTCCCACTTTCCCGTACTTTTTCATTTCTCTCCGAGCGTCTTACGGTGGCTCCCAACTCGTCCGAGATACCATCTACTTCGCCGACCCATTCCACCCCTTTGGTTCGCTCATACGGTTCAAATGAAGGAAGATGCGGAAAAGGGCGAGCAAGTGGTTCGGAAGTTTGATTCCTCCCGATTTTGGAGTGGAGGGCGAAAGGGCAGTGCTCCTCGAATGAAAATAAGTGAGCCCCGTATGTGAGGAAGGGAGAAGTTTAATATAAGTTCCGAGACTCCTTGGACTCTTCTGCGACGAGCAGGGCCCTCAACCCTTTGACTCTTACGTGTGCACTTGACGATATATCCTTTGCGGGACTTTTGGAGAGGGTCTTCGCCGATGGGACGGAATCAACGCCCGGGGGTTTTTCGGCAAGTTTAGTTGGTCTCCGACTGCGGATGTTTTTTGGAAAATGTCGCTCTGGCTCGGGGGGTAAACAAGACTTTTTCGATGTTTTTGGGGAATGTCGCGTCGCTTGGAGGGTAAACAAGAGTGGGCAACTGGTTCGGGCGGAAGTTGCTCCTCGGGTCTTTTATCTTGATTGTGGGAGGAGGAGAAAAAATTCCGCGCTCCGAAATGGTGCGCGTCGTCCGCGAAGAATGAAGCGTTTTCCGGGTCTGCGCAGGACTGGAATAACGGAATTTAATATCTCGGTTTAAGTATTTTTGTGTTCAATTGCGAGGGAGAATCTAACCTATGTGTTGCGTTTTTGTGATATTAGATTGAAGCACATTTATATTTGATGATATATTTTATGGAGCACATTTATGTTTGATGATTCCACCTTCGGTGGAATAAATTTCGTTTTCATTTTAGTACAGGGTAGAGAAACATTTACCGGTCTTTTACGCTAACTTATATCTTAGAAATTGCTGTCATAATAGGAAAATTACTAAGTAATACGTTGACATTCATTCATGTCACTCTATATTGAATTATATGACGAAGTTAGAGACACTGTTCTGCACTTACGTTGACTTTTTACAGTAAAACAGTTTATCCTCCTCATAGGGAAGACCAAATCAATTATCAAAATTCTTACCATACCGATCTCCATGCTTCCAACAAGGCTTTACATAGCTATTAGTGAAGTATGATCAACCTTCAACCGGACCAAGGATGGAATAATCTACACACTTCATACTCCATCACTTACATTGCTTAGTTATTTATCTTTATCTTCAACAATTTGGGCCAATAGAAGAAAACCTGTCTCAAAAAATAATGTCCTTGAAAAATTTCCTTTTATAATCCTACTATCTTTATACTATCTAAAAATTATACTTAAATATAAAAATACAGAAATGAATTTTTATCAAAATTACAAACTATAGTCATGGCAAAAGGACGTACGTTGCTTCAAGTCGTAAAATGTATCAATTTATTTACCTAGGAATACAAATTTATCTCATACGACCGAAAATTGAATAAGTAAACCATAGAATATCCATGCCTTTAGCCGATGTTGGAAAATTATGATTTCCTTCAGATATGATACTGAAAGTCCTTAAGCTGGGGCCATAAAATGGGAAAACAGCTTGTGCACGGCTGCATTTGATTCATTATCCTTCTATCGCGTAAAATAGGAGTGACGATGAAGGCTAATAAAGCAGTGAAATTCTCAAAGCTAATTAATGGCTCATGTCGGCTCAAATGTTAGATGAACGATAAGCTCATGTCTAACTTCCAAAAGGTTTAATTAGCTATGCGAGTACCCTAGGAAAATACTTCAGGCACCCATTTTAGATCGCCTTCGTTTTGAAATATTGCTCCTTATTCCGAGCAGTATTTTCCATCTGCGAGGGAATCTCCTCGGGAAAGCCTCCTTCCCAATAACCTCTTCCCTAAACGTTCCGAGGCATCTCTCCCTCTCGCCATCAATCCTCCAAATGATAGTCCCCAGATGCGCGTATGAATAGACGCAATCAATCAAGCCGTAATGTTTTTCCTCCTCCCTTTTTACCGAAACAAATCCACTCTCGTTGGCTACACTTCTCCTTTCTTGAGGCGGCAGATGCGACCGCCGAGGCCGGGACGTGCTCCTCATCCGGAATGAGCCTTTAAGGGATTGTGTGGAATTCAGAACTCACGCTGGGCGGTCCACTAGTCTGCGAGGAGGTAAAATGGCATGTTGTATCCGTCTCAGCCGGATTTATCTCATCGAGGAGATGAAAAAAGGTTGCCTAGGACGTTGACGCTTGTATCTTCATCTCGGTCTCTAAAGAAAATTTGATAATTTACGCAATCGGTTATTTGCTGCTTTGCAAATTGTTTGGTTTTACGTTGAGAAATATTCCATTAATTCGCTACAATAGTATATAGTCATGAACTATGAATACTTTGAGTATAGCTAAATCTTTTGTGTCCTATTTACCTTAATATTCGTTTTCACTACTCGGGATGCCATACGGGAAAGATAGGTTGAAAATCCACTACTCCTGTGAATTCCATTCTCCCAAAACTAACAGCATCATAACTATAATTCTTTACTGGTGTGTGTTTGGTTCAGGAAATAAATTATTTAATTTTAGATTTAAATGAAGGATAATAGTTACAGAACTTCATTGTGAACAAGTCGAGAAAATCTTCAAAATAATTCTTACATGCTATGTTGCATATTTGATTACCAAAACCAAGGCCTCAGAGGCCCTTATTATTATGTCTAACTTAACGAACCTAACTCTTTGTGCTGTAAAATCTGCGTATTTGAACAAACTCATATCGTACATAGTCGTAGGTTACATTTTTCGATTTAAAATGTGCTGAATATTATAGAATTGAGGGTTAATTTATTTTACAATCCTAATATTGAGTCTCGCTGGAAAATTTGAACAATAATTACAAAGATACATCCAAATAAGTACAGATTTTCTTTACAAACTTATCAAATTATTATGATAATTAATACGTATAGTATACGATATGCGTTCTCTGGTAATCTTTGAATGACGGAAAAGCTAAGAATAAACAACCAAAAATAATAATAATAATGAGGATTCTTCATTCGGCAAGGTTAGGCCCATTAGAACCTCTCTTACACCTAACAATTAAGGGTAACTAATATTAATTCCAAAAATGGTGGAAAAACAAAAAACCAAAAAAAAACAAAAACAAAAGGCACTTTAGTGAAAATATGAGCGGTATAGCCAAATTGGCATTCAAAGTCCCCATTGGTTTATTAAGCGGAGATGACTAGGTTATGAATGGATAATTTACACCAAACATACTAAAATATTGATAGACTTCATAGCCACAAAGCCCAACCTAGCCAACACTCTTTAGAGGGAATAATTATCTAATTCCAATGGTGTAGATTGGGTTAGTGTAGAAAATAGTCTATTACGCTTCACTTATCCTTTCTAGTGAGAGTCATCGGTGAGAGGCTAACGTATAGCAATAATGCCCCGCATTGGTTTGAGAGCATGGTGATTATCACCTCCTGTGATTTCTCACAATCATTCTCCAAATATCTCACCGTAATCTCAACTACTCCTTTCCACTTAATGGCGTCCGATAAAAGCTTATTCCTTTCCCCTGATTCCATTCCGCTCCATTTACCAAGACGCTGAAGAAATAGTTTTCCTTTTGCTCAGCACTTACGTCCACTACTTTGGCCGAAATAATCCATACGTTTTCGATATTGAACCCATTAACGTTTTTCGCTTCCCGTTATGACTTCATCCCCTCTATTCCCCTCTACTTTATCCATATCTCCCTCTTCCTCTTCTCTGCATTCGTCTTTTCACCCCTCAGGTTCATATAATGATGTTTCCGTTACCTATGCATGTCTTCCTTATGCGAAGAGGACGTGTGAGACCAAATCCATCCGTGATATTCATGACTAAACATGCTTAAATGAGCTATGACTTCCACACTAACTTGAACTCGATATCCCTACTGCCCCAGTGCTATGAATATTTTTCAAGTTCTCAGTGGTGAAGATCTTCTGGATACTTAAATATCAAATTCGGGGCCTGTTTTATCGATATCACATGCATTTTAGCATACTTGCTCATAATATCTATTTAAATGTCGCGTAGTCCATTAAAACAAATGTTAAAATCGTGTTTATACCAAAAGATGTTGCTGACAAGTATGGATGATGATATACCTAAACAATAGTTTTCATTAAATAACTAGAGCATAAAGAATTGACAAATTCCATCTTACTCGAACATTATTTTTTTTATGAGGTACGTTGTATAAAAACTCTAAATTGATTTACTGCATGATTAGAATTCATTACGTAGTAAATCTGCGTGTTCTACGCCTTTAAGTTTATATTATTAAGTTTATGATGCATGAAAAACATATTGTTTATTTTTATTTCCACGATTCATTCCGTATATGCTTAATGTAAAATTCAACTGCTAAAATGAAACTGGGTGAAATTCTATCATGCAAAACAATTTATTAAAAAAATCTTTAGTACAATAATATTAAAAAAAACTTAGCATTTCTCACAATTTACAAATACACTATGAGAGAATTGTTACAATTATTTGTTTTGTATGCTTGATGTAGTTTCAAATTCAGCTAGCATTCAGATTTTGTGTTTGGGCACTTTGCAGTTGTATTTTCTCAAAATTTACCAAAGAATTATTTTGAATTTCGTTTGCAATTTGCAGATCAATCAGAATTTTAGATGCCTTTAATTTTCATTTAAAACCTAGCACTGTCATAATTAATGTAGTCAGTTGTTGCTTGTGTTTAATGCATAGACTATAATGAAGTCATCGCGGTACTTTCAAATGCAGCTACCATAGAAAGGGTTATTAATATTCATTACGCGAATTAAATTTACAATTACACTACAGTATCCGAGGCATCGGTATAGTTTTATCACGTATATTATCCTGCAGCTGACTCAAGAAATTTAACAACATTAGTTATGGTAATGCAGTTGCACTCGTCATCCTAAAATAAACGGAGAGCGTTTTTTTAATAACCATAGGAAGTGGAGGACCGCTTAGCGAATGGTATTCTTCTGAAGCTTAGTCACGCTAGCATTCTCGTCCATTTAAAATGACCCCGTAAAATTCCGGGCCATGGCGGTTCGCCCAATTTGCATAGTGCTCTATTGTGAGTAGGCTTGATGTTTTTGCTTGCAGCAGTACCTGGAAATGCTCTGTGAATTATTGTATGGCGAAGCAAAACGACGCAGAAGCGTTAAGAGGCATTCACCGTCATGCAAACACTTCTGCAGAAGTAGAGGAAGCCCGTTTCGAAGATTGAATCAGCACGAAATACAGTTTGAAGGCTGTGCATGAAAATTCACTTAGGGAATAAAGGGAGCTTTTCGGCAAATGAAACAATATTTAAATTTTCAAATTGTAAACATTCAATGATACTGTGGTCTTTTAGATTTATTTTCGTTTCTGAGTAGGAGGAATCAGAGAAATTACTTTTTACGAAAAAATTAAATTCTTAAACTTGAAAAGTAACTATAACCGTCATGCAATGCGCTCAAATATTCGTCCTTCATCATCGATACTGTTTTACTTCAATAAAAATACATAAGACTAGCGCGAATATAAAATCAATTCCGGAATACTTTAATGATTGGAAATTGACGACAGGAGTATGTATGAATAACGCAGGAAGTATGTATATCATGATGATTTTATCCAATATATTTTTCTAGCAAATGTGTTTAACCGAACCTATACATGAAAAATGCTTATCATTTTTCTAATTTCGCTTTTTAATTTTTTTTAAACCAGATTTATCGTTAAAACATTTTGATGACGCAATATGAGTTATTTAAGAAGATCAAAACGCAATCATAACACTTGAAAAGATAAAAATAAAATATTCTAGCCCAAATAAAAGGTTCAAGCAGACTCAGCGTAGACTTGAGAGAGTACTACCTAAACGGAACGGATACTAATTTTTTTTATGAAGCAGAGGATAATTTAGGAGCAAAAAGTAATACAGTGCGATGCGTTTAATTCAGCTCATTAGCATTATACCTAAATAAAGATATAATTTCCATTTTTGTAAAAAAATGTAAATCAGTAGTCGTTCATTGTAAAATCTACGCAGTCAATACTATCTAACAATAACCTTGATTGAGAATAATAGACTACTTCCTTTTAAATTAGATCGAATGCGATGTGATTTTCGTTCCTTGAATACATGCCGAACTTCCTATTCCTCTCAATAGTAGGTGATACGATTCCATAATGTGTAATAGTAATCTGGTTCTCCTAATTATGCAAGGATTTAGTGCCGGTGCACGTCATGGGGCTCAATAGAAATAGACGATCCGTGCCATTCGCGTCAATCCCAAAAAGCCCTTGATCGAACGCCATCATCCATTCCAAGTGCAGTTCTCTTCCTAGGGAATATCCATCCCCACTTCCCCGGCAAATCAGCCGCCCATCTCGGCCTAATCTCGTCCATCGCCTCGGGACTGTGCTTTCCAATTCCCATTTTCCCTTCTCTACGCATTTCATCCAGCCCTCACAACGGAAAGAGAGTTCCATAATTATTCTCTCTCTGGAAGCGACTACGTTCTCTCACTCGAGAGATCGATGCAGTGTCTAGATTCCTCTGTCTTATTCCCAATCGTTCTATATTTGCCTATTTGAAACCGAAGAGGAAATTGGTTGTCAAGTCTCGGAATGGGTTGATCTCATCGATTCAGGGGTTAAATGAATCATTCTCTCTGTTGCGAAGACCGTGCGGCGATTAGTTCAGATTGCGGTGAGTCGATATTCTGTTTACCTTTAGCTATCAAGTGGGCCATATTTACTGATTAACCCTTTCGCAGCGACTTCCTTGCGTCGCTATATGGGTGGAATTGGGCCGCGAGACATTGCCTCTGATCCGACCATCAAAGTGCTTTTATATCCGAATGGACGATTCAGGTACGGTCATATCAAATGGTGCTTTAACGCTTCATTGACCAGATTTGATTCATTTGAAGATATACTGTACCATTTACTAAGTAAAATTTGTAAAATATCTCCTGCATGATGACGGAAATTGGGGAGTAATAACATCCTTTCCGGGGTTCATACATAATAATTATTCAATTTCCGGTCCCATATTCCTAAGTATTCAATATTGCATATTATACAATGGCACCTAGTAAGCCCTGTTTGTAGGCTACTTATATAAACATACTGATCTTAAGTGTTTTTATAAGAAATTAATTAATCACCTACATTTGCTTACTTGAAAATTTTCCATAAAGCCGCTTAAAATAACTTTATTACCTATTTACAAATTTAAAAACAGATACAAATCGTTTACCTGAAATTTCATTCGTAATTTTCAATCAATAATGAATGCCCAAATTGTTTCCATGATTATCTTGAGTGGACGTACTAAACCTATAAGCAAAATTTTATTCTGGTTGAGCAAGTCAAACCTCAAGTTAGCATAGTGGTAGGTATACGGGTAATAATTTTTCTAATATAATTTTTACGGGTAATTTTTTCGGTATTCGTTTTTAAATTAATGTCTTTGCTATTTTCGGAGATGTTCGATAACTTCTATTATTAAAAAGGTAATGATACGAAAAATACAGATTAACATCGATTGAATACCAGAAGTTTTATGAGAATAATATGTTTTATACATCGCCAAGTAAGCTTTAGAGGGTTAAAAAAAGAGAGATGTAACCAAGAGTTTGAGATTCTATATCTTGAGCCAGAGCCTTTGCTGTTTAGTTATATTTTGATATAAAATTTGCTTGAATCGGAAGCGAACAATCTATGATGAGAAATATTCTTGTCTCAAATCGTTTTCCTTACGTAACTTATCCTAAATACTCTATAACACCAGCAACATTCGCCAAAAAGCATGTGATGTCCAATTCTTCTCCGTTAATTAATTATAACATGCAGGAATCACTTAATTCGTGTTACATCCTCTATCACGTTCCTAAATTAGCGTTCAACTTCCATATAGATTTTCACTCTCCATATGTTAGCCGTGCTAAGACCGCTAAAGCCTGAGTTGCTGGTCATAGTGTGGATTTATCTTGGAGGTGTGCAGGAGGTTGCGAGGAAAACTGAGCACGAAGTAACGAGCATTACAAGCACGCACCAAAGTTACACGCTGAATCTCAAGGTATTTCTAGTACATGCCTCCGTTACTAGGGGCGCTGGCGCATAGGGACATAAAATTCGAGGGCTTAAGCAAGGCCAGAGACAAAGTAACGCGATTAAGTGTTTCTCAGGACATTGCAATTTAGCGGCGTCTGGGGACAGTTTTTCTTCAGAACAAGGTTTTTTCATGGGTCTAGGGAAGCGCAAGGCTTCATTGATTTAAGCTAGAGATGTCATTAAGTATGATCAAACGTCTATATAAACTTTTAAACCATCGATGTTTTCTATTTTCTCTCAGAAAGTTTTTTCTATTTGAACTAGACATATCAATTGCTCATTTAGTTTGTCTAGTTTAACTAGACTTATTCATTGTTCTTTGTTCCAGCACTACATTTAATTTATTGATAGTTTATATATACTTAATTTCTGTTAATATCAAATCACTGTAAACATAAGTACAATAAATTTGGCAGTAAATTTCTCTGAGAGAATATGATCGATGCTCTGAACATTATTTGATTATAATATACTATTATCATAAATAATTATTAATGTGAGATATGTAATTTTAAACGCAATGAAAGAAAAAATCTAGAAAACAATATTGGATATTATTAGAGGTTTAAAATCTACAAAAGCCGTCTTTGTCGGCATTTCTCCTCTTACTTCCCAGTATTCGGTGACAACCATCTTCTATATGATGTAGAGAACTTATAAATGTGAACCATTGAGAAAATTCAAACAAGTAAAGAAATCTTTGAATACTCAGGCATTGATATAATAATAATAATAATAATAATAACAAAAATAAAAATAGTAATAATAATCGTTGTTATTTGGGCGAGATTGAGACTAAAAGTCTCTTCTCCCAATCATTCCATCGTCATTAATTGAAGAATTATAATAAAATTAAATACAGTTATAAGAATTGTGTACAGATGTTACTGAATATAAGAAGATAAACTTGGACAATTGTTAATTTAATTAAATATTTATAACCAAGAAAGAGAAATTATAAATTTAAGATCAATTTTTAGTTGTCATTCACGCAAGGAAAAATAATTAATGCATATACTTTCTACCAATAAGTTTTCTATGGACAGATAGGTATTGATACCTTTATGGTGCTAAGTGGCATCCTTGACGTTTTGAAGATTTTGCAATTGAGAAGAGACATCTGCATACGCAAAAAAAGTCACTGCGGAACTATTTGGAAAGAATTTTCACTTTCAAAAAGAAAAACCTTTCTGTTTCTGTGAAATGCTCAAAATCTCATACAGGCGGCAGCTGCCGATCGTCAGAACAATACCCAGAACCGTTCATTAATCGAAGGGTCTGCTTGATTGAAATCCAAGATTCCGCTACCTGGAAAACTATCAAAGAAGTCCACATAAAGTTCCTTAATTTGAAACTCTGCTCTTGAAAATTTCACGGGATGAGATTCAACAAGATCTCTCTCTCCACACAGTTTGCTCTATTCCTTGTTCCAATTCTCGCCATGTCCATTTCCACCAAATGCAAACCCTGTATAACTCCGTCACGCTTTCACCATCGTAATTCCTTGCTATCTCCTCCCCCTCCCCTTCCATCCCTCCTCTCCCCACCCCTTCTCCCTTCCCCTCCACACCCATTTTCTCATTAAACCATTCCCTACGATCCTCACAGAGGCAACTTACGAAGATTCCCCTAATTTTACGTACTTTTCCATTTTTCTCATCTTCCTCTTCTATCCTCTATTCCATCAACATCTGTTCTCATCTAAATCCCCGTTCTGCTTTTGGTTTCAGAGATTTTTGTTCTTGTTTCCACCTCAGCTCCCAAAAACTTTTCCGTCCTCATCGACCTATATATGCCGTCATTAATCTCCAGAGATATGTAGGATATCCATCATAATGGAGGTCAGCTTAGAACTTACGATTAAAAACTACTCAGATTAATTTTAATAATAAACACCATTTAGAATTCACATACCTGACACATTTCCTTATACTCTAAAATAGGAAAGTAATTTAACATTAGGTTAGAAGTTGATACAATTTCAGTAATACATGCATATATGTGGTTGCATTCCTAAAGCATACCAAGATAAGTATAATGGCAATAATAGCCCTATTAGCTGCTTCACCAGTAAACACACACACACACACACACACACACACACACACACATACCAAGATAAGTATAGCGTTTTAAAAGCAACAATGCATATTTGATCAACGAACCCATAGTGAATTAATATTTCTTGTAGTTGCATTGGACAATTCAACTTATTTTTGCACAAAGAATGATATAGATCCAAGGAGCTATCAGTTATTCATGTGAGATCTAACGAGATTCATTTCATGTTGTACTGTACCTACATACACATTTTTAAGTTTTTTAATAGAAATTTATCTGCAATTACGTAATATTAGACATCCAAGGTCTTGATCCTCGCAAACAATCAGTTCGTATCCAACAGTCATACGCAAATTGTGATTTTTTGAGGAAGAAACAATCCAATGCGAATAGTAATGCTCAACAAACAATAGTCCTACCTGAGAAAATATGCCAAGAAAATGTGTTCTCTGAAAGTATTGATAACATTATTTTAATGTAAGATTGATCTATATTGTATGTTATCCTATATCTATGTCGGTAATAGGTAATAGTCATGCATTAACCTCTTCCCTTTCAAAACGCTTCATTTCAAAATTTTGTCAATTTCTTATCTTTCTGGCTTTTAGACTCTAAAAAAGGGGCTTTCTACAAAATACGATGATAAAGCTGAAAAATTCGTTAATACTTAAAAGGGTAGTCGTCAAGAATCACTGACAGAACAATTCATACCAATGACGTAGAGATTAAGATCTAAATTATTCTCTCAGTTAATTAATTCGTTGCCGAATTTTCCGTTAATATTTGAGGAATTTTCAACGTAGAAAGCTGAAAGAACACCCTGGGGAATTCTCGAGATGGATCCAATCATCATTACCTTAATGAAAACAAACTCTGCGAAGATTAATCATCAATCCTCTCCGTTGCGGATTTCAGAATTGGAAACTCATATTGATTCCAACCCTTAACGAAATGAAAACAAAGCATTTATGACACAAATGGAATGAACACAAATGTCGTATACTCACAAGTAGTAATTTGATATCAGAATTAATTCACCGTACAATACGAGTACGACCGACCTAATTTGAGTGTGACCTCATAAATTTTCGTCTCTTAAAGGCCTGTACCGTAACTCAGCTTCATTGGGTTCTCCATGTGAAGCAAAAAATGCCCTGTACCCTTTGCTGGGATGTATCTTAAACCTGCCCCTCCCATCTTGTCTTCATCTCAGGGCATATGCCTCTCTTCTCCTCCGCCTTACGAACATGCTCTTCATATACGCCCTTTTAGTTTGTCTCCTTGTCACCAGACAAAGTTCCTCGTACGTATTAGAACCTTCGCCTTACTCGACATGTTTTCTTTTCTTTTGGTCGTAAACGTAAACTTGTCAAAGTCACATCTTGTTTCTTAGCACTTTCTCAGCTCATTTGTCTCACGTTTTCACTCTTCCATCTACCTTCACCTTTTAAATTGGCATTAACATTAATTTATCCTTTTTAGATTTCTTCCTCATTGCCTTCATCTCTTTTAAACATACCACATTTTCTATGTTTTCTGTTTATTTTTAATTTTTGCTACTCACTAAGCACCCAACAGCTTCGGAATCTTTCTTTTTGCAGTTTCTGCAGATTGCTTTTCCAGCTCTTAATTTGTTTCTCTGATTTGCGAGGGTTGTGTTTGTACTTACAATTGTTCCTAATATAAAATGTGTATTCCGCTATCTACTACAGTTTTCTATTGCTCCCATCACCTGCATTTACACTTGCAAAGCACTGATTTTTTGGTGGATAAATGTTATTATATGAGAAATACTCCTTCGTGGGATGGAAGTTGCAAAGACGAAAGAAAAAAAGAATAGCCTTGGCCAAGGAAGTCTTTATGAAGCGATGGGAATTGATGACTAAAAGTCTTGACAAATGAATCAGGCGAGGATTGGAGAAATCATTGGTTTGAAGTGTGCTGCTTTATGGGTGCGAAACGTGGACTTTAATAAAGGAGGAAATAAAACGTTTGGAGGCCTTCAAAATATTTTTTTTGCTTAGAATAGAAAAAGAAGTTGAGTTGAGAGAAAAATAAACGCGGAGGTGCTGGAGATGGTTGGGGAGGAGAGGGTTTTAATCGAAGTGACCTAGCACAGACGGAAGGAATGGATGGGTCAAATATTACGGGGAGAGGGGTTGGTGAAGACAGTAATTGAGGGTAAAATACAGGGAAAAAACAGAGGAGAAGACAGAGATATAAGATGTCGGGTGCCGTGAGGGGTGGGGTTTTATATGGAAATGAAGGAGATAGCGCTTGATAGAGATTTTTATTGTACATGAACCTACCAAAAGGCAGAACACCTATGATGATCGCAGAATCATTATACCTATAGACCTTTATGCACTTTTGCATTCTTTGAAACTTCGGAGTTGCTTTTGTTTTTCCCTCCACAATAAATTCCAAACTTGATATTTTCTGACGGAATCTCATCGTATTTTTCCTTTGTTTATATTTTTCCGTTATTTTTATAGGTTATATGCTCATTATTCTGCTCTTTTTTTCTCTTGGTAACACGAATTTAATATTTTCATTGTTTTTTCAAGATTCCTTCAAATCCTTTCTTTTAGCAACATCCTTAATATCCATATAGTAAATTTTTCTTCTCTTTTTCAAGTACAATTTTTACAAATTTGCGTATCTTTTCCTTGACATTAATTTCCACTTTACTTGTTCCAACTATGTTAGATATATTAAACGAATTTTATGAAGAATTCTTAAATCTGGTAAAATAACCTTAGTATAAAGAGCCCCCATTAGTTTCACTTATTGTGATCACATCCGCCTTTTTCTGATATTCTTTGTATAAAAAAATTTGGGAAATTTTCGGGAGACGTACGGCTGTTTAATATTCCTTTTAATTATTTAACAAAAAATCCGTCTATTTCATTAAAATGGTATATAAACGACAGCTACAGGTTTGATAAATATCATTTAAATTTTCCTTAGTTTTCCTAAGAACAAATATCGTCAGGTGCTGGACGGAGCAATATACAAAAATTTAAGGGGGTTTTTGAAAAAGATAGAATAGTTTTTAATTAATATACAGTCAGCTTAGCTAAATCTTAGAACGAAGTGACGGCTATATATTTTTAATTTTAAGGAGATAGGGGATTTTCTCATGCGTTTATTCCTGTGTGCACAAAGAATTCCTCGTTTGGCAACCCTGGTTTTCTCAAAACCACCTCACTTCCTCCCACTGCCCTTCTTTCCCCTCTTATAAGTTTCCATCTTCTTCTCCTCCATCTGCCTAATCAGAAGATGAGCACTACTTCAGAATACCCCGAGGGTGACAAGGAGTGTTGGCCGATGATAGCAGATGCCCTCCGCATAGCTGAGCGGATTCATTAGAACTATTAACTCGATCCCCGTGAAGGGAAATTTAACCTATACAGAAACTACTTTGAACCAGTTCTAGTAAGTGACTATTAAATACAAAAAAACTGCAGCAAAATTCGTCGTGGCGTCCATTTACTTAATTTTCAGTCGCTAGGCATTGGAAATAGCAAACTATTCATGGAAAAGAATTCTTATAGGAGGAAAGGGTATATCAAAGTTAATGGCACTAAAGAAAATATCCACGATAAACAGAAGTTTTTCTAAATAAAATCTATAAATATAGATACAAATTTATGGAAGGCCTTAACAGAGAAGAGAAAAAAACCATAATTAGCCCATACATTTTAGTATCACTAACGTTGCTGGTAGCGGCGTAACATCTTCAGGTAAACTATTTTTGTAATATACACAATATAATACACTTCCTGTGCTTGAAGATGATACATTATTATTGAAACTGGTCGTGGATGTACAGGTGTACTTGTAGAATGTGTGGAAAAATTAAAAGTATTTTCCTCTTTTGTCTCATTAATTTCTATGTAATGTTACATTTAATACTGTTTAATGAAAAAACTTGTACAAATTCCACAAAACTGAGAAAACACAAAACAGTTGACAGGTTTCGGTGACAATTACGCCATCCTCAGAACTGAGGATGGAGTTTTTTCATTAAACACTATTAAAATGAAATTCCACTAATTATTGCTGGAGAAGATCAATTTATATGTTGCAGTTGTTTGGAGTTTCGCTGGAAGCTTGAATTCTGTTACAAAATGCAGAGGAGACGTTTATAATGATCGCAGCTGAATCAGATTTTTTAAATACCTTCTTTTCCGTGGTACCCATATTGATAAAAATGTTACAGATTTCATTCTCATATCGGCCTCATCAGTTGATTTTAAACCCCGAGAGATGTTTGTACCGTACATAGCTGAACTCTTCATAGCAAACACAATTATTTTGTCTGTTTTTGAGAATATTTTTAATGCTATTTTCACTTAAATAAATTTCAATCCAACTTTGAGCCATCCGTCAAAGTTACACCAGCTTATTTAGCTGTTGAAGTAAAACGAATTTTAGTGACCTAAGTGAATGCTTTTAAAATGATTACCTTTCCAGTTGAAACTTCACTGTCTCGTCTATTCCCTCGCATAAAATCTACGCTGCGTTACCAGAAAATCAACCGCAGCCCAATCTGCCTCATCAATTAGAGAGTTAATGGGGAAATTAAAAACTGGTCCATCACAATGGACCTCTCCCCTAATTAACCAATTGGTTTGTCGAAACGAAAACGTTTTAGGTTACGCATCCGCGAAACAATTATGGGCGGGGAACGGGACAGATGGGTCAAAACAGACGAAGGACTTGATGCGCTTCCCAAAGGATTTAATTAGATTGATTAACAGAGAAATTAGATAGGCGTAGTGAAGGTAAACTACGCAAAAATCTTTCATAACTCAGTAGTTTGGAAAGTAGGGGCAGGGAACGTTTTTGCGAAACTTTGATGGAACGGATTGACTAGAAAGTTTCTGAGACTCCGAAAATATCGGATGAGAAGACTTTGGGAGATAGAAATAGACTATAGGAGGCAAAACGTGCGCTTTGTAGGAGGGAAGGATTTTGGTTATCAATTTAATTTTATGACGTTGTCTATAATTATTCCTGTTCCCGATGAAGCCCTTATCTGTCATTATACCAGGGTGGAGCAAAGAAAGGGGTTTTGAAGCAATTGACAACGAATAATCCCGGTTTTGATAAAATATTTTTACTCTAATGCTTGAGTACATATGTCTTAAAGGTTGAATTCAGATAATCTCAGATGGATGAGATTTCAATTCTAAGAATCTTTGCTATTTTCCTAGTGAATCGGGAGGGAAGGATTTTGGTTATCAATTTAATTTTATGACGGTATCTATAATCATTCCTATTCCCGATGAAGCCTCTATGTGTCATCATACCGGGATGGAGCAAAGAAAGAAAATAAATTACCTCCGTTTCCCCTGTGAAACTTACGTCTTAATCACTAGAGTAGCATATCGTTAAACAGCGTCACACCTCGCTGCAGATGGTTTCCGTGTTAGTTTTGACGAATTGACGAACGTTAGTTATGAAACAATTGACAATGAATAATGGTGTAATATTCTTACTCTAATGCTTGAGTACATGTGTCTTAAAGGTTGAATTCAGATAATCTCAGATGGATGAGTTTTATCCTCTCAAAATCTTTGCTATTTTTCTAGTGAATTGGAAACTTAATACGTATGTTGAGATACTGTTTATGCTACGCATTATTGGCGTAATGATTCATCAATTTTTTTCTCTGATATTGTAAAAAAATAAGAATTAACGAAGACGTAATGGAATTTTCATGATTGAAAAGGGTAGTCTCCGAAACTGTTTCATAGAGCATATATAATGAAGAAAGATTACAACAAACATAATTTTGTGCTGAATGATCAATAAACCGGAAAGTCTCGGATGGACATCGTCCTAAAAATATTTGCAGCAAATTAAGATTTCCAATTTTTTTTGGGGGGATTTTCAATCCAAAGTCATTTATTCTAAGGATGTATACTACAGTTTTAATTTCTCTCTTTACGTGTTTTATTTTTTAATTTTTATGTTTATCATTGATTCTTTGTTCGATTCCTTTGGTTAATTATCAAGTCCGCGGGCTGCTTATGAGTTTTTGATATAAATGAATAAATATGTACTTGGGAATAATGGAGATTTTCGGAAATAAACTCGTTAAAAACTATGAAATTCGGGGTAAATATGCATTTAATTCATGCAAGCAATCCATAGGTAGTGCAGTGTTCTTACAGAATAAACGAAACACTAGAATTAGAGAATTCTACTGCATTGAGTTTTAATGGCACTCTTAATCGTATCTAACCTATAGTTCGTACCGATTAATCAGGTAAACTCGGTCGTTGTTATTGTTTGTAAACATCACACCTATATAAATCTTCGTAGAGCTTTGATTGCCTGTTTCTCTTTACAACATGCGGAAGAGTGTACGTCTCTAGTGCCATGGAATTCATGCATAGGCATAGTGCCCTTCACTCACGAGATGGACTTACTCTCTTGGGATTGGGGCATTCTAGGAATCGACGTTGCATTGGAGACAAGTGGATTAGCCGGGTTTTTTATCTCTCTTCAACCGCTCACACCGATGAAAGTAATTATTTTCCCCTCCTGGCGCCTGAAGATAGGATCATGAGGAAATTAATTGTTGTAACCTCTTTTGAAAGTTCGTGCTTTAACTTCGCTCACTGGTGATATAAACGAGGTTATTATTTACTGGAGGGCACTGGAGTCACAAATTTAGTCGATAATACATGGCGTAGATCTAAAGGGCACTTTGGTAGAATTATGCTTTTTTTGAGCGGAAATTAATGCTTCGTGGATCACGTAATTTCGGTTTTGATTCCGGTTAATGACTCTTTGACATATTCGTGACTAATCTCATCCCGTACTTAATAATATATCCAAAATGGCTTTCAGGTACCTCAAATTAAGACTTTGTTGCTGTTAAATTTACTGATAAATGCAAGCCTGAATCTACTTTCCCCGTTGAGAATGAAGAGTCACATATTGGCGCCGTAACTACATGCAACTCGCATTGCTTTTGTAGTTTGTTTTTTGCGTAACTTTCAGGGGTCAACATTAGCTGTATATAAAAACCATTCCTTTTTATGGTCAAGCTGTCGGATATGCGGGATAAACATTTATTCCTAAAAAATGAAGTAGTAGAAGTAGTACCAATATACGGGAATGATCTACCGTTTATACTTGCGTATAAGCCGAGTTTATCAGCACATTTTATGTTGAAAAAGTCCCATTATACTTGATTGAGGGTTCACTTACTGCTTCTTCGGTGGAAAAAGTCTGTTGTAGATGGAAATCGTATGGATTGTAATTCAGTGAACTTGCTCAGTTAACGATTTTTTTTAATTTTTACATACTAAACAACTGATACATCAATTACTGTAATTTTATTTATTTATTAACAAACATCAGCATACAGCACGAAGCCAATTACTACTTACTGATGACTAACAATAATAATAAAGAGCAAAGTAACAAAAATCGTGAAAAATCTACAGATTAAACATCTAATAAAATAAGAATAAAAGCAAACAGGCCACCAAACGGATATTCATATGGAGGTCATACGGAACATAGTTATCAGTTTTTAATTTAAAATTTACCAGTAGCTGCTGCATTTCCCCCATTAAGCTCATACTCAAGGAACTTAGTTATTCCAGTTTTTTATGGTGAAATCAGGTACTTCGGCTTATATTCGAGTCAGCTTATACTCGAGTATATACGGTAAGTTGCCCGAGTAGTTTAAAGAATAGTACTACCAAAAATGAAATACTAATGATAAAATATTAACTCCTTTAACTCTTTCAGACCTAATTGTTTTCTTTGAAGAAATAATTGTTTCCGTTATTCAAAAAACAATTAAATATTACTAAAAGACTCCGTTTATACAGAACTGATATTATATTACAATAAAAGAAGCAAAACCCTAAGAAAAAATATGTAATTAATATAAACAACATATAATAAGCATTGAAAATGGTGTCCAATGTATTACACACGTGTTATGAAAGGGTTTAGTATAGGATATCATACGTACCAACATCAATGGCCACCAGTGAAAATCAAATGTGCATCCCTGTCTTGGTTAGAAGACCTAGTTTTTGTACGCGCGAATTGACCTAAGATTTCGAGGCCTTAATAGAAAACAATAAGAACAATTTCTACGTAAGAGTTGATTAATCAGTTGGAGAGCATTCGATTGACTTCCCTCACGATCCTTCTGCAATTCGTCCGAGGACATATACGCAGTGATTTTGGGCGTCGTTTAAGCCAAATGGGGCATTCTTGAAGCCCTCCATCTCCGTAATGAACAATAAAAGAGGGTTCTAGAATAACGATCTCCATGGGGAGGGGTGTGAGTACGTGTTGCCGGGTGCCATTATCATCGTCAACTATAACCACGTAACGACCGAGGCCGTGGCGTGACTGTGGTCTTTTTTACGAAAATTGCCAGATACAGATTCTCTCGGACTTTCTCGGCGCATTTTTCAGGTGGCGATAACGCGGAATGTGTGTGTACGGCTCTCTGACCTTGTTTACGCGATAAACTATTCCGTCGCCGACAATAAATCGAGATGACGAAGAAGATATCGCCTCGTTTTTGCTTTCTATTCCTGCCTTTTGAATGCCTTTGGCATATGCGGGACTAAACTTTGATTTTCCCCTCGGTTCTTATCGCCGATCGGGGACGTAATAAAATGTTCCTTTCCAGGAAGCTATATTTGCTCCATCGATTATCCTTTTTCACAGTGAAGTCGAGACCCTTAGACGTTTTTCTTGAGGGTATTTGTAAGGCTTCAATAGTGAATTTTCGAGGCTGATTGTGGCTACAGGTGTTGTTTATTGGTAACGCTAGCGCAGTGAATATGTCAGCATCCAACAAATGCCTATAGAAATATCGATTTTTAAGACCCTGTGTATTAAGTTGAATTTTAACGTCATGAAAAAATGTACATGATGATAATACGCCATCGTAAAATTTCAGTTTGGCCCTGTGGCATATGGTTACGTTATCTGTTTTGCCCAGTCGTATTGACCTGAAACTACAAACAAGCATTTCAGACGTGATTATATTAATGTTGTGATATAGTTAAACGAAATATTTAATATATAAATCGACTTTTTCTAAATTTAAATTCTTGTTTATCAACAAATAGATCACAGACAGAGACCCTTCTTTAAAATTTCATATCTAATGTTCCAAGTATTTGTTCATCTACTTTAATATTTATCCCGTTCTTATTTCCTTTAATTCCACAAGGAATCAAAATATTTCAAAACTTCATTTTTTGTTTTATTTATTTGTCTTTTCTCAACGCCTTTTCTTTAAAATTCACAGAAAGTGACATTTATTTAGTTTAGTTCGGTGATTTTTATGCATGTATATTTTCTTGTATGCGCATAACGTTTCCAAATTTTTTTCTCGATAAACAGCTAACATTGCTCTTTAGAACCGAGTGTATCTCTCAAGCCATTAATTACTCTCAAATTGCTTAACTCAAACGGTAAATTTCTAGTCAACTTAATGAAGAATATTTTCAATGATTGATATACCACAGAATTGGGTTTTCGTCTTTTGGAAACCATATGAGCGATGAGTAGAAAATCAAATCCAGAAATCAACGGCTTTTCTTACTCGACCAATATGCGATCATAAAGTAACATAACCCGAAATGGTCCTCCACTTTCATCGAAAATCACATAACCTGAACATCCATCGAAAAAGATTAAACGTCGGTCTTTAACCTTAAGCGCCTTATCATTCAAAGTTATACGCTTCGGAGTAGGGGAAAGCGGCCTTAGGAAAGAGGAAAATTAATTCGCTGCCTCTCATCTTTTAAAGCTTCCGACTTTATCTGATTGCGGCAGTTTTTTTCGAAACCCATACCATTTTTTACCGCGGACTTTGGTCTCTCCGAATTCTTTGTGGGTCACCTGACGCACGAATCGAGATAGCGTGCTTGTCAACCTGTTCTGTTTGTTTCTCATAATCATAGCTTCTCATTAGATAATATTTAATGACTAGGCAGCATCGAGCTTCCCTCTGCTACTGAGTTTTTTTATGAATGAAAATAAGTCAACAGCCTTTTTTTCTTATGAGTTAAGCATTCGATAAGAACGGTGCGATGATATGAAGTTTATATTTTTCTTAGCTGTGAGATAACGAATATCTCATTTTTGCATTGTCGTAAAAATTAGTTATTTTCCATAGAGGCTTAAGATTACCTTAGACAATAAGAAATGTTTATCAGTAATGGCTACAGAATAAAAAATAATAAGAGGCCATTGAAAGTATAACAATTTACGCATAGTTACTAGACAATATACCCCATTTACCCCTAGACATATACCCCAATGCACCATATTTAATATAACGATTGCTTGGAGAGACAATTATAACATAGAAAAAAATAGCCATCAGTAATACAGTATAATTCTTCGTACAATTGCAATTATAAATTATACTAAAAAGACTGAGTTGATAATCTTAAAATTTGATTTTCCTACCGAACTTTAAATGAAAGCCATTTTCCCATTTAATACATCCCAATGTTGTTCAATATGAGAGAAATTAGCCATATATCATAAAGTTATATTATGTCGCAATCTCTATCCTTGAGTTAAATCTTGTTTGAATGTGATAAAATAAAATTTGGAACATTTGGCTGGATGTGAGAAGGATGTCAACATAATCAAATAACTTCTTTTTGCAAAGGGTAATCTTATTTTGAATTCCGGGAAAACTTTTATTATAGAACCAACTCTTTGTCATTACTATTTTCTCTTCCTTAATTTGACTTTAAGGACATGTGAAGTTGAATTCTACCACATTTTTTATATTTCCTCGTATATGAACACTAAGGAATTCTATTTTTCCTCGGTTTACATTTGAAATTACATAAAGAACACCTTTTTCTTGTTGAAGGAATGGAAAATTAAAATGGAACTTGTATTTTATTATTCGCAATAAAATTTTCTTTGAGGAATGGTAGTACAGAATGAAAGAGTTAGCTTCTGAAAATTAATATCCTTTTAATGGACTTACGTTTCCGAAAGGTCATCAATTCCTTAAAAACATATTTCAGGAATGGGCTTTCTTTTAAAAATTCCGTTTGATTTTTTTGAGCCCTCATAATCTGATATTTCTTTGCACCCAGAGCTAAAGTAAATACTACCTCATTCATACCGAATATTTTAGAATATTAATGTATTCACAAGCATTTGTGTTAAATATTTTACCATAAAAACTATTCTAAAACCAGCACAGCAAATTCGTATTTTTACACCTATATACAGATTAATGTTTCAGCATAACATGATGTACAGAAATATACTTTGACAACCTGCATGCACTCCAACGAAGGCTTGATGATGATTTTTCTTTTGAATCAAGTCGTATCATTCGATTGTGAGGAACTTTGTGCGAATCTGTGTCATCTCTCAGCAATCACATCAACATCATAGAAATTCCTTCTTTTACTGTTCAACCCTTGTTTGTAATAACTTACGAAGCTGCTTTTACGGACATTATTCGATTGCAGGTTTCATAATACTATTACTCTACTCACGACAATACGTTTGCATTCATTTTGCCACCACTCCGTACGTTATATCGAAACATCTTTTTGCATATAGTCAGTTCTTAGGGTTGTATCTAGAATATAAGAATTCCCCAAGACACAGTACGAGACTTTAAAATGGAAATAAATTGCGCTAAATACGTAGTTCACTCTTGATGTATGATCGATTTAACTGCAACGTTATGTGCCGCAAATTGTCCGCGCAGTACTTTCGGGACTTTGCTGAATAAGAGAAGACACTGATGCTGATCTCACGTAGGTTAGGGTGGTACTGTATCTATCATTTTGAAGTATTCGATCCAGATAATGGATTCAGTTGAATTTCTCCTATCCCTATAAAGTCAATATAGCAACCCTTTCATTTTCAATAAGGTTTCCAAATTCGACACTTTTCCGCTCCAGCATATCCCGACGTGAGTTTTGATGGGGACTCAAATTAAATTTCCCGGTAGCTCGGGCTTAAACAGAGGAAAGCTACGAAACAATTTGGACGGGGAAAGAAACCGGGTTTAAATTCGTTTCGCGCCGCTCTTTCCTCTTACACTTTTTTCCTTTCTGGCGCAGATCTCCATTTCATTAAGGCGGCGAGCAAATTGAGGAAAAAGAAGACTCTGTCTTAGTTTCCGAGATAAAAGCTTCCAGTCACGAGGGAGTGATTGAATTACGCCGCGACGACTTTTTAACCTTGGTTCCCTACGTGTTTTCCACGAGTTTCCTACGTGTTTCCACATAGTGCGCGCCCGAATGTGAGGGCGAGTAAAAAAATTCCGGATTCATTTTCCTCTTTTTTTGTACCTGCTCCCAAAGCTTTCTGCTCATTTAAATTCTGCTGCCCCCATTGGTTCGAGTTTATGGGAGGACGAAAATGGCAGGAATAACTCTCATTTTAACGGCGCGGAATTTTGCTGCCAGTACCTTCAATGAAAAATTTTCGGCTCGAAAGTGCTTCAGATTCAGGTTCGAACGGTTCATTCCGGTTGTCATCGTTTAATTGCAAAAGAATGATGAACAAGTGGAGACATACCGTACTTTGTAGCTGGACTCCATCTTATTAACAGACTTGTTTGGATCGAAATTTAGGCATCGAGGACATAGGACTTCTAATCAAAACGGGCGTGCGTTCGATTTGTGCTGAAAAGTATTGATATAATTAGCTATTACTATATCCTATACTTAAGGATGTTAATATCCCACCAGCTGTAATCTTTTATATTTGTTAGTAATAGGAGTAATATTGCTGAAATTGCTTGGGAAGATTATGTAATTTCGCACATGGGCTCCCACTGAGAATCGAACCCAGGATAGCTTTCATCATAACCAAGCGCGCTGCCCATTTAACAATCTGGAAGTCTACTTAATTCTTTCAGGAGCTCTCTTTTCATTACGGTTCTATTTAATATTACTATTATGGAAAATATCAGTCAAAATTCAGACGACAGTTGGCAGATTCTATGATAAATTCAAGACAATGTTCAGAATTGACAGAAATGGATCCCAAGGTATAACGATAGTAATTATTACATAAGAATAAACTGTTTATCCTCTTGCTGCATTACTAACAATATTTTTTTATACGTGTAGTAGTTACTTGCCAGTAAAAAAGTTCAACAGATTGTTTTCTTAAGAAACATCTGGATCACTTAAATGCAAAAGAACTTTTCACCCAATGACAAAATTTTCGGATATTAATAGTATTGGTGGACTCGTTGATAATAAATGCTTGCTGTTGCAGCATATCGATATGACTAGGAATGATGGCAGATTATCAACTATTATAGAATGATAACTTAATTTGACTAAATAATTGCGTAAGAAATATTTAGAAAAAAACAAAATCAAGAAGTTCAGTTTAATTAAAGAAATCTCTGATAATGATAGTCTCTGATAAATTTAAACTATGCCTATAAGAAGCAGTAATATATAGCTAAGAACACGCCTTGATTACCGTAAATATTGTTTTTCATTTTCATCGTAAAATGTATCTGAAGCTCAACGGGCGTGTGTTTCAATCGATATGATGCAGAGATCTAATATAATTAGAGATAAATTTATGGATTTTCTACTATATTACAGTGCTTTTTCAAAATTATCTTGTTTCTTAACATTCTTGAAGAAATCTAATGATATCTTCGGAATGAAACATTTTACTTAGCTGTCATTAAAACTCCTGAAGTCTTCAGGAAATGTTTACCAAAACCTTTTGTACTTCAACAAATTATTATAGCAGGATTTTACATTCCGTGTTAACTTAATTAATTAACCGAATTTATTAACGTACACATTTTTAAATCCCTCCCTTTCTCTCTACCAGCTGCCTCTTTCTTTTCACCGCACGTATATCCGAGAGTGTAAATAACTGTTTACTCCATTCTCTTTATGGAAAACAATTTTGTCGTGGATGTATGTCCACCCATTTATCTCCAGAAGGGACTCAGTATGGACGTAATTCACCGGGAATTTTCGCAGGAAAAAAGCGGCATTTGTATCTCTTTCGCTATATTTCCAAATAATCAAGGCTCCGCATCTATATTGCCCAAAAACGGATGCATATAGAGTCGAGCAAAAACGAGCACGATCATTTCACGTCGCTTTTTGTCGTTTAGCCGTGACGTGATGTGGTTTTGTATGACATTCGAAAATGATGTGGTTTATATTCCGAGGCAATATATCGCCTGCTGTGGATTGACTGATAAAGTAATATTTAACGCAAATGAAGGAGTGGCTACGTGTTACTGAAGGTTAGTTATTTTCTTCCTCTTCTTTGCACTGAAATTTAGTGATAAAAAATGCTTAAATTGATAGCTAAAAGAGAGAATCACGCAAAAAGGAAATAATCTCTCATAATTTTTTAGCTTTAAGACATTATTTTCTATATTCGTTAGAGCTATAACACTATTTTTCTTGGTATTTCAATAATAAATAGGTAGAGATGTATCCTTCGTCTGCATATATTGTCTAGTTCTCTATTATAACTATGAAGATTTTAAAGTAGCAAGTGTATGAGAAAGATTCTAAATAAATAATTGTGTTTTATTATGTCGAATGTTGCATTAAAATGGCTATTGTGCATTTTGTTTATAAACTATACCATATATACACGTATCTTTAAAAAAAAATATAGATAGTCGAGGACGTATATTCCTTTATAATAGCTATAATTGGGCACGAAAAATCCATTTCCTTTAAGATAATTTTCGTCCAACAATAACGAATGAATATGTGTACACATAATACATACAATGGAATGACTCTTTTTAAATATTAGGGATCAGTAAAATTAATTGAAAAAGTATTCCACAAAGCTAAATGACTTCTTTGAAATCCCAAATAGCTCAAAAATGAAGTCATTCATAATAAAAAAACACAAAGAACATTGTTGGAATGAGACATGAAAACCATAGGGCATAAAATACCGTGTCGAAAATTGGTGTTTATATGTAACATACGTCCATGATATGATGTGTTGATGTTTTAGTAACATATAGCGAGAATTTGGATACTCGGTGGAGGAACGTTACGGAAATGCCGGGAATTCAAAGCTTGCGAAGACTAGTGACCGCTCCATAGTCGGACCCTCAAGTCTGCAGAAATAGTCATCCGCTTGGTAGTGTCCAAGCTGCTTTACCCTCCTCTCCCACCCATAGGCTTAATGTTCGGAATTATATAAAAATTTTAATTTAAAAATTTACCCTCGTGAATGTAGGTGATCTCTGAGGGCAGCAAAGCCTCTCTTTTTGTCCGCCATTTGATCCTCCGAAATTTCCCCCTCAACAGCGCCCAATTTTGTGGAAATTTTTTTCCCCCTTTCAAATTTCGATCCTATTACTCTCTTTTTTGGGTTTAATTTTTTCGGAAAATGTAACGTCTCGTATTTTAATGGTCCGATACTAATTTTTCATCTCTCTCTCTTTCCGAATGTATGTCGTTTGCTTAGGAATTTCGCTACAAAGATTTCACTTTCGGGTAATAACACGATCTTTCTTTACATGGTCGGGATATCTACATTAACATATTTCCTTTAGTTATGGAATCGTTTTCTCCACTCCTTTTAATATCATCTCGTGTGTCCATATAGTCCATATAGACGGATTCGTTAGAGCTTCGTGGTAGATTAATTATATAAATATATTTACAATTGGCTTATTCCTTCTTATCTCCAACTTATTTCTTAAGAGGTCCGTCCAATATCTTCTAAACCATTATATTACTGCTGAGATCATGCATAACAGCTACTTTAGAGTCTGCAAATACATGCCATTCTGCATCACAGGAAAAATATTCAGCAGAGGTACTTCAAAATAAATCCCGTTAACGATGGAATTCCTTACAGCTCTGGATTAATTCTACTACTTAAATATGCATTTAAGTAACTCTAAATGCAAGGTAAGAATTTAATATTATCAATTTATTCCTATATTCAGATAATGTTAATATGATGAAACAAGTCTCACCTCCCAAGTCTAATTCGATAATTAGCTAGTTTTAGATAAAAATTAATATTATATATTTTTGACAAAGTCAAAGTAATTTCCAAAGCCAAGTATTGCATTTTCAGTCATTTTCTGAGTTATTATTTTTATTTCACTTGCTATTGTTTCCGTTTTTCATCTATTATCCTAAATCCTTGATGTGACCCAAATATTTTTCACATTCAATTCTCTCTTAAAGTGTTTTTAATTAAATTTTACATCTAATAATTCAATTACCCTTTAGAACATTGTGAAAAAAGCCTTTCACTGGGTTAGGCGGATGACTGTTAGTAGTTGTAGTTATCTCATTAACTTGACTACTTGGTATGTAATAGGAATTCCATTGATCTAAGACTAATTTCCATGCCCTGCACTTCTTACAAATGTTTCCGTAGTTATTGATGACTCAAAACTCAATTGCTATTAAGTGATATCGTTCCGAAAAGTATACATATGGTTCATCCTTTATCCCGCATTCTGATTTTAGACGAAAACTGAATCCTAAATCGTATATTTCTCTCAAATTTGAAAGAATTTTCTCGTAGAAATGCTCATGACTCCGCTTCCTATGTATCCTAATTAAGTATATAAGTTCAAAAATATTTAAATCTATTGTCTCTTCTTTAAGAGTTAATCCAACAGCAGAAATGCTTTTTGAGGATAAAAATATTCTTTGTTTGCTTTCAATCAAACTTCAACATATGAATGCCATTCGCCTGTGGCCAAATTATGTCCGTTTATTTCCCTTGAATTACGATTATTTCGATTGCTCATAAGAAGAACTCTGCTATCAATTTCCTCAGTCAATCAGTTTTCATTTCAGCTGATCTCAATACAATCAGTTGTAGTACGCTCGTTATCATAGAAGTTTCTTAAGTTTGCAAAATGTCCTCTTTACCCCGGTGCGTGGGTAAAGCGGTCCCCAAACATAATTTTATTAAATTTCCCCATAATATTCTTTTCTGGTCAGTATTTCGTCATCTAAAACGTAATGAATAATTGAAAAATGAATAGATATAAATACCAAAGCATAATAACATTATTTATCACGAAAATAATAGGATTTAATAAAATACATATCATGATCATCTGACAACTTTTATTATTCCAAGAAGTTGTTCACATTTATACAATTTATTTATTATTTCATGGAGATTTATAAGCAGAAATCACAGGTAAACTCATTGCGGAACTAGTGGTCCCCTATAAAAAATTTGGAGAACCACTTTACCCCACGTTTTATTTAAATTCAAAACAGTTAAGAAGAACTTGAAATAATAATGAAAGCGGAGAAAAAGTTACTAAATGTTTTAGAACGATCCTTAACCTTACAAAAGAAAAAGTTCAAATGAAGTCAAAATAACGTTCATTTTATTAGGAAAATCAAAGGTAAAAAATTGAATTTTCTTAGATCAATTATCTCGGAATGTTAATATTCTTCCCTGCTGAGACCAAAATATTAAGCCACTCCTAACAGAGGCTACAACTCAACTGACTTGATGGTTTACAAGTAGTATATAGCCTACAGGAGAGATTACAACTCTAACAAGGGAGAGAAATGTAGGGTACCACTGTACCCCGGGGAACCGCTTTAGACGGGTCTCCCCTACATACTGACACGACGTAAAATTTATTTGAAAATTAAATCAGGCAAAATATCAACGAGAAACATTTATTTAAATAACACTTTCTAAATTAAAATAATTATGTTTTCGGTTGGTCTTGGTGACTCTAACTACCTCTTCTCAAGCCTATTCTTTCCTGTATTTATTATATTTTTTCTTCCTACTAAGCTACCAACTTAACTTCATTATTCCTCTCGCATTACCCGCTCTCTTTCATCAGCTCGATGCTTCAAATCTTTATTTAGGTAATAAATCACTTTGACTAATAGAAAATAGTTACTAATATATGTTTGCATATTACTGAAGAGAATATAAGCTTGATAAATATCTCCCAAAAAAATGTGTGCTCATATAGGAGTCATAGAAAGAACCTATGGATAGTATATACGCACTTCTTAATCTATTTTAAAAATAACCTTTCACCAGATTTCACTGGACATGACCAAAAGCGTCCTGTTTCAACCACCACTTGGTTTCCCTTCCTCTATTGATTATGATATAGAGTACAGCAACCCCTTTTCTGCGGTTTTCGTTCAGAAATGTGAGACTGAATATCGAATTAATGTGGAATTTCAAAACCCCAATTAAAAATCCTCTGGGCGAATTCAATCCCGGATATAATTTACTTGCCACTGGTAATGTTACAATGTTATTACATAACCGCAGACCCCAGATCTCTCGTACGCTCCCTGATTCTCTCCCCATTTGAGGGTGGAGGGGAATTGTCCCTTAATTGAAAACCCATGAGCTGATAAAAAGTCTCCCCGGGAACTGTTTAATACTTTCCGAGGGGTGAAATGAATACGTACCGTCAAAAGAAGCAACCTTAAATGCTTACAAAATCATCCATTTTGGAATAGCACCGCTTGGCTTTTCGCAACTCGTTCTAAGATTGAAAATAGATACCTTTACGGAAAAGGAGGAGACGAAGCGCGATACAAAGAAGGGATACCGATACCCAACCAGCCCCAATCCGTCCAAATATCTCCTCCTCCTACGGTTTCCCGTCTTCGGAAAAACCCTTACACTTCCAGCTCGATTCTCCCGAAGCCGGTGATCCCTAAAACGGCGAGAAGCTTTCCCCGCGCTCTCCATTCATGACCCCTCAACTCCGGGCTCACAGACTCTATAAATCAGGTCCCTCCCCCGGCAATGTCGATACCTCTTGGCTGCCAAGTGGCTTCCCCGCGACAAAAGCAGGCCAAGATATAAAAGGCAGACATAAAGGAAAAGAAAGGGGGGAAGGGGAAATTTTTTGGAGAAGACTGGGGTTGAAGGCGGCGTAAAGCCCTTGGAGTCCCACAAGGCAACCCTCTGGCACCGCCAAAACTTCCGTACACGTATAAAGCAATCTGTCTTTTTTTCGCCGAAGAAAAGAGCGCTCATTTGTTCTCTTTGCGGCCGAAATGCCACCCTTTCCTTTCGAGTCGCTCTCTCGCTCCATTAATTTCCAACCCCTTCGGAAATCGATTATTTTGCGTATGTGCGTCGCCGTTGTTGATTTCCTCTTTTTCCGTCGCCAGGGTTCGGTTGCGAGGGAAATAATGACGCGTTCTCGGGAGCGTTTTTTTCTTCTTTTAGTTGGCTGCAATGGGATCTTTCGGCGTCTGAGAGGTGAGTGGTGGCGTTTTTAAAATTTCGCTCGAAGCTGAGGATTGACAATGGGCGTGGAATGCGCGAGGTGAATGACCTGACTCATTAATTAGGACTAGATTTGCGATTGATTATTGAAGCGAGGATAGCAATCAGGAACTTTCTCTTCTCTTTTTGTTCTTATTGATTAACTCATCCCCTCTCCTAATTATGCTGTAGCTAATTTCGAGGAGGCAAGCAATTACACCCACTAGCCTTCTCACTGAGGACTTCACAGACGAACAAACGGTATTAAATGGTATTATATGTAATATTAACTGTTTACTAACAGCATCACTTGTTGGAAATCACATGTATTTAACATCTGAGAGTAATAAATCCATATTTATTTCATGAAAGCTCAAAACGTTTCTGATTATGAACAACTTCATTTTTGAACAATGAGTTTTTCTCTTCTAGTAATATAGTTTTACAAAAGGACTTCTGGTAGTGATTGTGAAGTAAACTAAAGAATAATAAATGCGAGTAACATGAAACCTGAGAGGAGTATTACGGAATATTGCAGTATTATTATTATTATTAAGGGTCTTTATTACAGGCGAGATTGAGCCTAAAAAGTCTCCATCTAACCTGTAAACCTACCAGTATCACAAAGGTTGTATTTGGAATTCTCAGCCGAAACCTATACTGGCGCAATGATACTGTTATTAATGCAAGATTAAGAGTTGAAGTCGAGTAGAAATCGCAGCTGGGGTTTGCTTTAAGTGCAGTACGTTCAATTCAAGGCAGGAGCCATTATTCCCACGGAGAATTCATTCATTCGACCGAAGAGGGAAAAATCATTGCTCCAACGATCTTCGGAACTTCATCAACGGCGGCGCGAAATGAAAAGCGAGCTGTAAATGCGTTTTAGAGAGTGTCGCCACTACATTTCTGAATAATTCGGACCATTATCTTAAAAGCGACGGCGAAGAGACGAAGTTGGCGGCAACAACCCTCTTAATGTGCGCCATAACGAAGCCCCACGACACCGAAACTCTGGCAAGATTACCTCTGTCTAACAGATTCCACCGAGGGACTATTTAGACCATTTACTGACCATGCAGGGGTTGGAGACACTCTCTACGGCGCATTAAACGACAAACGAGATGAAACTTGGGGAATCCGGGAAGGAAAAGTGGGCTCGTTGTGTTGCAGATGCGTCCCCGCCCGAGAAGCTCTTAAGTAACCCACGCAGAACTTATTTGATTAACACAGACTTGGGCTATTACGCAAGATTTTCGGCTAGTCTTGGGGTGAAGTCCAACGTTTTCTATGGGTGGTAATTTATTTTGATTAGGATTCGTCAAGAAGGTAATACTCAGTCCACGGCTTCAGTTGTGGAACTACGATAAAGGAAAAACATAAATTCGCCTCTAGAATACCGCAGAAAATTTATTTTACGGCCTTTGTTTCAACACATAGGGTCATGTAAATCTTACGTATTTTGTGAATTCTGGCATAGGCCAGAGGCATTTCTTTCTTTTAAACTTGATTAAAATTTCATAAGTTACCGTTTTCTCATCCTATTTATTTCTGTTAAAAGTTTGAATATTATTGCATTCTTGGTAGTAACATTACGGAGGCTTTGTGGCTGCAATTTCAGCTTTTCTTACGATTGAAATCACTGTTTAAATGTTACGCATCGTAGTAAACAAACTTCAATAAATTCAAAAGTATTTCCTACTCGCTATACATCATTAGCTCTCAATTCAATTTAATGATGAACTCCCCTTAACCCTCGAGCAGTCGTGTTGGCGCACTGAGTGCGCCATTGTACATCATTCGTAACTTTTATAACTTTCTTTTTAATCATTCTGTGTCCCTCAAGTCTCAAGTCAAGAAAATATTTAAAAAGTAATCTCTTGCGCACTGAGTACGCCGGCGCGACTGCTCGTGTCTATGGGGCGCGACTGCTGGAGGGTTAATAATTCTATTGTGACACGAGATCCAGATGTCAAATTATCATTGTTTATGATTAATATTCTAGTCTAACTTAATTATCGAATGTTTTCTTTTTATGAGTTATTCTTGATCGTCCACTTCTAACCATCTCATTTACCAATTTACCTTCATCCTCAAAACTTAACAGAATCGAATACTGTTCCTATTGAATCAAAAACTCCGGTTATGGAGGACAGTTTGATATTGAAAACGCCCATTTTAATAGTTCACAGTTCATCAATTACGAATATATTTAGTAAATTCTTAAAATGACACATTGAACTTTTTAAACCGATACTGACACTAAACTCATTTTTAAAACAACGCTTGAATAAGTGTTTGTGTAAGTAATATAAAATTTAAATAATATCGTACTTGCATCTATTTTGTAAATATTTTCATTCCATTTTATTATATTTTACATATATTTATATTATTTATTATCGTTTATATTCTTTGATATCGTTTGTTAATGTATTGGGTTTATCTCCACCTAAAATCTTTGGCATACTTGTACATCCATATTTAAATACATAATTAGATAATTGGATCCGAAAATAAAACTTTTGGAATACTAGTGCAAAAATAACCCTTAGTACAGATATGAAACATTTTATATTTGATAAACATTAACATACTTTATATTTTAGTTTCTGGTTTGACAAATATATTAAACATATATGATTAGAATTTTATAATGCTGTAATTGGTATATAATACTCCAATATCACATATATAAATATCATAGGTTTGGAATATCATATGATGAATAGTCATATACTTGAGCTTTTTTAAATTTTTGGATATAAAAAATTGGTAGCTTCTTACTTTACCCTGCATGTCTGTTTTCCACAAGAGCATTGTTTTCTTCATACTCACGCTAATCTCGAAATCGGAGCAGGAATGCATATTTTCGAAGCCCGCATTTTTTCCTCCCGACAAGGGTAAAGGATCGCTTGATTTAGAGCGAGCGCCGATCTAATCGCTTAAGCGCTCGCTTATGCAGGAATCCGCGATGCTTTCTGGAAAACTCCCCCCTTTTCCAGAACAGCAATTTAGCCCCAGCGGTATGCGCCTCCATTCGGCACATTTTGCGACGCGATTCCAGATATCCGCGAGAGGTCGCAAGAGCGCTGACCCACTTTCATTCGTTTTCATAATCCGCAATTTCGCACTCGTTTAATGCGGAATCGCTCGACATAATGAACGTTTTGGAAGGACTTGGCATGCCCCACGTTTCATGTGGTTTCGGGCCCATATTTCCCGGTTCGGATCGGTTCCAAACAAACGGTGTTTATTCCTTTCTTTATCGGTGCAGTTAAATCGGTCGCTTTCGGAATTTCAATTGGGCGGAATCTGGCGCGGAAGAATGTCAATCCAAAGCCCCATTAATGAAGTCTAATCTTTGGGTTTGACGTGGGACAAAAAAAGGGTTTTTCTCCCATGAAACGATATTTGATAAAGACTCACATTGTTTCAGCTAACTACTAATTCGCAATGCTTTATGGAAATGTATAGAGTAGAATAAATAAAACCAAATTTGTTCTAAATTTTTTGAGTGAAAACAAAAGACCATGTTTGAGCTGGTATTCACGATGACGGCCAATTGAAATTCCCAGAGTGACCGATTTAACTGCATCGATAAAGAAAGGAATTTGTTTGCAAACAGATGATGGTGATAATTCGTTGGATCCTGATCGTTTGTCGTGATTGAAAAAAATGTCGTGGCTAATTTTCAAGGTATTTTCTTTGTTCTATACCATTTTGGTAGTGAATTAAATAATAAAATTCAAGATATTTCTTATAGAGTTCAGAAATATTTTATCAATGCACTTGTGCCTTAATTTTACCCCGATTTTGCATTTATTGTTTTGCTAGAATTTCGATTTTTTTCAATCAGTCTGCTGCGGTTGAAATATTTTCTCTTTTACGTTCACTACTAGTTTTAAATCTTTCGTTTACTTGTAAGATACAGGAACTTTGTCGCAAAAGCTTATCAAACAGAGATTTTGGAATGATATTTATCATTGCCTTAGATACATGTCTCTCCTAATGAAAGTTTTTCCCTGCGCTATTCAAAATAATAACAAAAATAGAGTATTTTTTGTCCTTTTTAGGGATGATAATTTTAAAGGTTATTTTCCACAGTTGTATATTTATTCAAGGCTGAGAGAATTAACTGTTTCTTTCACAACAAAAATATTGCAATAGTGGTGGAATCAAAATGCCTACTATTGCATAAGACGTAGAAAGTTTAATTTAATGAATCTGCTGACAGAAAAAATAGGAAGACAGATAACAAAATGAGAAATACTCGTAATCGTCAGACCAAGTATATTAGTATACGACGAAATAAGGTATTAACAGCCATAAACACAATGGAAAGTTTTCGCTCCATTTATTTTTTCATTCTAGTTATTAGCAAAAATTATGTACGAGTTCACTTAGTTTTTAACTCATTTCTTCATACTGCGAGGATTTCCTCCTTCACAGTCCACAGATTAGCACGAAGCTTGGACGAGAATGAGCTTTGTGTTTTAAGTACACCATATTATCCGTTAAACTCACGTTAAGGACAAAGAATTCACGTTTGATTAACCACCTAAATGGATTCACGTATCAAGTTGTAATCTGGATATTATTTTGCAATCCGTAATAACGGAGTGTTGTCCAAAGAATTAGCGAGTGCTGCTTTCCTCGGTACAGGGTATTTATCCATTTAGAGCTATCTTTCTACTTTTATCCGCTTATATTTGGTGGAAACAAGGAAATTTTTCTTTATAAACTGGGGTGTTATTCAAATCTAGGTCAAACCAGTTCAAGTGGAAGAATGCAATTCTGAGAAAAATGTATGTAATTAACTCTCTTGGGAGAATTTACCTCTGATTAATAACGGATTCATTATTTTCGAAACAAATATACTAGAAATAATTTAAGCATATCATGAAGAGGTTTCATACTATTTCATTTTTTTAATTGGAGCTCCGGATATCCAATTGGATAGTGCGTTTGACTTTCCTGAAGGCAATCCTGGATTTCAATCCTTGTGTGATCAAATTTGCATAATAACATTAGATTTTGGAGCACTTCTATCAGTATTAAATAATAATTATTGTTTTATGTTATCGAAAATGATATTTTGAATCAGTATACTAAAATATCTAAAAATTTCTGCTGCAAAGTTATTTATCGTAATCGTAAGTTATATTTATGAAAATACTAGTTTTTCTGTTTCATCGAGAATTTATTACATTATATCTCATATTAAGATATATTTGAACTTTGGTTTAAGCTGCAAAACGCATAAAGATAAAGGAAAAATCCAAGCTAGCATATTCTTAAATATTATTAGAATTCATCACGCAACTGAATAAAACACATTCTTATACATTCATTGAGTTAGTCATTGCAAGTTATTAGTTAGTAATCCCTTGACATAGCTTTATGTTTTTTCTATGCTTTTACTTTTACTTACTCATACATCTTTTGTATTCGACCTATTGTTTATAATTTGTATTTTATATTTTTATGTGAGCAGATAGAATTTGTATATTTTTTCTGCTCTTATGGGACTCATAATCCCAGAGCAAAATAAATGTTTTATTATTATTATTATACATTTATAATGACTTAATTGACTAATTGTATGGGAAACGTGCCCAGTATTTAAACTAAGCAGCAGACGTATTCATGGCCTCTCCTGCTTTTTTTTCTAGCTAACACGATAACATCGATATAAATCTTCTGGTTGAGCCCTTTTGTTTTTAGAGGGGGCTGTTTCCAGGAATATGAGATCATGTATCGTGCGAAAGCTCTCACCAAAACCAAGTTATCTATGATACGGTGTTCCACACATATTCATGCACGGGAAATAAAAAATTCAGGGGGAGCCTTGAAGGAAATTCCGTGAGAAGCAGGTTCAGAAACGGATAAAAAATCGCTTTACTTACAGAATGAAATCATAAATTTCAGACGTGCCCTCCGTTGTGGATGTATGCTTAGTGAGTTGCCGTGAATTATTTGGGAGTCGAGAAAAAGGATCGTGAAGTTATTGATGGGAATCATGCCGGCCAATATCGTTCTACATATTTATCGGTTTTAAATATTTATTCATTTTCCGGGAACGACCTGATCTGAAAATAATGAATCGGTATGAACGTTTCCAACTCTATATATATGAAAGTATTTCTCTGCTGAAATAGAGTATTAGACATTGATCCAACTTAATCATCTTTTACCAATGATTTCATAAGATTAGTTCTAGACTAAATAGTTTCCAATAAATATTAAGGATTCACACTCGCGAGAAAAGCCGAATCAATGAAAAAGCAGATGCAAGTTATGAATCGTAGAAAACCAAACATAAAGCAAATATTACTTTGACTTAATTTTCTCAATCACATTTACAAAGATTGTTATTTTTTCCGTAAATGGAACGTGAAAAAAGATGTGTATACAAATACAAGTATCCACCATTTTACGATTTCGAAAAATAGAGCAAGTATTCCAATGCCGGACTTAAAATGTTCAACACATGCTTTATATGTCAGTATGCTAAGCCTTCTTCCCAGAAAGATCAAATGCATTCCTTTGATGCATTAGTAAGATTTAAGCTTCACAGAGAGAGAATCTAAAGCAGGAACCGGTAGGTATTTAGGCCAAGGAAAATATCGTTTTGAAGCGAAGAACTAGCGCATGATACGTAAGTAGTACACGTATCCTTTACTTCGGCTCCTTATTCTATAAAATTCTTTATTAACTGCGCTAACTAATAAACCATCTAGTGGATTTAAAAAAGAAATTCGACTACTTGAAGCGTTTTCTTTGAACTTGCATTGTGAAGAGTAAACTGAGAGCATTCTTCAAAATAAGCTTTTGAGATGTATCTATTAAATGTGGAGTGGGAATAGAGACGTTGCAATCACTCATTCATCGTCTTCTCTCCTTATTAAATGCAACGAAAGGGGTAAGATCCACGTCTTCAGGACGTATTTACATGAACTTTTTCCCCTTGCTATATTATGCTATATTAATAAAATATCTTGTTAGTTTACAGTTTATAATACTAGTAAAGTGTTTTTTGGTTCGAATCCCAGTCATTTATCGGTATAAATTCTTGAATAACCTTGGGTTTAAAATGTAGGATTACGCTTCTTCGTGCCAAGTCAAATTGCAGTTCCACCATCTTTATGAATAGGCAAATTCACTTCTCGGCTACGCTTGGATACCGCATTCTCTCTCCAACGAATTTGGAGTAAAGAAAGAAATGTAGATTAAGACATGCTTGAATCAGATTCATTTACTTAGTCACCCGTAAGTACTCGTACTTACAAAACACAGATTTAAGACCATTTACGATCGATAAATCCTTAAAATAGGTCTTAACGTGATAGAATTCCTTTGTTTTAAACCGCCCTCCAAGGCGTAGCGTGCTTACCAAGCTACGTCGAGATTTCAGATTAAAAATCCTGGTTAAGGTATGGTTGTTTGTGCTTGTGTCTAGAAAGGGATTGATTGTGAGAGTGGTCCCTGGATACCAAAATTCATCTCACAAGGATGCCATTGTTAATATTACTAAACATACTTATATTCTTTCTGCTATCATACCCCGAGGATTTGAACATTTTTCAATTACCTTTTGTATCAGGATAGCAAAACATTTATGCTTCATTTACTTTAGTCGTAGTCTTTTTTATGCTTATGATGACACGAACCAAGCTGAAGTGTGAGTAGTGCTGAAAAATGGCATCCGTTCTGGTAGAATGCTACGGAAAGTATCGTTCCAAGACAAATTATGCTTTATTTACGTGAACATGCTAACAGTATTGTGGCTTCGTTAGAAAAGCAAGGCCAACTATCTTTCTCCTCATCCTGCTGAGTAACCTACATTCCCCACAACTAACTTTTAATGGCTAATGTTAGAAGAAATGGGGTGCCCACAGGCCTTCGAGCTTAACGTTTTCGAGAGTCACACATTTTTCGAGGAAATATGATATATAATAGTAAATAAAAGGTCAGATTCGAGCAGCAATTCCGATTCCTACTCATTTAAGAATCTATGCATCTATTAAGGAAGTCACTTTTCCTCTTCCCAAAAGGTGGAAAATCCTTCGACACTTCGACAAAATAAATCACGCGAGATATAAACGTCAGCCGTTCTTTCATAAAAGTCGTCCGACTTTCACCGAAGAGAGCACAAAAGGTCGCCATCGACGATTTATTTTTCGCATCATCAGGCGCCTTGTAAATGTTGCGTGTTTTTACGTCAGCCGCACCGAAATGCCTCGAAACAAGGTCATTCCGAAGCGAAACGTGAGGGCCCGCATCAATCATTTCCACGTATAGAAGCCGTGAGAAGTTCCCGGAGTGTTTGCAGATTGGCGGCGCTGCAGGAAAAATGAAACAACAGAATCACGCTCTCATTCTCTTGGTTGCTGCCAGGCTCGCTCCTGCCTTTTAAGATTGCCTCGTCCTCTCTCTCTGTTTTCGCTCGCGTCTTTGTTTTTCTAGTGATTCTGTCGGCCCTTTAGGAAAAACAGTAAACACATGGTTTGCAACGCAACCGTGGACAACAAGGCCGATGTGATTGATTATTCTTTGGTTTAATCAGTGAAGTGAAACGGATGGTTAAAGCTTCCTATGGATCAAGTATTACAATTAAGGTATAAATTTAATTTGTTTTAGCATGTACAGGAGAATTTTGCTGTAGTATTTCAGTGTCTAACATAATAAAACATTTTGATAGACTACAAGAAGTAGATATCTCCTCAGTAAAAAGTTAGTACCTTGAAGAATAAAATTTTCAATATATGTTGTACGTATAAAGCAACATTGCTCTACTAAAGTACTAATCACCTTGATTTAGCTCACCACTTAAAAAGCAAACCAATCATAGATAATGATTCAGCAAATTTAGTTTATTTCTAACGTGATCTTATTACTTTTAAAGTAACGGTAGTATTTGGAAAAGTTTGAATGATTATTACTTTTCGTTTATTTATTTATTTCATATTATTGCATTCAATTTGAGTCTGGAAAGAAAATTCAAATGGAAAGTAATTTTCCTAGCTTTTATCCAAAAACGGGAAGAAGGGATAGAACACTCAATGACTTTGGTGTTGTGTGTGCCAGCACTGAAGAAGGCAAAATGTTAACGCTCCCGGCAGGATTCGAACCTGCAATCTTCGGATCCGAAGTCCGACGCCTAATCCTAGTTTCTCATTCTGAAGCACGGGAAGTTCCGCTCACAGAATTTGGTTCCAATTTTTTCCACATCATATATATTTTTTTTGTTTTCCAGAAAGAGAATAGGGGATAAATTCTCTATCTAGCAGTTTCGTTTTCATTTATTCGCCTTATTTTCGTATCAGAAAAAATATGTATTTCGAGTCAATACTATCAATTAGAAGAAATATCTTTTACCTAACTGATAACTAGTAAAGTACCAAAATGTATTTCTTAAAGTTAACTAATTCACCCATTTTGCAAGCCTTAGTTTAAAATTTGAACATTAAGATCAGTAAATTCTATAATAACTACGTTATACATTGAAATCATTATACATACAAACATTTTTAAAATACCCAATAAAATCGGAGGCATGTCTTTCGTTTTATTCTTAAACAGGGAAACAAGACGGACTTGAAATTTTATTTAACACATACACCATAACCCGTGGTTGAACAAGAAGTGAAATATTGCGAAATGTAAAGTCGTATTTTTCTGAGAGAGCTTCCCTTTAACAGAAGAAGGGACTAACGTGATATGGTATTTTAATGGCGAGAATATATGCTCAGGTTTGAGTAAAAGTTGCTATTTTTACTTCTTGGTTAATTTAGTCCTTAATAGAATACAAATTTCCTATTTGTTTATTCAGAGATTAAAAATGTGTCAGAAGAATATAGCTATGAGATTATCCAGTTCAATTCCGATAGTGAATTATTACGGTGTTTCTTTCATTTGAAAGGCAATTTTTTAAGTGATTTAAAATATTTTGCAAACTTTATTTCAAATTGAATGATCGCGGCCGATCTAATGAGTAATCCTTGTTATTTTCCTTTCAATTTAACTCTGATAGTTAGCTCCAGTGTACAAGGCTACTCATTTCACCACAGTTGATCAAAATTTCTTCAGTTGAGGGATTGAGGGACGCGTGAAAGGCCGGGGAAACGTTTCCCATTGAGGTCAAGAAACGCCTCTTCGTGAAACCGAGTTGACTTCCCATTCACACCGTCACTCTCTTGCGATTTTCTTTTGTCACTCAAATCTTCCGCAGATGGTTCTCACGACCCCCTTTCCTTGAAGGATTCAAAGGAATCGAGAGCCCTCTGTTTCCTTTCATTATTTCGCTCGAAAATGTTCAAAAAGCGAAAGGGTGATTCATGAAAGGGACTCGGATGATTCATTTTCCCCTCTTTTATTTGGAGGATTCAGTCAACCCTTTTAAATAGCGATTCCTAAGGCGTTAAGACGTCTGCGGTGGATAAGAGGATGGCGTTGAGGTTTGAGAGGGCCTCGAAATAGCTTTCGAAAATGCGGTATTGATCGGAAAAGTATTCCGGGAAAGGAGTTCTTTATTCCCGCGGATTCTGACCCTCCACGGACCAGTTTATGAAAATTGACAAGGGGAACGAAAGTGTGCTTTCATTGGTGGTTTTGATGAATGGTTGGATGTTTGGTTCATGTCACCGCTAGAGGTTTCTCGAGCATTCATTCTCAATCGAATTGGATTTCTTTGGAAGAGGTATTATAGATGTATAACTTTTAACTCTCCTCTCTTTTTGCTATCTTTGATTTATCTGACAACTCTTAACGATGACGATTCGTCTGCAGTGAAACTTAGAAGAAAAGGATAAGTAACTTTAATAGTTATGCTTTTATATTCATAATAATCAAAATAATTTCCTCTTTATTGATGGGTCTATTTAATCAAACATGACCATTATTACAGTAAACACTTATTTATCGCTTACGAACAACCATGTACTAACCGCGATTCGAACTCGGGAAGTCAGCATTGCAAAACTAGCGTTCTAACAACCACACATGTGCGGCCGGCAATAAAAAATTACATTGTATTTTTCAATAATTGAATTTTTTATCTGTAAAATTTTATATAAAATATCTATATTTTTAGTATAAAATTATGAAGAATATATCTATTTTTAGTGAAAATATGCAGGTACCTAATTGTTTGAAAATAATTTCGGTATCTCAATTCTAATTGAACCGCACTAGTAGAAATATGAACTCAAGATCGAAGCTTTCGCGATGTTCTCTTGTTATCGGAAAGTGATTAATTTCCCTACGTCATTTCCTGATTTTACTCTCAAGTTTTATCTTACTGCAGTCAATTAAAAATGCAATTTCGAACCTGACCGTTATAATCTGATTGTTTTTTTGTATTAATTGAATCTGTTTTCATATTTATTGGGAAAAAATACCCGACAAATGCATTTTTAGAAATAAAAATAAATCCTTTGTAAATAAACTCTCTGTTAATCAAGTCCTTCATTAAAACGGAAAAACTACCATGATCGCTCATATTACCAGCGAGTGATTTTCGTAAAACAATACTTAGACAGAAATTCAAAAGGGATCCCGTGCTTGTTTCCAAATATATTTACCTCTACGGAGGAACAACGAAGAGAAACACCGTATCGCCTCGTTATCTAACGGCCTATTCAAGCCCGTGATTTCCGCGTGCGAGAGAGCAATCTAATCCGCCGTTCGGAACCAAGTTCGAACCGCGGCCATTTGGAAAATTAAAGCCTATCGCGCTGCTAAGGACGTTGACTCCCAACCTCTCTATGCGCCATTTTATTTCCTCTAATGTAACGCTTTCATTTTACCTCGGCTGCATCAGTTTTTAAATTCCCCCGTCGACTCCTTAAAACCAAAACTGCATTCCCTTTATTCATCACGCCTCCGTCGAGATTGCCTGAATTTGGTGCAGGGGCAATCCCTGGATTCGCTCCCGCGTAAGTTTAATTAATTTCGTTTCCATGCCTCAGAGGGCTTGGCGCGAAAAAACAAAATGGCGCGCTTTTTTCCCGCGTAAAGTAACCTCGCCTCCAAAATAAAATGGCGGGCTTTTTTTCCCGCGTAAAGCAACCTCGCCTCCGAAATAAAATGGTGGGCTTCTTTCCCGTGTAAAGCAACCTCGCCTCCAAAATAAAATGGCGGGCTTTTTTCCCGCGTAAAGTAACCTCACTTCCGACACAGGCACGTTTCATCCGAGGAAAAAGGATAGCAAATAATTCACCGTGGGTGCGAATTGAAATCAGCCCGCACTCACGCACCCGACAAAGACAAGGGAGTTAATCTCGTTAGTCTGAGTGGGAGCATTTCATTAAAAGAGCGCCGAAACCTTCCTTTTATGCAGCGAAGCAACCAATCACTTTGCGCGGAAGTGGAAGCATGGCCGGGGAGATAGAGCGGGCGATAGAAAGATGAATGGCGGGCGAGCCTATGGCCGGGGGAATGAAAATGGGCTCGCGGTGAAGGAGTAGATTTTATTTTCGTCTTTGGATGCAACGCGGACGTGAACCGCTTTCATTAATGGGGCGAAATGGAGGGCGGAGCGGTTTTCAAACGTTAATTACGGCGCGGCAGATCGAAGGGAAGAGGAGGAATAAAAGCGAAAAATATATTCATCGCAGTTCAGGGTGCACGTCCGAGTCCAAATCATGGTAATTTTTCCAAATGACCGATTCTCAAATTATGCAACAGTGGGGCGTCGCGGTCTGGGAGTCTCGCTATATTTCCTGCGTTTCAAATTTTTCTGAACCGTGCCGTTGACAAAGTAGCTGAATGATATGTTGCATAGAAAGGTAACTTTCAGTAAAATTAATATGGTGAAGCGTAACTTTGTGGAACTCAACTTGGGTAACTTTCAGAATGAAAGAATGCCCATCAAAAATGCGAGGGAAATGCAATATATCGCCCTATCCGCCAAAGGTGTAGTGGAAACTTTTCCAGGGTGGGAACGCTATCTTTGAAATCATAATGCATATTCATATTAGATCAACATCAACCGAGCATACAAACGTTTGTAAAGCATTGTTTTATTATTTAAATCAATCATTTTATACCATACTAAATCAATGTTTAGCAATAAATTGGCTATATTTTTACTGTGGAAAACCAGCATTCCCACTCCACTACACCACTGCTATCTGCCCACGGATATCAAAGTACAGTAGGTATCGTCTTTGTTTTAGAGAAAGTGTTTTAGGGATCACGCTCGTTGCGGGTCGTAATGTTGACCTAGGATCACTTTAATATTTGGATGCTACCTGATACAATAGGAAATAGCTCTTCGTGTATGTATTGTTACTTTGTAAATGTAGTGTAGTTTTCTGATGTGTATGTAATGTAGAAATTAAGGATCCTTATATTACTTTATATACTTATATTACTATAAGTTTCGCTATGATTGATGAAAACGAATTAAATATGTAGAGGTGATTGATACATTTGGAAACGCAATCAACGGAAGGAATATTTCAGGGGTAAAATGAGTTATTGATGAGCTACAGAGCGATAATTCTGAATTTCGGCACATCAAATGATGTTATTTACATAACTGCATATTTACTTATGTTTATTGATCGGTTTCAAGGAACACACGCTCTTGGACAAGGTTATACATCTATCTCTCTCGTCCTTGTAAATCTTCTTTCTTTGAAATTGAATTAGAATGACCAGTAAATTGACTAAAATTAAAATCCAAAAATTGATACGAAGTCCCTACCGTGAATACGGTTGACGTAGGTTTCACGTGCTAGAGAAACCGTAAGGCAATTCCAGGCCTCAAGCAAGCAGCTATTTAGGATAGAAAGGTCATAGAGCATGATTAAAAGCAATTTATTCCTCGAATCCTTCTGCCCTAAAACTTGTCTTTATCCATCAAAATCATTTGGCCAACCCTTTTCTTTCATCGCCTCTCATTCTCTATGCGAGAAACACTACTTTGGCAGATACGGGTGCTAAATATATGGAAGGAGGAAGAATTGGTGGGGGAATCGAGGAAGGAAAATGTAGATTGAATAAAGAAGTCGATCTGAGCGAGGGAAGGTTCTCGAAGTGAAAAAATACTCGAAGAATATTTGCTCCAGGGCCATTACGGCCGGAATCGGTCTCATTACCTTACGTTGCAAATGAAGTCGCGAAGAGAATTCGGGGAAGGCGTCATGGGCCGCAGAATATACGGCGTGGGAGGCAAGCATTCATTCCCTTATTCCCTTTGTTCTTCTCCCTTTCCTTACCTCTTTCATTATTTCTTTCCTCTCTTTTTACGCTCTCCATCAGCACGCTTCCTTTGTATGCGATCCGCCCCTCAGTTTTCTTTATTTCACCATCTCCCCGCCCAGAGGTCTCCACCGTCTTGGCCCTTCCGAGCGCTCTCATGTTTATTTTAGCAGTTCCCTCTTACGAGAATCAGTCCCAGCGTGGATTCCACGCCCTATATATCTCATACTACTTACTTATCTCCCAACCATCGCTTTCTTTCGCGCTTATGCCCGCGTATATATTTATGTCGCCTCTTTTTTCATTCCTCCCGTTGCTCATCCCGAGTTTTTATCTCTCCGCTCATTTTTTGGGTTTTTAAGATATCACTTTGATCGCTTAACTCCATCACGTGGGGTTGTCTCAGCGAGTGCCGGAGAGCCGCGGAATATTTGATGGTCCGAGGGAATAGCGGTTTCTTCAGATCCCTCAAAGGGTTTTTCCCCGAGATGTTCGAAGCAATTTATTTGTTTTACGCCGGCGCAGTTGTAGAGGCTTTTAGGAAGAGTCTTATTTTTCGTCTGTGATGTAAAATGCTTGTAAGACGTTTGTAAATACTTTTATAACCTCTCACTCAAACAAATTTCCTCTCACTGAATTGTTTTCGTATTTTAGGAAAGTATGTCATGAAATTGGGTAGCTTAATTTGAATTTCATACGAATTTAGAAGGTTTAATTATAAATTTGAATACATATTTGATATATAAACAGAAAATTGATGCGAAACTACTAAAAGTGATTATAACATGTTTATTTAATGTTAAGGTACTGTATTTAATATTTCTAGCAAGATAGTTAAATACATATACACTATAGTTAAAGCAAGCTGTATATCAACTAAATTATCAATTATACAAAAAGATTCATTTTAACATGCAATTTTAGTAAAAGAAATTGTATGTCTCATGCGAAGAAACAGTTTAAGTCAGTATTTAATCAGCCAACCTAATTAGGAGCTGCACTTGAGATAGAGGACAGTTAAGACAAGTTTATCTCAACATTAAGTTTCGGAAGATGACCCTAAAGTGTATAAAGGGAAAGGGGAGCGCCAATTTCTACCCAAATATTGCCCCAAGTTCTGAAGGTACTCAACTCCTTAGATAGCCTTGTTCGCCGGCGGAGGAAAAAAAAGACATAATGAAGTTTAGCTTGAAACGATTGCGACGTCGCCTTTGTTTGGTTAGGCGGCGTCCAAATTATATCGCGAGCCGCTTAAAAGATCAAGGGAAAGGAAACCTCCCGAGCAGATACTTAGCCCGGGGCTGGGGAATTAATCAATGTGAAAGGAGATGCGTTTTCAAAGGTCTGAGGCATGAACTTCGCCAAGTTTAAGACGACGTTCAAAAGTACCATAGTACGATGTTATTTGCAATAAAACTCTTAACTCGATTAACTTTCGAGTCCCAGTTAACGCTGCGGAATTTGAGAGAAAAATTTAACATTTGCAGAAGTAAAAGTAAAGGTGATGACGGTGCTGTACTGTCCGAAAACGGAAAGGAAAAATGAAGAGAGGAAATGCATTGGAAACTAAATCAATCGCATAGGAATTGACATCATGGTACTCCATTGTAGTTATGAAACACAAATATTTGTCTTTATACAATGTGATATAACACTTAACAAATTTCGAAGTATCGTATACAGCTCATTTTAAGGTGCGGAATACTAAAGAAATGAATTAAATACATTATAATTACTGTGGCACAACGACTAGATTGTGTTACAATCTTGAGTTTTAAACTTAAATATTTCTTTCCACTCTTTGAAAGTGAGATAATGGTGCATAAAATTAAATTATACATTTACAATTATTAATAAAATATTCCCTGAATGAATCATCTCCTAAGAGGTCAGATCACAGTAATCAGTAATGTTTATTTTATAATGTTTTTTTGGATGACTGGAGAATATAATTCACTTGAGATATATTCCATTAAATTTACATTGGAGCCAACTTAAACTCAGTACTAAAAATATACTTACAGCTTCTTAATTATAGAGCTTTAAATATCTTACTTTCCACATATTTGTAAAGAAAAGTAAAAAGCCCAGTGTTTGATGGTTTGTCATAGTAATATTACAATATATTGCAACATTCAACTCAACTTTTAATACATCTCTACAGTTTTTGTACGCAGATAGATAACTGAATTTACTAGGAAAAACTTTCCTCCTAAATTTTATTTGGTACCAAATTATATATAATGTATATTATTTTATACTTATTTATTAATTTTGCCAAAGTTAGACCAAATTACGTTGGTAGCTTATCGCATACTATACTATACACATCGTAATGCATCAATGTAATTAATCAATAACAGCAATAAAAGCAAAAAATTACGTCAAAATTCATAATAATACCAATACTATATAATATTTTTTTTTCCTTTTAATTCAAAAAGTCATCACAAGTCTTCCAAATTTTTCAGGTTTCTTGTATTAAGACATATCGCGAAAGACTAAGCGCGAAAAATTATTTTCCACGATCCCATTCTTTGTGTTATAAGTTCGAGTAAATACTCTTTTCTCCAAAATTCACTGCACAGCGAAATCATTCCATTTTTCATTAGATTCTCGAATTTATTTCCGCAGAATAAGAACTGTTTGCGTCCGTCCGCTGGAGCATAATCTTTCGGATTTTCTTCTCTTCCCTCTCAACATCCTCTCACGCTGTTCTCCAATCGGCACCAGAAGGATCAAAGTGAACCATCTTTATGTCCCATCCCTTTTTCCCGCCCGCAATTCCTCTGCTTCTATATCACTTTCAAGAGGGAAATCCGACGCCTGCGCTCAATCCCCACTCTTTTGTTTTCCACTCATATTCGGACCACGAACAACACCGCGAGCCCTTCACGATTTCTTCTACAACTCAGTCCGTCAGAACACTTTTCATGCAATACTTCAGCCGGCAATCTTCGTATCTACGGTCCCAAACTCCCAATTTCAAAAACGCTATCCTCCCGCCGCACTAGCCCATATAAATCTCTCCTTTGACAACTTATCCTTTTCACAAATTGGTCTCGATTGCCGAACCAGAATTTTCCTGGACTTAATTCCACCTTTTTTTCTTTCAATTTTCCTTTTTTGTGTCTTTCTGACTTTTTTATTCCGCTTTCAAAACGTGTTGTGAGAGAAGTGGAGATGGAACCGACAAATGGGAATTTACGGAGGAAAGAGAGAAGGATTCGAGAACTCGGGGATTTTTACGTAAATTAATTTATTTCCTCTTTTCATATCCTCTGAGGGGCTTTTATATTGTGAGGACGTATATTCTGGCTCTAATTTGAGTTATAAACTCTTCTTGTCTTACTCGAGCTACTTAAATTGCAGAGAAGCAAAGATCCGTAGCTATACAGTAGTTGATTATTGTAGAAGAAATAATAGTCGAAGAAGTGTATTCTATATCACACGCAAGTGAGGGTCATAAAAAACTCCATTTATCTTTAAACATGTTTGACTTGTTGAGTTTGCCTGTGCTATTTATAATTGATAACGAGAACCAGTAGTAAAATAGATGAAATGGTGAAAGACGAAGATAGAAATATGTATACGTATAAATCGTATATTACTTACCAAAGTAGCTTCCCAGCTTGACTATATCAGGTTGAGAGCATAAATGAAGAAAAAATGCTAAAATGGAACTAGAGAGCTTGGAAGGGAAGATGAGACGATCAAGAAGAAATGGATAAGAAAAGCAAGAGAAGGCCTTAACAACAAGTGGTTGTAGGACCACCAAAAACGATGGTAGAAAATTAGGGGTCAAAGATAAAAATACGTATGAAAGTTTTTCTTATTTTCCAATTTTTTCTATCATCATCTGCCCTCAATATTTCTATTATTAATTGGTAATATATTACGTTTTTATTGTTCTAATCAATAAATATACACATTAGGCTTACGTACCAAAAGATGGCATGTACTTTTGTTTTTCGTAACCGAAAAGTATTGAAAATATCATTTATTGGGTCATTGTGCTTCACTTGAGTTTACGCTAGTAGTAATCCTGATTGCTAATTTACCTCATACACTCTCTAGATATAGCAGTAGTACTTAAAGGAGCAGGATATCATGTTTAAATTCTGGCAAATGACTTTACAGAATGTTTTTTGCGGTAAATATCGAATTAATTGCAATATGATGAGTTATTCACCGAATAGGGCAAGTATTTCAGTATGATACGAAGTTTTTAACATTTCTATTTGGCACACGATACCTTAGAGACTCCTCTGATCCTACAGTTTATGTAGCGTCATTTTCCGATCTTATCCTTTTTGTTTGAAAGTACGAGGGGTTTATCAGTGCCCTTCCGCCATCACATCACGGAGAGAGGAAAAGTTTACTCTAGGGCGGAAATAACACGAACTCAAAAAGTCTTCTCACATTCTTTTATCTCACGAAATGATCTCCATATTTATTCCGGTGCCTTCTTTCCTATCTATATCAGATTTTATTCTTCACGGCACCTGTAGCACGAGTCTCCAGGAATTCCTATTCCTACTTTTATTTACTTCTCTCGAGTTCTCGTCTTATTCGCAATTTTCTTTGTTTCCTGCCAAACTTGGCCTCGTTGAGGAATTTGATAAGTTTGCTCTACCTTTTCCGATTCGATCCGAACTCTTCATCTCCGGAATGCCTTTAGTTCCGCATCATTCTTCGAGATGTTTTCAAGAAAGTACGTCTTATCGCAAAAGTTTCCGCAACGTGGGAATGCTCTCGTGACACCTCCTTCGATGCATCAGCTTCTACTGAAGATAAGTGAATTTCCCTAAGCGATTGTCACCTCTCGAATGAATACGCCCGCCTAAGTTCTTGGATTCGACGCGACATTTACTTATGTTTCAGTCCAGTCGAATTTCATGAGTCACTTCTTGGTAGTAACTGGGAAGTAACTTGGTGGATAGTGAGAGGATAATTCAGCTGTTGATTTTGTTCTGAGATATGCGCTCTGAGATCATTATAAATAGTGTTTTAGTCAAGGAGGGGAGTAATAAATGGAAATGGATATGTTTGGTACCTTTGGAATACTCCAGAGATTATTAACCAAACTCAAGAGATGCACCACAATGTTGTTTCTCGCAATCACACACGTAAAAATCTGCGTTTAATTATTAGCTATGTTTTACCTGTAATAGCCTAACCTTATTACTAACGAATGCGGTCGCGGAGTGGATAGATAGCGTGCTAGCACGCCAAGGTCCCGGGTTTGAATCCCGGCTAGTAAGATTTTTCTGGATAGGGAATGGTTGTGTGTCTTTGTAAATAATAGAAATTATTTAAATGGATGTATTTGGGATATTCCTGTTTCCATTAGAGAAGTTATTATTATTATATATTTTTTAATTATTATTATTAAACTTGAGAAATAGAAGAAACACTTATACCTTTGCCACAGTAATATTTATTAACTCACGACCATGGTTTCGATCTATAAGATCATCCTCAGGTGACAGGACATGACAAGTGCAAAGTATATACAGTAAAAGGGAAGGAGGGGAGTGTGTGTCAAGGGGAGGTTAAGGGGAGGGGAGGGGGAGGACGAGGGATTTTCACAGCCGCAGAAAGGATCGGGGAAGGGGAAGGGAATTGCGTTGATGGTGGGCGGGAGGAGGATTTTGGTACTTTTTATTATTATTATTATTTGAGTTTTTGCACTTTCTCAGCGTTTCCGCTGGAAAATATTCACCTGTCCATAGATGGTTAGGACTAGGCTCAGTCGACACGGAGAGAGAATTCACTCTAACCCATGCGATCTTATTATTAATTGCTGAGGAACTTGCGCACAATGTGACATGTTTGCAGTAATACTGCTTTCTGTGTTGCATCGATGGTATATTCCTCTAAACCAATTTTCTCCATATTTTTACCAAAATTGTAGGTCATCAATCCTTCAACAGATATCACAAATGGGACAACCTGGACCTCTACCAACTTCCAGATATCCTTTAATTGCCATGAAAGCTCTTCGTATTTGTCTCTCTTTTCCATCTCTGTTCTTCGTATGTTATGAGACAGTGGCACAGCTATATCAATGATTATTGCGGTTTTGTTCGCATTATTAATTAGCAAAATATCTGGTCTGTTGTAATTAATCGTTTTATCTGTTAAAATTGGTCTATCCCAATAAAGGATGATCTTGTTCCTCTCTAAAACAGGAGCAGGCTGATATTTATAATAGGGAACAATATCCTCATCAAGGAGTTCATATTTCATACCAAGTTGTTGATGTATGAGCTTCGCGACCTGGTTGTGCCTTCCTAGGTATGCTGTGTCTGCTAGATTTGGACAACCAGCCATTATGTGTTCGATGGACTCCCCTGTTTTTCCACATTTTCGGCATCTATCTTCCACATTTAGCTTCAGGATATGTTTTTGGTAATTTAACGTTTTCATTACTCTGTCTTGGATTGCAAAAAGGAATCCCTCGGTTTCAGGATACAAGTATCCTTTGTGTATCCATTGTAATGAGGCCTTTTTGTCGATGTAAGGTTCGTCTAGTAATCTTGGGAACTTTCCATGTATATCCATACTTTCCCATACTTTTTTATCCTCTTGAGTATTTAGTTCTTTGCTGGTTTCTTCCTGTTGGAGATTGAGGGGAGTGTATCCCTCATCAGCTTCTATCGCCATCTTCATAAGTTCGTCAGAAGATGTTCTTAGTTTCTCTTTCATTTGAGAAACCTGGACATTACACATATTCTTGATGTTCAGCAGGCCTCTTCCACCTTCCTTGCGAGGTAAATATAATCTCTTGACAGATGAGTTTGGATGAAGGAATCTAACCTTCGTCAGGAGAGTTCTTGTTTTCCTGTCTATTTCATCTAAGTCACTCTCAGACCATTTTACTACCCCAAAGGAGTAAATAAGGATTGGAACTGCCCAGCTGTTGATTGCTTCAACTATCCTCTTCCCTGATAGCTTTGTATTACATAATTTTGCAATTCTCCTTATGTATTTTTCCTTGAACTCCTTTTTCAATTGGGTGTGGTCTATTCTACCGTTTTGGAGAGATCCTAGATATTTATAGATCTCATCCTGTCTTAAATTTTTTATTCCGAGGAAATCCTCTTCGTGTTTTTTAATAGTTCCTCGTTTAATGCTGACAGTCGCACATTTTTCCAATCCAAAGGACATGCAGATGTCTCTGCTAAACAGGGATACAGTTTTTATTAATGATTTTAGTTTTTCAGGTGTTTCTGCATAGAGCTTTACGTCGTCCATGAACAGCAGATGGTTTAGTCTTCTCTTTCCATTTCTGATTAGTTTATAGCCGATGTTAGTGTCCTTCAAAAGAGTAGATAGGGGATTGATGGCAAGACAAAACCATAAGGGTGACAGCGAGTCTCCTTGGAAAATGCCCCTTCTTATATTAATTTCACCTATGGAATAATTACCTCTCATCAGTCTGGTCTTCCACATTGACATGATACTACTTAGAGTATTTCTAATTTTAGGGCAGATCTTATAAATTTCCAAAACCTTGATTAACCAGGAGTGGGGAACCGAATCAAAGGCTTTAGAGTAGTCAATGTACGCCATCTCTAAATTTCTTTGTTTAACTTGTGCCTGCTTCAAAATCACCGCATCAACCGTTAATTGGTGTTTACAACCTAAAGCTTTTCTGATACACCCTTTTTGCTCTTCTGAAATCAGATGGTTAATCTCGCAGTGTTGGTAAATTTTGTCACATAGTAAGGCAGTGAATAACTTGTAAATGACAGACAGACAGGTTATTGGTCTGTAATTTGTAGGATTTGATGGATTTCCCTTCTTATATATTAAATAAGTTGTTCCTTCCGTAAGATGTTGTGGTAGTTGATCAGGATTCTCCAATATGTCTGTAAAACTTAGAGCAAGTGGTTTATGAGCGGCTGTGAAATATTTTAACCAGTAATTTTGAAGATGGTCAGGACCTGGTGCCTTCCAATTGCTAGTTCTTTTTACTGCTTTTAATATGTCATATTCATTCAATTCTATTGATGGCATTGGAATCAGATTTTGTTGTTTATTTTGGATATCCTTAACCCACTCTGCATCATGATTGTAGTGTTTTGGTATTGACCAGAGGTTCCTCCAGTTCTCAACAACTTCTTCCGCATCAGGTTCTCTGAATTCCTTGGAATCTGTGTTATTCATTTCTAGTTGTCTAAAAATTATTATTATTATTATTATTATTATTATTATTATTATTATTATTATTTGGTTTTGGTACTTCTTTATTATTATTATTATTATAACGTAATTTGCCAATTCTACTGTATTGAACTCCCTGCCTAGATATATTAAATGAAATTAATTAGTTTTACGTGAATCGTCAGCTTTTTGAGTCTACTATAATTAAATCAATGCTCTTACACCACAGAGTTAATACCAAGGGTCACATTCTGGTTGCAGCCGGCACGTTACTCATAATTTAACTTCCCAGAATATATTGTTATTGAAATATTTATGCGGCACTGAAATAGCTGGTACCGAGGTTATCAATTATATTCTTCTAAAAAGACGGTTATACCCGTGTTTACCTTTATTGCTTAAAATTATAGATTGGTTTGTCCGCGAAAATCCATAACATAAAATCGATGTATGCATTTAATTATTTATCTTTCATACCCTTAATCAAAAAATGAATCGCTATTAATAACTGAAAATGGATTTACATTGAAAATAACTTATATTTTTTATTGCTGACACAATCGATGTTGATATATGTGTTAGCTCCGGAAACAAACCTCTTTTAGGCCGGTTCTCATGCCCCATAAATCACATCCAAACAACACTGATTCCATCAAAAATATTTATTTTGCCGCTTGATTCCTCAGGATCGTGATGATGCCCTTCAATGTTACGCAGTTCTTGAAAAGCCTTTCTCGTTTGTAAGGGTAACAAACCGAGAACATTTTCAGCTAATAACTTTTAGATAAAAGCCTTTTCCCCACCACCAATTCATTCACGCGGGCCTAACTACTTCGGATTATCGCTCCGCTCCATAGGAGGCACGAGATCAGAAGAAATTCCCGCTTTTATCGCCGCATCAGATCCCCGAAATTCACTCCCGAAATATCCCAGAGAGCGTCGTTCTCATCCAGGCGACATTCTCACCCGATTGTCTCTCCCACGCGCTCCATCTTTCCCCTCATTCTCTCTTTAAATATTTACTCATCAAGATAAGTGGCGTCCTTCCAATTTGACTTCCGCTTTTAACGCCGCTCGCTTTCCTCGCTCTCTTACCCCATTTGACTTCCGTCTTATGACGCCCTCTCTCTTCCATTACCAGCTTCCTCCATATGTATATCCCCGGCACCCAGACTCCGCTTCCCGAATGCGCTCCGCGCTTATTTGCTTACCCGCCCAGCCTCCGCGTACCCACTCTACCCCGCTTGCCTACCCACTCGCTCCACCCCATACCCACCCACCCGGCCCCTCTCCCCTCTGCAACTTAATCGCCCCGCCAACGCAAGGCTTTTCATTCCAATTTTCATTATAAATTTCCCATCGTTTCTCTCGCCTTCTTCGAAGAAGAAGTTGCATTCTTCTGGCAATTACTGGATTTAGTAGTGGGCGTCGGAGAAGAAGTGGGCCTCATGATTATAATGTTTTCCTTGGAACGAAATGCGTGTATCTAAAGGTGAAGATGTTGCTCTTCCCCCCACTTTTGTTCGCATACAACGCTGGAAAGTTCACCCTGAATGTTCCTGGTTTGCGTCGTGTCACGCGGGAGAGGACAGTGTCGCTCAACGCGGAGTCGGCACTTGCTTGACCTACAAAAAGACTTGCCTTAGAAAGAACGTGCTCGCTCTGCAACATAGCTTGCTTCATGAGAGCAAGTAGAAGATCTGGGATCGAATTCCAGTGTGGTTTGACTTTTTCCAACACCGCTCATCCTTTGGAAAAAATTACGTAATATCCTGCATTGCCTAAATAAAATTACATACGCCAATTAATCATATTATTTAGGATATTCGAGATTCAGCACGGTAAATGGAGGGATTAAGCTGGAAATGTGAATGAATACATCAGCATTAAAAGATGTCAGATGAGGTAGAAAATCAATTAAATACAATTATTACCACCGGCGCAAACGTTTTATTCTGGCTTGGAAGGTATACAATTTATATAGAAATGAGTGTTTTTCAGGGTTATAATAAGTTGGAAATTATGCAACAACTTTTTAACTTCATTCTACTACACCATTATTAAGCTTATTTCTGTGTTTTTGATCATAAAATGTGCTTATGATAAATTCGAATTTAAGTACACCATACCTATTTATTCTAAGTGAATTTCAGGAAAGGAAAAAGAAACACTTATAAATACTCCTTTACCATGCATTCATCCCTAGGGAATATGGCATCCTTCCATACATGGCAAAGCAAATTAATTACGAAGAGTAAATAGAAGTCTTTTCGATATTTTGTTAGAATATCGTGGAAAATATTCTTTTAACGATAGAATGCTAGTCGTCTGTTATTACAATCGTGTTTTGCTTTTATATGCCTATTTAAGGAAATTTAACTAAGCATCACTTATAATTGTATTTAAGTAATGCATTATTAAATGGATTCGTAATACTCTTGGAATTTGATAAACATAATAGAAAACAATCACAGGTTTATTATCTCGTATTTTCAGCTACTTATTTTGAACCTCCGTTACGTAGACCTGTTTCATTCACAGTTGTTACCTGCCAAATATATCTTTCGTGTGTTGTTGGAGGGAAAACAACATTATGAAATGTTGGTTGGATTCGCATTATAAGCATTCGTTATTCTGAAACTCATAACAAAGCTCCTCCTAATACCCTCCTCGCTTTTTTTTACTTGACGGTATGCATGACCTTTACAAAAAGACGCATTTCTTTGAAGTTGCGAACAATTTAAGCTCCTGAAAGAGATTCAATTACCCCGTGAATCCAGGTTGAAAAACGCCTCGCTAGAGCTTCACTGAAATAACATCTGAAACCTCCTTTACGTTTGTATGTTTCAAGTCGTCACCAGCATTCCGCGAGTTAATTAAGAAGAGATTGAAATCCTAGATTCGTATTTTCTCTCTTCAATGAGAGCAAAGCGGGACACGCGGCCTTTACGCTAGCCTTAACTTCTTAGAAAACCCATCTGCGAGTGAAGTTGTAGAATTTTCCACCTTTCTTTGTGATGCGAGTCGGAATTATAATTTGCGAAATTAATAATAATAATAATTATTATTATATTATTGGTTGATGATAGGTGACCTCTTTGGGGCGACAGAGGGATTTATGATGGTAATCCAGGACCAGGTGATTAAAACCAGGAACTACTGTAAATTTATTCTGAAAGATCCAGCCATCACAGATGACAGATTTAGGTGGTGCAATCAAACCAGAAAAATATTCAATACATTATATCTGACTGTAAGACGATGGCACATACAAATCACTTACATAGGCAGATCTTAGTTGCAACAATCATTCGCCAAGAAATAGGCAAACAAATTTATTACTAGATAACAAAATTCCACCGTACTACAATTATAACCCTGATTCTGTTCTGGAAAATAAAAGATATAAATTATACTTTGACCGCACAATAATGACCGATAAGACAATACACCACAACAGACCTGATATTACTCTAACAGACAAAGAAAAGAAAATTGCTTTTCTTATAGATATAACAGTCCCTTTAACGGATAACATAATAAGAACAATTCATCAAAAAAGAAACAAATATCAAGAACTAGTAAATGAAATATTTAGGATATGGTGTATGAAACAACTTATAATAGTGCCCATAGCGTTATCGGCCACAGGTATAATCCCAAAATAACTCTTTCATGGCCTGGAAGCTTTAATTTAAAAAAAGAACATTTATATAAAATTCATAAGGTTGTTATTATTTCTACGTGCCATTTTGTAAGGAAGTTTTAAGATTTTGGTTTGTAAAATGTTTTCATAATAACAGAAATATTGTTCTTTGGGAGTACTTGGTATTTACTCCCGTACCCTTTTGCAATCCAGCAGTGCTGAGGAAAAATGGAATACAAAAGATAATAATAGACATTTATAAACATCCATCTAACCCATTCCCACTAAAAGAAGATACTTTGAATATTGAAGCTATAATTGATTTTTCAGGTTAAACTTTTAAGTTTGTAGAAGATAAACTTAAGGATGAATAATATGATGATAATAAGTTACAAAGGTATAAATATTGTTTTACATGTATAACAATTGAATAGACAAATAATATGAACTTTATTTTCGAAACATGTTAAATTTACATATAATGTTTTTGTAAAAACATATCATTTATATAATGATTAATTTGTATAAATCTTTGTTTAAATACTAATTAATGGTTATTTTATATCTTTCAGGTGAGTTATCTACTTTCTGCTAGTCAGTACCACTGTAAAAATGTTGGTAAGATTGCCTCCAGCCCTTGTGAGTACTATATATTTTTATGTAATCGTCATCGTGATCAGTTAAATGTTACTTATTGCTAATTTTCATTAATATGAAAAATAATGCAGAGTATTTGAAGGTAAAGTTTCATCAATTTAACATTCAAACATATTATATGCATTTCTATATTATAAGTAACTCTATCCTTTAAAACTAATTATATGATTACTTTTTCATTACACTATCACTAAGAGTGTCTTTGAGCTATGATACTTACTCGAGAATAGAATATTTAATAGTATCTAATAGCAGCGGAACTCCTATAATAATATATGACAAAATATTCTTGATTAAATTCAATTAATTAACATGTATAGTATTCCATGTCATAAATCGTAATTTTTTATTGGTAGGAATAATGAAGATTACATTAATGCCATTGTAATCAAGTATTCTGTTCTTATATCTATTTGAATATTTGCCAAATTCATTTGAAATTTTTTCAATCTTTCAATATCGTTTTGCTTCTTGTACGGTTAATCACTCATAGTTTGCTAGGGTAAACGAAATCCATGCATGCGATCCTTTAAATTTTTTGTAGTCTTATTTTGTCGTTGCTTATGCATATTTAGTAATTCGCTCATTATCATGTTATCTCATTTTCAATGTCATATTGACTTGGGCATACAATTTTTAAACGTCTTCATAGTAAAAACGAAATGATTATCATCTTTTCAAGTCGAATGTCCAAAAATACCTACTCCAAAGATGGTGAGGTGGATGCCATCAAAATATTCATTTTCTTATTTACTCACGCTCTATGTCTCAAGTCCTGTTCAGTCAGAGATCGTGTTTTTTTAGATCGATTTAAATGTCTTCTTCTTTTCTATTGCCAATAATATTCGTGAAAAATGGAAATGGTTTACTCGTAATGGAATTGCCTCGTTGATAGCAATTGATTTACTGTTTCTCCGTAACCAAAAGCCTATCTATTGAGTGATATTCGTGCATAACCAAGTGCGTTTGATCTCCAAAACTTAAAGTACCACCTTCGCTGCACCAATCGCTTTTTCTACGCCTTTCGTATTTTGCAGATCTGTATCATTCCACCACACCCTACGCTGCGTTCCTCTGTGTCCCCACCGGAAAGCATCTGTCGGAGCCCCTCTTTGTCACTTAGCTGGCTTCTCAATAGACTGAGTGCTCTCTTTCCTGTTGAGGCCACACCTCCATTCCCCCGGTCACATGGCTGCCTCTGCTAATGACCTCCGCAGCCTTGATTCTCCTTTCAACCTGCCTAACCTTGACCTCTTGCCGCCACCTCTCACTCACCAGCCTTGAAACTCGTGCCTTTTCCCATTAGCGCCGTCTCTTCTATCCATCCTCCCCATGACGTCACCATTTGATTAGGGAAGACCAATTTAGCTGGTCGGGGCCCTGAAGATGGTATACACATTAGGGAAACGGAATATATACCGTAGGAAAAGCCGAGCCACGGCTGAGTAGATGGGTGAATTGGTGAATACCGCAGGAACCCCTCGAGGAAGGTGTCACAATTTATATTAAAGTATTCAAAACTCATGAAATTAAGAGTATCAGCAAGACTAATTTCTGGGCACATCCTCTCCGTTCATGTCAACATTGTTTATAATATATGTATGAATGAGTATAGGTTGAATATTAAAACAAACCAACCAACCGAAAGGTAAAAGCTATTTATTTCGTTTCATAGTAGTTTACCTTACCCTTTGTATCATCTTACATCTGTTTTCTCTATTTTATCCTCGAGTTCTACACACAATGACTTCTACCATTTTATAAGAAATTTTACAGAAAGTAACTCTAGCCCGGCAATGCAATTCAAACACGTTCCTCCGCAAAAATGAATTTTGGAATAAGGAATTACAGAGTTCGAGAAAAACTAACTAATTTTGAAATAAAAAATGTCATGCTGATAAAATTTACTAGTATGGAAATTGCTTCTCTTATTTTTTAGACTCTATTTTGGTAGCACCTGCTCAGTTCAGTTTTATTCTATTCTATTCAAACCTCTAAGTTTGTCGTAAAATTGAATTCTATATTCCTGCTCCATGTACTTCTAATATACTTCACTAAAATTCAATTACACTTAAATAATAATATTACGAAGAGAAAATGTTTTAGCTCATTCTTTTTATTAATAAATTCTTTCCTTTGTCCTAAAATTATCATAATTAGGAATTATCATAGAGTTCCCTGGATAAAGCAAATCGAGACGTTAAATAGAGCGGATAAATGTTCATCATTCTCATCTGCACAGGAAAAATAAGAACTCTTTTTTCGATATGACGAGAAGTAATTAAATTTGCTTCTCTAATTCGTTTTTACTTATTTGTTATCATGGTTTTACAATCAACTCGAGCCGGAAAATACGCGGCACAAAAATATCGAATTAAAACGGCCTCCTTCTCTCTGATCTTTGGGAAAAAAAGACTTTAATCCTCGGCGTTAATTTCCAATTATATTTGCGAATTAGAGCGAATATGATGGAAGTTTTTAATTGGATTGCTCAAACGTCAAATATGAGGTAAGAAAGTGGGTTTAATGGATGAGGGGTTATTGTTTGAGATGAAAAAAGAGAGGGTATGCACACAATCAACGGAGAAAATCTTTGAATTCTGGCTCTGATTATTCGAGGAAAATGGAAAAAGTAAACAATGGATCTCATAACAGGATTTTTGGGGAAGTTTAAGAGATTTTCCACTAAGGATCTTTAGGAATTCGTTTGTTTTGCTCGCTTGTTTTCATCTTATAATATTAGTTTACTGTCGAAAGCAGTGAAAATACCGACGTATGTAATTATATTCCACGAGTATTCGATTTTAGTGTACTTCAGCATAACTGCTAAGGAACGATCACTTAACTGTTCATGCTCAGTTCTACCATCATAGAAATTATCTCACTTATAATTATATTCAATTGCTTATGTATCTATTCTTTCTTCTTAGTTATATAATAATCCCTTATGTATCACTAAAATAATCGTTTGGAGCTTGCAAAAATCTAAATTTCATGAACTGCAATGAAAATTATGTAATTAAAAATGGCTGAATTCCAATTTAGCGTTGTCCTAACTTATTTATTACTTGATTTCAACCGAAGATACATTGTAAAGTAGCAGAAAAATAACGTCTGGGAAACGTAATATTTATTTACAAATAATCAGGACTTTGTTGCAGAGGATAATATGTTTAGTCTATTTAGCCTAAGCTTTTACTTCCTATGTGAATTCTATGAAGTTTAATTTCATGGAGTTTACTATATGTTTTATTACATGAAGAATATTTGCGGCCTTTACTTTATGGTGCTTAGTGAATAGAATCCATTTCTTTTTTCTTCGTAGAAGGCATAGAAAAAAAGTGTCATTCATTTTGACTCCAGTTCATTCATTTAACTCAATATCTTTCTTGTCTGAAATATTAATAATCTGTTACATATATAATCTCTTCCCTTATGGAATACGTAGATAGAGTTTGGCGAGGAAAGCAGGAAGAACTACCTTACTCCTCATGCTGACTTTTAAGGCTCATGACCCTCATGACCCTCTGTGGCTAATATCAGAGTCTGTGAGGCTCCAACTACAACTGTGGCCGATTTCTTGAAATTTAAACTTGATAGGTAACCATACAGATACATACGGAGTTGATGCATGTTGTATACAGCAAACATACCCCAAGGATAAAATAGGAATGATGGTGATGATGGATGGCTTTTAAAAGCTTTTCAGTCTTCTATGTTATTCTTTTGAAAATTTTATTCCTCCAAACACTGATAATTTATAGTTAAATTATCAATTCTAATTGATTATTTATGTGTTTATTAGAATTTATGCAGCAGTTAGACTTTCGGCTGGTAGCAACGTAATTATGAAATTATATTGTATTACAATTAATCTTATGTTTTCAGTTATAAATTATATAAAAATTTGTCAGATGTTATCAGCTTATTTGTCGTTTAAATTATAATTTTGCCTTAAAATATTTCCTAATGTGTATCACAATATGAGCAATTCCTTGTAACTTCACCGAAGTATTTTTTCTTAACGAAAACTATTTGCACTCGTTGGAAGATTTCTATGATAATTTAAAACTACTAGTTTTCCTTCTTTATTCGTAAAATCTACCTTAACTTCGTAAAAAACCTAACCTAGGCGTAGATCAAATATTTGGTGCGAAAATTCTCGTTGGAAGAGAAACGAATCATATGATTGGATTTGTTAAACTGGCATAAAAGTATCCTATTTTAGTTGTATACATCAGAATACATATATTCTGCCATATAATAGATGAAACAGGAATACAGAATATCACAAAATTGATGAAATATAAAATATATGACAAAAAAACATAAAATAAATAAATACATAGTATACATACTAATACATGCATTTTATACACGAGAGAATATTGTATGATAATTTTGCAATATGTAAACATAAATATATTTATATAAAAAATAGTTTAAAAATAAAACTTCAAATATAAGATTTTAAAATGAGCTATAAGTACAGCACATGAGCACAAGAAAATCAAAGAATTGAGTACAATTGTATCATTGCAATTTTTTTAAACTAATTTTATTTGCGCGGTATTTGTATTAAATATATCTGAACATAGAACACTAAGGAAGAAACCCGCAAAATTCATTTTGATGTTAGTAACTGAATTCAGAAAATGATTCTAGACACGCTGAGAAGGGATATTCTAAACTCTAACTAGGTGCCAGTTATATCTTTCAAATACAATCTAAGTTTAGATTACTTCTCTGAACAAGATCAGAATAGCCCTCATGATTCAATGACATTCGAAGTACATTGAACAACACGCTTCTCCGGATTCCATTCCTGTCCCATGCAGCTCTTCTTTATCCCTATTGTAGCTTAACTCACTTAAACCACCCATTCATTCCCGTTAGGAAACAAGGGAAGAATATTTTTAACCCTCATATGGATTTACAAATTTAGTTACGTCGTTGGATTTACGGCGCCGCAGAGGCGCTGCGGTATTTTTTGTCATTATCTTCCAAATTTGGCTCTTCTTAGCAAGTTTTTTTATTGATAATGCTACTAACTTCTATATTCTTTATTTTTAACTGTGTTTTGTTCGATTGAACCCATTATTACAGAAGTTATGAATAAAAACCTTTAACACTGCATTATTTTCCGTTTAGTGTCAAATAATGACAGAGGCCATAGAAATAACACCCTTAGGTTAGCCACGAATTTCTAAAATCTATTATTATATTTAGATGAAGTTTTGTAAAAGAACATTGTAAAAAAGAAAAATTTATGATACTTGGATAATAGATGAAAGAAATTTGGTATAGCAAACTTGGCCCTATGTTAAACAATAATAAATGATTTAGAAAGCTTCATCGTTTAAATATTATGATTATAAATATAATATACCATTTTATGAGTAAAATAAGAACCATTAAAGGAGTATTGCCAGGCCACAATAGCGACGAGAAAACTCGCGTAGCCGCAGCGGCGCCGTAAATCCAACGACGTAACTTTTTCCATTAGTGGCCAATAAAATGAAAACTATACGCACTATGCGGGCAAAATTAAAATTATCGACTAAGAATGCAGAAAAAATAGACTACTGAAAGTTTCAGCAAAATCCATGGGATTGGGAAGTATTTAAAGCATATTAAAAACCACGAGCGCCGCAAAGGCGCAGTGAATCCATATGAGGGTTAAGACTATGGAAACGTAGGCCTCGCATCCTTTTCCTTGTCTAGCACACATTTCATTCGGCTGAGAGAAGCTCTTCGTCATACCCATCCTAGCATGAAATCGTTTAGAAAAGAACTTTCCTAACAAAGAGCCGCGTTGCCTAGGGATAAGGTTGCATAAAATAATAAGGCAAAAATGCTCATCTTCCTTCCCTCCCGGACGTTTTACAAAGGAGTCGTTGCTGAACGTTTGTGAGTATTACAGTGAATCGAATTTGTGTCCACGAAAAAGTTTCGGGAAAAAACGCAGCGAAGGCTGAACTCTGAGAGGAATTCCAGAGAGAGAGAGAGATATTCCGTCGCAAACAGAGATGGAGCCACGAGAAGATTAAGAAGGCACAAAGGGAGGAAAAGTTAATAGGAAGAGTTTAATGATGTCAAAGAGAGGTAGCGAGAGAGGTGAAGGGAAGTGGTGGAAAGGGAGGGACAAAGGAAAAGGAGAATTAAAGAGAGGCTTAGAAAGGGAACTTATTGATTAATTTATAATGTATGAATATTAAAGAGTGCTCCACGTTCCAAGGTGAGCTGTGGAAGCAAAGTCTCCCAGGTCATACCGGGGCAAATAGAAGTCTGTTTTCATTGTTTAGACCGCAGGGGTGAACCTGCGGCCTTCAGGCAACATGTGTACTTTCCAGGTGTTCAATGGTGTTTCCAGGTGTTAGTCTTTTCAAAATGTTACAAAAGATATGAGCGCGTTGTAATTGTTTGGTTTACCAATTCTACCTATTATGTCTGGTAAAAATATATTTCATGAACGTGTATCTAGCTTGTAAAGTCGTTGTGCTTTGATTAATTTTGATTTTAATCTATTTTAGCGTTGATATTATTCGCCTAAAGTGAGGTCTGATGATTTTGTACGCGGACTCAGATTTCCTCATGTGGAGTAAGGCTTTCAAATCCTTCGAATAGCCGATCGGCCTCTTATGAAATTCCAATATACCACACTTGTGTAGTGCCCTTCTCGTGAAGTAAGTAGTAGTAATGTGTTTAATGAAGGTTCCTTGAAGCAAAGCACATTTTATACCTTCTCAGCATCCTAATTGTTAGAAACTTCCAACACTAAACTAACTAACTACACTTTAATTTTTAAAAAGAAAGGCAAAAATTTACTTTTCAGCCGTGTAGAGAGAGGTTTATATTATGAGATGTTAAGTTTTAATGAATAGACAAATAAAAATAAATAAAAATTTAGCTCTTGAAAGGATAAAAAACATAAACAATTGAGATTGTCAAAAAGTATTCTCGCATTTTTAGGAGTAGTCCAGTCCCCTTCAAGAAGGATAAAACATTGTTCGTATTGTGGTCATCAGCAATTATTTCTTTTAGAGTCCCTATCTCCAAATATTTTCTGCGTTGGGATGAATAAATTTGGCATTCAGTGAGGTTGTTTTATATTGAGGAGAGAGTTGCACTTCTCACATTTTTGGAGGTGTTCGTGGGACAGTAACGAGGTAGGAGTTTGTGAAATAATTCATCCAAAATCGTGAAATGTCATGAGTTTCTAATTAATGTATTTGTATGTATTATAAGGGCTGAATTATTTTTATAGAATTAGTGAAGAAATTCTTCTCAGAAATTTAATCTAACCCCATTTGCACTACAAATCTCCACTCAGGTTTAAATCGCATGATCTCCCGAAAAGTGAAGTTGGCATCCCGTTCTATTTGGCTAATATCGGCCCCGGGTTCAATGTCTGGTGGGAACCCGTGTGCAAAATGACCCATGCTGTCGAAACCTTTCAATAATATCGCTACTTCCTTTAACGTCGTACCCCTTCCTTTTTCATTCGTGTAATAATTATTTCCTTGTTTACAATACTACGCAATATTTGACATATAAATATGCCTAATCATGTAAAATGTATGCTTGGTTTCCTAGTAAATATTTACTTGATGATCGTGGAATTCCGATGCAAGCACGAACTTAGAAAGTATAGGACTGGAAACTGCTGAATTTTTTTGGCTCCCTTAATGTCCGCATACGCGAGATGGCAGCCGCGAGATGGCAGCACTGAAGCTCGCCCTTTGAAACCATAATCTCATATGGAGTAAATGGAAAACACAGCACGATTATGATACTTTTTCCCTCTTTTTCTTTGCGGGAGTAGTATATACCAAAGATGGAATTCAGAGTTAGTGATTTATCCATTTATAAGTACTTAAAACAATTGAATAAAATGCGCAAATTAGTAGATCCGAAGAATAAGTGCAGGTTGCCTTCAGGGCACACCACAAGTAACTTGTGAAAACATTATTCGTAGATCAGCGAAATTTATTCTACTTGGATACACAGAAAATAATTGATCCTTAATAAATTACCAACGTTACATCTACTTTCAACTAGGCCTTTTAAAACTAGAATCGCAGGATGCACATGGGTGGTCTAAAAATTTTCCGACATTTCAACATTTCTTGACATGGTTTCTGAAAATGTTCTGAAGATGTCTGAAGAATCTGGGGTTGGAAACTTTTCAGACCACCCTCGTATATACATTTCCTGAAAAAAAAATCGAAGTTCCCTGAAATAGTCTCCAGGAAATTTGCGAAAAGGAAATTTGCGAAACTGTCTAAAACTTAATGTTTGGTCAATACATTTTTCATACCACTCTATCCTTTATGTTTGTATATTGTATAACCTAAATTCACATTTCAGGCACCCCAAGATAAAATGCAGTCCACGCCAGTCATTAAAAGTTGAGACTCTTGGATTTATGCATGTTTCAACAATATTTGACCGTTTACTCATTTCCTGGACACTATTTCTGGGAACTTCGATTTTTTTTCAGGAAATGTATATACGAGGGTGGTCTGAAAAGTTTCCAACCCCAGATTCTTCAGACATCTTCAGAACATTTTCAGAAACCATGTCAAGAAATGTTGAAATGTTGGAAACTTTTCAGACCACCCATGTGCATCCTGCGATTCTAGTTTTATAAGGCCTAGTTGAAAGTAGATGTAACGTTGGTAATTTATTAAGGATCAATTATTTTCCGTGTATCCAAGCAGAATACATTGCACTTCGCTGATCTACGAATAATGTTTTCACAAGTTACTTGTGGTGTGCCCTGAAGGCAACCTGCACTTATTCTTCGGATTTACTAATTTGCCCATTTTATTCAATTGTTTTAAGTACTTATAAATGGATAAATCACTAACTCTGAATTCCATTTTTCGTATATACTACTCCCACAAAGAAAAACAGGGAAAAAGTATCATAATCGTGCTGTTTTTTCCATTTACTCCATATGAGATTATGGTTTCAAAGGGCGAGCTTCGGTGCTGCCATCTGGTGGCTGCGGACATTAAGGGCTTCAGCCGATTGTACAGCCAGCATAGGGGAGCTTCAGGGGCGTGGATGCAAGTAATGATTATCTGCATCTTAACTTTCCTATAACTTAAAGCTGAGGATTAAATTTTTCCATTGTGGTGATCCGGCGAATCGAAATAGAAAAAACATCTGCGAAAGAGTTTCATTCTACGGTCAATATTTCATGCCTACCTTCGTTTAACTATCATTCCGAATAGTGATATAACCTTATAGGAAATGGAATATTTAATCTAGTCCAAATTGCTTACACTTGATTCATACCTGAGATGTTCCATCTCTACAAACGAAAATTTGCATTACAATATCACTTAACAGAGTAACATTAATATACCATACGTTGGCTGAATAAGTTCAACTGAGCAAGAAATAAATTTTGAAAGATACATTGTAGAAGAAAATATTCGTATCTCATTGCATCTCTTGATTTCTGCTAGGATTCCATGTAGTTGGATTAATAAATGTTTCTGAAGGAAAAAATAAATCCAGAGAATCTCGTCGACGAGACAAAGGATACTCTTTGAGAAGAATTTCGAGTACGAAGTTTTCGAGTCGGCCTGGGAATGACTTGCCTTAACAAGTTTCAGAATTTCAGGTTTTCGTTTGGCTGCTCTTTGGTTTTCCAAAACATCCATTCCTTCCACAGTCTTTCTTCCACAACTCTAGGCCAGAGTATTTGTAAACATGCCATTTGCTTATCGTGGCAAAAAATCGAGATTCTTCATGCAAAGTCCTTTCTTTTCGGAGATGGTACGCCGGAATGAGACGATGGAGAGTAAATATTTTCTTTCCTAGTGAATTCTACATAAACCTTTTCCCAAAATATATCTTAGGCAAAGATATTGATTTTAACGCAGATTTTCTTCTTAACACCTTACAATAGAGGTAATATTCCATGATGCTTAAGATTTCTCGTCGAATTCAAACGTATGTGATTGTTCTGAATGCAATTTTACATTCTTTTTACGGTTGATCGGAAGAGTAACTTATGAGATCCAGATTAAACACCCATTTTGCAATATATCTATGGAATCAATATTTAATAGAAAGGATAAAATGAAACCAAATTCAACAATTCAAATTGGATGTGATGTATTAAAAAAATTTAGAGCTGCTTTAGCCGATCATTTAACCTACATAGGAAAGATAAATAACAAATTGTCACCAAATTCCAGTGTTTTCAAACTTCAAAGTAACACGCATTAAATCTCACTAATCTAAAAACAGATTTTCATATTTTTATCAAACCTACTGTTATGACCAATTCTACAAAAAGCAAGAATATAGAGACATAAAAGCGATACAAAATTGTTTTTTATAATCTCCCTATTTTAGTTAAGTATCCGAGAAAGCTTCAAACCTTGAAATAGGAATCTTGCACGGATTTTACAACCCCTGACACACGCCCCTTTGTAACCTATGCTGAATGAATATATGTTTGTCTTATATATTATGAGAGGATTTCGATACTTTAACTTTTAATAAATTTTAAGTAAATCCATTATTGCGTTTATATATATATACGAGTAAAATGTTGCTTGCATACTGCAAGCAGATCGACAGCACTAATTTCATATCGGCATTATATCGGGACGGTCCTCAAAAGAAAAAAAAAAAGGATTTGTTTCTTAAAATTCGCTGAAATTTCATCGTCTGGCATCGAACCCGGGTCTTACTGGTAAAACTACTATAAAACACAATAGAAGATCACCATCTGTAACTATGTGTGAAAATTCAAGCAGAAATAATGGCTACAACTGCCTCAAAAGATGTTCTAATATTCACGAATGTAAATGGCTCTCGGGACTCGAACCGAGGACGATCTTGGAAATTTAAAAAATGTTTCCGAAATTTATTAATGATCTCAATCCATATGCCAAATTTCAAGTTTCTATATTATTGGGAAAGCTTTCAAAATAATTCCTAAAAATCGGATCAACTTCTGATTGCAGAGACACCTGGTGTCGAACCCAGGACACATTGATAGCTATGAATGCATAGTTTGATTTGTTAAGACTGGTTCTTCTATCACGCTAAGTTTTAAGTTGATAGCATGCCGGGAAGTACCTAAAATTTGTTTCCGTTATCTCCTTAAGAAATGCATTTAGAAATGTAAATGGTGCCCTGGGATCGAACCAAGGACCATCAGCGAATATTTTAAATTTGATTATGAAATTTATTTATAATCTCCAACTCCATGCCGAATTTCAAGTTTCCATGCCATCGGGAAGGGGTCCAAAAAAAATCTTAAAAATCGCCACAATACATTTTAAACGGCCGATTTTTGCCTCGACCTAGCATCGAACCAAGGATATTTTCCGTAAAACTCATTTATGTTTTCGATAGATCATGACCATATATAAAGGATCCTAGAATTTCGATTCTCTACCTATCCCGGAAGTATTTTTTAAAAATTCCCGAAAATCAAAGCAATGCATTTAAACGGGAAAAATCGAGACTTTGGGGCCCTCTGGAATCGAACCCATGACACTGAGGTGCAAAATCGCAATTTTTCTGGCGGTTACACTCTATGGCCAATATGTCGTAAAAATTTCAAGTCAATGACGCCTGTGGTTTGGCCTGTGAGTTTGTATCCTCTCTCTATATATATATATATATGATACGAGTAAAATGTAGCTTGCATACTGCAAGCAGATCGACAACACTAATTTCATATCGGCATCATATCGGGACGGACATCAAAAGAAAAAAAAAATTCAAAATATTCGTAGAATTCGCTGCAATTTAATCACCTGGCAGCGAACCCCGGTCTTCCTGGTGTACTTACTATGCAGCAAAATAGAAAATTACCATATCAAACTATGTGTGAAAATTCAAGCAAAACTATTAGGTGCAACTACCTCAAACGACGTCCTACTATTCACATACACTCCTTATTTGAGAAATTATAATGTGCTCTGGCATCGAACCCAGGAACAGCATGGTCTTATCTATTTTTTTTCTTAAACAAAGTGTTAATATACATCTTCCATCTAAGCAAGAGCTCCCTTACATATCGATAAATGCATAAAAAAATTATGAAAAGATACCCCATAGTATTATATATGGGTGATATTTTTACCACCCGGCATCGAACCCGGGTCTTTCAGGCAATACTTTCTATGCAGCACAAAAGAAAAACACCATCTCTAACCGCGTATGCAAATTCAAGCAGAAATATTGGTTACAACTGCCTCAAATGACGTCCTACTTTTCCTTTATATTCCTTATGAGAGAAACGTTATTGTGCTCTGGCTTCGAACCCAGGAACAGTACGGTCTTATGAAAATTTTTTTCTAAAACTTATTCGTAGCATACATCTTCCAGCCAAGCACGAACATCCTATCATTTCGATAAGTGCATCTAAAAAAATAATGAAAAACGGCTCCCATGTATTTTAAAGGGCAGATCTTTGCATCGTCTTAGCATCGAACCCAGGATAACTTTTGTAAAAGTCATTGATGTTTTCGAAAGTCCAAGACCATAAATATAGGCACCTTGAGTTTTACTTCTCTACCTATCCGGAAAGTATTTTTTTTTAATTCCCGAAAATCACGGCAATGCATTCAAACGGGAAAAATCGGGACTTTGGGGCCCTCTGGAATCGAACCTATGACACTGAGGATCAAAGTCTCTTTTTTCCTGGGGGTTTCACGTTATGGCCAATATGTCATAAAAATTTCAGATCAATGACGCTTGTAGTTTAGGCTGTGAATTTGTATCCTATCTATCTATATAGGTATATATATGAATGAATCCGGAGAAGCATCTATATATAATAGATATGAATGAATCCGGAGAAGCATCTATATATAATAGATATATATATATACGAGTAAAATGTTGCTTGCATACTGCAAGCAGATCGACAACACTATTTTCATGTCGGCATCATATCCGGACGGCCATCAAAAGAAAAAAATGGATTGAAATTTTTCTTAAAATTCGCTGAAATTCCATTGTCTGGCATCGAACCCGGGTCTTTACTGTTGAACGTACTATACAGCACAATAGAACATCGCCATATCTAACTATGTGTGAAATTTCAAGCAGAAATATGGGCTACAATTGCCTCAAAAGACGTTCTGATTTTCACGAATTTAAATGGCTCTCTGGATTCGAACCAAGGACGATCTTGGAAATCTAAAATATGTTTCTGAAAGTTATTTATGATCTCTATGTATATGCCGAATTTCAAGTTTCTATATTATTGGTAAAGGTTTCAAAATAATTCCTGAAAATCGGATCAACTACTGATTTCAGAGACACCTGGTGTCGAACCCAGGAAATATTGTAAGCTGTGAATAGACAGTCTGATTTGTAAGGACTTGCGCTTGTATCATGCAAAGTTTGAAGTCGATATCATACCGGGAAGTACCTAAAATGTGTTTCCGTTATCCCCATAAGAAATGCATTGTGGAGTGCAAATGGCCCTCTGGGATCGAACCAAGGACCATAAGCGAATAAAAAAAATTTGATTATGAAACATATTTATGATTTCTAACCCCATGCCAAATTTCAAGTTTCCATGCATTCGGAAAGGGGTCCAAAAAAAATCTTAAAAATCTCCACAATGCGTTTTAAACGGCCGATTTTCGCCCCGACCTAGCATCGAACCCAGGATAATTTTCGTAAGACTCATTTATGTTTTCGATAGATCATGTTCATATATATAGGCTCCTTGAGTTTTAATTCTCTACCTGTCCGGAAAGTATTTTTTTTTAATTCCCGAAAATCAAAGCAATGCATTCAAACGGGAAAAATCGGGACTTTGGGGCCCTCTGGAATCGAACCCATGACACTGAGGTTCAAAATCGCAATTTTTCTGGAGGTTATACGTTATGGCCAATATGTCGTAAAAATTTCAAGCCATTGACACTAGTGGTTTAGCCTGTGACTTTGTATCCTCTCTCTCTATATATATATATATATGATATATGAATGAATCCGGAGAAGCATCTATATATAATAGAAGATATATATATATATATATATATATATATATATATATATATATATATATATATATATATATCAGTAATTAGAGGGAAAGTTTTGGAGGGTTTTCCTCCCGTCTTTGGGCGAATGCCAGGCAATCCCTTGTAATATGGTATTTACCCTTCCACCGCTGCCACCAGGCTTGATGGCCTAATCGCAGCGTCATTTCGAATAAATAAATTAATATTAAAATAATCTTAATATTGAATTTAGCTGGATAGATACCTTCGTTTGTGCAATAAGTTCCCTTTGGTTTTAATTTGGACATAATATACGTTTAACTGAATCAGAATTAAAAATTAATGCAAAAATATCATTTACGAAAACCACCAGACAGTTTTAGACACGAGGCGTTAGGTTTCGAAATTAATGCACCCAAAAACGTCGACGGTATTTTTAAGGTGCTTTTATACTGTCTAAGTCCCGCCTCAGCTTATTTATGGGAATGTAAAACATTTTAATTTCAGTTTCGCGTTGATTTCGACGGGAGCTGTTGCTTTCACTGCCAAAGGGTGCGCTAAATTATATAGATGGCGTTTTTGAAAAGCGTAATGTGTCATTACACTCCCATCAACCTGAGGACGTCAAATTAAAACGGTGCTTTTGCGATTGTGACAGCCATCTTCTCATAATGACGAAGAACCTCGGTGCGCAATGACAAATGACTCCCAAGCTTAAGCATCCGCGGCCGAAAAAGCTTTAAAATTATGATGGGAGCCATTCATCAAAGGGAGTTTAATTTGCATTTTGTCGGGACGGGAATTAGTCGAGATTCGAGGCAGATGTTATTTATCTGCCAATCATGCCGAGATTACGTATTTTGCGAAGAATGACCCTTTGTCCCAAAAATTAGATAAAATTGAGGAACCATCATTAGCATCCCTCTACTCTTTTACATGCATTATAATTATTGAAAGTCCGGTTTTCAAGCGTTTTCTAAAATAAAAGTTACTATTGATTGTTAGTGTACTTATTTTAAAAGAGACATTTTCTAACTAGTCGTAATGGAATTAAATCAGAATATTAAACTTTCCTTCTTTGGGGATTGTTTTTTTTTTTGAAGGCGTAAAATCTATATTTTTTAAATTGTAAATTATATCGATAGTTAATTGGTTATTTTCTAATGCTCTTGTGATTAATTATGGTGATTTTAAGGGGAAATATCAATGTAATTTTTTTTCAATTTGATAAATTATGGAGCTTAAATGTTGCGTTAAGAGGCACATTGAACAATTTTTCATCTTACCTATTGTCATTTACCTCTTGTATTCGATCTTTTTTCTGTAAATGCAGATGTTTTTCCCATTCTTATTTATATTGTGCTTTCTTACAGAAAACATATTTTCTTTGATCACATACACTGGTATTATTCGCCAAAAACGATTGATCTTTTATATTTGCTTAGGTTAATAAAAATATCAGTATTTATCCTTAGTGTTTCTGATATATTTTTTGCTAATTATGATGTGAGTAATGAAACTTGTGCTAAATCACACACAATTATTTTTAATGTATACCTATCTGCATGTATTTAGTACTCGATGAAGCTATTTGACGATACTAGGAGGTGATTCTAGAGCTTTTTGATGTTGGATTCGCTACATGTTTCGTTATTTTTATTATAATGAAACATTACCGTGAAGTATGCCTGAGACTGTTACTCTGTTTCACTATTTCAAAGTAGGTTGGGTATGATGAAAATGTTCATTAATTAGTGTGAATGGAATCAGTATGACTTACACCGTTTAATTTTTTTTCGTAGAAAATTTATTTTCATGCAGGACTCATTGGCATGTGTGCATATACATACTTGCCTTTCTCACTCAAAGAACATCAAAATCGTTGCAACAAGAATAAAGTTCGCAAAGTAAATATTCTCCTGCTCCCTCCTTTTTTTGTATGGCGTCCGAATCCAATATTCCGCCTTTATGGCTCTCTCTCCTTCCGTGTAATTTCCCCCATATTTGTTGCTTTCACCTTTTCATATTCTCCTGTTTTATAAATACCGCCCTCACTTTGAGCGCGAGATGTCGCTTGATTCCATTTGCCTCCATTAGCGTTGTCTTTCCTAATGAAAAGGGAGAGGGCCCTTGTTAAGTGCTTCAAGAGGAAGAGGCATACATCTTCAAAGTTTTGGGCTCGATTCCTCCTATCGTCGCCGAGAGGTCGCTGTTCTCTTCTGCGGTGGAGCGGTCCTTAGTTTCGGTGGGACTTTTATTCGTCACGAGCGCCAATTCCTTTAATTGCCGCCTTTGAATGCCCCCGTGGGAATGCGTTCGTTTATGATCTCTGGCTTACGGATGGCTTATATACCTACATGGATACATGGGAGAACTAAGGTGGCAATTTTCTCTCTTTGGTTTTATCTTCGCGGCGGTTGTGAGAGCATTCAAAGGTTTTCAGTGAAATTAAAAGAGGGTACTTAGTACTTTACCGTATTATTATTCATATTTTATAATAATGGTATTCTACGGCTCATTAGATGCGTATTTTCCAAAGTTATAGTCCAGAAAATCACACTGAATCTTCGATATGAAAGTTCAACCTCCACTAATTAATACAACATGCTATTTTTATACTAGATAGTCAGTATTACCTATATTGGCTCTATTATATTTAATTATATATAATATAAACATTCAATTGGGGAATGTAATTGGTGATGAGGGAGTATCGGGACTCCCGATACTCCCTCATCACCTTCATCTTCATCGAATCACCCCTTCGCCCTCATCACAAGGTCTATTGACCAAGTTCTACCTTAAAAAAAACAAAAGTTACAATATGCATACAAAGTCCGCTGGACTCTATGCAATAAATATAAAAAATGAGTCAGACCGAAAAAAATGAAAAAAAGGGAATGTAGTTGCGATTGTTACTAGTAAGGATGTCCAAGAGAATTTTCAGAAACGTAGGAACTGGGGCTTCGGTCCCGCTTCCCACGGCTTACCTTTACTCTTCAGCAATTTTTTTAATTTTTGTCATAAAAATCATAAGAAAAGTGTAAAGTGCCATATTTGACGTCCTGAATGATGCATCGTCATATAAAATTCACCCTCATATCAGTGGGAAATACGCAGTAAATATGTTAGCGATATAAACATGTTTCGAGGTCCGCGCGACCTCGAAAATACTTCAGAAACCTCGCACAAACTTAAATGAAAGGCATATTATTCTATATCCTGTACCAAAAGAAAACTGAAAAAAATTTTCCCTTAATCAACAAATTTTGACAGAAACGACCAACTCAACACATTGGTGGATCAGATATCTAAAAGAATAGAGTAAAAGGTAAATAGTTGGACTTGTTGACTTGGACTTAGAGAAAAGGATTTTAGAGAAAACTTTATGACATTAAAAGGCTAGTTTTATTAGTTAAAACTTAGTTTAAATGGTGCACATACTTAAAGATGCCGAAAATAAACAATTGAATATATTTGTAAATAAAAATATCAGCGGAGCTTTTTCTCTGAAGAAGAATCGCGTTCGAAATTTGTGGAAGAGCCAAATCGTGTCCGCGATGTTACGTAAAAGCCTTCTTCTTGCATCCTTCTTGGGCTCTAAGTCGAGGCGAAGGATGACGCAAACCAGAATAGGATTATCTAATAGATGAGGAAAGAACATTGGAGGGGAAATTGCGTGAGGGAGGGGATATGACATCCTAGCTTGAAAGGAGAAAGGTAGGTGAAAGGGCTACACAAAAACGGATCTATAACGGGAATTTTGTTAGGCCCTCGCCTAGGGATACAAAACAACATCTTAGCAACGATGTAGCTAAGAAGACGTGACGCACAGCGGAAAGCCAGTTGGCACGAAATAGAGCTAATTTGGGCTTGATCTTGTACGTTTTTGCTCCAAACGCTCGTCCGTGAAAGTTAAGTACTCGACTATGTAAAATTGAACTATAAATCTCCAGGGTCAATACTTAAATATCCAGTGCACTTTAAAAGAGATGTTTGGAATTAAATAAAAACGAAAATGATTTACAGCCGAATGTATTATCCATTCCAGTGTGGATAAAGTATTTTAACTCCAGCGATACTAAATCTCACGATGAAGTTTCCGAAAAAATGTGAACACAAGAATTGAAGTACATGCAAAATATCTACCTCTATAAACGAAAGGGTATTTCTCGAAGGCAAAACGTATATGCCCTAACCAATGATTCTTCCAAGTAAAGTTCATGAAACACTCTCTTAGTATATTCGTTCTGTTAAAATAATTTAGTCTCAAATCTTTGATTTATAAGAGATTGAAGCCTAATTTTGACTCATTGATTTTTGTCATTCATCTATAAGATCGCAATAATAACCATAAGCTTATATAAACAATTAATGAAGTATATATGTTAACCTACTTATTTTATCATAGAATTCATGAAAATTATTTTAAATGTGGAAATATCGTAAAAGAAAGTGTGCTTCATAGGTGGTATTCCTCATTCTGTGAAACGATTATATTAGCGAACAATAGAATACGATTTATATCCATCTAATACAACCTTGAATACTAGAACAAAAGACTTACATTGCATATATTGCTTCTATTATCACAGTGTAGCGATATTTTATCTCATAAATAAAGGAGATTACACAAATTCATTTTTACAAGTAACAAGCCAAGGAGCTAGGGAACAATAGAGTATTAGTAACGGCTCAACAGTAATAATTATTATATAATTATGCATTAACATAACCGTTTAAAAAATATATTAATTAATGTATTAAAGTTATTCGACAGTTTAAAAAAATAATCCTTTCATAAATCCTTGGTTATGGAGTTCTCCTCGGAGAGGCTTGCATATAGAAATTGATTGGCCCTCCATGTACATTCATGAGTAAAAACTATGCCTGAATTTCATGTAGTGGAGTTTAATAACTAAATTTCCAAAATTATGGCTGTATTGAGAAGTGATACTTCTCAAATTTGTCGTAAATATAGGAGGAATCTTCCAAAGTTCAAACTAATGCATATCAGAGATACCTCAATTAATTACCATGCACATTCCTATTATGTTGTTTCTTAGAATTTAGATAATTGACATTTTAGTATCAATTTGTTATACGTCATTCATTTTCCACAATTATTTTATATATAAAATACTCAGAACGAAGTAATTGCCTCGATAATTGCAAATATAAATTGCATCAATTTATAGAGATAAAAATATTCAAATTATACTTGAAATTGCATTGACCTAGAATATCGTTAATATCAAAATAAATTAACGTTAATGAGTTACGCAATTTATTGGGATTCCTTTGAAAGGCCAAAGGTCTACCTGGTCAGCAATAAAAGATAATTTTGACTTTCACAAAGCCAGAAAATCAGACTCCCCGATTACGAGCAGATAGTCGTAACTTATTCACGGGAAATGAATACCTCCACTTTCAATTCTGCCCACTTTTGCTTTGATGACCGTCCAATAAAAAATTGAAACCTTGCTCTAGTCCGCACTCCGAAAACAAAGCATTCTCTCAGTTGATCTGTGCCTCGTCTGATATGCATAAATACTTTTTCCGCCGCTGCAGCGCCGGGCGTGGGCGGTGTGCCGCGGGATTTATGTCCAATTAAAGAGGACGTTGCGCCCGGAATGGGAAATAAGGCGTCTCCAGGAAGCGTTGGAATGTACAACTGCGGGACACAGACGGAATGAAGCGTGGGTGGGAAAATAGTGACGCTTTGATATTCTCATCAGCCGTGCGGTCCATTTGCATATCATTTTGATATGTGCGGTGGGACCGGTGTCTTTTTTTCGGCGTGTTAAACATGCATGGGTTGGGAATCCCGTTTGGATTGGCGAGAGGAAAAAAGATCGGTAATGGTGTCAAATGAACGGTTACGTGGGAGGGGAAAATGAATGTTCTAAAGAGTTTGTTGTTCGGGCGAAAACGAGTGGTCTTTGAAATACACTCCGATTGCAGTGTATAAGAGAAGATTTTTGGGGTTTTTTTATGACATGAAGTGTCGTGATTGAGAATATTTTTCTTGGATTATAGGCTGTGCTCATTTTGTAGCTGGAGTAGGACAAAGTAACTTTTCCTTGGGGACTTTTAGTTACCGTGAAATTCAAAGCTTATAGCCCCTGAACGGGAGCTATATTCTAATCTAGACATGTCAACCTTCTAGACATACTGGTTTTACTGGCCACCTTGTGAATATAATGTATAATAATTCATGTTTAAAAGTGAGAGAAAAAGTGTCTGTTATACTGACGATATACGCTGATATATATTGCAGTCATAAGCTTTAAATTTTGACTGTAAATTCGAACGTTTTTAATCTCCACTGTATTAAAATGGTAAATAGTTTCTTCCAAAATATGTTAACTTTTCGTCATCCTCCTGTCAAGGTAACACTCCGTGTGGGGGATAATTTGAATCTCATATATTCTAGAGTCGTCTCGTATAAATTCACCCACGAAAAGATGAAACGGTGGAAGTGAAAGTCAGTTTTTTAATTTATTTTTGATGAACGGAATAATATAAGTTATTCAATTTTTCATGTTATCAAAAGGTGTTGAATATTTTAAATTTTATCCGGATTTTATTTCTTCTCACAATAGATGGCAAATTAATAATCAGATCTCACGGTATGAAAGCATACATTCAAATTCATCCGTTTGTATTAAACTATTTATTTCGTGAAGTAAGATGTGATTTAAAAAAATAGAAATAGCTTACTAGTGCTTAGAAATCACATTCTTTAGTGAAACTATCATACCTACAAAAGTTCTTCTGGAGTTTAGTTTGTTAAAAAAATTGCTCGGATTATTAAAAAGTACGTATTTTTCAATGTGAAATCAAGGAAAAAATGAATTATCAATATACAGTTGTAATTTATTTTAAAAGAGATTAAATTTGACTCAATTTATATTAAGATTATAAAATATTAATAAATTATTTATATAAGAACCATGTGCCCGACCTTCTTTGTATCATTTGGTAACTTATTTTTCTTAAATTTTAATGTGCCACGTAGGCTTCCAAAATTACTGTCTCACTCCCTAAAGATATTGATATTCATGAGTAAACTTTTCTGTTTAAAATGTCTCAAAACTATACATGGAATCTCGTTAGAAATTAAACAATACGTTAATACTACCAAATTATAAGGGATTGGACTTTGGACTTCGGGAATCCTTATTAAAGAATGTCCGAAATATCCAATTGTTGAACGAGGCTGAATGTGCGCCACAATCCTCTGAATAATTTTCTTTTTCGTGAAAACCTTTGGCATACATCACAGATACTTTTTCACAAGTAAGCTGAAAATAACTTCTCCATATCATAAATTCTGCATAGAGTTGGCGAGAAATTCTTGGGGAGAATAAAGAGATCTGCTTACTTCATCTTTCTTACCTGCGTCAGCGTCTAAGAAATGTGGGAAAAGTGCACACGAGGGCAATTCTCATCCATTACCATATTTTACTTGCAATGATAGGCTCTACTTTAAGGATTTCTGCATCCACTAAGCCAACTGCGAGCTCATCAATTTCTGTTCTAAAAACTCCTTCGTAGACCTATTTCAGCTTGGTCGGGTGGTATTGGAAAAAGTAATAACTGCTAAATTCTTCGTAAGTATTTTAATTTATCCTTTTATGTCGAAAGAGGAGTTTTGTAAATGGTTGTCTCTTATTTACAAACTGAAAAAATAATATCTGATATATTTTCTTTGATTGCATCTATTTAGTAGAATAAACGGTAACATAATTAATTTAATTCTTACGTAATCAGGTAGGTATAAAAATAAAATATAAGTACTTCGTTCTCGCTCCGTTGTTTTAATTTTACTTTTGAACCTACCTCATTCTGCAGTAAACAAAGAAATATTGGAACACGGCTGTTAATGAATTAGAGGTTTAAATTCTCCAAAAGCCGTATTTGACGGTATTCCTCCTCTTACTTCCCGGTAGTTGGAGAGCATTCCTTTCTTCATTTCTCCGACTACCGGGAAGTAAGAGGAGGAACGCCGACAAAGACGGCTTTTGGAGATTTGAAGCCTCTGATTCTATTGGAGTTCTACACAATGATTGCTCATTCCATCAATTCTACGTATTACTACGGTCTCTAAAGTTTATGTCAGTAAAGATAGAGAAGACAGGTGATATGTCCCAATATTTTAGCTCATATAGCTATGAATATCAGGAAATTTCAATGTTAGCATTGGATAGCCGTTTAAAGTGAGTAAATAAAAGTGTCGTTACCTATATTCTTTAGTAAATACCATATGATTTGTGTGTTAGCATTACAATCATATGGATTTCAGAGTTTTCATTCAGTTAATTTATCATCCCTGAATCTGAAAGTCAGATAGGGTGATGAGAATTGAGGTAATTAGTCGTTTGTTTCTTCTATTATTATTGTATTATGTATATGTCATGCCTTTTGTCAGAGGGAAGTTTTCCGCGGGGTTACCCTCACTCCGTGGGTAAACGTCTGACAGGTATGGTGTTTACCTCTCAATTTAAACTGTATAAGTAGATTAGTAATATCTATATATTTCTTGACCATGTACGACTGAATGAATTTATGCGTACATGATATGCAATGTCGAACCACTGCTACCAGATTTTAGTCTACTTGCAGTTTAATTGAAAAATAATAATAATTAGCTAGAATGCTAAGAAAGTTGGAAGTCTTAATTGTTACTGAAACACTACAATGTCTTAAATATATTCAACGGAATTAAATAATAACCGATATAACTCTCACTATTTCAGCATGACTCATTCTTTAGTAACTTTCATATCAGCATTCACGATTAGGACTGGAATAAAATTAATGGAAAATAAACTTTCCCATTTCCTGCACTAGATACGATTTAAAAAATTCCATTCCTCAAGATTTGGCTCCATGGAGGACTGTATTAATCTAATGAGTGGATGGTTTGCGTGTAAGAAGGTATCTCGTAGTTCCCACTCCGATCTAACAAAGCCGTTTATCTTTCGCCCGCACTCATTCGATAAAATACGCTTTCATGGCTGGTTTCTTGGCCCGAATATTCTCACAAATCATTTAATGAAACGAGGTCAATCGGATATGCATATTTCTTCCGTAAGAGGGGAAGATGAGCGAGAACAGTCGTCTTCTGAATGGAATTTGGAAGTTGTAAATGGCAGTTTAAGGCCAAAGATTCATATCCTCCTGTTCGGACATCGATTCCGCCATTGATAGGAATATTTTAACTGATATGTATTTTCTTAAACTTTCATAGCAATGCTAGTTCCACATTCTTTCGATGGTACTGCTTCTAACAAAATCAATTTCTATATCAATGTATATATGGGGTTATTTTCCAATTATGATATATCTTAGATACTGTTTCTCATGGTTAATATGTCATGGTTATTTTTATAGGAATTTTTTATATATAATTTGGTTTGTAATAGCATTTGGTTGAATTTTAAAATTGCTACAGCTGAAACTTTCTGCTAACTTTCTGCTTTCAACTTTAAATTTCAATTTAATGTAAAGTCAAAGTACTAAGCAAGTTATTAATCAATTTCAGTATCGAGATTATCTAAGTGTTGAAATTGCTTTGATTCAACTTTCAGTAGACTGAAATCTCTTTTAAAAACGATATTCTATCCGGCCGTAGGTAAAGTTATTTGCTCTATATCAAAATATTAACGATTCACACAAGACCTCCAGCTTACAGTAACATTCATATGAGTCGATTTTTCACTTGGGCTGTATTCCAAAATATATTTTATTTTTTGTTTACCAATTTTGTATTAAAATCAAAGGTAGAAAATGTTATTGTATCAATAAAGATTTGCGCTACTGGGGAAATGTGAATGAGAAACTAAAAAAAAAACACTTCTGATTCAATTCTCGCAAGAAGACGAAGAAAAGAAGTACGGAAAATCATTTCGCTTTCTGATATATCTGGAAGAAGAGAAAAGTGGCTTGGATACCGCGGGTTTATTACAACTGACCTAGTCCTTAATAGATCCCTCTGAATTCCTTTCACCTTCGAAATATTTATCCCAAACTCGAGACTTATTTTTTAGCGTTCGCAAAGTATCAGGGATGTTACCCATTATATTTTTCCTCTCATAAACATTCCTCATTATACATGTGCCTTTGTTCGATCCCCGGCAGACAGCGCTGCTCTCTTGCTGTGCCTCAAAGAAAGTTGCCCCATTAGACATTTACATCCCACCCGCAGCGCTTCTCTCATAGGCGAATCTCTTTTAGGGGCCGTAATGAACCGCAGACATTTTCCTCGGCGGCAATTTTGTTTAACTGCGCTTCGTCTTGTTTGAAGACGCGGTGGTTTACAGCCCCGCGAGTATGACTTGGAGGCCTCAACCGCATCTCAGACGGCGGGAAAGACAAACGTTTAAGCGTTTTATGTTTTATTTATTTTGGGGAGTCTCGACTCGGAGGGGATGTTTTGAGTAATTAAAGTTTCAGGGCCTCCGCGTCTATAAATTCGGGGTTATCATGCCGAAGTGTGTGTGCCTACGTACATGGGAGGAAATGCATCGTCGGTGGGCTCTTCGAGGCGCTTTGCAGCGAAGTTGTGACGTAGTAAAGAGAGGCTCAAGAGGTCTATCGCGTTGAATATTCAGGAAGAGAAGATTAAGGTGCATATAAATTCGGTTCATTCGCTGAATGTGTACTCCCGCCGAAGCGGAAAGAGTGTTTTGGTCCTTTCTGCAATTAGTTTATTGGTGGATTGGAAGAAGGAATTTCACTCTTTCTTAGCTTTATAATAATAATAATAATAACAAATTCTCTAATGGTAACAGGAAGAATCCCAATTACATCCACTTCAATAATTATTACTATTTACAAAGGCACACAACGATTCCCTAGCCAGAAAGATCCGGGTAGCCGGGATTCGAACCCGGGACCTTGGCGTTGGAGCGTTAACACGTAGCCACTCCGCCACCACGGCCGGTGATCTTTGAGAAAGTTGTTGTTTGTTTCTGCATATGTCTCCTTCTTTTCTTATTAACGTTGCAGAATATTGAACATCTAGGGGTTATTATTGTGACTATTGGTGGAACAAGAAAGGAACACCACTGGTGATGTCACATTTACTAATGATGTAAATAAATCGTACACTTTCATAGATTTTTTTAAAGCATTAGTATGGTCTTCCACAAAGTAACATATTGATTTTATCTAACAGATTTATAAGACAGCTTTCGTAATAATTAGCTCCTTTTCGTTAACGAAGCCGGTATATCCTGTATGTATTAGCAAATAGCTGGTTTATTCCTCTTTATCGATCAATTTATAACCAAAGAGGTTGAGAAATACATAATATGTGCATTGATTTACATGAAAATTAAGGTGTTTGTGAGTTATTTCAAAATTATCGACTATAACAACCAACATAGTATTTATTTGTGCTTCAGGTATAGTTTACTGCACGAATCGTGAGAAAGTTCAACTATTCTGGATTATTTTCTCACCACACCCAAGGAGAAAAGCTTTAAACAGGTCGATTTGCTAAAATTAAAAATAAATATTGTGTTGGAAAGGACAATTATGGCGTATGATTAAATTATTTAAACATTGAAATAACTACATGATATGACGAGCACTATGGACATTGCATGTCGAGCAAATTATTTGTAACTCTTTAGCGATCCGCTAAAGTAATTAACTGAAATAACTAAATAAAATTAAATAATAAAAATTAAATTAATTAATTTAAAAAGTTAAATTTAAGTTAAATATATTTCAAGCGCTCTAAAACTAAATTCCGCTATGTCATACTGCTAGTTATAGATTCAAATTTAATCACCCGTAGGAAGATACAAAATTGGTGAAAATTGAAATCCCAGACCTACGCATCAGCATGGATTAGAACTCCATCAACGCATCAATTATCGCTTCTTGTACCAATCCATTAACGTACGTATCATTATAGAATCATTCGATAATCAATTATGCTGCGGTTTCCCACACTACCTGTGAACATATGATATTCCTACTTTTTCCCTCGGTCGATTTCATTCTGCAATTAGGTGGGAATGGAGGAATTGAACGCGTTTCCCCATTTAATCCCACGAAGATTACTCCCAACGGTCATGTTGATCTCGATAATCGCTAAGATGATCCGAGCAGATTAAAGATTAATCATTCCCACAATCCCTAATCCCAACGCTAATTGTTTAATTGGTGCATTAATTGGGGTGGAATTCGGAATTAAGAGGGGAAACAACATTGATCGCGAGAGTTGTACGCTTCAGACATTCTCATGGTATTCATCAGGAATCGAAGTCAGGGGTACAAGGTTAAGTAGACATCCTAGGATTCTTCACAAAAATCACTCTCGTATATCCATTCTAAGAATGCGATAATGCTATTTCATAGGAAAATGGATCTTTTAAATGTTCTTTCGTTAATATAAGATAAAGCAGTTATGATCAAAATTCGTTCCAAGTGTCAGACCTATATGACCTCAATTTTACTGTGGTATAGGCTTATTTAATGAAATAACCGAAAGTTCTGCTAGTTAGAGTAATTCCGAAGATTTTATGATGTCATACATTTTCTTTAGTAATTAAAAACGATTGTGAGTGAACAATAAAAGAAAAATCAATTGGCTTCGTCCAGTTGAAACGGGTCATTTTCGTTGCTTGTTTACAACATTAAATTGTGGGAATGATGAATGAAATAGTGAATATATACTGTCTCTTCAGTAAGTGGTGCTTCAGATATTATTTGATATAGCGAGATTGGGGTAAAGTAGCCACCATAAGACCAAATGTGTGTTTAGGTGACTTGCTTGGAAGGAAATATAATTCGAAAATGCTAAGCATGTAGTTTTTATAGTGCAAAATCAATAACCATAAACGTATCAACAATATATTGAAAGATATTTTCACAATTTTGATATTTCTCAACTTTCGTAAGACCACTTTGCCCCACTATGCGAGGTAAAGTGGCCAGGGGTAGACATTTTAAGCCATAAAGAAACTTTGAGATGATAAACACGGTTACATACAAAATCAAACTATATTTGTATCATTGACTATTATTAATCAATATTTATGTTCCAATTAACAATGGATCAATATGAAAGAATATGTTTTTGTAAAAAGGAAACTGTATTTTGTTTTAAGTATCTTCTTGCAATGCTCGCAAACAAAATCATCATCAACTTCTTCTCATCCAAGACACTTTTCATGAGTCCATTTGTGGCAACCAGAAAATCGTATCCATCCTTCGTTTAATATTTTTGAATAACTCTAGTTACAGTAAAAACATTCTAATTATCATTATACTATGTTTAAGGTTTCTTAAAATTTCATACTATCTAAGTAAATCACAGTGGTGTTTCTTTATATAATTCATATATTTATTGCATATTTATATTTTTGAAATTTATTTACTTTTGTTTATGCATGCTTATGTTGTATTTAGTAGGGTTTATTTTAGGTATTAATGGTAACATTTTTATTTTTTTAATTAATTGCTATATAAGTTATCGTTGCCTCCACTCCTTGCAACTAATTGCGACGGTTGTATAAAATAAATAAATAAATATAGATAATTTGATAACAAAACATATTTTTCGGTCGCTGAATCGCTGCATCCAGCTGAAAGGCCTCTTTTTCTCAGCCTTTTCCCATTCTGCCACATTGCCTTCTTTTCTCACCTCTGCGAATCTTTCTACTCCGCAAACCTTTTTCCCAAAGGGAAATCTCTCGTCGTTACTACACTTCCAATATTTGCCGCCCTCTAATTCACTTCCAGGGCCTTAATACGTGAATTGAGCTTTCCCATCTCCTTCGCATCTCTTTGACCCCAATTGAGCACTCCACGTCGTTTATCGGTGCTCCGAGAGAGCCTCTGACGTGTGTTCCCCTCTCAATGCCTCCGTGATCGCCCATGGATTCCCTTATCACCAATCTCATAAGACTGTGTGATTTCTTTCTATGAAAACACAGAAACCCTTTCATTTTGCGAAATTAGAAACATGTTTTCCTAATCATATCATGGATCATGCAACCCTTTTCTAAAATTTATACTAAGAGTGCTACGGCAAAAATTTTCGTGGCCCTTTTACGGAAACTTGCCTCATTTATTTAGATCGAATTCATTAATACTCTTCTACTCTAATACATATGTTTGTTGTTAAGGTACTCGAGGTAAGTTGCCTTGTCACATTAGGAATATTTGTATTAGCTACTAGTATTATTTATAATGCTAGTATTAGCTCGTTACAGATAGGACTACGAACTGTCCTAGTTCTTAGTTAAAGCATTCACCTTTGCTTTACAAGGGTCTTGGGAATGATTCCCGGAGGAGGCCTATATTTTCAAAATGCCCTCAGCTGTGGAAGCACTTTTAATAATACCTCTAATCATGAAAGATTTGGCGTTCCCTTGTTTTCGAAATTGCAGTAGGCTATGGCTTTTGGTTGCTGTAATCCTTTATAAAGTTTAAACTTTGTTAGGTATCCGCTCCATTCATCTAATTCAGAATAAAAAACTGAAACAGACTAATTAAGAAGATCTGCATATTTTAAAGAGAGTTTTCAGTTGTTTTTGCTGTGATTTCTTATTCATTCATGCATCATTGTTAGATAGCAGGCAATTGAAACTCTTCTTCGTGATTTATCAGGTTTTGAAACCGCTCAAGATTCGACAAGCTCGACACGAACTAGAGCGTCAGAGGTAAAATAGAATATCGATTACTCTAGTGAGGGAAACCTTGAACTATATTCGAAAAAAAAACACTCTCTTAACTTCGCTATTTTTTATTTTGTTTTTTTTTCATCATGAATCGAATTTCCCGGGAAACATTCAGACAAAATAATCAATTCCAGCTGCGTCACTCTTAAGTTATCACGGGATTCTGGGTTCAACGAACACCGCAATGCTTTGGAACTGTAATTACTATCCCATAATATACATTGGCATATTTATTAGTCCCATATTAATCTAATGGAAAAAAGAGAGAGTACTTCTTGTATAGATAATTTATCAATAAAGTTATTAAGTATATTTATATTTAATCAGAAGTAGGTACTCTTTCTTTTTCATTTGTTATTAAGATAGATTTCTACAACATCAAGGCCGAGCTGGTTGAAAACAGCTAATTTATCCGTGTAGTATTAGTAAAATATGAAAATATGATATATTGCAATTATTTTTAATAGTTTACTCCGATAAATTTTGAACATGATCCGAGAGATATTTTATGATCACGTCATCATTTTTATCTGCGTTTCTAAATTGTATGTTGTTGTGTAAGTTTTTAGCATCATATTTTATTGCGAATGATCCATTAAAGATACAACGTGTTAATATGAGTTGCATTATAAATATTATAATTGTCTCATATCAATTCATGAATAGACGCTATTGGAGCAATCGAAGACGAGGCTTTCTCGTGAACCTTCTTCTTATTCGGGAACGTTTTCGTATTGAGGCATCAAGTACGCCCAGCACTCGTTTCATACGTTCATCCGTTTCAAGTAGAATGCGGATGCGGGGGTGAGCGGTTGGGAAGTGGCATTTAGAGCCTCCGAGGGTGCAGGGATCAGGAAGCTCCGTGCCATTCCAGATTGCCAATAACCGTCTCAGAGATGAGAATCGTTTTCGGGGCGGGGCAATTCTCTGAGTGGGAAACCGCCGTGTCTCCTAACGCCGATGACTCCCGAGGACACGGATTTTATTGCCGGGAATTCACCCCGATTCGAATTTTCCGTTCCCTTGGAGATATCAGTTCATCTGCAGCCTTCTTCACGGATGCCAACCCTTCTGTTACCACTCGGCATTAAGCTCACCGTTACGGGCCAAGGAGATTACTCGGAAGATCGCCTCGGTTGCCTAGATGCGGCATAAACAAAGGGGAAGGCATAAACCTACTTGAGGTTTGATGGCTCTTGTTTACATATTATTAGGGCGTTCAGTTTCTTAGGTCGTTCAGAGGAGGTTTCATTCGATAGAACCCCAAGTGGATTGAGTGAAAGGGATAGAAGAGTTTTATGGAACAGTTGGATGGTTTACAGCCGCTCTAATCGACGTAAGAGTTTCGAAAGGAAGGAGATCAGCGAACCGTATCCATGATACGACGTGATAGGTTCCGATTGATTACAGTGATACCTTGAAATTTAATGCCTGTAAAGTAACCTTGTACTATTTGGCATTCTCATAGGAGAATACTCTTTAATTTTCCTATTTTTATGCCTTTCTTCGGCTAGGATATAACCTGAATATCTTAGAATGGTTACTGATGCTTTAAAAATTAAATATCAAGTATTTCGCATAGATATGTGGGAAACACGTTCGGCTTTGGAGTAAGCGGTCCCGGGTTGGATTCCCGGTGGTAGCATACGTGCAAAATGACGTAAGCGGTCGATGCATACTCTATAGTACTTACCCTGCAAAACAGTAAACCTCCCTTACGCAAGTCAAAAAATATAAATTGAAGCCTTACAAATCTCCCAAATGAGAATAATGGAATATAGACAAAATGAGGAAGAATATTTGTAAATAAAACATAATAAATTTGTGCATATTACTGCAGTTTCATTAAAACTTTTGTTTTATTGAATTATCGCTGCACCACAACCATAGTCAAACGAAAAAATAATAGCTAAACGTAATTAATATGGCCCATTTCTTAGCCGAAGGCTCTTTGCCTCAATGTCGATAGCATTGTTTCTTGTTTAGGCAGTGAAAGGTTTTCAATAACTAATGCATTCAGAATCAAATTAAATGATAATTTATGTTCCGTTTTTGTGTTAAAAATCGAAAGGAAACACCTACTGAACAAGATTAATGGATTTCATTTTAATACGTGAATAATTCTTTACAACTGCTTGAGACATAAATGAATAAGAATAGTAATTGAAGATAATGTTGATCAAATTTTATTTTCAATTGGTGAGCTATCCACGTAAAATATTTGGTATCATTGCATTAATTAATTACGTACAGAACACATAAAAAGTGATGGATTTAACCATTAAAATCCTTTATCTCTTGCATGAAAAGCAGCCTAGCTTAAATTTCTAATCAAGAGGAAAGTTATTTTCATTATGTTATTTGCATATAAATTACAAAGGTTAATTCTATATTATGATAGATAGGCCTAGCTTGTTTGCGATTGCATCACATATTCATGGAAATTCCTTGTCTTGAAAGAGTATTTGAATAAAGATTCAATTTATAATTTGATTGAAATGCACCAACTAGAATAAAAATCTTGCAGGAAAAAATATAAAAATATCCTACTTGCATAATTGATGCAATCATTCATTTTTCATCTTTGTTTGGTAGATAGATGGAGAATTTATAAGCAATGGGTATTCATGTATCTATGTCGGCCTCCCACCACCCTAACATTGTAGTTGTAACGTTCGTTCTTGTATTTTCATAGATCTTTCAATACTAAAATGAGTAATGGTTACAGTGCTCTTGCGGTTATCGTCCATACGAATAAACTCAATGCAATGGCATATCTACTCACAAAAATAATCAATTTAGACAACGTAAGAAGAAAATTCATAAAATATAGGTAATCGACTGCTGAAAAGTGATGACTATGAATGGTAACAAAATAAATATGTTAAATTTCACAGGAATGTTGGTAGTCGAGTGGTTAGCTTGATAGAGCGTTTTCGCTCCAACATTAAGGCCCCGGGTTCAAATCACGGCTGGTCGGGATTTTCCTGATCAGGGAATGGTTGTGTGTATTGCCTGACCTTCCCGTGCTGGGTTGGTGGTAGGAAGGGCATACGGCCGCAAAAGTCACTTCATCGCCAAAACAAAGCTCATCCTCATATTCACCCAAACCATCATTCATCAGGCGATCCCATAAAATATGGGAAAATGGCTTGGAGAAAAAAAATTGTCAGGCACTAAATTCAAAACCCACCTTGAATTTAAGATGATGATGACTCAATGAGTTCAAACTAGTTGCTCCGAAGAACATTTTATGAAACTTAGCTTATTATTTCGTTTCCAAGCGGGATGAATTTCAGTATACAGTATAAAAAATTACGCAATACACAGAAAAAAATCGGTAAAATCAATCAAAATTGAAGGAATCAGATAATCTGTTTTGGAATGAAACTGTGGAATTAGTGTTTAATATTAGCAGATGGAGAAATTCAGAGATAGAAGGAGATCATTTGGATAGTTCAGGCTATATCTAATACTAATGGAGAAAATTGTATTTTGTGAGTGAATAAATCTAAAATATATTGTGCCTGCTAGTCAAAATATTAATGGAAATAAAGCAAAAAATAGGTTGATAGTCTAAAGAATTTTCGCTATCTATTTGAACCCCATCCCCTGACGAAAACAATATACTCTAGTGCCATCACGTCTTATTCACAATGCATTAATATATATCTTTGCACGTGAATGTTGAGAACAAATACTCAAGTGAACAGTTCATTTACTTAACGTTTAAGGCTACTGTAGCGTTCTTCCCTTTCACGACCCAACATTCCGAATGCAAACGCCGTAAATGCTTCTCTGCCGATATTAGAGGCCTGCACTTCCGTTCGCGATCTTTGATGCCTCTGAATTAAACCCAAACCTTTATGCACCATAACACATCCTTAAGGTTCCCGCCCCTGACGTGCACCCTCATGCCCAGCGACTAATCGCGCGTTCGCACACTTTATTGCCGTTTCGTGCATGTCCTTGAGAAGTACCATCTCAATTTCCGCCACTAAAGGCACTGCAGCATAGCTCTTATCACTTCATGCGAGTCGTAAAGACGAGAGAAAGCCCTTCTAAATGCACGATAAAGCAGAATAGGAAGGTTCGGAATTGCTCCTTCACTTAAAGGCTATCACGTGAAGCAACTTTACTGAAACTTGTTGAAGACGCATCCAATTATGTTGAGAAAGTCGAGGGAATATTCTTCTGTTCCCGGAAAATGACTCCGTTTTCGTATCGCATTACGCATTATTTGTCTGTTAAATACCTGTAAAATGCACGGAAAATATTTACTGATTCAGTAAATATCTTATAAATATCTTATAAATATCTTATAAAAGAATATTCATTCCCCAATCATGTTACCGTAAGTCATTAAAATTCTTAAAATCTTTCCGATATACGAGTTTACGGACGCAGTTATGCATTAAAATTTTAGATAGGGAAGATGTATTTACAGTAAAAGTATTTCATTGAAGTTATTTCTATGTTTCCGTGTTAGGTAAGGTATTTGTCCAACGAGAGATATTTAAATTGTCATCATATCCTATATTTAATTTTTTTGAGGATATTACTATTGTTATCTCATTATTTATTCAACTCGTTAGTAATTATATTTATAAAAAATACATATCTTGCAAAATAACAGAAGAAATATATGTAATTGAGCTGCGTCTATCTTATAAATGAATGTAAAAAAATATCTGAGCTCTACCGTACAGGTACAGTAAAAAAGACAGAAATGTAAACGTATGAAAGCTAACGATTTATGAATCCCCCATTGGAAAAATGGGACTCTGTTAGTAATAATTTCTCCTTTAGTTGGTGTAATTCTAGTCTAGCAAGATTAATGTTACAATTAACCCTAGAAAATCATAAAGAACCCCTTACAACTCTTAACCTCGGAATTGCTACTACTAACCCCAACGCAACCGACGCAGCAGATGCTGCTGACTTGAAGATTGCCCATTGCTCTGCAAATATTTTTTCTGCTAAAAATCATACTTATTGCAAAAAAATATAAACATCTCTGACCTCTATCTTCTGGAGAGTCAAGTCCTAGATGAAATTAGTTTCATTTATTTACCCACGGAGATAAGTGAGTAAATATTTTCATTAGCGACGGACAAACAAATAAATAAATTCCCGTGAGGATAAACACTCTCCTGAATAAATAACACGGAACACATTCTCACGAATATCATTCTCCTCCTAAAAACCCAGAATAAAGACACGGCAACGTAACATATGAAAAGTAAAATCCACGTCGGCCGGCGCATTATATATGTTCGTATGCAACTCCCGTTTAGGGAACTAATGAACGTAGAGGGCGCGGTAGATAATAAACTAGACAAAATATATGTCCGCATGCACGGTTAATCTGGGAGAGTGCGCCAAATCTCTGGTCGAGCGGGACATTAACAGGAACATGTGGGCGAGGAATCTGATATATAATTCGGGCCGTTCTTTTTAAAAATTTAGATTCCGCGACCGCCGCCCCTCCGTGGCCAGCATAACGTATTTCGGGGGTTGCTAATAGGGCTCTCTGTCAGGACGGTAATTGGAATGCAAATCTCAAGGTCCGGACGGGTTAAGAAGCAAAATTTATTCCATATAACAGTCTGGAGCGGGCGAGACAGAGAGAGACGCGGTTTTTAGTGAATGGGAAATAATGCGAAAAAGGGGATATTCTGTATGTTTTGGGGACTTGAATGGAAATAATTTGCACGCTAGTGGAAAAAACGTGTCTCCTCGAATTTTTATTATTTTTGTTTATTCATTTCCCTGTGGATTAGAGGTGGAGAACGCACCGGAATTCTGATGTTAAATCAAGAGTTTGGCGGGTACATATTGTCTCGGATGGGGACTTAATTTGAGGAATTTTATTCGCGCGGATTTGTTTGCAATCATTTGTTGAGTAGTTGTTCCATTTGTCTGTCTTATTTTAATCAATTCCCTTGCCAAGAGATGGGAGACAAGAGAGATAAAATTTGTAAACATCCTTTTTAGTCACAGTTGGAACAAAAGTGTATACATCAAATTCATATTTTGTTGTTGTTGTTGTCCTGTTAGCATCGTAAATTATACCTTTCTATTATCTTAGAATAGTATCATCGTAGTAAAATTACTTATTTTGTAATGTAGGCATTTTCGGCATTATGTTTTGTCAGGAAGCTACTAAGAAAGTCGCTTGCTAATATTATTTTTAGATAACAACAATTGTAGAGGATTATAAACAAATTAATAACTTGAACCAACTTTTTCCGTTGAATCAGATTTATTACTGTCTTGTAAACTTTCTCTTTTGCAAAAATGTATTTCAACAATTTTACTCCATGAATATGTTATATTACACTGCCAATCCTTTGATAATAGTCAAGCCATTGAAATTATTATTCAAATGGCTCCAGGATAGCCAAGCATATAGCAAGTTCAGCTTTCATGAAAGTGGTAACGGTTTGGATTCCCGATAGTCTATTTATGCAACGTTACCTTAGTTATCTAAGAACATAAAGATAGTACGACTACTAGTACTGATTATGAAAAATATCTGTTTTCATTATAAGTTATATTACCGTAGCGGAATCGTGAAGTGCCTCCAGTTTTCCATTATAATATTTCTGTTTTTCGTATACATTAAAATGTTCACTTTAAATATAATCAGAGTAGTCCTTTTATTCACGTTTGCTATCGATAATAAAAACAATTTGTTTCTATTATTTTCATGGAATACTAAACAATAATGTTTTAATTTAATACGGGAGATTTTTATTGGACGTGGATCAATAATTATTTTTTTTAATCGAGGAGGTACTCTTAAATTTATCTTTTAAGATATTCAAATAATTAATTCAAGAGTTGAATGAGTTTGTGAGTTGGCTCAAAACATTTAATTTATCTTCCTGATTGATAGCCAAAGTGTTCTGCATACATTTGCTTCATAGATCTAGATACTCTCCCGATAATGAGATTTAGATTTACGTCATTGAGAATGAATTGCAATTGCGTGAATCAGGCATTAGTTCATCGTGTAGCTTCCAATTTAATTATTTACTTGCAATCAGAATCGCATTATAATGGAATCTTCTAAAGCATAAAAACGTGTAAAGCTTATACCTTCTACATAAATTATATATTTTGAAATTCAGAGCAATAAATTAACTTCCGTGCATTAAGCGTGAATCTGGCGAGATGTTTGTCAGGTCAGCTAAATCACGGGCAAAATGAGAAAGTTTAGAAGCAATAACACGGCACTCGGATTCCAATTTCCCGGAGAAAATATCGCTTTGCCGGCATTTCTCAGGATTTTCCATTTCACGTATTCTTCCTCCGGATATAGAAAAATTGTCGAGACGTCTACATTTTTCATAACATGGACACCGCGTAAAATACGGTCTCCCAATATATTGCGGGAACTGCCGTACGTTGGGCGGCAAAGAAGAAAGATGGCCGAAAATAATGCAGCACCGTATACGACGAGGACTAACTTATGCCTTCCGATTCTTGAATGCAAGGAAATTCAGCAGGAAATCGCCACTTATGTTGAAACTTGAATCGGAACTCTGCTTTCTTTGCGAAACTCTTCTTCTTTTTTGAACAAATTTCTCCATCATTTAAATCATAGTTACTGGGTTGCAATAATGTATCGAAAGTGAATTCAAAAAACGTATAAGTAGAAATTTGTATTGCGTAATATTTCATCGAATTATATTTAAATCAAACCATCATGCTCTATATTTTTCATGACTAATAGTTTTCTACTCTCAATATAAATTTAAAGTCATCTGGGAGTTTCTGTTCAATATTCACTAAAATTACGTCATCACATCTTTAATTGCCTGTTTTTTTATCGTGGCACAGAAAAAAAATAATTCCACATACGAAACAGAACACGAGCTCTCCATTAGCTGTCAAACACCTGCATTATATTTCATTTCATATTATTTTTTTTTTATTCAATACTGAACATTTTGACATGGATGTGTAAAAATCATTATACTGGAAAATCTAAAGGAGACAAAGCGAAGAAAAGAAGAAAAAATTATTTTTATTTTTAAATATTTAATTCGTTAATATAAGAGTTATATTGTTAATATAGAATACATCAAAAATAACGGAGAGTGAATTTTAACTTCTTGAATCAAATGTTAATCATTTTATGTTCTAATTAATTTTAACACGTTAATTTCATGACCTTTTAAACAGTGAGAAAAATTAAATCATAGCCGTTATACCTTTTGACAGCTAAGATAGTTTTCGAATTTCATCGATATTTGACTCTTACTACATTATATATATATGAGCACTTAATATAATCCAGTGATATTCTTGCAGAACCAATGCCTCTTCCGTTCTGTCAACCATGATATCAGATATTGCTTGAAAATCCAATTTGATTAGAATAATTCAATTAGATGAACAGCTTCGGATTTTAATCACTTGACAACGAGGAAAATTTGCTTTTTAATTGCTTTTTATATTAATTTTCTGCTGAACTGTTCCATTTTTACCTATTTTCCCTTATCCAGGCTAAATCTGAGTTTTCATTTTTTTGCAACAGTTAATTACAGTTGGACGCACCACGAGTAGCTCTCAATCGCGGAAAAAAGAAAATTAATTTACAAATGCGTTCTGCTTCACTCAGGCTTAAAGAGAAAATTACGGATCTATCATTAAAGCCATAGGAATTTATTTCGTGATGAAAATGGATTGTTGTAGAAAATTCGAATTAAATTAGAATTAAGGAAGGGAATGCGAGGCCGAGTGAGCGCGGTATGTTTGGAATGTAAAACAATTGTTTTCAGATGCTTCGTGTTTCATAGCAATCTCCATATTCCATTTCCACCGATAATCGGATTCCATTTCATCGTATCTCATTGTGATTCTATGAACTATTTTTCAGGTTGATTTCACTGAAAGTAAAATCACATTAGCTTTATGCAGCTGGATTCTAGTATTCTTATGCGCCGAAATAAATTTATCTCCTTACAAATTCATCTGACTTTAAATGTGAAATTATCTATTGACCTCCATTTTTCCCTTTTTATTACTATGGCGACTTGTATGTATGCTACTTTTGCCTTTTATCTTCTTCCCATTTTGCAACATTTATCTCCAATGCTAATATCCTATTTCTCTTCTTTATGTCCATTTCATCTAGTATCAATCGTTTTCTCTTGTTGGTCGTCACCACTGTTTTATCGAATTCTAATTCCATATTTTCTGGCATTGATCGCCTCTAAATCCGTTTTTACATACTCATATTCTAACGTAGTTTAATTATATCCCTACATTTTTTTCAATATTGTTTTCAAGTTCCAGTTAAAGCAATTCTCTTTAAAGTAGCAGACTGTTGGTATTTTTGATCCTTTTCCGTACTGTTGAGAGCTAGGACAACAAACATGCTCATTCAGTGCACGTCACGGAAATTGTTAAAGGAAAGGTCGTCCATGAGTGGCATCTCAGTTACCCGCCGATATCACCAGGGGAGCCACCGTCCTTCCCACCCCTCTCGTCGTGATTATGAAATATACCTGTCCGGAGGCCCTTTGAACCCAAAACGCTGTTGCCCTTCTCCAATTTACCCTTTGCAGATGACAGCAGCTGAGCTACGAGCGACCTCCGTTAATCCATCTCTCCGTGGCCTATTTCCAAAGGAATGCAAAATCAGGTCGCCCATTGGCCCCGCACCAATATTTTCCCGCCATCCGATAGCCCGACTTTCAATTTGGTGGAATTATAGCGATCACCTCTCGGAAACCACTTAAAGCCTCATCCGGCAACTTTCCAAAGAGCATTTTTATCCATCTGCTGCCAAAAAAGTGTTTCCTCTTCGGCGGGGACCGCGTCCTGAATTAATCAGATCTCTTTTCCGGAGGAGTTTCGAATTACTGGGAAGTCGTTCTGTGTCCTTTTGAAACACGGAGAGGTTCCGAATCCTATTAGGGTCCCCCACCCGCCGGAAAGGGGGCGTTCGACCCATATTTCTGTTTTGAATGCGGCCTCGCACGAGGAAAGGGGATTTAGCAGGCTGAAATTTCACCGATAATGTGTGAATGAATGAGTTTGATTTGGATCTTGGTCTTGTTTCCACGCTCGGAGCTTTGAAAGAGGGTTTTATGAACGGATCGGTACGTGCCAAGATTTCGTGTTTCTAAAAATCGCGGGACTTCACACACAACCGATAAATATTTTTCGTTTAATCACTTTTCGGATTTAAATATTGGTATCCAGGAATTACAATGATATTTTAAGGATTAATATATGTGGATTTTATAGCAACAGCGTAAACCTGAACTTATCCACACACAATTTAAGGTATGATTTGTTCTACATACGAGCAGGGCAGTAATCAAACATGAAGAACCGTTCTGTCGATGCAAAATTCGTATTTTGGAATTTGATAATTAATTACAAATTCGTTCATTCGGAGGTTGTGAACATCTGTGTGAATCACATTCATTTTTATTTTGTTACATTCCAATCGTATTTTAGGCAGACAACGAATCTCTTATGTCCTAAAATCACGAATTTTATGTGTTTGCTGCAAAATTATTAATTTGTAAAATTCAAAAACTATCATCAATTTAATCAGGTTGAAAGTATTACATTTCACTGAAATCCGTAGATCGTGTTACTTAATGGTAATTATAATTTCTAGTTAACTCTTACGGAGATTTTTAGTCGTTCATTTTAGTAGATTCATTCGTTTGTTTCCATTTATGTCATTGAATCACTATCACTGCGATATTCAATCAATTAGGGACGTTTCCATATATGTTAAATTATATACTACAATAGGATGATCATTTATGATATATCAACCTCAAACATTCCGTTTCCGAGCAATTGATTGCTTCAGATTGTTGACCCCAGTCTTCCAGAAAAGGGTTTCAAGACCTCTTGATTGACAGATATTCGCTTATTTTTTGTTTCCGTATACACATTTACTTAAACTTCTTTTAAAAGCTTTATTCGTAATTATAAGAATTTAATGCTGCATATTTTTCAGAAACAACGTCAACCAATCCGAATGTTTTTGAGTCAATCACCCGCAATAACCACGCATAATTCGTAAGAGCAACATGCCACCGAAGGGTTTTCATTTGATCTCTTACATGCCATCGTCCCTGGAGTACCCAAAACTCCTTCCAGTGCAGCAAAGCCCTCATCAATCCCCACGCAAAAAAAGTAGCCGTCTGCAATTGCTCATCTAAGGGCAATCAGAATCGGGGAGCGAACCCTCCGTGAACCAGTAACTTTCCCTGACGTTTCCGCCGTTCCCTCGGCGATTAACTACGTCCGCAGTTTCGCATCCATTCCCTTCAAAGAAGTTTCTCAGGCCGAAAGGCTCACATACTCACCCCCAGCCCAAAGGGGGCGAATTGGGAACCGAAGCTCTGGTGATTAAATCAGGCGCCGTTTGTTCCTGTATATTATTTTTTCACAAAAACTCCTTTCCCTCCGATGGGAGGAGGGGCGAAAGAAAATTGCAGCCGGAGTGAAGTCCCAGGAGAGGGAGGACATATTTCCATGGATACGAGGCGTAAGCCGGCGCGGAAATTGGTTCTGGACGCACTCTGGGCAAAAGGGAAAAAGAAGCATTTTTGCTCTATTTGAAAGTTGAAGGGCTACCGATTAGGCCTGGTGCGTGCAGAGATTGCGAATGAACGATGCTTTGAAATTAGTAGGTTCTCGAGCAGCGCGATCTCATGGGGAATTTTGAGTTTATCTTTTCCGTCGCCCCTGGACGTATTTGTTGATTAATTAATTTTCCCTCGAGGTAAAAGGTTGCCATATATTTTTTGGCTGAAAGTTGAGCACAATTTATTAGGGGAATTTTGTAGGCTTATGATGAACCTAAGCGCCTCAAAAAGTTATTATACTAAAGTGGCGTTAAATGCTCCAGTTCTTGGCTGAGATTAGGTGCTAGAAATGTATCGATTTCTAGTCTGAAACTATTCTACTACTAATAACTTATTTCTGGGTAGACATTTATCATTAGATAGTCCAATAATAATTTGTTACTCGTTGGTACACATGCTTTAGAATTATTCTCAAGTCTTTTACGATCTATATACTACATTTTCATCATAGATATGAAAGTCATTTTGCTATTTTTACCTATTTATAACGCAAAATAAAGATGAGAGTATTCTTTTGTGATCCATGAATAAGTAAATCGTCGTTCCTTGACGCGATTTTGATGTCAAAATGTTTTTTGCGGATATACAACTAAATCGCTTTAGGATGGTTGAACATTCGACGTTCAGATCGAAATAAGGTTTTCAATCCATAATCCAACCTTATTATTCTTTGATTATCACCAATTCGCATGTGAATTTATCGTGGAAACTTGCCATTCTTTTCAAGAGATTGCAATGTACACTTACGTTATAAAACCTTACATTATTAAGTTGCTTTATTAAAAAATATCGCAGATAGATGATTCATATTTCTACCGGCGACATTTCCTCTGATATGTTGTTACATTCTTTTGCACGCAATTTTCTAGGCAAATTAAAGTATGACTCTCTTACTATCAATAATCAATGCTTTAATATCTGCGATATTTCCTGAAATTTAGTACGATATGGCACTGTGTGCCCCTTTCCAATCAATAACTATATTTTATTTCTGAAGAATAACTACTAAGTCGTTCTATTCTCATAAAAAATGACAAAATTTAAGTTTTAACAAGCTTTAAAGAAATTAAATCATTTTTTTAAATCTATACGTTAAACACATACGTTTTTTAAATGAATATATACGTATTAAATTTTAACGAATCTGAGGTTTTAAATGTGTTATTATATTCTCTCGCATGAAAATTTCTAAGCAAATCAGTGCATGCCACTATAATATATGGTACTATTATCATCACTCATCAATATTATGTATTCTTTGCGATATGTTTTGATATTTCTGAGAATATGATAGTATACCTTCTCAATCTCTACCTATATTTATTTACCTTCTTATGAATAACTTCTATTTTAGTATTTTCTCACTAAAAATTAATTTATTTTAGTTTTTCTACGCTTGAAACAAAGGTGCATTAAAATTTATTTTAACGTCCAAGCCAATATTGACGTTGACCCGGTCATAGTATGAATGATTATGCGCAATCAAATACAAACATGGAGCAACACCTTCCGCGTATTCCTCCCTTACCCTTAGTCCCTTCCTTTCAATTAGAGCTGTCCCTTGTCAGCTTCAGAGAATATCCTAGGCATTCCCCAGAGCACAGATTTTATGATGGGTTGAACGTTTGTCGGAATGTCCGTAGTCTTCGGAGCGTATCTGCCACGCTTTCGGAGCAGCGCTGTGCGGATGAAACTTTTCGGAAGAACTACTTAGTTCCGAAGACGGCTTCACTTCTAACGCGAGGGAAAAACTGTTACCTCTTTGAAAATGTTGGGTCATTAGCATCCCTTACTTCAGAAACTTCTCTCTGCGCTATCTTTTTGGAGTACCGCTCTAGCGGCGTCGAGTCGTAACCATACCCACGGGAAGGAGTCCCACAAAGTTTATTAAAACGTCAATTAGTTACGGAGGAGAGATGGGAAGACAAGAATGAAAGAGAAAATTGCGTCTTTTATAATATGCGACGGGAAAAGGCCACGGTTTCCATCCCTGGAGGATTGGCTCGCATAAAGGTTTCTTCGCGTAAGCTTATGAGTGTGCGATGAAATTGAGTTTTTCTCTAATAACGACACATGTGAGATGATTGATTATTTTTTGTATGCACTCCGTATATTCACACATTTGAAAATTTTCATTCAGTGCTCTCAAGCTGCGTGATAAAGGTATTTTTTTGTTTTGTTGTGTATTATCATATTCATGCAGTTTATTTATTTTTTCCTGGATCTTATTGTCAAATAAGTTTTCTTTGCGAACTTCTTAAAAGTGTTCTATGATATGTAGTTTTCTTTTCTTTGTAAGTCCATGTCTCACTGAAACAAGTGAACACACATTTTTTTTTAATTTCACGAATTAAGATAAAATTAGCTGATTGTAAATGAGACATTTGTGTGCCCTGAAAGAAAAAAGTATTGAGAAGCACTAATTTTAGCTGCATAAGTGCGGTACAGTAATGGATATTAATCATTGATTCTGAAAGCTAAGCATTCAACGAAAATAGGCATTTTTTCACTATATCTTAACTTGGTTTACTATAAACGAAAACATACAAGTTTCTTCAAAGTTCAAAAGCGATACGTTTATTAAATCAAGATAAACAGATATTCAAATATTTTATTCGAAGTTCATTTTGAATCACAGCATTAAATATGAACTGGAAAAGTCTAAGAAAGTTTTTTTCCAGAATTTTGAGTCTATTACTAGCAATTGATACTAAATTTTTAGTAGAATTTACATAAATTTCCAGTGCCATCAGGGTTGCAAATAAATGAGGCAAGTAATTCTCGGGGAAAGCTACTTGAATTTCTTATCAGAATTACGAGTTTGAATTTAAACTAAAAGTGTTGATGTACTTCATAGGACTTTGAAACATACAGTTCATCTCATTACTTGAGGACAAAGATCAATATTAAATATGTAAAACTTAATCGTATGATTAAATGAAAAGATAGACCATTAAATCTCTAAAGAAATGTTTGTATTATTTTTACCTTCTCATAGATCGTTTTCCGCACTTTTAGATGCATTTCTCTACCTCGTATCGCAGTATCACGAGACAAAATAATGAATTCCGAGAAATGCGCAACGATAAAAATACTAGACTAATTAGGAAAGACAGAATGTTCCGTAGACTTTTAGCAAATGTTCCTTCCTAGCTTGGAATTCCGTGCATAAAATCCCACTTTCGTATATATATGTCATTCGCACTATCACACGAATCCACACGAACATTCGGAAAGGGATGAGGATCGACTTGCAAAGGCTTCCTTTCTTCCTCCGAGGAATTTAATTAATCCAATCAAATGTCTGCGAGAATAAGATGGGAATGTTTACGATACGCCATTGCCGTAGCAAGCACTCAGTGTCTATAAACAGTTGAATTAGCAATAGGATTATCTTGGCTCTTCCCAAACACCGTTATCTTCTCAACAGCCTCGAGAGATTCATAAAATAACCTAATCTACATTTAGATGGGATATCTCCACACACCGAATTAACTACTAAACGTAGTCTTTGTTTAGGTTCATAACATTAATTAAAACGAGTCACCATCGGAAGGAATAGAATTTCAATCATGACGCTCTCGAGGGCGTACCCGTCAAATGTAATTAACACCAATTAACTTATGCATTCGCAGAAGAGAATCAATTCCTATCACATCCGTAGTGTACAGAAAATTTTCAATTTCTCTTCATCTGAGTGTTATTTTGCCGTAATGTTTTGAGATCCAAAGGGATTTTATGATTTTTATTTTTCTCCTGATAATTGCATGGATTGTATTTCGTGCTGATAATTATATAAGCCCACCAATGTTCTATTTTTCTATGTTTTGAATACTTATTTTTTAGTTTACCTTTCCATAGTACCGAGATATAATAAGTTATAGCAAGAAATTATTCATAATTTACTTTTAACTATTCTCCTTCATTTTATGAGAACAGTGGATTTTTATACATCAATCATTCTTTATGGTAGTTTTAAGACATCTTAGATTCATCAAAAGCTACTCTTTAAACACTTTTGAAACATGAGTTCCAAGGGGTAGTATTGTTTTCTAAAAAACTTCGCATTACCTTAAGAAATAAGTTAATTAAAAAACACGTTTAAATATTGGGTAACTGATTAATAACTTACTTAAAATGCAAGGCAAAATTTCTGTTTGTAGGACTCTTCTTTATTTTAAGGCCTTGGCTCGTTATTTCACGAAAGTATATTTAATACTCTTTTTTGAAGAGTATCGCATATTAGAATTTAACTTTGTAACCACCATCCTCATCGCCAAATCATACCTTTACGATAAGTAAGTAAATTCAGGTGAATGAAGGAAAGTAATAGATACATTGGATAGGGAAGGTGTTACTTAATTGATCTCATGTGGCTTGTTATACAAATGCAAGTAGGTTTTGAAGTTGATAAATGATAATATTCTCCCCATCAAAAACATTTTTGTTACAAAATTTGTAACTATTTATAAAAAATAAGAGATAATTGTAAAAATATAATACGTAATAAGTATTTTATGCTACGTGGGAGTTTGGTGGCCGGTAGCTACCTTCTAGCGTCTCCCATTGTGTGGTTCCATTATAGATATGGGCATATAGACCACCCATTTACATTACATTCACAAAATATAATTCTCCTAAAATTTAATCTTCAGCGCTCCTATCTTTATTCGGCGAAAGAATGTGCATTTAAGCCGTAAGATATACGGAGCCGCGCTAGGAGTCGCTTAAGGGCGACGGGAGTTGCTCCGGCGAAAGAGAAAAAACCCTTCCGGACTTCCCCAACAATAAGCACCTTGACGACGGCATAATGTTTATCCTCTGGAAATTCCACCTCCTGTTTTTCCCTCCGCTTCATAAAGATGGAGGAATTCGAGAGAAACATGCAAATGGGAGAACTCTCCGGAGGATTCAGAAGGTGGAAATTGTCGCGTTCGGTACTTAGGAGCGAAAGGATAGAGGGCGCTTCATTAGATCCTTTTCCTCCCTTTTCTGGATGACTGGAGGACCCGCTGTTGCCACCGCCCCGAGCGCACGAATGGGATGGGACGCACAAAGAGAAAAGGGCTCTAAACCCACATGTAAAAAGGGGATAAACGGACGGTAATTATAATGTGCGAGGTTAAAAACAGAGGGACTTTTAAAGATAAGGATGTATGGTGTGTTATTGAGGGTGAAAATGAAATCGAGGTTGATAGCCAAAATACGCGAGTTTCACTTGATTTCAAGCACGAAGAGAACGCTTCTTGGGGAGAACCTCGAAATAAATTCAAATTCGCTAAATATTTAAAGAAGCATACCAGTTTTCAATTCAGATATAGATAAATGCATTGATGCAAGATTTGTCACTGTTTGCAAACTATATTTTCCACCCACCCAGTCACGTAAATTCAAAAAGACCTACTAACTTCGCTTTTGAAACTTGATTGAATTATAGGAAACATAAAGAGAATTTTTTAAGAAATGTCTTGACAGATTAGTTCATCTTACAAATCGGTCCCCACTAGGAATCGAACTCGGGACTTCCTTCGCTAAAACCGAACGCGCGGGCCACTTGGCTTTCCGGAAGTCAAAGTAATAGAAAATACAATTTCTAGTGCTTTAGGCATCAAGACACTCCAAAATTAAACAGGGCATCTGATTACTACTACAGCTACAAGAAATTATTCAAACACAAAATTAATAGTGAGAAAACTCGGTTGTGCAATAGAGCGATAGTATGGAACAATATGAAGAATATTTCAAACCATAAGCATATCATGAATCATCAATTACATTGTTCTTTCATTCAGCGAATTCATTTTTTACCCATGGAAAACTGAGGGACATCATTTACCAACCTAAGCGGGTTACAAGCTCCAAAATAATTATCAATACACGGCATAAAAGATAATAAAGTTACTCTGGATCACATCAAATGCCGAAGTGATAGGTTAACTCTCACGGATGATATAATCTTGAAATTTACAAATATAACGTTTCAGAATATCAGATTACATACAAATATGAAAAGGGTTTAGCATAGCATTTGTATTAAACTCCCAGCGTAACTTCTGAAAGAGACTCGAAATTTTCAATTGAGGGAAGCAAACAAAGAGAAAGCGAAATAAAATGATCCAGAGGAGATTAAAGCAACTCTTTCGTGCGGATGGATTCAAAGAGGGTATCATCCTTGAGTAAAGATATCATGTTTCCTTTTCAGCGAAAGACGGAGGGTCGTTGGAAGGCTCCGAGGTCCATTGTTTTGCCCGGAAAAGCTTAAATGCCCAAATATTAATCAATGCTAGCATCCAACGTTCTAAAGATGATAATAGCATGATGTGAAAGAGGTTAAATGCTCTGCAAAATGTCCCTTTCTTTAAGCACCGAAATTCACTCGAATATTAAAACCAAATAATTACATCTAAATACCTGTATGGAAAGTAAGCAGCCACTAAAATAGGCTTATTAAAAAGAAAAATAGTTTTTTTATATGGCTGTAATTTTATTATTTACATAATTTATTTATGTTGTTGTAGAGTTTGATGTAGTTAACCCTTATCGGAGACCGAAAAAATATGTTATACAATACGGGACGATAAAGCAAAACTTTTACAACTACTGATATCTCTTTCTCCAAATTCGTTACAATGATACATTATTTTCTCATCTAGAGAATCATATTCTCTTACCCCTTCCTTGACGGTGCGGGGTACTTGAGGACCCCAAAATAGCTGAATTCAATAGAAAAGTTTTATTTTTAACCACACATGTTTCTTATTCCATATATTTGTGCATCAATGTTTTTTTATATTATGAAATTGAATGAAATTTGTTTCACAGACTCATTTCCAAAATATCTTTAGTTTTTGAATTGGGTACCAAAGTATTCCGCACAGCCAATTTTGCTTAGATTGCTATAAAAAATGTCATGTCGTGTGATTGTGGCAATTCAGTCACCCTTTCTTACAGATTTTAAAATTGATTCATTATTTATTGCATTAACAGTAATTATATCACATTATCATCCCAAATGTACAGGGATGTTTTTGGATATGCCTGGGTTGATATCATATAATAGCCGAAACTCTAATGCTACCTCCAAAAAAATAAAAGATAATCTCAACAAAATAATCAATACTGTATTTCTAAACATAATTTAAGATTAGGTGATAGAAAAACAAAAAACAGCGTAATATTCGCGAAAAAAGCGTTGGGGTACCCGAGTACCCCACACAGCTGTTTCTGGAAGTTTTCAGGGCACAGTCAAGGAAGGGTTAAGGAGGATTTTCATGGATTCGCTTCCCTTGAGATTTAATGAAATGGAAGAATGGTAGTGCGAATAGATTTTGAGGTAAAGTTACTTTTGTAGGGCTAAGTACTATGTTAGATCTTTAATACGTTTATTCCCACTAAGATGAGACTCAAAAATTCTATAAGATATTTCTTTCAGATTAGTAAATGGCCCCTTATTGATCATGATTTTATAATCCACCCATTTACTAGATATAAATGTTTTTAAAATTTAGAGACATCCTTGGAAACCAACCGATACTTTGTGCAATTCCTTCGTTATTTAAATAATTAAAGTAAGCCTGTATTATTCCATATTGGTTTTCATAGAAGATATTTTCTATAGCTAAGATAAATTATTAGCCACTTATAAGATCTTTCAGTAACTTCGAAAAAGATAAAGATGTAAATAATGTGAAATTACAAGTACAAAGGCATACTTACATTCAGTTGGCCCATCAAAGAAGGTTGACAAATAAAGAGCATGAAGAGGTACATTTCAATTGTTCTTGGGCTTTCGATTTTCAACTCATCCACAACAAGTCTTCTTATGTTAAGATTCTAAATGCCTCCTTTAAGTTTGGAGTAATAGTTAATTACCTTTAAATCCATTTCCTTCGTCTGTATTACGCTCTTCATCTGTTTTGGAACGTGAAACGCTAATTGCCGTCGTTGACATGCTGCGAAGGTTCGTTTGGACGGGGAAAACGCTTTAGGTCGTAAAACAAATACATTTTTTCTCTCCAAAACTTCCGTCGGCGGCAATAACACGGCCTCTGGCACATACATCCTAATGCTGTGACTGCTGCTAGTGGTCCCAAAACGTTTCCTGCGTTATACGACTCCTCAGACCTCCTCCTATGTCGACTCAACACCGTTCCCGACCTCCTCATAACATTTTTTCGCCGCTGGAAAAATAACGTGCGACCGTTTTCCCGAGATAAAGCAAGTGGCTGCGATTATCCAGGTGCATTCTGGGAGTTCTAAACGCTACCTCTTTCCACTTATCCGTCCCATAAGTCAAGGGATCTTTCGCGTTAATTCCGTGGTCGAAAGGAGATCGTGCGAGTGATTAACGGACTTTGATGGTGATTTTTTGGTTACTTGTTAATCTTTTTGGGTGGTCATATATGGTTTCTGAGTTGATTAAAGGAGCAAGTTGATCTGTCTGGGCATAATTATAATAATAATTTATTATGCTCTGGGTAGCTTCCCATAGAGCAACACAATATTAAAAAAATGCTCAGAGTAAGGAAAATTTCGAAAAATTCCAGAATTTAGAACATTAAATCTGAAATGAATTAAGGAAAATATTTGATTGAGGAGTAGGATATGTAATTTGTTCGGGTCTACCTCGTGTTAATCTAGTACTGGTAGAAAGCTGTCTTTTGCGAGTGGAAAGGGCCAAAATATGGCTCGGCTCCGAATTTTGGAACATCGAGGAAAGAAAAGATCTGAGTATGAACTTCCTGCTTCTAATTGACGAAAGCCACGAAAGTCGGCAACGAAATCTAGAAACATGATCACATTTACGAAGGTTAAAAACAAATCTAACGCAAGAATTTGGAAGCCGCAGAAGTTTGAGTTCTTTTTCACTTGTGAGATGATCATATACTAGGCTATACTTTACCATTCTATTAGGATATGTTAAATTTTACGCCGGAAAATTCGTTGTAAAATCTTCTGCTTTCCTAGATATTTGGCTTCTCTTGTAACTACTGTCATTGTATTAATTAGGATGAAAACAGTATGGATAAATAAATATGGACTATTAAATAAATTTACATAAAGTTTATATTTTTTTTTAAAGGATGACACATGTTTATCGCCGAATATTATCCCATCTGAGTGCATTATATACTTTTTTTCTTATCTAATTGTGCACCTTACATTTATATACATAAAACTCATTAATATAATTTGCTTATTGTACTTTTTTCATTTTCTACGATATTTTACACTATATTCACACACGCAAAAGGATTTATGAAATTTTACTATTGAATTTATAGCATATTTGCCTCAGTCTATAGCTTCCAACTCACATAAACGAATAAACACATCTTCAGCCAAAAATTGTAACGGTAAATGTTACTGAATATCAGTCAATGTAAGCTATGGAATTTCGTACTGTCCTTGCTTTAAAGCAATGCATAATAGTGAACCTAGTTCACCGGATATTTTGCAGAAACTTAAAATAAATTCCAAACATTTTTGCTGCCAAATACCTTAGCGTAGCTGCCTTTGTTTTGAGTTTTTCTGCCTTATATTTCTAAAGCTATTGGAAGTCGGAAGTGTATTATTTCATATTTCCTTTTAAAATCTCAGTTATTCCATTAATACTGATTTTTCTAAAAAAAATCTTAAACATCTATTATTTTTATTGTATTTGTTATATTTAATTCATATTGTAATGACAAAAAAGCATTGCGTTTATTTTTTGTTAATCCTTACAATATAATAATCAATGATATCTTTAACCAATTATAACTAGTTTAGTAGTAAGCATATAGAAACTAAAATTTCCGTTATCCATCACATCTTTCTCGTATCTCTAGTAGTCATGTCTTTAACCAATTTCCAATTAAATCTACTCTTTGTGCCCATAAGTTTAAAATATTTTAATTAGATAAATTTAAGTTTAATATTTACCTGTGAGACTTGGCTTAAGCATTATGTAATGTAGCCCAATTCTTTGGTCGAGCAGTCAGCCCATAATAAATTACAATATTATTACCTAAGAATACCAGGTAAATCGGTAAATAGCAGTGATGAGCTCATTTTAAATTCCTAGTAATACTTTAATATGGAGCTGACCACGGTAATGTTTCTATGAATAATCCTCCACCAAAATTCTATTTCGAAAGAGATTTTAGCAGCTCAGTTCGAATGGTCAGGAGAATCAATACCGGGGGCCTACTCAGGTTCCGTCACAAAGTCACGCTAGAGTAGGAACTTTAAAAAATAGATCGCGGACGAAATGGGTTAACTATTCAGATGATTACTTTGCGTTACGTTGAGTAGTCGGAGAGGAGGCATTGCGTGTTCCTGCATTTTAAAATATTCTAATGCTGGCGCAAGTTTTTATCTCGCTTTAGCTATTAGAAGTTTCTCACGACACTCTACTTACCGGTATTTCACTGATTGTGAGAGTAGAATGAATAATTTCAAAGCAGTGCTCTTTATTGGGCTAAGTGCTATATTTAATAATTTTCTATGTGTAAGAGAGTGGGTAAGAGCATGGAGAATTATCTAGTGCCTTTCCTAATTTCCTAAATGTCAGGTGAATAAAATGAAAGTATTCAGGTGAAATATAAATATCACAAGCTTATATAAAATGTATAATCCATAATGGTTTAAGGGTGAATATTATGCAGATAACATCAATATACTTCTCTTGTCTCATTTTTATGATTGTAATTGCTGTTAACAGCTAATTTAGTGATAGCACATATGTACTACATGTATGTGTATCGCATAGAAATACTGCATTTTCTGATATTTTTATGATCGGATTGCAAAATAAATGTCAGATACATGCAATTTTCTCCTGAGGTTAAGGCAAACTACAAACTCTCCAGGGGTTATCATAATTACAGTAAGAAAATAGATAAGCACTTTTTTCCTCCGAAGTATTTATTTGAATTTACATATTTTCAGATGGAAATAATGCTCCAGATCACATACAAAATATTTGAATAAACTTAATTAGTTATGTTTGCAATTGTGAAAAAAACGATAGATAATTTGTTTCTTTACAATTAGCGAGAATTCTCTTTGAAGAATTTCTCTTAAATGTTAGTTTCCATTCACGGAATACTCCGGATCAGATTCAAAGTAACCTCGTTAAGTTTGCTATCACAACTGTAGTTTTATGAGAAGAAAAAATATTCTTAATTTCTTCTCAGGCTATATCTGATGGATAACTCTGTAGACAAAAAAATTACCAAAAATGAAGAAATATTAAGTAATACCTTTGCTGGCAGCTCTAACTTTATATCAAATTAGGTAATGCAAATTCTCTGAACCAATAGCTTTCAGGAAGCAAGGAAACACCCATTAGTTCAATATGACGTCGTATTACTCCTATCTTATGTTTTTGATCGTCTTTTGTTTACGTGGAAACGAACAAAGGCATTAATGACGTCATCTGCCGTGGACATGCACACCACGCGTGTGAAATGTTGCATCCCTCTCCATTCTGACAGCCCAGGTTCGAATACAGCCTGTCCAGACAAAGATGGATGACATTTTGTCAGGCTACATTGTGTGGGAAGGGAATTTGTAAGCCGTTTTGTTAACGGATGTTTGTGAAGCTTGTCTCCTCACTGAAGGAAACGTTTTGTTTTCGCTGTGTCATACATTTTCAGCGAGGATGGAGCAAAAAGCCTTTTTTCATCATCGCAACATTTATACAAATGATTCATGATCATCGTCTGTGTAGGTGACTCGCAGGCAAAAATAAGCCCATATTCGGAACAGTCATTATCTCTTTGTTTATCTCGGCATAAAATGAGTGAATAAAACGCATAATTACTTTTTATTCCCCACGCTTACGTAGATTTGAGAGAATGGAAGTTTTTTGGAAACAAATCGCTTTTCGGATATCAAAAAATTGCACAATCTCATCTCGATTAACGTATGGAATGGAGAGTTTATATACTTCTTCAAACTTTTATCCAAAAGGAAAGGTTTTTGCAAAATATTAAATTACTATAGGAGGAACAGCAAAAAACTACTAGAAAACAACTCATGTTTGACATAATTTTGTTGATATTTTAATTGTAATCGTAGTGAGTTTTTATAGAAGTTCACGACCCATAGTTAAAGTATAAATTCGTAAGAAGGACTGTAATTCGGATGAAATTGGGGTTAAAGATTTTCTAGGTCTCACATTAAAGCCATTAACATCAATTTGACGTAAAAAGAGCAAAACATTCAGTTAAAATAAAAATATCGTTATATAATAATAGTATATAATCAATCATTTCGGACCGTACCTCGAGGAAAAACATTGAATAAAGTAAGAAAAACCTAACGAACGAAATAACCTTTATGTTCCCCTCCTCTCTCTTCAACCATCCTACCGAAATCTCTAAAGGTATACAAGTGCTGTTTCCTTCCTATATATTTGGCCTAAAGATGGCGTTTAGCCGAAACTAATTGTTCAAGTATATTTTCTGTTGAAAATTGCCAAGTATTTTTTACCTTATTTATACAATAATAGTACTCTATCCCTTTGAATACCGTCAGTTATCAAAGATTTCGGTTTGTTTTGCAGGATTCACTCAACTTTAAAGGTGTTCCATTCGAATATTATATAATAATCGTGAAGGCAAAATGTTCCATCTTCCATTTCAGCAATCCATTATTTCTTCACTAACAAAACGCTGAACAATTAGACCAATATTTACCAACGTACATATTTTATCTATTATTCTGATTGAATTGTAAATGTACTTTTTATACACTTTCGTACATAGAAATTTTTCCTCTTGAAATTTTTGCGTAAAGGTATATAGCTGTATGATATAAACCTTCTTTATTATTATTAATTTTACTATTATTATCCATAAGCTTTTACCCACCACCAGGCCTTAATTCCCGAATTCTCTTTTGCTTCATTAAGTTTATGTTTCTCTTTGTTTCCCCACGAAAAGAATGCAACGCGGTCCTCCTTCTCCCAAAACTATTAATCGAGGGGATAACTGCTCAGTAATTTCAAGGCAATGGGTCGGAGAAGGCTTTTGTATTGTCCTCGGTAATGAAAAGAAATCTTACGTCTCAGAGTTCCCACTGTCACGTGTTTTCTACCATCGTATTTAGAGAAGATTCTCTAATTAAGATTCTTGATATCCTCCGGAGCATTAAACTTCCTTCTTTTTGCTACTTTTTAGGAATGCATCCAACATTCTTGGGTATTTCTGGAAAAAAGACCCGTTTCACTAAATCGCATGGCGAAGGAAAGAAAATTGTTCGAATTTCTCGCCTCAGGCAATGAAAAAAATAGTTGCGAAGCATTATTTAAGTATTCTGATTTCAACCGAAATAGCGGAATCAAGAATATGAGTTAGTACGTTACCATTTTCATATTTCAATAAAACAAATCGTTTCTTTAGTAAATATTCTAATTTATACCAACAGGAAGGTCCTAATTGAATATATTGCCACTCAGGTCTCAGTCAGGTCACTCAGGTTGGAGTCACAACAGTGTCGCAACCTGTGGGATACAAAGCACAACCGGGACTTAAAATATTGTTGTGCGGGACTCTAATGGAATGATTTTCATATCATTTAAATGATTAAATCTTATTTTTAACTAGATTTTGTTCATTTAATTGAATTGTACACGACATATATTTCCCTACATTCTTAATTCATTTCATTACAAAATTTTAAACATAATTATTAAACTTTAATTCATCCATTATTTCATTACTATAAATATTTACTGTTGCATAGTCTATGTTTATATACTTCTATTAGTAAATTTCAAACACTTTCCGCCCTTTGGACATGATCAGTGGTCTTGTCTACCTACCATATCTACATTTACTTATCTCCCAGCTTTGTATAGGATAATTTGCCTGCAGCCCACCTGTCTCTCAAGAGCGCTTATTGAAATATTTACTCTAAGGATATAATCTGATAAAATAATGTTTCTTTATACAATAACAATAATGCCACAAAATAAAGTTGTATAAATAGGTTTCTTTGGTTTGAAACAAATAAAGTACAAATGAAAAAAAATAAGACATTTGGCTCTCGTGGAATGGAATACAAAAGATAGTACAATTAAAAATAAGCGTTTTACCATTCGATAGGCTATTGCGGCTTAATATTAATCATTAATTGAATTAATAACCCTAAGGTTATTAATTTAATTTCTTGGCAATTTACCAAAAGTTATTTTCACCAAAAATTATTTGCATTTGTCTTACTCTCAATCAATTTTCTTTGCATTTTACCATCCATTGCTTTCTTAAATTACAGTATAACAAAGATAATAAGATCGAATTTTTTACGTTGCTAATTTAATGGTTTTTCCCCGTAAAAAAAATGTATGTAAATAAAACTTTTTCTGCCAGAAACACTTTCGAGCTCTAGAACTTGTCGTCGAACGATCGAGTTGTATTTAAATTCCTTAATAATGAATGTATACATATTGTCGGCTTTAACTCTCGATCTTGCAATAGATATCACATTTCAAAACTTGAATTGACCTCCATGAGGGTGGTAGGAACCAGATTGCTGAGAATTGGACTAAACTATATTTAGTAAAATGAGTATGCACTAGAACCTGTATAAATTAATATGCGTCGAAAGAGTTATAAAAATGCTCTCCAATGTAACCATACTGTTTTGTTCGTTACAGAGCCGTGCGAGAAAACCTTCTGCCCATTCGGGGCCATTTGCGAAAGTGACGGCGGCGAGGGTCGATGCCGGTGCCCCGACGAAGAGGAATGTCCACCTCCTTTACCTCCGCCTTCTCACGCTCTTGCTCCGGCCGCATCGCCCCCAGATACGAGACTCCCTGGTCCTCCGCCTGGTCACATGTCCACACAAGTCTGCGGCACCGATGGAGAAACGTACGCCAGCGAATGTCTACTTCGCGTGCGCGCCTGCCGACGACCTCAACTGCGCCTGCGCGTATCTCATGCCGGTCCTTGTGGTGAGTGCAATACTATGCTATATATCTAACTGCACTAAAACGAATTAATTCCGAAAAATAACATTCATGGGGACTTAAATTTATGATACCTTTGCTTGCTACCATAAATTCAAGCAGATACGCCAAAAAATTGCAGTCATAAAAATTTCAATCTTTTTTCAACTTATTTAAGTTTTTTAATGCTTTTTCAGACTATAACTATTAGATAACGAATAAAATTCAGTCTAGGATGAGAAATATGCTCTGCCTGTCGTAACGTAATTTGCCCAAATTTAAAATTACCTTTGCTATTTCGCCACGAAACGTGAATGCAAATTGAATACTTACTTTTAATGGTTTCAGAAATATAAATTTTAATCTATGTATAAAATGTAGTAAATGACTGGGCTAGAATAGACGTAGGAGATTTTCATGTAACCAAATTCAATGCCTACTGTGATGAAATTATGTAGGTAAGTTAATATTTTCAAATTCTGCTAACTCAGAGAGTCCTTAGAGACCTCTTAGATTATCCGAATAATGTTTATGGTTATTCTCATTCTTAGGTATGATATATATCAATCGTAGTCATGAAAATATTTACTACATCACAAATAGGTTCTTTTAAATGTTTTAATTGTGATTGCAGCAATATAATCTTCACCACTAACTTATGATACTTTGACTAAACTAGGGTAGTTAGGACAGGCTTTCTAACTTTTTTCTTTTACCTCAAATACTAATAACAAAGGCTGGGATAAGGTTACTCACTCTGACAAAACCAAGATTTCTAACTAACATATTTCCTGATGGTTACTGGCACCTATTTCTTTCACTTTATAATCTAAATTTCTCATACAGTTACATTTAGCATTGTAACGTACCTCTTATTCTTAGCCTTTGTTCTTTGGCTGGTCATACTTCTTTTTTATGAGTTGATTCAGCCAGAAAAATGGGTTTTCCAATTGCGGCAGCACCAGAGATTTGTGTTTACAAATTTCAGGGATTGATTTCTTTCGTCCCCCCTTTATTTTAGAATTGGAATCCAAGAAATAGAGAAAATGTATGAAGCTACTACTATTAGCTGTATCTTTAAAACAGATTTTAAGTTGGCCGACAAATATATTTTATTTTAAAGAAAATTTAAATATTTTAATATTTGGTTAATCGTATAATTTGGTCTATTTTAATTTTTATTGTATATTTTCAGTAAACTTAACATGTAGTGCTTATAAGCGAATGCTCTCTTTAAAAATGATATTTAATAATCAGTTCTGTTTAATTTCTCTAGCTGTAACTTAAACGATGCGGAAAATAGCGATGAATAACATAATTAGTAACTGATCTTCCTCCAGAATTATTATAGTGATTCTACATTACGCCATACTCATCTTTCTTGGACGCAGTACTTGCGCACGGTGCATTAATTACTTTCAGGCGCTTAGTAACTCCAGATCGGTTGATTACCTATGTGGTATATAGCTGTCTGTTTAGATAGCTAGTGATAAGGATATGGCTTTGGTAAACATTTATTGTCTTCTTCATTACAACTAATTGATCGTATGCTAATATATCACTAAGATTATAAAGGCTATTCCGAAAAATTCCTGTATTTTTCCGGCTATAGTAGGAATCATTTTCATATAATGGGTTCAGGGAAAGATACTACGTCTCTATTAATACTCTATAATGTTTATTTAAATGAATCTACCGTTCTCCTATATGTTTCGGTACTTTATTCCGCGCAAGGCAAAATATGAAAAAAAGTTCCTTTCACATTTAAATATGGGTACTGAGAACTGATTTGACCGTAGTATTTTACTGTGAACTCTTTATTCTTATGTTCCCTTAATTTTTCTTTTAATCTTCACCTGTTTTCATATTTTTAAGAAAAATATTTGAGTATGTCCGGAGATTTCTTTTATATTGGATTTATTCAGACACCTTTAGAGATGGCAGTTCATCAAAACGTAAAATTCCTACCAAAGACAGTTTCATCCATTCCTGAAGTGCCAAATTAGTGTCAAATATTTTTTTAAATATAGAAGCCTCAAATTGAATTTGTGGATATAAGTTTTAAGACGCTTGACTTCAAAATCTTTTGCAAGACTTGCTGAAATAATAATTTAAATATCACTGTCGTCCTTAGTATGTGCTAGTATCAAACAAACTTGCGTTTCTCTAAGAAAACACTTAGTATTTTATGATTAAAGTACAGGTACATTAAATTCTGAAGAGAACCGTCATTAGCCTGCATATGAAGTCAATAATTGTTTTCATCCAGAATTTAGCAATATCACGTTTATAGACTAAGTTTTTGGGTGAACGCCTCAGTTGGCTCATGTGACCTACATTCCCTAATTAACACCCTTCTCTGCCTCTTGATGACCCACCTCTTCCTTTGTGACATCCACAAACTTTTGTCCTCGTCATCCTCACTGTGCTATCGATTGCATCCTCTCTTCTTTAGACCCCACCTCTTAATATTAGACCCCTTCATTTCCTCAGCCTTTATTTTTCTTCCTAAACAAACCCCTTTGATATCTCATCATTTGTTTCCTTACATAATCAACCACACGCTCAAGTCAGGACCACCTAAGAATATTTGAGGAATCTTTCTTCTGTTTACCTTCTTTCTTCCTGGCAGCATTTCATACCCATTCAATACCCACCCCTGTAATAATCATTTGCTTGTACTTCCAATGCCTTTTTCATCGTAGGTGAACTCAATTAGACGACTCTCTTCTTTGAATACCTCTTGCGAGCCCTTCACTGGAGGACGTTTCTAAACTGTGGGAACTACTCCATCTGGTTTAACTTTTCTTCTACCGCCTTAGAACCGGACACAAAGAAATCCACTCTGATTACAAAGCGTTGTTTGCTTTACTTCCGACTCTGAATCATATCAACCTATAATTAGAGAAAATAGATATTATATTCTCTATTTATCGGTAATTGCCATATATTTGGGCTGTATTTCTTATTAAGAAAGGAGAAGTATGTCTACTTTAGCGTCTGGAATATATTTTTTTGAAGTTGGAACTGTTTTAGCGTGTTATAAAAAATAGATCTTACAGATTTTAATATTTGTTGGAGGTAGATAATATCAAATAGTTTACTTCACCCAATACTAATGAAAGAGTTGGTTCAACATCAATGAAATGTGTGCAGAAATATACCAGGAATATCTCCTCTTTGGGCGGTTATATATCTTCTCAGGGGAACCTTCTCTCCATGTACTCCGTCATACAACTTTCACTTCTTCGTAGCTTTCGATATTCCCTTTTTCGGATTTGTTTACACGTGCCTAGACTTTTCACCAGTCAGTTATCACAGAACATCCGATTTGCGAGGAAATGGCAACGCCCCCTAGCTGAGGCTCACTGCATATGAATGAGGGTGAGAGAAATAGCAAATGTGGAAGTAGAGTTCGCAGATGGGGTGGGTTGTTTAGGCTCCCCCCATTTTTGTAAAAAAGATCTTTCTCTACGCAGGCAAGCATTTTTTCATTTACTTTACTTATATTTTGTTCTTTTTTGTCCCTGATCATTTTGTTTGATTAATTATTCATTTTTAAGTTCAATTTTCAGTTTAATTTCCATTAACGTTTTTAAGTTTTATTTTCATTTTAATTTCCACTTTCTTTGTTTAAGTTATGTTTTTTTTCCATCCTTATTTTATTTTTTGTTAGTTTCCCTTTTTCGTTCTTTCGTTCCGCAGGTGGCTCCACCACCGGCGACCACAGAGGCTGAGGGAATTCCGGGGTCACGACAATACTGGTGCCACTTTGCAAGGATTCAGATTTCTCGAATAGAATGGTTCACTTGATGAATCATTCTCTCTTATATCTGCGCAATTGAATTTTATAATTTCCAAACCCATTGTTTTGTCTTCTGTATTGGTAGGGGGTTGATTTTTCAACCTAACTTAGTATTGGTTTCTTTATAGTATATGCATACTCATTTATATAAGATATAAAAGCTAAACGATTCGTCATAGGGACTTATTCTATAATGTGGATATGCAGATATAGATGATTTCCTATAATTCAGACTCTTTTGATCAATCCCTAAGATTGAAGTTGGTGAATGTATTTTGAGGGTATCGTAGCTCTTTTAAAAAAACTCCAACTCATAATTTTTTCTATTCATCGCAAGTTTTTTCCTCTCTCTTTTGAAAAGTAGTTATACAGATACGAGAGTTTTTCAAAGTATTACTTCGTTAACATGGCCGAAAGAGAAAATTGATTTTATTAGCAAATAGAGCATGTAATTCGAAAAGTTAAACCATTGGATGTTCTCAGTTTTTCTTTCTCAGAGATCCAGATTCAGTATGCTTTTGAGCACGTTACCTGTAATAACTTAAATTTAAGACGATGATTCGTTTAATATAATTCAAATAATAATCAAATATTTCTGCAAACGATTGCTTTTTATTCATAGTAGTTAGGTTTAAAGGCATATGCTCTCTATAGCAAGCAATTGCGATTAGCTTTTACTAGGAGTTTAATTTTTAAGTTAAAGGCACACAATAAGAAACCGATCTCAGAGAGTAAAATTAACGAATTTGGAGGAAGAACTTTATTCTTTTATTAAATATTGCACATTGTAATTTCATGGACGATGACTTCAATAGGCATGAAATATTTAAAAGTTATGCAATTAGTTGTCAAGTTGTCCAACTCTCTTCTTTGAATGATAGTATGGTTAATTGGTGTACAATTGAGTAAAGTTACTCATCTCGATTAATAAAGATAAAGTTCTATCCAAAAAATCAACATGTGCTGCTAAAGAGCATGCGTGAACATTGTAGGTAGTTAATTATTCTTTTACTAAGATAATTATAGGAAATTAACGTTATGGTAAAATTCAAGGCAAGGAATAGTCAACATGTCTTAGGCTCCGGAGCCTTATATTCTTCTGAAATGTATAATAAACTCCAAGAAGTGTTTTCTTGGATTCGTGAGCAAAATTAAAATATTTAATACGATGTCAGAGGGCTCATTGACGTCTATTTTCTACTTTAACTTCAATTTCAGCTATTTTCATTCTCACCAAAAAATTAAATTATTATTGGTAAATTTCATGAATATGAACAACTTATAGCAAATTTGATGATATTATTACTAAATTTAGTGTAATATATATGGCACAGTATTATTGGATGCACGATATATTTCATCTATTTCTGTGACTATAATTTTCAGTCAATACGAGCATTGAATGGTAACGTTCCTCTCAAGATTTCGACGCAATCACACGCCAACGCACTTCCCGGCCTTAAAAACAAACGAACACGCTCGCGCAATCACCCGTGCCATTCGGCGAAGTCATCTTCAAGACTCAACTGCGCGAGAGCGGAAAACTAGAATGAAGAAATATGTCTGGCACAAAAACCCTTTGAAATGCCTCCACCCGTAGCGTAGTGCTGTCATTTGCGTTTCAAGAGGGATCATCCCACATCTTTTGTACGGAGCCCAAACCCTCGACTCCTCGTATTTATTTCGGGCAAAAGAGCGTACCTACTTTCCGTCTCTTTTCGCTGGTACAGTGCCACTGACACTCTTGAAGAAGTCTCCTGCGCCTCATGTGAGGCAAGGAATTTATCGCGCCTCTTTGCCTCGGTCCTTGACTTAATCCTCCCACTCTGGGCGCATCCCCATGACAGCACTGTTCCTCCCCGGTCGTTATTGCTCACCCGTTCTCTCGCTACGAATAACCCAAATGCATGCAGAAGTTTCCGGAAAAGAGGGCACCCCGAGAGTTTCTTCGCTAATAAGAGCGACGGAGAGCTAAATACGGGTAGATTTAATATCCAGAGTTTTTATCGCAAAGTTTTTATTCCATGCTGGAGAGTAAATTAGTGGAGTTTATGATACATATCATTCAAGTATTGACGACTAGATGTATAATGGAACAGCAAACAAAAATTCAGTACAGTTTCTCAGATTTTGTTTCATATTAAATGAGCCACGTCCTAAAGGTAAAGGTATTTCAACGTATGTCTCGTCAGTAAAATTATTGCGTTTGATGTTATAAAATTAGCAATACTTGCAATACTGGAAAAAGCCACAAGTTGATTTTCCAATGCTGAACGCTTTTATTTATCTCCCGAACTTAAGCATAAAAAATAATTCGATCCGTTTACGTATGGAAATAATTCGAAAAGTATGTTCAATTACTAGCAAATAAAAATGTCAATTACTTTAATCAAAGTGTTTTTACATTCGCAAGTGGTTATCATTCGGAGGTGGTGAAATTCTGGTTTATAGTTTTCGATGTTTACTGATACCTTAATGTAAATTTATTGCTTCAATTAAAAGTCGAGTGATATACATTACAGAATATACAAAGATCATTAGATAATCTTCGGCCTCAAAATTACCTGGCAAACTACAATTGCTCCATTTGTTCATTTTTAAGCACCTTAAGATCTTTGTCTAAAATACTCGAGACAACTGAAATAAAACAATTCAGCAGTAACATACCAAATAAGCTTAAATGATTCCGGCAGACAATTTGGTTGTATATTCTGAACTAATATTTTGCATAAGCTGAATAACTTGGCTGTAGGCAATGTTTAATTTTGGCAAAGTTTATTTGCCAATCCATATGTTCATTCATCCTGAGTTAAAAATAAATAAATGCTGAATAAAATAGTATATATTGGTCTCATTCAAATTTTTTATTTGACTTAAGGTTCAAAACTTAATTATATCCGGCCCACTATTCACTCCAGTGCGATTGTCAGCATCAAATCGAACGATCATGATTTTTTTTAAATTTTCAATTCCTTAATAACATTAAATGTAACTGAATTTTAAAATAATCATCGGTGCATTGAATGAATAATGATTGAGCTAATAGAAACGTTAGTTAGTGAGTAACTAACCGACGTTATATACGATTAGTAAATCTAACGAATGCTACTTACAACTAGAATCAGGACGGAAAATTGACATGGAATTCAAAACGGACTACGGTTTCGGTAACTTCAAATATTCCGTTTTGAATTCCAGTAACCTTCAAGAAAATTATAGTTTTCTTTTTATGCCATTAGGTTACCCTTATTTTTTGTTTTCAAAATGAGAAACTCAGTTTACAAAGTAAATTAAATTTTACCAAATTATAAAGCCTAAGAATATTCTCTTAGGGGAACGCTTAAATATCCTAATAGTTTTCTTTTTATGTCGGTAGGTTGACAATGCTCGTTGTTTTCAAATGAGAAAAAATAAGTTCATAAAATTAATAAATCTTTTAAAAAGTGGTAACATCTATTAATCCTCGTTTTATTTTATTCTCAATTGCACTATTATTAATTTTCGCAATCTTAATGCAACCAGCACATTACATTAGTTGGCTCTTATCACTCAAGAAGTGGAAGTGGATATATCTTCTATCTCTTTTCAACTTTTTGACACTCACAGCATGTGCAAGGAGAAACTCATCTCATGTTTCATATCCTCCTCAAAAACGCGGCGCGTTTCCGAAAGAAATCTTCATTTTTTGGTTCCCCTCCCCGCCGCAAGGACCGGAAGAGCGCTGCTCTCCATCCCGCCGCGGCTCCTACTTCTTAATTTCCCAGAAGGCGCCAAAGTCTCCCGCAGTCACGTGTGCCACACTCCCCGATGTGTTTTTTCCCAGGAATAAGGAAATTTTCTGTTCTTTCCATCACCCACGCCGACCCCTTATCGCATTCCTCTAGTTCCGCGATGTTTTTATTTCACTGCATACATAGAGTCCTCCGCAAAGTGCGGGAGTTGCTCGGAGAGAAAAAGGGCCGGAAATGACGTCGGCAGCAAGACGCGGCCATTACGGTGCGACGCGTGATTGGAATGCGAAAAAGGCGAAATCCGATTTGCGGGTTGATAATGAAAGGTCTTCGCGTCAAAGGGCGCGGAAATAAAAGTGACAACGTCGCGCGGCGTTGCCAAGTTCCCCTGACGTTTCATTGAAGTCTTGGTTGTTAATATTTCGGTGCGCCTGCGGGGTGTGATTAATATCGCCGTGGAATTGGCGGAGTGAGCGGAAATTGGTCTTTTTTCCTTCGCCTCTCTTTCGTTAACGGCGAATCTCTCTCAAAGGCTGACGTTTCGAGCGATGAAACCGAGCCGCTTGACTGCTACGGCGTCAATTAACGCGGCTTGACTCGCGTTCGAGGAGTCGCGAAAATTCGGATTACGAAGTTCGCTGTACAGTGCATACAAAGATGGACTATAATTGCAGTGAGCCACTACTAACATTTAAAATGGTGTCATATATGTAAAGCAGAAATTTTAGTAATTCCAGGTTACAATTTCAAGTATAGCAGAGAATGTAAAAAAGTCTTAAGTAAAAAGCGCGACTGATGTGAGACATTAAATACTTTGAAGTTCAACGAACATATTGCCATTTAAATTCTTGAGCGATGTACAGCAGTTAGGCATGGAGTAAGTAATTTACAAAACATATCAGATTAAATCTTAGAACTTCACTTTAACAAGAGGGCATAAAGATGATATTCAGCTTAAATTTATTATCTTTCATTATTCAATCCACCCGAAATCGAAATATATGCTTCTCTTTCAATTAAACTCATTTTTTCAAAAGAATTTTAAAGAACTTAGCCTCACAAGCCTATAAACAAGACCATTTTTTCAGTCACCTGATATGAATGAAGCCGTTGATAATCTACGAGAAATACGCTTTACCTCTCAAGGTGCAGAACGTTCTCGAAAGATATGCACAGTGCCATCTTGCAGGCATACCTAAAAGTAGGCGCTAAACAGAGCGTGGAGGAAAAGCCGGAATATTAGAACGCTCGTACGACACACGGCCGTGCCGCATGAGAATCCTGACCCTGGTTCGCTAAGTCGCGCTTCTCTAGGGCGCGTGGAATATTAATCCGACGTTTAAATTATAGACCCAACCTAGCGCGCGTTTCCACTACTGCACCAAGAAGTTGCATTTAAGATAGTGCACGGCAGAACGAGTAGATATTAAACTCTGGCGCTCTATTTTTGCTGTTGCCGAATTGCAATGATTCAGACGGATCTAATACGAATTTATACATTTTTATTTCTTGTTATAGACTTTTCCAACTAGAAAAAACTGCTCAGAAACATCACGATGCTTTTTGAGCTGTTTTGTCTAGTTGAACGTAAAATATTGATACTAAAATCGATATTTTTTTTAACATCCAAAGTTTTCTTCAAAAATAAAAATTAATGGAATAATATTCTTATTAGAAAAGTTAGACTAAAAATTATGCCAGAATTATTCCTGTCGTTAAAAGTTTCTTGCAATTTTGTGGCTTTTCTTATAAGATAAAAAATACTCCATGCCGACAAATAAGATCATCTTTGGAAAATAAGAGGAAACTGATTGAACTATAGGAAATCATGTATCCCAATGAGAGCCACTCTCGCTAATAAGAATTCCATCCACTGAAAACCATCCTTCTCAAGAGGTTAATTTTAATAAGTGATATTTTGATTGAAAAAACATTTTATTGTTTCGCGATTTTTACGTTGAATAACATTTACTTATTCTTCAATGGATTCTGAATACGTTTAAAGAATTTTAATTTTGTCTGGAAATTCGAAAACTCGTGGCTTATGTCTTATTCTGGAATTTTTAGAAAGCAACATTTTTGGGATATATACATCTGCAGTATAGTGCTCATATATAGGTTCGAACTGTAACTGCATATTTTACTAAGTAAATAATGATATTACTTGCCTTGAAACTACTTTTGGTCCGTTATTTGGTGATTGTAAGCTAAAAGAGCGGTTTAGTTATCGATAAAGAACAGCTATGCTCGTAGGAGAACTACCAATATACTGATTTGAAACTGGAGAAGGGACTAGATAGTTTAAATTCAATCATCATTATGCTCTGACATATTTTATCAATATGTTTATATTTGGGTTATTGTCCTTACATCGCATAATTGTTCTGACATTACACGGTTTTGTGTGCCTTTAAAGAAAATTGGATATGAATAACAATTATTGAATAATCCTGAATTCCTAACGAAGATTTCAACTGAGGAGTAGTAATTTTTGGTTAGTTTCTTCATCATTTAGAAGTGTATTAGGTTTACGTAAGGAAAAATTGACTGTTGCCATAGAATAGTCTTTATCATTATAGCCTAATCTTGCAAACCTATTTAGTGTTGCACGCTATTTGATAAACTGTTTACCTAAGCTTCGTAGTTACAATTTTGTCGATTATGTCAAATATTTTGTATACTTCATAAATCTAGAAATAAATAACTTTGTAATCATTCTATTGTTTTCTTAATGTAAAATTTCCACTTATGACCTTTAGTAATATAATGTGTACTAAAAAAGGTGTAAAGGAGTTTATTTTATTGTGAAATATCGATCTCCTTCAAATACATATTGTTTATTGATTATCATCTATATGAGATCATGAATCTAATCATTGATAACTTAATCCATTCATTGGGTAGTTATTTTCATTTTAATTCTTCCTTTGACCTAAGGACGAATGATAATAACATAAAACTAAATTTGAAGTAAAAATTTTAGAAATTCACCTACAATTTTAAATTAAATGTACGCTCAACCTTACACAGTCTTGTGAGTAGAGTTCTTGCATGGGGGTTTAATAATTTTGTTGCACATTTATTCATACCTTTTGTTTCATTTTCTCTTTTTAGATATTCTTCCCTGTTGGTTATATTCTTTTGCAATCTTTCGTCGTGGTGATTCCCTCTTTTACCTTCTTATATTACTTAAACGAAACGGAATCAGGCGTAACTTTGTGGCAGTTATTAATACTTCTCTGTGGTCTAGTAAAAGTTTTCTCAATATGGATTTTTTATATTACTTACTTTATGATATTATCCATTCTATTAAAACTCTTTATCCTTAAGACGACATTATTCTATCTGCATGCTTTAGCTATAAAAACTGCTAGATCTTCGAGGAAACGGATACAGTTCAGCCAGCTTCCCACACACGTACTAAAGGAGAGAGATGAGTTCTGTCATTTAACTAAGTTTCTCGGAGACGAAGGGATTTTTGAGAAAATCTCAATAGACACTCGGATCGGTGTGATATATATCTCAGTTCCTTAACGAGGTCAGGATTTACGTAAATTCCGGACCTCAGGCCCTCTTACCTTAACTACTTCCCGTCGTTTTGGAAAATTCTCGGAACCAGAATGAAATTAATTAACGCTCCTAATTGGATTTGTGAATTAAAAAACCTACTCATTGATGCACCCTTTTCTCTTCTAATCCGGACTTTATTTATTTCGGCTTACGTACATACTAAGACTTCCTGTAGACTCATTTAAACGCTTCTAAATGGTATCAAGTGAAAAACATTTGCGTAGACAATAGCAAGAATTATTTTGTAAAGGATTTGTATGCATTTACAAATTTAATCCTAGTAGTATATTATAAACATTAAATACTAGACCTTTTCACAAAATACTTAAAACCTTAGTGAGAGGTGGAGGAATCCAAAAAATTAGCTGGAATTTAGTTTCAAGCACAAATAAACACATATTATGAGTGGAATAGATATTTTTAAATCTTAACGTAATTTGTGATAATTTTATTCCCTCTGATAATTTTGGAGCTTTCGTTTGACTAAAGAGTTTATGAAATTTATTTCTTAGTCTAAACATGATCTCGAATTCACATCTTTTAATACTCACGGAACCTTACGTGATGCGTAAAAGGTAGAATAATAAATATTGTGGAAAAAGTATAGTGTCTCTTTTCTCATTCATATGGCTTTCTAAAAATACACGCAAGATCATACTGACTTTTTGGTATTTTTTACCTTTAATTTAATGAGAGAATCTAATAAAAATTGTATATTCAATGATATTAAGTGTTGATCAAATAATAACGTAACTATTATAATTTACACTAATTTTATATTTATATTTACAATACGATCCAAAATAATCATTAATAACCCAAAATAAACAAGCATATAAATAAATAATTTAAAAATAGCAATTAAATCAAGAAATTATAATTAAAATTACTACTCAGATCGATCAGTTGTCCTTCATTTAAACCTTAACATATTATGATTGAATAACGCTTCACCATTAAGGATGTGTAGCCCAGGAATTTAATATACGTGATCCATATATCAATTTTCATATTAGTAAGTGACACTTGTTTTATGACCGTGTCAAGAGTTAAACTCTCCTTAATGGAAAAGGTGAAGCAAAATTTATTCCGCCATTCCTGCCATCCGAAATGGCGTAGCTATCGTTTTAGATAATGGTCCTGCGCCCATTAATTCTCACGTATGTGCCACTTAAAGGCTCATCATCTTCCTCTGTACATCCTTAATTTTGGTCGCGCGCATATTAAATTCCCCTTCACTGCATTCCGTGACACTTGAATCGCTCGGAATCCGTGAGATGACGACCACAGACCCGCGTCGTGAAATTTCAACTCACGTTTGTTCAGCAATTTTTGTTCCGCTACATTTTCGCGGAGGTCGTGAGAATGGAACTATTTCGATTGGCTTTTCTCTACTGAGGGGTTGACATGTCACGTTACAGTCATGCTCAGCATTTGTTAGTCTCTCAATCGTCGCAAAAAAGTCCATGAATGGAATTTTCTTGGATTAATTTCAGATGACGTAAGATTTTTTGCAGAAAATTAATGTATTTACAGAAAAGCTAAATTCAATATTCGCGCGTAAATTTTGCTATCTTTTTGATAGAATTAGTCAAGAAAAACTTAAATAACAACTAGTTATTTTTAACTAAATGCTTTTAATAATAGTTACTCATTCAGGTGTTGTCTCCATGCAACAATGTATAGCGCGTTTCGGTATTTGGGAGGAATATACGATAAGGAACCCTAAAAAATTTCATGAAATAAGCAATCATGACGAGTGGTACTAAAGTTATTTCAAGGTGATAAAGTTTTTCTATAAATCATTACTGTTTAACACGCTCTTTAATGTTATATGCTTACACTCACTGTTTGTAAATGTAAGATTTCTGTGAAGTTATTCGTGTTAATTGTTAAACGCATATGGTATTTTTAGTGCTTATAAATCATTTTTTTTATGTTAAAACTGATTGCATTTTAAATAAGTTTAGTTTATAAATTATTATTGGTCTTGGGCGGAATTAACTACAAACGTTCTGCAGTTCTATGATTATAACGTGGACTCATTGTTTCACTTTTTCAATCAATGTATTGTAAGTTAACGTCACCATCTGTACTACTAACTAACTGATGTGGTTATGTATAATAAATAATGATAAATAACGACCAGCCACTTGATTCCTGTTTTTATAAGGGAATAATATCCATCTTATACAATAGGTAATGATTCTCTATCAGTAGCCAAGAATACCCATAAATCCAGGTCACCATTTCTCTACAGTTGGTACTTGAACTAAACCCGTACGCATTGACCGACTTCTCCCCCAAACTGCACGGAAGAACCCCACATGAACGTATCGAAGAGTGAGATAGACCCAAACGCATCCAATGCCCTCCGACACTTACTTCATAAAGATCCGCAATCCCTGATACACCGACCGGGACCATATTGCCACGAAACTCTATAGCGCAACCTTGCAAAACTCTACTGCGAAAGAGAAAAAATACGGTATCGCCTCCTCTTCTAGACATAAATTTCCCATCCTTTAGGGCGAGGATCATCGCATCCTCGGGCAAAAAGGAAGAGAAAAATTCTTTGTCGACGTTGGCACGGGAGAGAGTGCCCGCAATGGCCCTGAGACCCCTACCAAAAGGGTCCGAAGATATCCCATTCGACCGACCTTCGAAGTACCTCCCCCACCCGCGCACAGCGCTGCCTCCGATCTTTTTGTTCCGGTTTGTGTGGTGTGGGTGCAAAGGGTCCTTCTTCTGCCGGACACCAATCTTTCACGGGGACAGGTTTGACCACCGATGCACCCTCTTCTCCAACCCCCGCTGGCAAAAAGAGTGGGAAACGTCAAAGTGATAAATGGTCGGACATTTATCATTAGAAGGGAGAGCGGCATATCTCAATACCAATATCGCTTGGAGACACGGGGTATTTTTACTCTCCCTCTTATACCTAAGGGGAGGTGAGATGGCGTTTTTGTGCCATTGTGTACGGTTGGAGTCGGGTCCGGAAGGGATTTTGGGAATATTAGCTTAATTCTGCCCCTTCGTATTATTTTTGATAACCTTGATATTGATCCCTGCCTGAGGGTAAGTTTTTGTTTCTGTTCCGAGATACATGATGTTATGTTTATGGGTCCCGTCGTTCATGCTGAAGAATGGGGTTTGAAAAAGGTAGAGGAATTGATTGAAAACAGAGCGATTTGACTTTGAAGTTAATCCAATATATTGCTGCTCTTTATATAAAATTAAGAAAACATTGATGCTACGTTACGGAGCCCATATGGTTATAATATTTAAACTAGACATTCCAGTTTTTCTAATAAAATAGCACTATCAACGTTTGGCAGTAGAATAATTGAATTTCAAATGGGTAATGTTTACGGAAATCGTTTTATTTAAGTGCTTGCGTAAATTTTTATTATCAGGGTTTGTAACATCAAAATTTACCTCGAATTTGACTGTTTACTCCTAAAATTTTTCCCTGTGAGGAAGAACTTCTTCATAGTTTATATCTTAATCATGAAAATATGTTTTGTATTTCATTAATGCAAATCAAATGTAGCTCTCAGATGTTCTTATACGGAACCTAGTAGTAATTCTTATGTTTTTATCAACATTATATTGTTGATTATCGTTGATACCCATTGATAATTTCTTCCTGTTTAAAAAATTCTCTATCCAAAACAAAGATTGGCAAACAACGATACCTCGACTTAAGCAGATTTTTTGTTCTTGAGATTTCCTCTTTAGCCAATATTTCATTTTTAGTAGACGACCAGATAAACCTTAATACTAATAAAGAACGACCAAATTCTATGGCAGTGGAGTCATAAATCGCAGTTTACCTGATGATTTTGTGCATGAATCTTTCATAACCCAATTATAGTCAAATATTGACGTAAGAATGAATTATACATTCTTATTGTTTGTTGTCACCGAGTCCGAAAATAGGTTAATAATTTTCATTAAAACTTTCTTTATTATTAATATCTTCCCTAAGCGGTTCTTTATTACTCGGCTTTCACGTTAGTGGAGTTATTATTGTCTGTTTACCTATAAATACGCTTTTATGTTGTATATTCAAATATGAGATGAACAAAAAAAGTTACCCTATTATAAGCTATATAAATACAAAAGGTATAATTGAAGTGTTTATGTACACATTATTTATAATATATTAATCGAAGTGTATATGTACATTTTTATATAAGGATAAATTTAAAAGATTTCCTCGCATCGCAATGTAAAACAATGGAAGTGGGCATGAAAGTCTATAGTGTGATATTATTCGTGATAGAACAAGTTTTAATTAACAAAGATCGACAAAACCTACATTTTTGAAGTCTCTAAAGAGTCTAAAGTGGTGGGCATAACTTCGAAAGAGCGCACGTAGCTTAGCGAAAATGATTTCTTGCTTGGGCAAGAGTCAACGTATTAAAATCGTCCGCCGGCAAACAATGTACGAATCGCTTCCAAGTGTACAAAAAATCTAAAAGGCCCTGCGGGAATAGAAGGGGGAATAAACCCCAGATAACCGCTTCTAAACGCAATCCATCGAGGGAAAAAATTACACCACGACCCCACCGCAAACTTGGTTCCGTGTCCATTCTTTCCGTTCCGATTCCGTGACCGGATTACGATCGGAGCCATTGTCATTTCCCCACCCAATAGCCTCGGGCGACGAGAGACTGAATGTTGTGACTTCAACCCCTAAAACTCTATGGGAAAATCTCTCATTGAGTCCGCCATCTTTGAGGCCCTCAAAACCGCGTGGCACTCAACGGCGTCTTGAGCCTCCGCGGAAAAATGCCGTCTCCTCGTTTTTCTCGTGCCTCCGAGCCGTTTCTCTTTCATCATCATTCTCTCTTTTCCTTTCCTTTATCCCTCTCTCTCTTGAGTATTCTCGCTCTTTCCTCCTTTGGCATCCTGGACACAAAAGCTTCTCTCTCCTAACCCCCTTTAACTCGGATCAATTTTGCATCCGAAATCCGTTAAGAGATGTAAGGATTCCGTGTTACATTTCGGATACACGTTGCCGAAAAGTGGGGGAGGATTGGAGGGCATTTTTGGAATTTTTACGGCTCTAACTTGTTATCTATTCAATAAAATATCGCCTTTTGTTTAAAATTAATGGTGTGAATATCTGGCTGCATTTTTCGTGTGGTAATTTGAAATTTATACTCCAGAAGCAAATGTTCATACCATTCACAACTTACACTGGCTATTGATGACCCCAATATTTTTTAACTCACAAATCAAGCTATTCTAGGCGTTCAAAAATTTCATTATGAATATATCATACGTGATATCTAATTCCTCCTCTATTAAGTGGAATGTAAATAAGGGCGAATGAATACATGACTAATTGAAATTGAAAAATGAATAGCTGTAAAATTGAGCAACTATAGGAATATACGTATGTACCATTCTTAGAACTGTCATGTATATTTATATGATACTATTATAGAATTAGATTTATCAGAATAGATGAATGACGTTTCTTCGATCATTTTTATCATATATAATTGTTAGATCATGTTAAATTAAATATAAATAGCTTCAATAAAAAATTGAAATTATATTATTTACAATACTTTCGACAATTATATGATTTCATTTGAAGATTATTTTTACGATGTTTAATTTTGTATTAAGGTAAAACTCCACTGTCACAAAATAATTGCAAATTATCACCCTCATAGTCCCGAAATTTCAAACCTAATAACGACAAATCTCAAATAGTTGCAATTATTATAGACCTTAAAATAACTATTTTAAAATAAAATAAGAAGAAAATTTTGGTTAAAGTATATATATATATCGCCTTAAAAGTCTGTCCATAAATTTCCTCTAAAGCCCCACTTTCCGTTCTGTTACTTTTCAATCTCTTTGAATTCTAAACTGGAAAGGATTTTGATTTGACGTTACGAACCTCAAAGAAATATCGTTTAAAATTCCCGTATGCTCCGTTTCATCCTGAAAAGCATGACCGCGAAAGAGAGTAAACAGAAAGGGAAAGGCATAGAAAGGAAATAACGTGTTCCTTTTTCGGTGTGTAGCTTTTACTACTTAGTGTATAGACCTTTTACTTTCAAGAACATTATTGTGTTCCTTGAAACAGCTTTGTCCAATTTTAAGCGTAAAAGACTGCTTAAATTAAGAAATGGAAAAAGGAAATGCTTGGGAGCTTAATTTTTAAGGCACAGAAATAGTGATTAACTTATACGTAATTATTTTAGACGATTCTATAAAAGTAGAAAAATATTCCTGGCGACTAACCTACCTCATTTAAAGATAGCTTTTAGCATTTTATAAACATGGTACAAAGATTTTCTTTCGTATGCCTCGAACAAATTTGTTTACTTTGGCAGCGTAAGCTGACTATATATGCATGACCATGGTCTATTTATTCTCAAAACATGTTGTTGTTACCAAGAAGCAAGTACATCAGATCATGAGGAATGTTGTACTCCTAATGATAGACTATTGTCATGTGTCTTCCTCGAAAACTGTTTCAGTAAGCAAGTAAATATAACATCGGTATGTGAGACACGATAGATTCCTTACCTTGGTATCTTGACAGTACTTTTTCTAAAATGCTCCAATATTCCCTCACCACATTCTATCAAATATGTTTCTTTCTAACGGCCCCTTTTTCTTCTCTTTACCTTTTTCATTCTCCATTCACCACGCTCTTCTCCACTTCCTATCGCTTCCTCGTTTTCACCCCAATTCTTCACTTTCCCCATCATTCCCTTTTTAAGAAAATCACCTTCCACCTCCATCCATTAGCTTTATCACCTCCTTTTCCATCATCTTCCTTCCCTCTCTTCCTCTCCATCTTCGCTCCAGGGGAAAGAAACCGCCTCACGCCCCGCTCCGATAGCGCCTGGGACCAAATTGGTTTCCTCGAGAAGAGGACGAATGTTTTGATGGAAGGGGAGAAAGCTCAGAGGGCCAAAAATGGGAGGAATATAAAAGAGGAAGAAAATTGGAGGAGATGAAAGAGAAAGAGGAGAAAGGGATGATGTGGCACGAAAGGGATGGGAGAAGAGAGTTCAAAGGGATGGAAATGAGAGTGGGGAGGAAAAAAAAGACAATCGCGAAGCAAATGAAGGGGAGGTGGGGGACTGAGGGTGTTGGATGGGGAGAGGGGGAGGGGATTTCGGAGGGTAGCGTGGGGGAGGGGGTATTGTAAGGGAGAGAGGCAGGGGGTGCAAATGAGCGAGAGAAGTGGAGATTACAAAGAGCGGAAGTGCTCAAGGAGAGGGAGAAAGAGCGAAAAAATGTATCGCTGCCGGGGGCGGTGTGTGGGAGATAGAGATCCAAGTTTACAATCCTGCACAAATTTACAAGTATCGATGCATGGGTGGATACAGTACAAATAATGCCAACCCCAGCTGGATATATGGTTATCCGATCATCGCGATTATATTATTTGAAATATTGTACTATCATACATAAAAAAGCGATATAGAATTTAAAATTGACCCGATACATAAGGGTCATTCGTAATTTCCGGCAATGTCTTTTTTTCGTCTGAGGTATCGTTAACTGAAGATATGACCCAGCGGTTTTTTGTGTGGTATTACTTGCAGTGATGTAGTGGTAAGTTTTCTTCTCCAGTGAATGCGCACTATAGTGAGGAATTACCATCGTTGTAAGGAATAACGATTTTCCATGTATATATTCTATAGATATTTGATAGGCTGTATGAGCGTTTACAATTAAACGTAAATATCTATTTCTTCCACTTAATCCCAATCTGAATCTCTGTCGGTATCAGAGTATTGCTTTCTTTCTCAGAATTACCCCTAGTAGAAATTACAATTCAGAATGTTAACTATTTAGGCTACGCGGTGACATGACATATTTAGTCGGAATCGGAGCGCCTGAGTGACTTCCTGGGGTTATTGTGAGACTACGATTACATGCAACTGTTTTGTTGGCTGATTAATAGTTAGTGTTTTCCTCAAACTGAACGCAACTCAATGACTCACCCATATAACAACACGACCGTCCGAGTATAATTACGTTGCAATAAAAAACGACGATCGGTCAATCAATTAGTTGCGCAACTGGAAATCGCATGTCAGCGCATAGCCCCACATACTGTATATCAGAAAAGCAATACATATTTTATTGATTTCTTATAAACTGGGTTATTTTGACAATTCATCATGAAAAAGAGATCAAAATACCTTTTCTCTATACCCAAACAGTTGAATTATTCACAACGAAGCAAAATGGAGCTGGTCGAAAAATCGACCAACTGCTGGAAAAATGATTATATGTACCACTTTAAACTGTTGATATTTTACTTTTATGTCAAATAAATACCATTATCATTACTCTATCCGGAATTTGAACGTTCCTAAATATAGACTAATATGATTTTCAAAAATAGCTATGTTTATAACTTTATTGAGGAGGTATATAGTCAAGAGCAAGTATCACAAAATAGTGCTATCCTATATTACACCAAAGAATATGTATTTATAAAACAGGCATTGGTTTCATCCCAGTATATTAATTCCATTTCCTTCAGTATACTTTGTGCAAACTTCATCGTAATAATCACATCTGTTTTCAGGCCATCGACATGTGTTACTGTTCGGAAACTTTCTCTCAATAATAGAAAGGTGCATTCTCTCTCTCGAGAACACGCATTTCCCTTATGTTTCTCCCGTAACGGGAAGTAGAAGGCGATTGCGGAGAACAGCTTCCGTAAAAAGGCGATGACAAAACAGCATTCATTAAAGCGAACGGCACCGAAGAGCGGAAGGGTACGGAAGTTTGGGAAAGAATCTGAAGAGGAGAAGGGAAAAATGGTTTAGAGAGTGGGGAGAAAGTGGAAGGCGAGAATTGAAAGAAACGGGAAGGGCGGAATGCGGAATTTCGCCGTCGTTATTGGTGGTGAAAGAAGTTGGGCGGAGAAGGTTACTCCGGTCGGCAGTATAGGCAACACGGCATTTCCTAAGAGCGAGTTGGGCTGCCAACCCTCGAGGGGCTCTCGGAAAATTTCGTATCGGAGGCATATGGCGGACTCTGCCTTTTGATGGGAAACGTGAAGTACCTTCGACCTCTGTCCATTGTTAGGATGATTAGAGTGGAAATCTTTTGAATGCGTTTCCGATGGAGCCAAATGGTTGGGTAACATAATTGAAATGCGGAAGTCTGCGGAAGGTTTGTGCCGAAATGTACATTCTGTAAGAAATAGAAGTCTCGGGTTTACGCTCGAAATTGCCCTACCGATTCGGTAGAAAATAAGTTAGCCTCAGTTGCAAAACTTAAGTGTTCTCAATCTTACCTTTCTTCCAACAAATCAAAAAATAATCTTTTCACAGCATGGAAACTTACGAGATGAACATAGTAATAAAATTGTGGTTATAATAGCATAGATATTTTAACAATATGAAAATATTCACAATGTTTTCTTCTATCTATCTACAAAATAGTGTTCATTTCATCAAAATAAGATAAACCTTTCAAAAAAGTTACTTTTGTGTAGTAAATACATATTCTATTCAATGAGAAAAATGTATAGTGTTTGGTAAGGAATTATTAAATTACTCATTAGTTAGAGAGTTGATTGCTAATAGATAGTATTTAAGAGTAATTAATAGTTATATAATTAAAATTACTATAATTAAATTTCCATGAAAGCACCTACTCACTGAAACGAACGTAGTCGTTTGAGGAAAACGCCTCAAAATTGATCATTTTGTATAGAAATTCTTTAAAATATTTCGAAAAATGTTCACATAAGCCATTATTTATATTTTTACTTACTTTTGGAGTCTAAGAGCATCATTTATTAAATTAAAAATTTCCATGGTGTTTAAAACTGCCATACGTTTAACCCGTTCACAAGAAAGTAGCTGTTTTACTTATAAATTAGAATAAGAAGTCATAATTTCGAAAAATATTCCATATTCGTCATCTCTGCTTTGTTTGAACACGTGAACATCTTCAAACATGAAGACATTTATAAGCATAATCTGTAATCGTTAGCGAAGCCGGAAAACAGCGAAAACAGTCTTCAAAAACTGAATAGCCAAGTCTGATGTAATATTGGGCCTTTCCAATTTCACGCAAGACGCCAAGAGATTAAAAGACCCTCCGAACCTTTGACTTCGACTCCACTTTTATGCAAAAACATCATGCGGTGGCGGAAAAGAGGGGGAACCAATCAAAAATGATGAATTAATGCTCGCTAATCGATCTCCCTCATTATTCACCCTTTTTACGTCACACCTTCGCCGCGCTGCAAAAAAATTGTTGAGGAGCAAACATTGTCTTTCCCGCAACCACCCCGGGGGAGGCAAAAAATAAAAGGGAATAAAAATCTCAGCTGGAAATACACTGCATCCTCCAATCGTGATCCTTTTCCAGTCGCTCCGATAACGCAGGCGAAGAATCATTATTCACCCCAAGAGGGGATAAGACATCCCCCAGACGAGGGAAGCAAAAAACGGGACCCAATCACGATGCCGAAACGAGATTTCAGGGAGGCGACCTCTCTCATTGAATCTAAATGCTCATGTTAATTCATCATCTGCTCTTTCGAAAAGCATCGAACACTTTTCGGTGGGGTGACGCGGCCGCAGAAGAGTCCTGAGGGAAAAAACGGAGACGGGAACGGAGGAAGATTTCTGTCGGCGAGATTGAAGGGCGATAAGAGTGTAGGCGGAGAATGGAAAGGAAGAGGGGGATATCTCCGGAAAGAGATCTTTCATCTCAAATGCCTTCACTCTTCTATTGACCGAATCATCGAAGCACCTCCGTTTTCTTTCTATTCGCTGTGGATTTTTGGAGGAAATTTCGCGCGGGAGTTGAATTGATTTCTGGGACGAGAAGGAAAATCGTGGTTGGTCTAGTAAATTAGAAGAAAGTGCAGATTGTAACGACGTGATAACTATATTCCTATTTTTGGGATTGAATCGAAGCAAGTCTAATGAAAGCCTGATTGAATGAAACACTCAAGGTAAAGATAACTATTACTTTACTCTTCAAATTTTATAAAAGAGTCACGGTTTATAGAACTATGTCTATTAAGGTTCTTGCAAGCCATCTTTTGGCGTGTGGCAGGGGGTGACAGCACCAATACTCCATTTTCTTAATCAATTGCTTTCGCGTATCGTTCGCAGAAAAAAATGAACTCCTGAGACGATTCATTCCAGCATCAGTTATCCTGATCTTTCTCACAGTTTAATGATAAATAAGTTTACTTTTTAATTTGCAGAATAAAGAAATGTTATATTTTTATCTTACATGTTTAAGATTAAGTTTCACCAAATGAAGATCGTACTGATTGATTTTTCCTGATTGATGCAATACCTTTCCCATTCATGTATTTCTAAAAATATTGTTTACATTTATGTGGAGTAATCAGAAAAAGACAGATTTCCAGCCCTGTACTAGTAGCTATTAAAGCTAAATTAAAGGTGTAGGGGTTACTTGGCAAGATGAGCAGGGTAGTTCATCCTTTTATTCTTCATAGTGCAAATAATCTAAGAAAAGATAAAATCTTCGTAGGTGATTAAAATTTGCTCCATGAAGTATGATATGCATAGCATTTAATGTGGAGTTATCGAGACTAATGGCATCGTTCACAATCACTCATACGCCAACATAATATTGTTAAAACCAAAATCAAGATTAAAACAAAGTCAGTGAAAGAAAAAAATGTATAAACTTTGACCCCTAAAGTATACTTAAAAGTAAAAGGAACTATTTCTTCCAAACATTTTTATGAATGTAATTAAAGAAAAGTTGAGTTTATCAAAAGCTTTACGAAGTTAAGGGTAAATGAAATACGGTCCTTTCGAAGGAGTGCAGCTCTTCAAAAGTTAATGAGCTGGAAAACTTTTTCTACTCTTGTTTTTTTACTTTGAATATCTCCTTACAGGTAACTAATTTGCTCGTTATTCCTAAGGTTTATGTGAACCACTCACATATCTCGTAACCCAACCCTAGTCTTACTCTACAACTTCCTTTCATCTTTAGATATTTTCTACAATAGTGAGTAACTGATATTTACTTACCGGCTTAATGTTGGTAGTGTTGAATGTCAAGTGAAATATAATATCAACCTGTTTTGTTTGCTATCAAGTCATTATATGTTTTCACTGGTGAATAAATTAAACAGGAAATCGGTTGGAAAGTATAGAATTGCAATCTCGTTCGAAAATGTATTAAAATTTGTTACATATGATAAATGAGTTTTGGGACCATAGGATAATTTTAATAGTGAAGTTTGCTTTAAGAATATTTTTACTGATTTTATTATGCCAATGGGAATCGAATATTTAACATTGGCGCCGTTCTAACTCTAGTATTAATAATCATTTACAAGTACTTCAGTTTCTAAAACTTTTGTTTTGTTCCATTTTAGGAAATGGTTGCTTCAACTAAAATCACTTATAATTGATCTAATAAAGATATAATATCATTTCGACAGAAAACGATTAAATTTTTCTATTATAAAAATTCGTATTTCACATGTTTTTTTGTATATATGATACATCCCTAGTTTATTCTGAAATGATCATCGTAAGATACAGATGGTACAGTGCCCAAAGTTGTTTTCGCTCTTAACGCCCTCAATTGCTCTTATACGCGTGAATGTAAACTTTCTATCCGTCTCCTTTTAATGCCCTTATTGAATTTTCCTTCTCAAAGTCAACCCTCACCTTTTTTTTCTCTTTTCCCGTTTTTTCACCAAATTTTCATTCTTCTCAAATTCATTTTCTTCTTCCCAATACTTCCACCCCTATTAAATCCACACGGGATCTCGCTTACAGACTACCATCTCATTTTCGGATTTTATTTTCCATTCCATCATTACTCTATTTTATTTTATGATTATCTACTCAACTTCCATCCTCTTTTCTAACCGTCGATATTTTTCCGTTTTATTAAGAAGTAATTTCTGCCTCCCTTCCTGTCTCCGATTCGCCCATTCCACTCCTCCTCAGTATCAATCTCAGCATCAATCTCCTCCTTCCTCTATTATCTGTATCTTATATTAATTTTCCTGGTGTCTAATATCCTGTCTCCATACACACGCATTTCCTTTCCCTCTTGCAATATCTCCTATGGTATTTCTCTTGTAAGGCCTAAATATTTCGAACGCTCCATCATATGTTACACACTCCGATATACTCTCACACTCCTCAAATCTTATAATTTTCACATCCTCTCTTTACATCATTTGCTATGCTTGTAGTATTGAAGAGGCTTTCAGCCACTATTCTGCCTTTCATCATGCGGGTTAAAATTGATTTACATTTCTTAATGTTTAATTACTTTAATTACTTTCTTCTGATATTTCTGGATAATGAGATACTTACATTGTTGAATGTCATATGTATACTTTATTATGTGTCTTTCTTCGAATCTTTCTATAATTGTAGTTCAATACTGTAATTTCAATTATTCTCTCAGAAGATAAAGCTAGCAGCTGATCTGTTCTGCAGACAAAATAATATATGAAACTTTATTCCATCATGGTAAAAGAAGTAATAGAAGAAATTAAACTTCTACATTTTGATGAGTTTAATTATAATTACATATCAGACGGTTCACCTGAATGCATTTTCCGTAAGCAAAGTTCAGCTATATAATATTATGGTATATTTCTTTTGAATATAACGTTTATTTGATATTACTTACGAGCTGATCTCCGGAAAATATCAGTACAAAATACCTTCCAGTTATCTATGCTGACTATGAAGAATCCTCTTTCGATAAAACAGTTGTTCGTATCATTCGACCACATGATAATATCAAACCGCTCACGAAATCATCGGATTTCACTTGAAGATAGTCTGACATGCATTCGTATAGGTGTACATAAAACATTAGGTAGAAAAACGAATTCAAGTTTTGAAAGAAGCTAACTTTTATGTTTTCAATTTTTTTACCTTAGGTAAAAACAGGCTGGGTAAAAACATTATTATATTTAATCACCCAATAAAGGTTAAAAATTAACATTCGAGAAGATCGCATATTCCCAGCCTATTTAGTCTTAGATTTCAGTGCCTTATCTAAAATTAAAAATTGCCCACTTAATGAAGTTCCAATTTTTTTAATACAACTAGGAGAAAACTACCCACCACCACTATTAACAGAATATTTTCTGCGGCTTATTCTGTTCTTAAGACGGGAAAAATTTGAAACGTTTACTCGCAAAAGGATTATGCCTGTGCAGTTAGTAAAGACTATGATCAATATAAGTACAAAAAATGGCGAATGACGTACCCTAGTTATATTTTTAACTTAATAATTTCATCTTTCCTATCGTTGCCCTTCTTTTTCGTATCTCTATTTCCCTTCTCCATCCCAATTCCCCTTTTACTACTTCACTTCGCTCCATCACATTCTTACTTCATTTCTCGCAAGGAGAAATGCGATTTCTCAACGGAGTCCTGGGGCTGCCTAGACCTCATCGAAAGTCTCTCTACAATTCCCTTCGGGGGCTTGTTTCTTTTTACCTCGCCCTTCTTTATTTCGACTTTCATTATTTTTTTCACCAAGTTACGTCTCCCAATTTCCTCCTCTTTCGAATTTCCTGCCCATCACTTTCCATTTGATCGGATGCTCTTTCCCCCTTTGGAATAAGACGGGATCCGTTTTACTCTATTTCCGCATTCATTTCTCTCTCACCAAATTAATCCTCTTTCATACCGAATGGACCCGCTCTTTTTGCTTTTCATGGGGCCCATTTTAAAATGCGATTTTATTCGTATTGATCAACTCCATAATGATTCTTCACCCCTAATATTATTCGCTAAGTTTCCAAATTTAGAGTTCGGAAATCAATGATGCGTTTTCGGTGAGTCGTTAAATTTGAAATGAATACGTTTCCAGAATATTTACACCAATAGAATATTCGGTGGATGCATATGAGGTGGATGATTGATATACTTTGAAATTTCTGAATCGTGATTTCCAGATTGTATGTCTTGATTGACTCACCTAACTTATCCTATTCCTCATACCAGCAAATACCTTAATTCCTTTTTAATTACTGCCTTTAATTTTGGAGCTCCTTACCGTACAGGGTTGAAAACTTAACTTCTCTACAATCTTTTAAAAATAAATTATTTGATCATCTTCTGTTATTCCATGATTAGTCTTTGTTATGTTTTCTTGAAGTATTTTTTTTTTTAAATTGAGCATATTACGTGTTTTTGTCTTTATATTAATCTTATTTCGAAATTCGTTTGTTGTATAATCTTTTGGGAGTAAAAAATGATTTACTATTAAGCTCTAATGGGCATTCTTTCAGAGCTAATGACCAAATATCAATCAATCGACGAGATATAAAAACTTAGATTGACTCAAAATGATGAAATCAATCAAATATATGAAAAATTGCTATCAAAAAGTGCGGTTTCCTGTTTTATTTTCTCGGAATACCGGGGAATGAGAAGATGAACGCCGACAAGAACGACTATTAAAGATTTTAAATCTCTAAATAAAAATTATACTTTCTCTTAAACTGGAAGAAAAAAGATAAATAGGGCAATACATGTTATTTAGTTTCTTAAATTTACAAAGAACTGCGCTAGAATACACAGAGTATGAAACAGATGAATCTGAAGAAAATAGGACATTAACAAATATAAGAATAAATTTAACGTTAAGAAGTAAATCGATAACTCCAATTAGGAAATATATGGATGGCCTATGTATAACGGATCGAAGAGGGAAGATTTTGTACTAAATGTAAAGAAAAGAAAAACTGAGAAATATATTCGCAATGCTTAAGATACAGGAGTAGGCTAGCAATCTAATCAATGCATGAACATTATGATAATGATGCCTTGGATATTTATCCAGTTTGCTCCTTAGAGAAATATTTATGTCAAATAGCAGTCATCGTGTGAATAAGTAGGTGGAATGTCGTATTTTCGCAATAATTAAATGAAATATTACAGGGTTTCACCCAAAATATGTGTATTATAGCCGAATTTTTGATTTCTGATTTAAGCTTCTATATAAAGGTGTTAAATGTTTCCTTTTAATATATGTTTATATGTAGAAAAACATGGTTCTTTCCCGGAAAATATGACGAATAAGTTCCTCCCGCGTTCTCAACTGGGTTAAATTGGTGTATACCACCATATATTTATATGTGTTTTAATAATAATACCAATATATCTATACGCATTTTAATATACATATAATAGATTTTAGATCACCGCCATGCTTGGTTTTTGTAGAACATAATCCATACCAGTGCTGCAAAAAAATCATAGATAACTTTTCCTTCGCTGAAAATGTATAAACTATTACTTTAGCCATATAAGATATGTTTTTAAATTAAATAAGGAGGAAAAATGAACGCGCGTGAGATATAAAATTCTGATATAATATTGATAAGAACTACATACGTTTGCTTAGTATTAGCAGGTATTATGCATGGGAAGAAATGAATACAAACGTTTGGCTTTAAATATTGAAAATGACTCTAGATACTTTATAAATTACTTTTAAATTTTAAGCCATCCTCCCTCAAGCTATTCCTTTCCTGTGTTATGTAACATACATAAAATTGCAAAAATTTGGTTTGTATAAGAAATGGTGTTCTATTCGGCTGCTTTTTCACACAATATTTAATGTGAGAAAGAATTACAATCTGCCATAATATCCGGGCAACATTCTAATTATTTGGTAGATTTAATTCCGCTAATCGGGATTACACATTCCGTAATCTCACGAGCATCCCTACGGAGTTCCCGCTTGCATCGCCTTACATATTACGTATTCCTCCGCGACACGTCATTTCCGTCGTTTTCGGCCGACCCACAACTCCGAAATGGGTTTTGTTCCGTATTTCGCCGACATAGAATCGCGTATCGTTCGTTTCTACATCTTGTTTTCCTTTGTTCAACTGTCGTGGCCCCTGTTCCCTGTCGCATATCCTTTCCCACTACCACTCCCTCTCTGCTTCTTCTAGGAAGGAGTAGAACTGGTATCATACCCGCAAGCCCTTAGAGGTAAAGTGTACGTGCCTCTGATTGCTTTCCTTTCCTACTAGAAATGTTTGCGATGAAATTGCCTCGCAAGAAATCGTAGTTGGATGGAAGCTCGCTCTCCCGAAGATTTTTGCGCGGGAGAGATTCGATGCCGAAAACGTGCCTTCGAGGAGAAGAAGTTTTAAATTTGTATGTTTTCGATCGCCGAGTTTGCACTTCGCGAAGAGTTGATGAATCAATTTCGAAAGTATGACACCATAATTGTTTAAGAAGTTTAATTAATAATATTTAATCGTCTAGCAAAACATATCAAGCAAAATCGGGTGGAATCTCTCCCTAGTTTAACAAAATTCTGCTGTCTTATTTTTTATGAAATTAGTAAAACATCTTTATTGGAGTTATATTGAGAAGTTTTTGATCAAGTCGTTTATTTTATCCAAACCTTCGTCGTATAGTAATTTTAGAAAAAGATATAGCTTGTACAAAGGACCCAGAAGAAAACTAGATTGTTGGTTTAAAACCCTGAAGTTTTATTTCCCAATAATACACAATAATTAGAGAACATTCGCGAGAGGGTGTGAAAAATATTACTCTCGGATAATTAAGTATATTCTTAATAAGAAACGGAATTTTGACTGTTTCCAATGGCAAACAAAGAAATACAGACATACGTTTACATAGATGTAAATGTTTGCATAAAAACAAGCATTTTTACATAAAATAACATGTGAAGAAAGGAAAGTTGGGGCACATTTGTTAAAAAATAGAGGTTTAAAATCTCCAATAGCCGTTTTTGTCGGCGTTTCTCTTCTCATTCCAAAAAAAACATGAAAGTACTTGGCACTTTTTGAGATACAAAAACGGCTAATTGAGATTTTAAACCTGTAATAAAATAAAACGTTTACATAGATATGTATTTTTCCATGAAAGTAAGCAGAAAATGTACAGAACGAAAAGAAAATTTAGGTTACAAGAAAATATATCTATAAAATAAAATAAAAATATAAATGGACATTAAAGAGTACATTCGCAATAACCAAATTCATCTTTACTATTAAGGTCTTTATTAAAGGTGAGATTGAGACTGAAAAGTCTCTTCTTCCATCTAACTTATTGTCAATGATATTATGTACACTACTGGCCAAAATTAACGCAGCACCTCCCTAGCGATCCTTACTTCTGGTGCTGCGTTAATTTTGGCCAGGACTGTACATAAAAACTTCTGTGCAGGTGAATAGATATAGGGAGGAAAACTTTAGAAGGAGTGGAATAAAAAAAACTAAAAAACCTCATCTATACTAATCAATAAAGTATAGTTTAATGAAGAAGGAGTTAAAGATAGATCTGAAACGCAAAAGAAGCAACGCAGACACGTTTACATAAAAATAAAGAGAATAAAAAATAACAAAAAAATGAAGTAATTCGTCGGTCATTTGATTTAAAAATATCTCCTTCCTATCATTCTTCAGGTATAAACTGTCATTAGTTTCATTCTTGTGTTATCCAGATGTCATTCTGTAGAGCCAACAGCTAGAAGACTAGTTGAATCCTCATCCCATCCTTCATTAGCCGTGGAGAGGGGACAAGGCAAATAGACATGATGAGAAGTGAGATAGTTTGCCGTCCTCGCTAGTCCAGAGTGCTCTGAGAGGAACAACTCCACTTAGGTGGAGTACAATGACCCTTATGAATAACGCTTTGCATTCGATGAAGAATGACCAACGTGAATGCCATTGCTCAACATTATTCATAGCTCAGTAGGATTCATTGTGTCATAAATCTATATCGTACCATCACAAATAATAGACATGTACAAGCAAGTAGGCATGAAGTACAGTTAAGAGACGCCCTCCTCTATCCTTGCCCAAGTGACTGATAAAAATATTACATTCAGTAGGGTATGGTAGCAATAGTGATATAGAAAGACTGATAAAATAGTGCTTTTTCAACAATTTATAACTTTGTTTCTGTTAACCAAAAATAAAAGTTATGGAAAAAGTACTATTTTCTCAGAGTATTTAATTTGGAGTGGAGCGTTTTACCACTTTTTTTCTGTTCGAAATGTTATACCCAGCAAAAGTGGCCCATTTACATGGACATTACAATTATTAATTTTTTGAAATTAAAAAATATTTTCTCTGAGAATGTTTGCCTCGAAGTTTCGAAATTTCAAGTAAAACATCAAAATTGTCATAAATATTTTTTGGTGAAATCGACAATATTTTTGCGTATCTACTATCAATAATCAATAAATTTTATATTCGATCACGCAGTTTCACAATATAGTTAGCAATTAAGTCATTGTCATGAAGTATTTTCCTTAGGTGGGGCATCTCTATTATGGATTTTCACAGTGCCTCAACTGATTACGTGAAAATTAGTATAATCATTATTTTCGTACTAAATCAATTTCATGATTGTTGATTAGGTAGATACATCAGTATTTTTTTAAATCTCTCGTTCTTAAGTTGTATGAAATTAATATATCCATAAGATTTATAATACTAATTTATCCACTATATCACTCAAACTTTTTTAATCACTTAAATTAAAATTTATAAAATTTAATCTCTCGCTCAGTCAGATATTTTCATATTACAATTTTCAAGTTGATGATATACTTTAATATTGTTGATAGACTTGAGGCGCACCTTTTACCAATTTTTAAACAACTTCTTCGACGGCACTTGACGCTAAACTCATAAAAACCCTCATTATAGGCCTTGCAAACAAAATCTTTCCTCTATCTAATTAAGTCGTTTCAAATAGAGAAGTAACCCAATTATGCCGCCCAAATTTATGATTCATGGGAAAACTTCCTGATACCGTCTGCACCAATGAAATCTTTTTACCCGCCGCATCCTACCTTTTCTCTCGATTTCTTTTGTTTCTCCATGATTAATCCCTCCCACCTTAATGAGCATTCTCGCTCCGAATCAAAAACCCTCTGGAATAAAATACCCTTTTCCGACTCCCATTGTTTTAAGGTATTTCATCTCAGACATTATGTTCGTGAACGCCATGTCACGAAGACGTCGTCCAACCGATGCTTTCATCCGAGATTCATCCCGCAGCTCTTCGAAAATATTTCGCAGGACTTTCACCGATTCCCTTATTTTTCCTCCCCTTGTACATTTTCCCCGAAACGCGTGCGTGTAGCCACAGATGTCTCCCCGGGCCCATTGTTCTGCGGATCTCGAACTTGGAGGAAATCTGGGTCGGCCCCAAACAGCGGGATATGGAAAGCAGGGGGTGCGGAACGGAGGCTTCTCCGGCGAATGTAGAGGGAGTGTGAGGATATCCGCGAGCACGCACTGAATTGCTTTCATGGGTGCTCGGAATGTTTCATGAAAGGAATACGTGGATATAAATTATAAAGCCCATAGATTAACTGTCGACATTCGTCATGTTTAGGATTCGGTGAACTATGTTCTCCGGATTATTTTGTGTCATTATATTTTGGTGTAAAGAAGGTGAGAATATATTGGCCGGAATGGAATATTTCTCCAAATTCATTTTTCCTCCTCTGAATTGAGGAACTCCTGAAAATATATCGAGCTTTCACGGCGTATACGCTGCAGGAATTCTTCACGGGTTTCTAACTAGGCTGGATGGATGAAACCGACGTTTCGGCAACTGTCTCCGCGGGCATCTTCAGCGGCCAAAACGTCAGCTTTATCCGTTCAGAGAACCTGGTTGGAAACCCGTACAGAATTTCTGTTTCGGTAGCACTACTTGTGAGAAATATTTTGACGACACAACAATTACATACATCTTTTAGGCACATTATTGAGGTGTAGGTTATTTTGCTATTCATTTCTTCGCCTCGGGAAAGTAAAAGATAGTTCTTATAATATTTTACGAGAAATTTCAAGTGAAGCAACACCACCTTCCTCTCTTTTAAGTGTAATATTTTTCTCGAATTCTCATTTCAACCATAATGTGTTTCGATATTTGACGAAGAAATTCATGCGTCAGAGGCAGAATATCCATTCCGTATTTACTATTTTTATTATTAATACGCTATAATTGGACTTATATCCTGTGGTAGAGCACAGTAGAGTTAAATATTAAAATACAATCACAAATTAACTTCGCAGTGACTCATCAATTCAACTCTTACGGCAAAAATACAGCGTCAATAAATACAGAAGTTCATACGTACATCATCCACCAACAACGACAATATCACAATACATTCAAAACCAAATTACAAGTGCATTTATTAATTATAATTAATTGTCTACAGATTTAAATTATCCTAATCTCAGTTACTATCAAATAATGTATTATAGTTACCCCAACAACAATACAAATGTCACCCAGTTAAAAAATACAGTATTGCATTACTGATATCTACTCTACATCTAACACTTTTTCATATTCTCTAATAATTTTCAATATTAGCTTACATCTACATAGTTCCCTTGTATATCATACAAACCATATACAGTGAAACCCCTCTACAAGGGACAGTCTCGGGGCCTTGGTATTTGTCCGTTGCTGAGAGGTGTCCGCTAAAGAGGGATATTCTCTAAACTATATACTTCTGGTCGGGACATCGTGAAACTGACCGTTAGGAGGGATTTTACTGTATTTACTATAATTTTCAATGAAAATTTTGTACTCGGGACATACCCGTAACAATTCGTCTTTCTCACTGCATCATAAAAGAGCCTCAAATTTTTCCATTTCAAATTAGTCGACCTCATAATATGCTGGATTTTGAAAGAAATATTTATTAATTTATTCGAATCGACAGGTGAGGACTAAACTGGGAACAATGGATTCGCATGAGGTGGGATAATATTTAATCCTTTCGAATGGGGAACCATCAACCGGTTAGGCAATCTTTGTCTCCTCCTCCCTGCCTTCACACATTTTCATTTTCACCCCTAAATGCCGCATATGCGATTCTGAAAGCCAAAATAAAGAGACGGAAGTTTTCTGTTTTCAAATGAATACCTGCGGCTACGAAGCATTTAACACAGTGACTGAAAGTTTTCCAAACGCTGATTTTCGTTTATCCTTTGGCTCTATATTCTATCTCATGACCAAAATCGATATAAATAGAAATTAATTGACTCAGAGGAAGGATAAAAATTTGATAACTGAAGAAGAGGGGAATATTTTAGTTCCAGTATCTCAAACGAGTGCTTTCTATCCGTTTCTGAGAATAACATCGTTACATGAAATACCTACTATAGAATTCGCGGCCTTTCAGTATGTGCTAACTAAACAGTAGAAAATCGGACAGCCAATCAGAAATGAACACCAGGAGCATGATTTTATTTCATGCAAAAAGAGCATATTATGGTTATAATCCATCAGTTGAATGTATAAAAGTAATGCATTTTGTTTATACTGCCGTTTCAACTATTAAATTTATGAGCACATATATTTACTGTGGATTTAATATTGCATATTTGTCGATATTTATATGTAATTACAAATTATTCGGTTATAATTTGACTAGAATAAATTTTATAATTTGAATAAAAAAATATTTAGTTTTTTTTAATTCATTAAAGGTACCCGAGTTTTCAGCAGTGTAATAAATGCTCTGAAATCTTCTTCCAAAATTCCAAAAATATGTCTGTTTCTGATAATTTCATAAAATATTATTATGATTTATTCATCGCAAGTGCAATATGTTTTATCATTATTTAATTAATTAATTTTACCGGAATTATATTCCCCTTGTGCGATTTCAAGTCAAGATATTATTTTCGACATGAATACATATATGGTAAATGTCATTAAATACAGATGCTACCATGAATAGATATTTTAATTCGAATTACCGCAATATAAAGAGGAACATATTTTACTTATTTGTTTAAATCGGAAATATAAATTCGTAATTCTGCTAATTCGGCAACGTATTCGCAATGAATTCTCATTCGTCGGCGTCCATTTCTCCCACGCAGTTCAAGTCACATTAAATCGCTCTTAAATTAATAATTGTAGCAATGTTTCCCCTCCTAACGCCCATGTAATCCGAGGCAATAAGGGCCGCGATGCAATCCCACGTCACAGTAATTCGGTCTAGTCCCTTGATTCTCAATTTAATTAATTCCCGGGGATATTTCGTGACTCTCCCTCGGGCTATATTTTCGACGTAGTGGGATGTAAATGAGGTGCGCCCCGTGTTTTGTGCGGGAGGTATACGGAATCCGAACAAAAAAAGCCGAAATTGAGAGCAGCATATGCCCTGCACCCGCACACTTACGCGCCCGCAAACGTCGGAAAGTTCTCCCTCGTCTGGCTTAACAAATGAAGCTGCTCACTGGAAAGGCTTCCTTTTTCGTCCAGACGAAAGACCGGCGGATGCGTTGCAAATTGTGCTGTATTCAACGCACCAAGTAGACGGTCCGTTTGAATAGGTTATTAGGGGCGCCAAGGTGTCTCCCGGATGCCGGGCGAACTTGGGTGCGTCGCCGGTTAATTAAAAGGATCTAATTCGTGAACGCCCCTGTTATCCACAATCAGACTATTGACTTCTCAAATCAGCCTTAACTTGCTAAGATTCAAGATCAAATAGCCTACTTGATGCCTAAATAGAAAAACCACCTAATAAAATTACCAAAATAAATAACTAATAAGCAGTAAATGTATTCGACTAAAAATGCTGTTAGTATATTAGACTTCTTTTGTGTTGATAATAACAGCCGTGTCTCTCTTTCTTTTTCATTCCATTACCTGAGAAAATCTTCCCGAATCTAGTATGTCTGATTTTTTTCCTTTTCTAACCGAAGCTTTCACTTATAAGCAATTCGTTATTTTTTATTAAATTCCGATATTTTACATGATCTTTGCCATAAAATCTAGTACTTTCCGAAGTTATTCCCTTATCTTTTTGAAGAGAGGAATTTGATTAGATAAGCCACATATTTTTTGATAATATGAAACCACTTTAAAATATTTAACATTATTTAAAATATAGTTTAATTTATTAATTGACATGTAACATTTACAATAATTTCAGATATTGCACTGAAGTGAACAGATAGCTCGTCAAATACAAAAAGAGTACAGTAGTAAAATACGTTACTGATTACATATGCCCATGTCACGTCATTAATATTACAATTATGTACACCATATTAAAAAATAAATATAAATATGCATACCTACATACAAAAATTCATACTTTTTCACAAAGGGAGGAAACACCAACTTAAATAAAAATCTCTTTGAATAGTCCATGCCTATCGTTAAAAATACCTTCAATTTTAAGCTCTCCGTCGACCAAGAGTTTACCAAAATTGATGCATTTTATATTAAATCGATTTTATGATTTATTCTATCTATTATTATTTTTTAAACTTTGATCTATTAGTTTACTTTATTCACCCTCTTACCTCAAGTCTTGAACATGGTTGCAACAATTTGATCCATTTCGTGCGTCTGACCTGATTTTTCTGTTTAATCCATGTAATTAACAATTTATTTTTATTTTATCTTTTATACATCACATCATTTTTTAGCTTGCTCTAATTTATTTGGTATTTTTAATCTTCAGCTGTAATTTTCTTCGAGCTGCATATTGATTACTTTTAATAAACGAATAAAATAAAGTAAAAGCGCAAGTTCCTACCCTCCACGCTATATTTTTCACTCATTATTAAGCAAGTGCAATTTCTCAGGGTGATTAAATTAACCGGAGCCTTTGGAAGTTTTCTCACGTGGCGCCTCAATGTCATCGGACTAATCCTCTTTATAGGTACTTGGGAATGAACTTGCTTTTGATGTTGAAAATACCGTAAACTGGTGAATTTTCGTGAACGAGTGCTCCGAAGGCTGCACAAAGAAAATTAATCGGCTCTCGTGAATTTCCTCGGCAGTAAGTCTCTTAGCTTCAGTAAAACTTTCATCGGATGCTTCACAAAATGAAGGGTTAAACGTGACTTTGATCATAAAGTCTAAGAAGAGCCACAGTCTTATGGGCAGCTCTTCGTAGGAGTGTTTACACTTCGGGAAATCCTTAGAATAATATTTTTCCTGCCGTGAAAACTCCATCGTAGTTAGGCTGATCATAACCCGTCTAATTGAAAACAGTATATTATTATAGGAAGAACGGGAAAAAATTGAAGAAACATCTCCGCGCGAATTTTCTTCGTGGATTCCTAGCTTCGATATTTTTGGATAATTTCGCCACAATTTTCTAATAGAAAATTTCATCGAAGCCAGAGATATTGCGCCATTACTGATTGTATGCAAATTTAACCCTTAATTAGTCACGTGGGGTTAATTTGACCCAATGGCGGTGTATTTCCTTTGGTAACACAGAAACTAATGAATATATTTCAACCAAATTTTCGTTTTGTAAAGATTTTTGCTATGTTAGGAATTATCTAAGAATTTTGTTAATTTTGAATGAAAAAATATTTTTTAAGCGCCCATACATAAAGTTTTTCATTGTTAAGTACATATTATGCATACCAACTAAAAAAAATAATTTTCAAAGCATAAGTTTAGCGGATATTATTCAAGATTTTACCGAATATTTTTCGAATGCATCTTTAATGTTTAAAATACTCTTACGGAACACAAAATAATGCTAATGCTTACTGAGCAAATTTGTGTTCATATATTTCATATAGAGTAGCAAAGAACTACGCAGAACTACATTCTAACTAGATACATTTGAATAATTGGTTTTTAAAAGATGGTACCCTTCTTTGTGAAGTTATTTGTCTGTATATATGTTTATAAATGTTCATTAATAACAACTAGTGTAAAATATAATTTAAACGCCCGAAATTTAGCCTGATGCAAAAATATTTTTTCAAATATCACTTTTATAGGTTGGTAACACTAATAAGAATTACTTTTAAGTTTTGAAAATATATCTAATCGTTTAATTATAGTCGAAAACCCCGAAATTGAAAGTTTCATAAAAAAAAATTCGAATATTTATTGTTGACTCATATTTTGAGTTTTTTCCCGAAAGAAGTGACATTAATTTTCTTTATTTTTCAACAGATGGCATTTAAAACAAAGTGTATTTTTGCTAAATAAAATAAAATAATATACCCTTTATTATATATTCAAAAGTTTGTAACTTTTAGATTTATTTTTAATATGAAAAATATCAATTATATCAGTTGCTGCAATTTTGGCACATGCTTAAAATTTTTATATAATTAATAGACAAAAGATATTCCGTCACTAATTACGAAACTTTTTTGACGCGAATAATTAAGTTTTTATATCAATGAGAGTGACCTAATTTCTAAAACGAATTGAATTTAATATGCTTGACTTTTTTGTCTTATTTCTTACCTCTGATCGAGTCCTTTATATGTGAAATACTTTATGTCTAAAAACGTTTGTACTTTGCGATTATGAATGTATTTTGGCTAAAATTTAGGTTTTAAATGAGAAAAATACCTCAATTACTACTACTATCGTTTAAGCCGTTCTCATTCGCGTTTTGAATTTTTCCAAGAAGTTGTTTATAAGTCAATCAACTTTGTTTCCCCTCAAATCAACTCCATTTTTACGTTATTACATATTGTTGTGAGTCATTCTATAATATTGTGAATGAGTTTATTTTCCTTGAATATTTTACATTTCTTGATTTTAGTATTTCCGTTTTGAGTTGTGCACTTACGTGTTTTTTATGTTTTAGTGACTTGTTTACCAGACCGTTACTACAGTTTTATCCACGATGTAGATATTTTCTTTGTCATGCTTAAGAAACGAAGACATTAATTTCATACCTTTTATAGACCACTTTTATAGGGACGTATGTAGTCAAAAGATGGAGAGAAGAAACGGAGGAGGGACCCAAATGGGTAAATAAAGATGATGTATTTCCTCATTTACTTTAGCTCCTTATATTTTCATTTGATGACTGTAATGAACTATTTTCGACTCGGAGAAAAACTAAAAAATAATAATTTTAATAGAGAGAGAATTAAGATTATTCTTAAGATAGAACCGTGCTGTTAAAGGAGTGGTCATACTAGATCGCGAGAAACTTTAAAGTTCGCCTTTAACGCATCACGTACTCCAGTTTTCATACCGCGTTTCCCCAAGAGCCCTTAACACTGTCACCAACATTTTCCGAAATAAAAACATTTGACGTCACTCCGCGAGAGGGACGTCAAAACATTTCACGATCCGCTGGATTCACCCTCTTCAACCCGAATATCCGAGCGAAAGTGTCTCCACCCCTCTAATCCGTTCAGAAAATTAAACCAACTATCGCCCGCGCTCTAGCCGCGCCGGTAACGTCTGCCGAGGTCGCCGACCCTTATGTCACACTGTCAACGGGAGCATTGTTTTGAAGGCGAGAAGAGTTGACGTCGTGACGTCACGGGGGGGATTAACGCCACTATCCGAAGCCTGCCCTCCGTAACCCCAACGAACCCCCCCAAATCGCTATCAACCCTCTATCTCTCTCTCCGGAAATAAAATTCCACCCTCGCATCATAGTTGTCATGGTGATGTAGCACTCTTCATCTCCCGCCCTCCCAAACATTCCGCCCGCAGATGTATCAATGAGGGAAAATAACTTGCCGCAATTTCCCGGAATCCATAGGTCTAAATTCCACTTGAGTAAATCCGCCGTCAATCAGTTTGCAGGAGGGTTTTCATTTACCTCTCGGTCAATTTATTTGGAGCTTTCACTTTTGTGGCTAACGCAAAGTGTCCGAGAGTATTTTCGTCGCGCTGGTGGGAAAAATCGTGAAAATTTGATCTTTCACTCACTTTCACCCATGGAGGGCTTAGTCAATTTCAAGTGAGATTAGTGTATACTAGCTCGTGGTACGTGTACCATAACACACTTGATAAAATAATTGGCATTGAGTGATTACTATTGTTACTTAAATTTAAGATATTATGGTAACTAAATACAATTTCCAATAATTAAGTTATAATAATAATTCGGGCGAGATTGAGACTAGGAAGTCACTTCCCACATTTAACACATCGCCATATGATAAACAGAAAGAAATAGATAGTTTGCAAAAGTACACGAAGAAAACTAACATGTGGATTTAAAAATACCAAAGCTGATGGCTCAGGAAAAAAATTCCTCTGCAGGAAAACACTCTCAGGAAGGGGAATATGAAAAATCTGCAAAACCTAAAGATAGTAAACTATATTTTTTGAAGAAGGAGAATATAAAATTTTATGAAAGACAAGCAGAGAATAGATAAAAATTATACAAAAAAGGTGGAAAAAATACATATTCACTGCAAGCAATCACATAAAAAAATCTGATGTGGCCAGCACATAACTTTCTCCATATATAATATGTAAATATTTATCTACGACAGTAATTTCGAACTCTATATTCTATCTAAACTTGGAAGATGAGTGATTAATTTATATATTATTATATTTTACGTCACAAACATTATAAATAATGTTTTTCGGGACATGCCCGATAAAAAATATGAATTTGGCCTTTCGCCCATAGAGCCCAGAGCGCCCACAAAGTACATAATCAGCAACTTCCGGTTTATCAGTATTTCATGAATAACTCCTAAACAATCAGTGATACTAAAATATGTTTCAAACAAAAGTTATAGTAAATTATTTTTTCTAAAACATTTTTAGATAACAGTATATACCTAAATATCATATTTATGGAGATATTTAAAAAACCGGAAATGAGCTTTGAAGAATAAAGCTCAACTTCCGGTTGACCGATTTACTCTAAAAACTAATCAACTCTAACGACTGCAATAAAACTACAATATATGATATTTGGTGTTTATCCGACAATTAGTTTTCATGTTAGAGCGCCCACAAAGTACATAATCATCTTCTTCCGGTTTATCAGTATTTCACGAATAACTCCTAATCAACCGGTGATACAAAAATATATTAAATACAAAAGTTATATTAAATAACATTATCTAAAACTTTTATAAGTGATACAATATACGTATATATCATATTTATGGAGATATTTTGAAAACCGGAAATGAGCTTTAATGAATAAAGCTCGACTTTCGGTTGACCGATTTACTCCAAAAACTAATCAACTCTGACAGCACACATACCACTACTATATATGAAGTTTGGTATTGATACGACTAATAGTTTTCACGTTAGAGCGCCCACTATCACACACACACACACACACACACACACACACACACACAGACATCATTCCGAAAATGGTCAAAACGTGTTCTAGGGACCACAAAACATGTATTTCCGTTGAAATCTCGAAGTCGAATTTTTTCATGAAAACAATACTTTCTCTATACTTCGTATATGGAGAAAGTAAAAAAATCTGATGTGGCCAGCACATGACTTTCTCCATATATAAGATGTAAATATTTATCTACGACAGTAATTTCGAACTCTATATTCCATCTAAACTTGGAAGATGAGTGATTAATATATATATATATTATCTTTGACGTCACAAACATTATAGATAATGTTTTTCTGGACATGATCGATGAAAAACGATGAAATTGTCCTTTCGCCCATAGAGCCCAGAGCGCCCACAAAGTACATAATCAGCAACTTCCGGTTTATCAGTATTTCATGAATAACTCCTAGACAATCAGTGATACAAAAATATGTTTCAAGCAAAAGATATAGTAAATTATATTTTCTAAAACTTTTATAAATAATTGTATATACCTAAATATCATATTTATGGAGATATTTTGAAAACCGGAAATGAGCTTTGCAGAATGAAACTCGACTTTCGGTTAACCAATTTACTCCAAAAACTAATCAACTCTAAATACATAAAGCAAAATATTATATATTAAATTTGGTGTTGATACAACTAATAGTTTTCATGTTAGAGCGCCCACAAAGTACATAACAGCTACTTCCGGTTTAACGGTATTTTACGAATAACTCCTAATCAACCGGTGATACAAAAATATGTTAAATACAAAAGTTATAGAAAATTACATTATCTAAAACTTTTATAGTAAATACAACATACGTATATATCATATTTATGGAGATAAATTGAAAACCGGAAATGAGCTTTGATGAATGAAGCTCGACTTCCGGTTAACCGATTTACTTCAAAAACTAATCAACTCTGACAGCACACACCACAGTACTACATATGAAGTTTGGTATTGATACGACCAATAGTTTTCAAGTTAGAGCGCCCACTAACACACACACACATACAGACACACACACACACACACACACATACACACACACATACACACAGACATCATTCCGAAAATGGTTAAAACGTGTTCTAGGGACCCCAAAACATGTATTTCCGTTGAAATATCGAAGTCGAATTTTTTCATGAAAACAATACTTTCTCTATACTTCGTATATGGAGAAAGTAAAAACATCTTCACAAATGACGCAAATTCTAAATTGCAAGAATTGTAGCATAAGAAAGATAAAATACCTAAGAATATTTTAAGAATAATAAAATGATTAAATACGTTAGGTTGATAATGAATAAAATCATAAAAAACATAGATTTTATATGAAATTGAACAAAGACAATAAGAAAAAATCTGATGTGGCCAGCACATGACTTTCTCCATACATAAGATTTAAATATTTATCTACGACAGTAATTTCGAACTCTTTATTCCATCTAAACTTGGAAGATGAGTGATTAATATATATATTATTATCTTTGACGTCAAAAACATTATAAATAATTTTTTTTGGGACATGATCGATGAAAATCGATGAAATTGGCCTTTCGCCCATAGAGCCCAGAGCGCCCACAAAGTACATAATCAGCAACTTCCGGTTTATCAGTATTTCATGAATAACTCCTACACAATCAGTTATAAAAAAATATGTTTCAACCAAAAGTTATAGGACATTACATATTCTAAAACTTTTATACTTAACAGTATATACCTAAATATCATATTTATGGAGATATTATGAAAACCGGAAATGAGCTTTGAAGAATAAAGCTCGACTTCCGGTTGACCGATTTACTCCAAAAACTAATCAACTCTAACGACTGTAACAAAGGTACTATATATGAAATTTGGTGTTGATCCGACAAATAGTTTTTATGTTAGAGCGCCCACAAAGTACATAATCATCTTCTTCCGGTTTATCAGTATTTCACGAATAACTCCTAATCAAAAGGTGATACAAAAATATGTTAAATACAAAAGTTATAGTAAATAACATTATCTAAAACTTTTATTGGTAATACAATATACGTATATCTCATATTTATGGAGATATTTTGAAAACCGGAAATGAGCTTTAATGAATAAAGCTCGACTTCCGGTTGACCGATTTACTCCAAAAACTAATCAACTCTGACAGCACACACCACAGTACTATATATGAAGTTTGGAATTGATACGACTTATGGTTTTCACGTTAGAGCGCCCACTATCACACACACACATACACACACACACACTCACACACACACACACACACACACACACACACACACACACACACATACACACAGACATCATTCCGAAAATGGTCAAAACGTGTTCTAGGGACTCCAAAACATGTATTTCCGTTGAAATCTCGAAGTCGAATTTTTTCATGAAAACAATACTTTCTCTATACTTCGTATATGGAGAAAGTAAAAATCTGATGTGGCCAGCACATGACTTTCTCCATATATATAAGATGTAAATATTTATCTACCGCAGTAATTTCGAACTCTATATTCCATCTAAACTTGGAATATGAGTGATTAATATATATATATATATATATATATATATATATTATTATCTTTGACGCCAAAAACATGAATGATAATGTTTTACGGGACATGATCGATGAAAAACGATGAAATTGGCATTTCGCCCATAGAGCCCAGAGCACCCACAAAGAGCATAATCAGCAACTTCCGGTTTATCAGTATTTCATGAATAACTCCTACACAATCAGTGATACAAAAATATGTTTCAACCAAAGGTTATAGTAAATTTTATTTTCTAAAACTTTTATTAATAATAGTATATACCTAAATATCATATTTATGGAGATATTTTGAAAACCGGAAATGAGCTTTGAAGAATACAGCTCGACTTCCGATAAACCGATTTACTCCAAAAACTAATCAACTCTTACAAAACTAAATAAAGTACTATATATGAAATTTGGTGTTGATATAATGCATCGTTTTTAAGTTAGAATGCCCACAAAGTACATAACGGCTACTTCCGGTTTATCGGTATTTCACGAATAACTCCTAATCAACCGGTGATACAAAAATATGTTAAATACAAAAGTTATAGTAAATTACATTATCTAAAACTTTTATATTTGATACAACACACGTATATATCATATTTAGGGAGATATTTTGAAAACCGGAAATGAGCTTTAATGAATAAAGCTCGACTTCCGGTTGACCGATTTACTCCAAAAACTAATCAACTCTGACAGCACACACCACAGTACTATATATGAAGTTTGGTGTTGATACGACCAATAGTTTTCACGTTAGAGCGCCCACTAACACACACACACATACAGACACACACACACACACACACACACACACACATACACACAGACATCATTCCGAAAATAGTCAAAACGTGTTCTAGGGACCCCAAAACATGTATTTCCGTTGAAATCACGAAGTCGAATTTTTTCATGAAAACAATACTTTCTCTATACTTCGTATATGGAGAAAGTAAAAATCTGATGTGGCCAGCACATGACTTTCTCCATATATATAAGATGTAAATATTTAACTACCGCAGTAATTTCGAACTCTATATTCCATCTCAACTTGGAATATGAGTGATTAATATATAAATATATTATCTTTGACGCCAAAAACATGATAAATAATGTTTTATGGGACATGATCAATGAAAAACGATGAAATTGGCCTTTCGCCCATAGAGCCCAGAGCGCCCGCTAAGTACATAATCAGCAACTTCCGGTTTATCAGTATTTCATGAATAACTCCTACACAATCAGTGATACAAAAATATATTTCAACCAAAACTTATAGTAAACTATATCCTCTAAAACTTTTATAAACAAAAGTATATACCTAAATATCATATTTATGGAGATATTTTGAAAACCGGAAATGAGCTTTGAAGAATGAAGCTCAACTTCCGGTAAACCGATATACTCCAAAAACTAATCAACTCTGACGACATCAAGCAAAATACTATATATGAAATTTGGTGTTGATACAATGAATATTTTTTAAGTTAGAGCGCCCACAAAGTACATAACAGCTACCTCCGGTTAATCGGTATTTCACAAACAACTCCTAATCAACCGGTGATACAAAAATATGTTAAATACAAAAGTTATAGCAAATTTTATTATCTAAAACTTTTATTAGTAATACAATGCACGTATATATCATATTAATGGAGATATTTTGAAAACCGGAAATGAGCTTTAATGAATGAAGCTCGACTTCCGGTAAACCGATTTACTCCAAAAACTGAACAACTCTGACAGCACACACCACAGTACTATATACGAAGTTTGGTATTGATACAATTAATAGTTTTCACGTTAGAGCGCCCACAAACACACACACACATACAGACACACACACACACACACACACACACACACACACACACACACATACACACAGACATCATTCCGAAAATAGTCAAAACGTGTTCTAAGGACCCATAAACATGTATTTCCGTTGAAATCTCGAAGTCGAATTTTTTCATGAAAACAATACTTTCTCTATACTTCGTATATGGAGAAAGTAAAAATTAAAAATAGATTTTTCAAATTGAAAAAAAAATTTTAAAAAATTAAATTATTTTAAGTACGCTTTTTAGATATACGAGCAAAATACACTAAAATTAGTTATAATAACGAAAGGAAGCTATCAATTATCGTCAACTATGCAAAACTCTTCTCCAGGTGCAATAATTGACATAAAAGAGTTTTGAAAGCCTAATGAAATACACTGAATTTGTCTTTTGATATGTTTGGCATTTACCTTGGAAGCGATTGGGAAAATCTGGTACCAACCTTTAAAGTTCGTCAAGGGAAAATTGTTTGATTCCAATTGAGATGCCTTCTATCCCTGGAAGAATCAAATTTGAAATTTTGGTATTTTTTAAATTTTACGTAATTTTACTTTAATAATATGATAGTCGAGCATATATTTGCAGGATTTTTGGCTCGTGATATACTTTTGATAACGATTAATTTGCATGTTTTCCTATTGGATATGCAACCACGAACTTAAAACACCGAAAAAGGAATGTTTCATTTCATACTTGACTTACCCTTACAAACCAGCTCATAGTTTGGTATAGATTATCTTCAAATTCTATGGATCCTCTTTTCCATAGACTATCGCGGATAGATTATTTATAACTGAATTTTTATTGATATCTTGCTATGCCTCTTTTGTAGTTTTAGTATCTGCATTAAATATCCGGCAATCTGTTAATATATGATAGATAAATAATAAAAGTTCTCAAAGAAACCTTCATGAAGATGAGAAAAGTAATCATTAAAGTATTCGAGTGAGGATTCAGAAGAGTGTAGGAAAATTCCTTGGTATGGCTTTACAGATGTGTAACGTGAATGTCTACGAAGGAAGATGTAATAATATTGGAGGGCTTCGAAATTTAGTTGAGGAAAAGAATGGAAAGAATAAATTTAGTTGTTACAGAAAAAATACAGAAATGCTGGAGGGAGAGGGAGTTTTGACTAAGGTGACGGTAGAAGAAGATCTAAGGTAGAATGCAAGGGAGATTACATAGAGTAAGAAAAAGGCTGGGATATCTATTTAGAAAAGTCTCATAATAATAATAATAATTGGATAATTTAATTCACCCAATTACAATTATATGTCATTTTAACTATTTAACTTACAGTAATTTTTGATTTATCTGTAATCTTTGTATTTTATATTGAATTTGTTAAAACATAGCATTTTTTAGGTTTGGTTTTAACGGGATTAAGTACGTTGTTTTCGATTTATATCAAATTCTGGACAGAAGTAAACGGGACAGTATATCGGAAATATGCTAACATGCAGAATACCTATGAGAAAAAAGTCCTTGTTGCGGATTTCAATGAGTTAGGTGCGAATAACACCATGTTGAAAGATGAGTAGCTGGTGGATAGTGAGAAGGAGAGAGCCCACACTTACAGCTCCTCTCTTCCTTATCTCTCTCGCCATTTCTCATTCTCCCTTATTTCATCCTTTCTCCTTTCAGCTGCACTTCCTCCCCAGCGATTGCTCCAATCTTATCCCTTTTCCTTCCCCTCCTCGGCCACATCTTCCCTCAAACTTTCCCCTTCCGAAATATACATATCCCTTCTGCCTGCCAGGTGTGCTTCCCTCCTAATCTTGAAATATCGTCCTGATGGGCTTTTTGGGCAATCGTTTCTCCCCTTAATCACGGCCCGTACCTCAAAATCTCGAGGCGAAAGAATAAAAAAAAATTCACAAAGCACACACACGCACGCCCCTGCCGGAGAAATGGGGAATTTCCTTGAATAAGACGAAATTTTTATTCTTGCCTGAGATGAGATGGCAGAAAGGTAGGAAGATGGGCGCTGAGCTTTTAAGATATGACGGTTTTTTCTCCTTACCCGTTTTCGGAGTGTAGGAAGGAATTCTGGTTGTCATCTACGTGGTGAGAGGTGATGTGGATGGTATTTTTCAGCCTCTTTCCTTCTGGTAATTTCCTTGAAGGTTCGCGTGGGCAGATATGGGTTCGGACTGCCGTTGTTGAGGATTACGTTGTTGAGAATTTTGCCTTCTATGAATACTTTCCTCGGATCGTTCCGCGGAAATCGAGATATGATATTTTTATCAGGAAAGCCAAGACCTCTCTTCCATATATTCTAGTATTTATTTGAATTACCTGTAATATGAAGGCAACGAAAAAAATATTTATGCTGGAAAAGTATCTTCATATGTGGTCGAAGAGGGAACACAAATAATGGAGATATACCTCCATAAATTAAGCGGAAAACTTGGAATGATAAATTAAATCCACTATTAGCACATAACATTATGTTATATCTTCCAGTGTGTCACATTACCAGCAATATTCTAAATAGATCGCCATACACTTTATCGCAAAATGAAGAAAGTGGTACATAATCATTCGTTTATTTGCAACAGAAAGTAAAAAACATTACAATTTTTGGAAGATTACCTACTTTTCTAATAATTCTGAATTCCTTATTGCAACTATTTATATCACACGGTACATAATTTATTTTTTATCATAATGTTCATTTTTTTCTAAATAATAATGCTATATAGATTATAAGCGGAGAATTTGAGCTCTTCATTAATCTTTCGTTAAGTGCTCAAGAAAAGGATAGAAAGAACCGTTTTATAGTTTTCCTTTTCTTTAAATATATTTATCATCGCTAAACATACATTTTATATCCTTATTACAACTATTTATATTACATGGTATATAATTTAGTTTTTTATGGTAATATTTATTTCTTTACTAAATAATAATGCTGGATGGATTATAAGTGTAGAATTTGCGCTATTTATTTTTAATTAAATGTATGTGAAACGGACGAAAAGAACTATTTTATAGTGGTAACGACCCTTAAAAGTAATTAGCATAGCAAAGCAGATATAATATTTTCAGAATCAAGAATTTTTAAGATCTTTTTCACTGATGTAACTTTTAAAATTCCCAGATTATACCGCGGGAAAGCGATTCTGTGGAATCATGGTTGGGCTGTATAACATCGAGTAATCAAATATTAATCTTAATAGGAAGCAACTTGTGGCATTTTTAATTTTGATCTTCCGGCTACAGCACGTGCACAAATTGATATCCAAGTTTAATTTCCTCTTTAGTTGGATTTGATAAGACTCTTGCTGGAATGGAATAGATTAATTTCCTTCAAAACAAATATTTGACATGAGGTCATCCGTGAACGCAGTGTTTACAGATGCTGATTAAATAATTCAAATGAGGGAATCCAAAATTAGGAGAGATACCAAGAAGTATTTTCACAAATTAGAGTAAATACCTTTTAAATAACTATATTATTCCTAGAAGGGAAAGCTTATTTGGCAATTTTAATCTTGCTGTATAACTTTCGTTTATAATTAATTGTTTCTAGGTAAAGTAATATTTGTATTTTATATTTATATTTGTCTATTTCTAGGTAAAGTAATATTTGATAGTAATCAACTATATCTTTCCTTTGGAAGTGGGAGTCTCTTACTAAATATAAGCGATTATGAAATTATAAGAAAAAATTCATTTTTATATGAATAGAAAAATATATTGTAATAAATAAAATATAGAATGCGCTTTGATCATTGGTTAAGAGCCGTCATAAGGTCATATTTTTATTGAGACATTCAATTTTAGATGAAAGCTAAGGTTCCCAGTTCTGTATTTTGAGAGAAAGGTATTTGTAAAATTGTTCTTGAGATACTTCCAATTACGAATTTACCTATACATCAGCATATATTCCTTATTGATATTTTTTATGCATTTTTCAATTACAATGACTTAGAATAACTTAAACATGGCTTCCGAAATGTAGTTAATATCCAAGAATTCGGCTTTGGTAGTAATGAAGGTAGGAAATTTTTCCAAATATAATCAACTCGTTCCTAATTTTTACTCTTAAATTGGTAAATGTAAATGCTCCGATGAATGATAATCCGTCAAGTAAATCATCTGTTTTATTTCCTCAGAAACTTGTTTTAAATGCTGACAAGTTTCGTATACTTGTAAATATCTCAGGGCAAGTGTCTTTAGGGAATACCCAATGGAGTAATTTTTCGGATTAGGCACCTTTAAAAAAACAGAGCATTATCATGTATGTACATTGAAAGTTTACTCTCAGTTCTGTATAAAATCAGCGTCTTTATGATAGCTATCGATAGTTGAAACCGGTTCGGTCAAATTAAATAAGATATTTTGAGCTTAAAAACTTTTGTTTAGTTGTTTCCACCATAGTTTCACCAAGCAACTGCATCTACAAATAACCTTACTGCATAAAGTAATTTCCCTTGTAGCACTACCTTCTTTTACGCTCACTAACTCCTCGAAGGTTTGCCAAAGATTTTCTCTAACCTATGAACCAATTTAGAACATGTTATCTTTGATGTTCCAATCACTCTCCTCTTGGATGATAAATATCTCATTGCCAATCCGTCTAAAGGTAGGGCTGGAGATTTTGATTGAGTGTCATACACATACTCTCTTGCACATTATATAATAATATCTATATTTATAATTCGGCTGAAACACGACAGGAATCACAGAAGCGAGCTGTCTAAATAGCACAGACCCCGTTCACCTTTCCAAGGACTAAATTAAGGCTAATAGGACATGAAACGGACAGTCGTGCTTACTTGATTAGCATATTTCTATTTAAAGCCCGGACGTCATCCGTCGTTTGATGTTCGGGGAAAATCAGGACGTTTTCGCATGATCCAGCACAAATGGATGGGCGAGGAACAAAATATGCGCGTCTGACATTCTTCTCTTCTATGGAAGAGTGACCCGATATTCATCGATACGTTATAGGTATTCAGGGCAGAATATAGTAACGAGGAGGGGGTGAAAAGCTGAGCTGGAATGCAATCCGGCTCGGAAGTTGATTTGTGCAAACAGCAGCGTTTAATCTGGTTCTCGCCTTTCGCTAACGACATGCCACTCTTCATTACCGAAAGTAAACTTTCCAACGGACGCGTTTAACCGCTCGGATATCGTTTATTAACTTTCGGCCCCGCGGAGGGGCGTTTTTCGGGAGAACCCTAGCAGGGTTTCCGCTCGCCCCGAATGCTAGGAAAGTACCCTGTTATTTGCGGTATTATTATCAATCTCCGGATCGGGCTCCGGCCGATCTTTTTTTTTCGCCGCTACCACGTAACGACTTCTGTGGATAATTAAAAATGCTCGATGCGGGATTTGCTCGATTTGATCCGCATTTGAGAGCCACCTATCGATCCGAGGGCTAAACTTGGTGATATCATGATGATTAACGTGCATGCGTGAAGGCGAAACGATTGTGAGACTACAATCACAGGCAATTACGGATTTCGGTGTTTGTTTAAAATTGGTTCGAAATCTAGTGTAACTTTGCACGTCCAGGGTTCCACTGAGAACCGAACCAGGGACCGCCTTCAGTAAAGGCAAACGTTCTGCAGACTTGGCTATCCGAAAGCGGCGATCCTAGCTAAATTTTCATTTGGGAAGAATTGCAAAGTAACTAGACTTCGAGCTAAAGAAAGAATTTTTGTCTCTCAAATTACGTAATTATCCTGAGCTACCCAGCAGAAAGCAGTTATAGAATTTGCCAGATACAATTATTAAGCAAACCCCTACCCTATAACGGTATTTATTTATGAAAAGTATTTGGTTGACTTTTCTAGTCTTCAATCTTTATTCCCGTACTTTAAATTGTTCCAGGTGCTATTAAAATTTTAATTTATCAGTTAAAATGAAGGAAACAAGATAGTATTTTTTCCACAGGATTTGTACTTATTTCCTTCATTTTAAATTATGAATTTCCACCACATCTCACCTGATTCTGTGAATTCAATTTATCAGGCTTAAAAAAATTTTCTCCGGACTCTTTACACGACTTTATCTGAAAGTGTATTGTTTGATTGTCTACAAAAAATGTCGATTCCCCGAGAGTGCCTTACCCTCGTCAAAGAGATTAAAATTACCATTAGTAAATCGCTGTTGCATCTTCATTGATCTGTATCTGTGTGCCTGTCACGTCTGTAATGAACAAGCATTTTATGTATACGTTACTCGCCGAGTATCTACACCAAAAACATATAATTAAGCATAGTAGTAATTCAGAATATATTTGGTTCGCAGTTTATTTAAAAAAAAACTAGGATTTTGCTTGGTGCAACGCTCTTTTCTTATACAGTAATTGCAGTAGAATATAATTAATCATTAATCGAAAATTTCGCGGAAGAGTATTAGATAAACTTCCGGCTACAACTAGATTTAATTACCATAGCAGCTGATAACCAGTGACGTTAACTGTTCAAACAATCTGTTTGTCGTGCATCTTGCATCAGCGCATCTATCACCCTTGACTTCGACATGCTTAACGATAATATCCGGGTGACAGAGTTATAGCTAGTGATACATATGCATGACGTCAGTAGTGGTACTCCTCGAAGGAATATCGGAGCATGAAGATGCAGCAAATGGCAGTTACCCAACTTCATCGGCTGAAAAATTTGTGGAAGAGGCCTCTTGACTCTCTTAGACTCTTCTCAATTATTTGGATACATTATGCTACGTAAAAACAAATCGTGAAAGAATACATAAAAGAAAAAATCGATAGCCTAAATAATTCCAGTAAAGAGAGCATTATACAAATAGAAGTCAGCTATTACTGCCTTTGTATTCTCCGATTTTATTATTTAGTCTTATACCTGTAATATTCATATATTATTTGATTTCTTTATCCT